>CM060905.1:1099971709-1100596709 GCA_030737815.1 Allium fistulosum
CCACCCTGCTGGGGTTTAGACTCTTCCCTGGTCACAGCAACAACAGATCCATCCTTAGGAAACAGACTCTCATGCCTGAGAGCTTTCTCCACAAGCTTCTCAAATGAATCGTCCAAATGATCCACCAACTGTCTCCCAAGATAACTGTCCAAGCCTGTCACAAACTTCTCATTCTTCTGGTAAGCAGACTCAATATATGACCGGGCATATTTGGACAAAGCTTCAAACTCAGAAACATACTCAAGAACAGATCTTCCACCCTGCTTGAGCTCTACAAACTTCTTGAACAGAACAGACTTCTGAGCTGTAGAAATGAACTTAGCTTCAAATCTAGCTTGGAATTGCTCCCAAGTAATCTCTTCCTCCGCAGTATTGATGGTAATAGAGTTCCACCAATCAGAGGCTCTCCCTTGAAGCTGCCTTGATGCCAACTTCCTCTTAGTTGCATCATCAATTCCCAAATCACCAAAGATCCTTCTACAAGCATCTATCCATCTCTGGACCTCAATAGTTGATTCTGTTCCCAAGAAAACCTTCCCTCCAAGAGCAGTATAATCCTTGCACAACTTAGCAAAATCCACTGGTTTCGGAGTTTGGACTTGAACTCCTACATCTACTGCTGCCCCCGGAACTGGTATCCTTCTCATGATCGAAGTCATCATAGCTTCGAACATGGCTGCATAATCAGCAGTCTCTTCAGTAGCACGGCCTTCCCTAGCAGCTGGTCTCCCTCTTCGACTCATTCTCAATATCTATAAAAAGGAATGATTAGAACATCTAGAGAAACAACTGCACAAAGGACTCAAACTCTACCAAGCTACTATATTATATATAGTATTCATCCATCAAAATACAATTACGTCTCTCATACGTAGTTACTTCAGCGAGCGTTGGGTAAAATCGATTAACCAATGCTCTGATACCA
This sequence comes from Allium fistulosum, assembly GCA_030737815.1. Taxonomy (NCBI): domain Eukaryota; kingdom Viridiplantae; phylum Streptophyta; class Magnoliopsida; order Asparagales; family Amaryllidaceae; genus Allium; species Allium fistulosum. The sequence goes on from CM060905.1 coordinate 1,099,972,635, forward strand.
AATGTGACGACCGCCCATGACCCCTGCACCGAATCTAGAGGTAGTGCGCTGTAAAGTGTGCCAGGCGACCATGGACGATTGTCAAGGTAAGATTAAAACAAAAGAATCTATCGTATTACTCACAGCGCATGGACAAAATACAATAGAACATATGTATAGTGAAGCTTTACAGAACAAAATGACATCATATAAAAACTCCATAATAGTTGAATACAAGCATCCACATAGTCAATACATCCAGCCTCACTACATAACTCTCAGAGAATACAAAACAGCGAAATATCCAGTACATATAATAAGAAGATAATATGCAACCCTCTAGCTCGTCTTCGATATCAGCATCGTGAGAAGAGAACAGCACCTGTCACCTGCTACCTAGTCTGCCCGTCCCAAAATGGACGAACAGCCCAAGGCAATAAGAATTAAAACATAAAGCCTTGAGTCAGACAACAGTCTTAGTGAGCAGTAAATTAACTAACAACATACCAAAAGAGCATAAAGGAAAAGGAATAGGAATACAACCCTCCCACTCCAACCTCATTCTACAGTGATAGCCCCCAGACACACACTAAGCAGAAGCAAACATAGCAGAGCATACAATTTAAAGTAAAGCAATTTTCACTCGAGTCAAGAGCGATGTTTTCCAAGTACAAATCCCAAGGTCTAAAACCAAGGTCAGATAAGCACCCAGGAAATACCGCTCTTGAGACCGAATGACGATACAACCAAACATCCATGACTCGGCTATCACTGTTATCATTGTTGCGATATCACCGTTAATTGAATGACCGGCACATTCTTTCAGCCGTCCGTCAAGGGCTAATGGTAACCCCGGTTCTAGACATAACTCCCGCACGTCATCGTGACCCGTGCCTAGGATTATCGAATCTACCCAGAGTACTTGACCATCAACTTGGTCTTTTGGGCGTCCCCATGTACTCTTGCTTAGAGCATGCTAGAACCTTCAACAACGATGAGATCTCAACCTCCTAGTCATCCTCCTCGACGACTATTGCCATACTAGCTCAAGCGCCTCTCGAGCATCCATTATCCTCAACTCGAATCATATCACCGAGTTATCAACATGCTTGGAATGATCCCGTCTGGATTAGACCAAGTCTTCATCACATGATTGCCTCGCTTCATAACATCCTCGCGAAGCCTCATCTCAATATCACATCATCAAATCTATGCATAAGAGCTTCATCATCCCGCTACATATGCCACGAGCAGCTTTCCCAATCCAAGAGCCTTTCCCTTAGCTTTTGAATCACCTTTGGTCTAAATCTAATCATCAATCATCTAGTTCATAATAATCAATCAAATCAAACATCAATCCAAGCAATCAAGCATTCAAAAATGATCTAAGTAGACAATTATAACAATAATGGCATTTTCGTAATTAAAGAGTTGAAAGTCCAATAAGCATGAAAACATGGATTATATCTCTACAAACTTGATGAATGAACTTGCATAGGTTAACATATGATAAAATGGATGCAACATCATCATGGACAACGGATCTACATGGATCTATACATAGGATGAAGAAAATGCATGGAAATCACTATTTTAACACCAAATCGAGCCAACAATCCGATATACTCCTTTGGATCCGTGTGAGAGATAATCACCACTCACCAAATCTCCTAAACAATCCAAAAGATAATAACTTCAGATCTGGACAGCGAAGAACTAAGCTAGATCCGACAAGATCTCACTTCAAACGAAGAAATCTCTCTTGAAAAGATGAAGATCTTCAATCTAAGCTCTTGAATCTTCAACCTTGATCTTCGATTTGGATGGATGGAAGCACTAGATTAGAGTGGAGAAAAGAAGTGAAGAAGTGTAGAAGTCGAGCTCTCAAAATGGCAGCACTTCGTCGCTTCAAAAATCCGGATCCCAAAAAGTGAGAACAACCCCTCCTATTTATAGCTGAAATCTGTCCTTAAGTCGAAATCTGGCTATCTCCCTAAGTCGCTTCCGACTTACGACTTACGACTCTAGCCGACCTAACACTCACCGACCTAAGCCTCTCCGACCTAACAGATGAACGACTTAACTCCTCAGCGACCTAACAGTTGACGACCTAAGACAATGCGCTTCCTTCGACCTACGACTTAGTTGGGTTGCGACCTAACCACTTAGGCTTCTACGCGACCTAACACTTGGCAAAACCCAGCGACCTAACCCTAAAGCCAACACGCGACCTAACTAAAAGCAGAACTCACGACCTAACCCTTAGGTCGCTAACCTATAGGTCGCTCCACTATACTAGGTCGCTAACTACTGTCTCCAAACCCCTTAGGTCGCTACCGACCTAACTATGCTAACTAGGAACCACTAGGTCGCTAACACGGCAACTCCTTAGGTCGTCCCAACCGACCTAACAACTTAATTACTAAGTCGCTAACCCGGAACCACTAGGTCGCTAGCTTTCCCAGTCGACCTAACACTTAACAAAAACTTAGGTTGCTCACAACATTTCGTTAGGTCGTTGCCGACCTAACTCTACCCCACGACCTAACCCCAGAATGCTTAGGTCGCCTACTACTCTTGAGTCGGTCGCGACTTATCACCTAGGTCGGTCACTACCTTAAGTCGGTTAACCCCACTTTCTTAACTCGGCAACGACTTAACAAACACTGGTCAGACGACTCAACTAGGCTTACGACTTAAGACTTAGTAGGTATACGACTCATCCCTCAACTCGTCCAGAACTCTTAAGTCTTCCCTCCTAAGTCGTCTACGACCTAAACACTTGGTCATTCACTCGCCCAGACGTGATTCCTATACGACTTAAGCTTCCACACGCTCTTAAGTCGTTCAACCTATAAGTCGGTTGCGACTTATCTCTTAGGTCGTTCGCGACCTAGGACTTAGAAAAAATCTCAACCAAAATCTGAAACAACCTAAAAAGTTGAAAATTCCAGATTCGAACGAACTTTCCGATCCGTGAAAATACGGGTCGTTACAATAATTAAATTACACATTGGCATATTAGTAAATTAGCTAATCTATTATGCATGGCTATACATTCTCATTATTGTTCATTCACGTTCATTTTTCTCAAATCAAAAATAAAACGCAAAACCCCTAAGATAGCCGGCCATTAACAAGGAGGAAAAGAGGAATTCCAATCTAAAGCTAAAGATCAAAAGCTAGGAAGGATTAATCAACAACAAATCTCAAATTCCTTATCATGTTTAAGGTGAATAATATTTCATTCCATCTCTTTTTGTTTCTAAAATCCTATGATTCCAGGTTTAAGTGTTTACTTCGTTTCTATGATATTTCGGAATGATGATATGCTAAAGCTATGGATTGTTTGACTAAACAATTTATTTATATATATGAAAATTTTGTACGGTTTTAGGGATAAAATCGTGGGTTATTGATTTTAAATGCCATGGAAAAAATTTATGTCAAGTAAAGTATGATTTTGGAGATGGGTTTTAATTTTCAGGATTTTCCAAGCAATGGTATTTTTATTAGTGAAAATTAGGCCCACGTCCTTGTAATTAAACTTAGTCCGCGTAAACTCCTCCCATTTGAAAACTTATATTTCTGATCCCTATTTTTATTTCTGGCTAAATTTATTCCATTACCCCTGTTTACATGTCGCGCTAATTTTAATGGTGGTTGTGATTTCGATTGCAAGTTTTTAATTCTGATTCAGTTCGATCATTGTTTAAGATATTATTTCGGATACATGGCTTTATCTTCTTCCAGGTAAAATATTGTTTGGATTTGTAATCGATTTTGTTTGTTTTCAATTGATATTGCGATATTGGTTGATAATTTTGTTATTTTTGTTTGGTTAGTTTTTTTTGTTTAAAGTAAATGGAAATTACAAGTATTCTATTGTTTATTTTATCTGAAAAATTAATGCATGTGTATAGGGTACTATTCGATGATATATTTTTTTAGCTTTGATTAAGTTCAGATTTGTCTGGAATTATTGTAGGTATTTTACAGACTTGTCCGCAAATAATTTGAATATGTATGGTGAAAATGGTACAAATTACTAATAGTTGCTGATTTATCTGCAATTTTTTACAATTATTGCATACATATCAGCAAGTAATGTTCGTATTTCACTGTATTTGATTAAGCTCAAACTTCTGCTTATTTATCTGCATTTTTTATAAATATTGCTTACATATCAGCAAATGATATTGCTTACGTGTAACGACCGTGATTTCTGAATCACCGTCGTAATAAATAGTCTAAAAATTGGTAACGACCGTAATTTTTGAATTACTGTCGGAGTAAATATTTTAAATAGAAAACTTTTTATTTTGAAATTTGGAAAAAAAAAATTTAATTGCAAAAATGTTGCAAAGTCAGTGAATACTTTTAAGTGGTTGCATATTTGAAAAGAAATGCATATGTGCGTGGGAGACTAAGCCCATTCAAAAGCAAAAATATGAACATTTTGTTTGCTGTCACCAAAGTTTGTAAAGCAAAGTGAACACATTATTCACCATCATCATTTTTACGCAGCAATGTACTTTTCTTTCCTAATGCACGTCTACCATAAATGCATATGTACTCCATCTCCTTGCCAGCACATTGTTTTTGACTTGCGCACATAGAAATTTAAAAGAAAAGTATGCTGCACCTTTCCCTTGCTCATTTTCCAGCAGCATTCTTTTCGTTGCTTTCAATTATGGTAGCTCTGCAAGTTTTAATGGCATCTCCACAAATTTCTAGCTCCCTCTTGCATCTCTGTTGCTAGTCGTTTTGGAACCAATTCTAAGGTGAGTGAAAAACTCACATTGCTAATTTATACATACTTCATTTTTGTGATACTGCAATGTTGGCTTGCATTCAGTTGTAGCTACTGTCCACCATATTTCTGTTTTATTTGTCTGGTTTTGTTCACTTGAATACACTTCATATATTGCCAGGTCTAAACTCTGTTTTTCTTTGCATATTTTTTCATGTTGCATTGTATTATAATGCATGCGTGGGTTTGTACTTAAATCCATGCGTGAGTCTATATGAAAATGCATGCGTGTGTCAAACAAATTTTGTCTTGTTTTGCATTTTTCATTTGTAACTGCATTTTACTCCTGTGCGTGAAAAAAAAACTGTTTGCACGTTAAAAAGATTTTCGAGTCATTTTGCATTTGTTTAACTCTTTTTCGTAGGCATAAATCTCAAGTTAGCGTGTGTTTTGTTCAATTAGTATAGGCAGGTTCATGTTTTTAAAAGGCGTGTGAGAGAAACTAGACCTTACTTTGGTAATTGCGTGCACTTATATTGTTGCACTAGTAGCTTTGGTTGATAATTCAATCGCATGAAAACTAAATCGAACAAAAAGGCATAGGCAAATATTTAATGCACGTGCCAAAGTAAAGTATGGCCAGGTGTTTTAATTTTAATCATCTTCACATTGCATGCAAAGTGTTTTGCAAAAATCATCACTTTGGGTATTTCATTCTACTGGTTATGTTTTGCTTAGGTTGATGTGAGGGCACGTTAAATTTATTCTTGGTTTATATTTAAGTTATGCATACAAGATGAATAGAATGTTGTTAAACCCACTTCCTGATTTACGTTAATTACATTGGGTATATGCATATAAGTTTGAGAGGCGTTGTTAGGTCCAAACAGTGCTATAATTATTGTATGTATAGCAGCGTCGACCAATGTTTAATTTATTTCTGAACCGGTGTTTGGTTTAAAACGTAAATTTTATTGCCATTATTTTTATAACGGAATTTATACGTCGGTATTATATTTTTGAGGCATATTGTTTTGGTGACATTTTTGACGAATAAAGATTACTGTTGTTTTGACTTCAGTAACCGTCAAATTTAAAGTGAATTTTAAGCAGTTGTCCTGCAACACTGATTTGGTATCCGTTTTTACGGTATTTTGTGAAGCGCACTTTCCTCGTCGAAATTGCTATAGTTGATGCTGTTTTAATCACGTGTTTTAAAAATCGTTTTAAAATAAAATTGTTTCCAAAAATTTTACAGTTTGCGCTTTCAAAAGAATAAGGAAGCGATTTAAACGATTTAGCAAAACTGAGGACTATGAACCCTTACTTTTACTGATTCGCTTAATTCCGGACTTGTCCATTTGAGAACGTAAAATGTATTTTTATAAAATACACAATTTTGCACTTTCAAGGAAACGATGAAGAGATTTAAACAATTTAGCAAAAGTGTGGAGTATGGAACCACACTTTTACTATTTCGGTTAATTCCGGACTCGTTAATTGAAACATCTGCTGTTTGATGATTTTATTTGGCTTTCGAGCCACTCTGCTGGACCTTCGGGTCATTTGTTGGACCTTCGGGTCATCTGATGGACCTTCGGGTCAATTACCAGTACTAGACCTTCGGGTCACTCTGCGGACCTTCGGGTCATCTGATGGGCGCCAAAATTTATAGTACTTGGTAGGCTTCGGCCATCTGAGATGCACGTGCGGCGTAGCTAAAACTCGCCATCTGCTGGGATCGATCCACCTTTTATGCTGAATTTTCTAGTTATCTTGTTTTGATTTCTAGATTTTGCGACTGTTGATTTTCTAGTTATCTATTTTGATTTCTGGATTTTGTGAATTGCGGCTTTGAATTCAATTATGAATTTGGAAGTTGAGTTTGAGTATAATCTCATCTGAGATTATAAATTTGCGTATTGCTGTTTTAAATTCAATTGCGAATTTGAAAACTGATTTTGATGGAGTTTAAATTGAGATTTCTTCATTTAAACTGTGCTGATTATTTATGCTGTATAGTCTCATTCGAGACTATAACTATTTGTTTAAGTATTGTTTACCATTCACTTATTTCTGAGAATAAATTAGACTGATCCGTTTATTATTTTATTTTAAATAATACTCGGGTCAGACCGAGTTATTTCAGGATAGTCTTCATCTCTGATTTAGTAGCAGCTTCAGCTTTTGGGATTTCGCATCATCTTTTGTCTAGCCTCCGAGGAGTTCTTTTGGTTTATTAGTCCTCATCTTATGTATGTATTGATGGATATGTATATGTATCGGTTCATGTGAACTATCGATTGTTGTAGCATGTATTCCAGACTAGTCTTCCGCTATATATCTGATATTTCTGTTCTGATGTGATTATACTTATCTGTGTTGTTGTTATTATAAATTGTTCTGGATTTTTCTTAAGCCACCGTAGTTTCGTTTTAGATTTGGATTGAATATATATCCTTGGGAGTAATTTATACAGCTCCTATCGATGTAATCAATACTCGTCTAAGGCATAACTTACGGATGGTCGCTTTTAACAAGCCTTATTCTTCGCAATAGCAGACGTTATTCCTTATAATAACCTTTGTTATTGTGAGCATAGAGGTGGGGCGTCACATTACGTATTAGCATATTATTTTTATGTGCTAATTTGTCTGCAATTTTTTAAAATTATTGCTTACATATCAGCATATAATATATATATATATATATCCTGGGTTTTTTATTTATTTTTTTGTAATTGTAATTATGTTTTGTTTTTAAATTAAAGTGTTCTTGGTGATGCTAGAGTGCTTGTGCTGTTGAAGTTTGGATATGATAGTTTTTCATTACGTCTTCAATTTGATAGTTCGGTTGTTATGTTGAGAAGCGTTATTTGTTGTAAATGGACAGAACTGAGTTCATTGTCATTTGAATTATACTATGTTAGATATGGATTGAGAAGGAATATTGAAACTAATTTTGATCTTCAATCTATTTTGTTGTTGGCTGCTCATAACCGTGAGGATTACTTTGTTATTTTGTTGATGTTGTTCCTACTAGTTTTTCAACAACCAATATTAGGTCAGAAGCTGTTTCTTGTACTAGTGATTCCTCATTTGTTAGCACTCGTGATTCTAATATTCAATTCAGGCAGTTATTGAGAAATGATTCCAATCAATTTGTTTTTATGGGTGTTGGTCAACAATTTCCAGGTGGTGTTACTGAATTTAGGCTCAATTTGATGATATATAGTATAAGACTGGGTATAAGCTTGATTTGGTTAAGAATGATAAGGAAAGAGTTACGGCTATTTGTTCTTGAACAAATTGTACTTTCAGGATTCATGCTTCTCTCAAGTTTAATCTTCCTAGCTATTTTGTTATAAAGAGATTTCATCCTGAACATACTTGTGGTGCTTGAATTCATGATATTAATGATCCTCCTGTTTCAAGTAAATTGATTAAGTTGTTGGTTTATGATCATATTCAAGCTAATCCGTTAATGAAGACAAAGGACATTATTAACCTATTTCAAACTGAGTATAATATCATTTTGAAGTATTATTTTGCGTATAGCGGAAGAGATTGGCTTTGGAAGATTTACATGGAAGTGATATGATGTCTTATCACCATTTGAAGTCTTTTTGTGATGCTGTACTCGAAACTAATCTTGGTAGTAAAGTAGTTTTGGAGTGTAATGCTGATACTCGTTTATTTGAGAGGGTATTTATTGGTTTTGAAGCATGTGCACATGGTTTTCAATTTTGTCGGCCTTTAATATTTGTTGATGCTACTTATATGAAGGGTAGAGCTCAAGGTTGTTTGATGGCTGCTACTGGTAAAAATGGCAATGAAGGTATGTTGTTTGTTTGTAGATTAATATATAATTGCATCAATATCTGTAATAATTACTATTTGTCGCTACAACATCAGCATTTATTTAAAAGAAAATAATATCGTACTAATAGAAATCATTGTAGAAACTGAAGCAATTTTACATAAAAAATTGCTGAAAAGTCTGCAATATTTTTGATTTAGTGAAAAATTGTTCTGCAGTAATATTTGGTAATAGTTGCAGTTTTGTCAGCACCTTTTCAATATAAGTGCATAGTATTATGCAATTTATTCAGTTATTTACATTTTTGTTGTTTTATCAGGGTTTTTTTTCCTATAGCAGTTGCAATTATGTCTGGTGAAGATGAAAATAATTGGATTTGGTATTGTGAACAGCTTAAAGATTTTTTGAAAAATGATAGTAGAAAGTTTTTTTCATTTCTGACCGTCATCCAGGTATTCTTGTTGCTATTCCCAAAGTGTTTCCAAATTCAGTTCATGGTTTCTGTTTTTATCATTTAAACAATAATTTAAAAGTTGCTTTAAAATCTGAATTTTCCAAATCAAAAAAGAAATGGTTGATAGATTTGTTTGGACGTGTTGCATATTCTTCTAATTTGGATGATTTCAATGTTGCATTGAAGAATTTTAAAGATGCTAGTGGTTCTACTGTGGCAAACTTTTCGAATGGAATTCCCTTTGAGAAGTTTGCTAATGTTTTTTTCCCTGCTTGTGGTTATGGTGAAATGACACCAAATTGTTCAGAGAGTTTCAATAAATGGATTTTGGAAGAAAGATATCTACCAATCACAACATGCTTGAATAACATTAGAGTTAAGTTAATGAAGATAATTTATGATCGTCGAGATCTTGCTAACAGTTGGAATTATGTTGTATGTCCGGTGAATGAAAATCGGTTGAAAAGTCTTCATTTGGAAGGAGCTTCGTGGTTTGTTATAAAATCAAGTGAACATGTGTTTGAAGTTCATTCTCCTGTTCGTCAATCTGTTGATTTAAATAATCGGATTTGTTCTTGTAATTTGTGGAAAATATATGGTTTTCCTTGTGCTCATGCTGTTAGATGTATTTTGAATTGTGGAAAGTTAAATGTTTATGATTACATTGAAGATTATTTCAAAGTTGTTTATTTTCGATCGGCGTATTCTCATCCAATCAATCCTATTATAAACTTTGTGAAAGAAGATGTTTTGATTGAAGATATTGTTATAGCACCTCCTAAAGGTAGAAGAATGCCTAGTCGACCATCATCATCTAAGAGGATAAAATCTACTGGTGAAATTTCAAAGACTATTAGATGTAGTATATGCAAGAAGTTGGGTCATAATAAAAGGACTTGTTCACTGAAACACATGTAGTTTTTTCTTTTCTTTGGGAAAGCTAAAATGTATGGAGTTGAGTTTATGTTTTTCTTATTCATTTTAATCGTATTTTCTTTGTACTTAGGTTTGATGTTTAATGTTTGTAATGTATTAATTGTGGTATGCTTCTACTAATCATTATTGTAGTGTGTTCTGCAATTATTACGATTAATTGTACATATTTATGCAGTTTTTCTGAATTTTTGTTTACTGTTTATACCTCTTTTTTGAATACTGCTTTTTATATGAAGATGATATTTGTATAATTGTTTGGCACGAAATAAATAAGGTATATCCATAAGTATGTGCAATTTTTGTTAATAAATATGGAGGTATCTCCAATTATCTATTTTTTGTGCTGACATTTTTGCAATTATTATGTAACGACCCCGAATTTTATATATATTTAAATTGATAATTAATTTAGTTTTTTTTAATAAAACTGTGAAATTAATCGATTAATTGATTACGAGTTTCCCCGAATTCGAATATATTCTGTATAAATCATTTTAAATTTAGAAATTGTATATATATGTGAATTCATATAGTTGTGCCTATATGAATAGATTTGAAATGATATATATATATATATATATTTATAATTGAATTTAAATCTTATATAAATAGTTTAAAGATAAATATAAAAATATAGATAATTGATACAAGTTTAAAAATAAATAACTTTAAATTTGAAGTTGATGGTTTATGTTAGAAATTAAAATAAATAAATAAATAGAAATATAAGACAATGAATATTAAAGTAAAAAAATAGTAATAAAATTAATTAGAAATAGAAATCAATATATGAAAGATAAATTATAATAAAAATATAAAGGAAAACATTAGCTCAAGTTTTAACAACAAATTTAAATAGAAATTTATACTATAAAATAATACGATTAAAGGAAAATAAAATACACTTAAATATGAAAATAAGTATATGTATATTCATGTACAAGCCAAATATAAGTATGTAGGCTGGTGAACAAGAAACAAAAATATATATGTTGGCAAAACAATGCACTTACATATGTTTAAGTATGAAAATAAAAGAAGAAGAAAAAATGAATTTGTACAAAGTAATTAATGCTAGCACCACAACATTATCATCTCAGCCGAGACAAGCAAATAAAGAAACAAAATTATCTTCATCCATTGTACAAACGAAATGAAAGGAAATATAGTTTTGTACAAGGCAATTAATGCCCTATCTATCAGCCACCAACAAGAGGGAAAATTTCTGAACTAAGTTGTACAAGCGGATTAAATATATTTACTTTGTACAAAATATATACCCTGTTGTACAAGCAAAGGGTAATCACCTTGTAAACTGTTTCCATATATCAACCTTCACTTCTTTTCGTTCCATTAAAACTGAGAAGAAAAAAAAACTAAAGTATATCATCATCAAAACTCAAACAAACAAACAACTTGAACCAATTCAAACTAAAGATCAAAAGGAAGAACTTCAACTTGCAATTTCAAAACCTGGTTCAAAGAATAAGCTCTGTTCTTCTTTTTCTCTGGAAACCAAGGTGAGTAAACACTGAAACCTGGTATACCTTGAATTCGTATATAATGATCTTTGAAGTATTATTTGTATTATGCTATGCATGTTGATTAAAAAAATGATTTAAAGTGTTGATGTGTGTGTTAATATCTGTATACATGTCTGGAACAAGAAAAGCATGCCTTTGTTCAAACATAACAGGTTCTAAACCTGAATCGAAAATTCAAATCATCCAATTAAATGATCTTTAGGCTTTGATCTCAAATTGGAAAGTGTTTGTATGTGTACAACATCATTTTTTAAAATTTGATTCAAGTGAAAATGTTTAGTGAATATCTCGGAAAATAAATTTTACAGTGAAGAACCAATACATGTCAGAAAATCAATTATTTAAATTTCATGTTTTGAATTCATAACTTGATTCGTATTTGAAACCCATGATTTTTAACAAAGATTTCGTGATTTTTAGTGTTGTGGTTGTTAAGAATTATCGGGTTGAACGGTTTTGAGACTTTTGTCGATTCCTGGTGATCGGTAGGGTGAGGGAGGTCATGGTCATGGCTGGAGGAAGCCTGAGTGATGAGGATTCATGGAAAAATGGTCGGGGATTTTTTAGCTCATCAGAGTAGCTAGTCGACGGTGAACTAGGGTTTAAGGTCCGGTTTTAGTTGACATGGGTTTCCAGATCGTTGCGTTGTCGTCAGTGCACCGGAGTTGACCAGATATGGGGGAATCGATACGTGGTTGATCAACGAAGCTTTGGCTAGAGTTGTGATGTTTCAGGTGGACGGGAACGACGAGGCGAGTCGATTTTGTTGATCGGAGTTTGGGTTCCAAGTAGTGTCGAGTAGCTCGATTTCGAGTTCGTCGTCGATTTTCGATGATCTGGGTGTTCGTGATGGATGAGGGTGTGGTCGGTGACTTTGTGACGTGGTCGAGGGCGATCGCCGTAGCTCCGGCGCTATGTGCACGTGCACGCATGTGTGTGTATCTGGGTGATGTTGTGGATTGGGGAAGATGAAGTGTTTTCAGGGGATAACTCGAGTAACCTCAACATCGGCTCGAGTGTATTATCGGGTAAAAGACAAGAGAGTGTTTGAACAGAGTTTTAAAGATTTTTTTATCTAAACAGGTTTTTGAAAAAAAAAATTATACATAAGGTGGCTCGTGAAAAACGTGTAGTGAACTCGAAGCAGGTGTTAGTTTGACTCGGGGAGTTTCATGTGGGCTCGGGTTGTTGGGGTACTGCAGGTTTTTGAGGAAAATATATGTATAGATTTTAAAGCTTTAAGAAAATGATTTTTCAAGGATTAATAAATAAGGATTTAAATGATAAATAAAGATAATGGTTTATCTTTGATTAAATTAGGGTCTTGATAAGTTCAAAAGATTCTTCATTAATTAAGTATGGGGTAATTAATTAATGTACTAAAATCGAAAGTTAATTCATTTATTTAAATTGATTTATCAAGTGATTAAAGTATAATTTCTCAATAAAAATTAATTAGTAATTATAAAATATAGGTGATTAAGAATAATCACTTATTATAATAAATTAAAGGTAGTTAATTAATGAGATTAATTAATTTGGGTGATAAACTAGAGAATAATTAGTAAATCAAGGGTTAATTAATTTATGTGATAAATTAAAAATAACTGAACAAATGAAGGTTAATTATTTAATGATTAAGATAAATTAATCAAGTAATTAAGAATTAATTTATTATGTAGTTAACTTAAAGGTTAATTAAATTTATGTGATCAATTAAGAATAATTAATTAAGAATAATTAACTAAGGTGATTGATTGATTAATTTATATCAATTGATTTGTAATTAATTAATCAGGATTTGATAATTAATTCATAAGTAATTAAATTAATTGAAAATTTAATTGAATTAATTTAGGATTAAATAAGTAAGTAATCCTGCTTATAAATGTTTGTTAATTGCTTGAATTGCTTTGAATTAATTTTCTATCTGATCTGTGATATTTTGATTTGCGATTGAGCTATGGAATGTAATTAATTATCTGTGATGTGATTCATTATCTGCGATGAATTCATCTTATTTATCTGTGACCTGTAAATAAAGATAAGCGTTATAGATTATACCGCTTATCGATATATCTGTGTTTGGATTATAATGATTGATGATGTGTTGCACTACTGTGTGAAACCCCTAGACCAGACTTTTACACACACAAATATGGATTTCATGAGGGAACCGGTTAAGTCACAGATGATTTAAATTTAATGTTTTTGAAATTGAAATCTTAATTTCAATTGATTTTGGAAATGAATTTGGATTAAATATTAAAACTTTTCAAAAAGGCGTTTTCAAAGATTAAAGTTATTTTTGAATAACTTGATTTAGTTTTGAAATTCAATTTGAATTTGAATTCAAAATGAGGAATTGAATTCCATGTTTGGAAATTATGGTTAAAAATGTTATAAGTGTGTTTATATGAATTTAAACCATTTTAAAAGTATGGTTTTGAGAATTTGAATTTAACCTAAGGACTTTAACTCGTATAAAAGAATCAGATTTTCCGAGGTGAAAAACTAATTGTTTTCAAAGAATAAAAGCTTTCATAGAAGAAATGAAATTCCAATTTAAGTTAAAGGAATTTCAAGTTTGAATTGAAAATGGTTTTTCCAGTTATAAGTGAATTCTTTTTGAAAGCTATGAATTAAATCTGTTTATTTTTAACAGATTTAAAATGATGATTTATTTAAACCATTTGAAATGGAATTGTTTTGAAAGCGATAAGTTAAATCTTTATTTTAAAGATTTAATGAGTTAATCCAATTGAAATGGGAATTAATTTGGAAAATCTGTGAATGAATCTTTTGTTTAAAAGATTAAAGTATGAAAATTGTTTAAACCGTTGAAGGTTGTTAAAATGAATCTTTTTGTTTAAAGATTTGAAAATGGTAATTTGTTTAAACCATTTAAAAGAAAAGTTTTGGGTAATAAGTTGTGACTTAACTGAAATCCCAATATCCATATATTTTTAAATATTGCGTTCATTATTCGGTTTAGCCGGGAGAGGAACTTTGTGTCATACAACCCGTTCTGAATAAATGATACGTCGTATATGGATCGCATTTGCTAATTACAGCATGATAGGGGGTTCTCGCTTCGTAGTTTGGTGGCGAACGGGAGAGTCATACCCCTACATGTCCCTGAGTGGGATGGGTTGGTTGTGACAGTCGAGAGGTTGGCCGTAAAAGCAACTGCGAGGTACCAGTGTATGCCATGGTGGGTCTGGGATGGTTGCAAAGCCTACCGGGAGAGGACCTTTGTGTCATACAACCCATTTCGAATAAATGATACGTCGTATATGGATTGCACTTGAAGACCGGTGTTGAAGACCGGGTATTTGCGAAAATGATAGGATAACCTATCGATTGTCTCTACACTAAGTTGCTCCAGTATAGAGATTCCCTAAGTGAATACCCAGATTGCAAGGGCTTCTTCGGAAGTGCCTTCGGTTCTGTTCGAACCCGGAACAGACTTGTATGGTTACATGTCTGACATTACATTTTGAGATATAAAGCAGATTTCTTTCAAATACATTTGTTGGTGGCGGAGAATTTATTCTCTTAGCTTAACACCCTTCTTTCAGACGTACGAGCTCAGAGGTTATGTAGTTGAAGGTTATCAGCGATATACTCCCAATGTGGTAATGTGGCATGCTGAGTGTTGCTGTGTGTTGATCATTTGTGATCAAAGCGTGGCTTTGTGAAAAAGCGTAGCTTTGTGGATGAGACCTTATCGAACCTCACAGACCGGAAATGGTTGAAACAGGAATGATGCGACAAGGTTATGAGGGTCGCGCCCTTTAGGGTATGTCATTTCCTTGTGGAAAAGGGTGGTATCATGGTATGGAGCCCAGATACTTACTCATGTGGACACACTTTATTTATTATGTGTGATGTTGGTTACCGAGGCCTCGGATAAAGGTCCCAAAGGACCCGAGAATGGCATATTCGTGAGTTACCTAGTTACAGGGGTAACCCGGCCTTGTGCTGGCAGAGAGCTAGTTAGTTCTCGGGACGTCCAGCCAGAGGCGTACCATGTGGCAGGAGGAAGTTCCTTAGCCTGACCATTTGATGGAAATCCATCTTCCAATACGAACCTTGTACGGTATTAGTTGTAGAACCTGCTATTTAACATAGCAGCTATAGTAGGCATAATATAATGGTACCTATGCTGGCTAAGATTAATATTGTATTTTGAAAGAATTTTCTACACTATGCACTAATGTTAATATCAAAATGATTTGTTTTGAGTAGTAAGCATTTTTGACTATCATAAGAAGAAATCTCCTCCAATTCTGCGTTTGCGTTGTGTGTGTGGCGGGAGGTCTTATGGTAGTTTCATTTTCCAAAAGCATTGCGGGTTTCAATGTTTAAAAGTTCTTTTGTGTTGTTTTAAAGATAAACTGTTTTTGTTACTCACACCAGTCCCACGACTGACTCAGAGTTTATTGTTCCCTTCCTAAACTCTGGGTGCCCACCATTTTCCACACGGGCAGTCTAGAGTTGGGGTTTCTCAGATATTCAGGTTTAGTAGATTATCTGGAGCTAGTTCAGTTCTTGGAGTTCATGGACTGACGTTGCTTATCTTGGAGCATTCTAATGGAGACATTCTATCTGCTGCTGGTGTTATATATTTTCTTCCCGCTGCTATTTCTTGTATCATATCTCTGATGTATGTTGATATCTGTTGTATCATTCTGTTGTATCATATTGTATCAGATTTTGTATCTGTCATTGTATCAATGTTATATATATTGATATATTCTTTTTCTTCCGCTGTGTTGTTATACTTAATGGTGTTATAAGGTCCAGGGAGCCAGATTCGGCGTTTGAATCTACGGCATTTTGAGTACAGTTGAAGTACGGGTGCCGATTTTCGAAGGCTGAGTTTTTGGATCCTTACATTTGGTATCAGAGCTGAGGGTTAAACTTTAGCTCAGGAGTATAACACATTAAGTAGCTCATTAGAGATAGGGTGAAATAAACCCTAGAATGAGAAATCCTTAAGATATCCGTCCATATGCCTCAGTAAATTCTCTTGCTATCCACTGATAGTGAGTATGAGTGCAAGAAGAGGATGAGATAGGGGACAGGGGAATACGACTATAATGGTTAATATCCTGTAACAACAAAGAAACAATCTTTTCTTTATCAATCTCTTTTGTTCGTCGTTTCTCCTCAATTCTTCGATAGTTTCTAGTAAATCTAGGAAGAAAAATTCGATATATTAATATGGGACATAAACTCCAGATAGGCCAAATTGTTGTTTGGATGAATTAGTTGCTTTGGTTGCTATGGTTGATAGGTATAATTTAGTTTCTAAATTAAAAATTTTTAGAATTGTATCCATATATCTATCTATTCTTTGAGTCCTAGTATATTCTACGAATGGTTAGTTATCCCTTCGGACTAACCAATGCCATTGCATAATTCATAGACCTGGATAACCCGAGTATCTTGTGAAGTGTCAAACAGATTCGTTCTTGTATCTATTGTTGATATTCTGATTTGGTAAGCCAAATGCTGAATTGACGTTCAGTTAATTTGATGAAATATTCTTCATCTATCTTTGTGTCTCCTTGGCAATTTCGAGGGCGAAATTCTTTTAAGGGGGGAAGTCTGTAACAACCCTGAATTTTATATATATTTAAATTGATAATTAATTTAGTTTATTTAATAAAACTGTGAAATTAATCGATTAATTGATTGCGAGTTTCCCCGAATTCGAATATATTCTGTATAAATCATTTTAAATTTAGAAATTGTATATATGTGAATTGATATAGTTGTGCCTATATGAATAGATTTGAAATGATATATATATATATATAATTGAATTTAAATCTTATATAAATGGTTTAAAGATAAATATAAAAATATAGATAATTGATAGAAGTTTAAAAATAAATAACTTTAAATTTGAAGTTGATGGTTTATGTTAGAAATTAAAATAAATAAATAAATAGAAATATAAGACAATGAATATTAAAGTAAAACAATAGTAATAAATTTAATTATAAATAGAAATCAATATATGAAAGATAAATTATAATAAAAATATAAAGGAAAACATTAGCTCAAGTTTTAACAACAAATTAAAATAGAAATTTATACTATAAAATAATAAGATTAAAGGAAAATAAAATACACTTAAATATGAAAATAAGTATATGTATATTCATGTACAAGCCAAATATAAGTATGTAAGCTGGTGAACAAGAAACAAAAATATATATGCTGGCAAAACAATGCAGTTACATATGTTTAAGTATGAAAATAAAAGAAGAAGAAAAATGAATTTGTACAAAGTAATTAATGCTAGCACCACAACATTATCATCTCAGTCGAGACAAGCAAATAAAGAAACAAAATTATATTCATGCATTGTACAAACGAAATGAAAGGAAATATAGTTTTGTACAAGGCAATTAATGCCCTATCTATCAGCCACCAACAAGAGGGAAAATTTCTGAACTAAGTTGTACAAGCAGATTAAATATATTTACTTTGTACAAAATATATACCTTGTTGTACAAGTAAAGGGTAATCACCCTGTAAACTGTTTCCATATATCAACCTTCACTTCTTTTCGTTCCATTAAAACTGAGAAGAAAAAAAAACTAAAGTATATCATCATCAAAACTCAAACAAACAAACAACTTGAACCAATTCAAACTAAAGATCAAAAGGAAGAACTTCAACTTGCAATTTCAAAACCTGGTTCAAAGAATAAGCTATGTTCTTCTTTATCTCTGGAAACCAAGGTGAGTAAACACTGAAACCTGGTATATCTTGAATTCATATATAATGATCTTTGAAGTATGATTTGTATTATGTTGTGCATGTTGATTAAAAAAAATGATTTAAAGTGTTGATGTGTGTGTTAATATCTGTATACATGTCTGGAACAAGAAAAGCATGCCTCTGTTCAAACATAACAGGTTCTAAACCTGAATAAAAAATTCAAATCATCCAATTAAATGATCGTTAGGCTTTGATCTCAAATTGGAAAGTGTTTGTATGTGTACAACATCATTTTTTAAATTTTGATTCAAGTGAAAATGTTTAGTGAATATTTTGGAAAATAAATTTTACAGTGAAGAACCAATACATGTCAGAAAATCAATTATTTAAATTTCATGTTTCGAATTCATAACTTTATTCGTATTTGAAACCCATGATTTTTAACAAAGATTTCGTGATTTTTAGTGTTGTGGTTGTTCAGAATTATCGGGTTGAACGGTTTTGAGACTTTTGGCGATTCCTGGTGATCGGCAAGGTGAGGGAGGTCGTGGTCATGGCTGGAGGAAGCCTGAGTGATGGGGATTCAAGGAAAAATGGTCGGGGATTTTTTAGCTCATCGGAGTAGCTAGTCGACGATGAACTAGGGTTTAAGGTCCGGTTTTAGTTGACATGGGTTTCCAGGTCGTTGCGTTGTCGTCAGTGCACCGGAGTTGACCAAACATGGTGGAATCGATACGTGGTTGATCAACGAAGCTTTGGCCAGAGTTGTGATGTTTCAGGTGGATGGGAACGACGAGGCGAGTCAATTTTGTTGATCGGAGTTTGGGTTCCAGGTAGTGTCGAGTAGCTCGATTTCGAGTTTGTCGTTGATTCGATGATCTGGGTGTTCGTGATGGATGAGGGTGTGGTCGGCGACTTTGCGACGTGGTCGAGGGCGATCGCCGTTGCTCCGGCGCTATGTGCACGTGCACGCGTGTGTGTGTATCTGGGTGATGTTGTGGATTGGGGAAGATGAAGTGTTTTAAGGGGATAACTCGAGTAACCTCAACATCGGCTCGAGTGTATTATCGGGTAGAAGACAAGAGAGTGTTTGAACAGAGTTTTAAAGATTTTTTTATATAAACAAGTTTTTGAAAAAAAAATTATACATAAGGTGGCTCGTGAAAAACGTGTAGTGAACTCGAAGCAGGTATTAGTTTGACTCGGGGAGTTTCGTGTGGGCTCGGGTTGTTGGGGTACTGCAGGTTTATGAGGAAAATATATGTATAGATTTTAAAGCTTTAAGAAAATGATTTTTCAAGGATTAATAAATAAGGATTTAAATGATAAATAAAGATAATGGTTTGTCTTTGATTAAATTAGGGTCTTGATAAGTTTAAAACATTCTTCATTAATTAAGTATGGGGTAATTAATTAATGTACTAAAATCGAAAGTTAATTCATTTATTTAAATTAATTTATCAAGTGATTAAAGTATAATTTCTCAATAAAAATTAATTAGTAATTGTAAAATATAGGTGATTAAGAATAATCACTTATTATAATAAATTAAAGGTAGTTAATTAATGAGATTAATTAATTTGGGTCATTAACTAGAGAATAATTAGTAAATCAAGGGTTAATTAATTTATGTGATAAATTAAAAATAACTGAACAATTGAAGGTTATTTATTTAATGATTAAGATAAATTAATCAAGTAATTAAGAATTAATTTATTATGTAGTTAACTTAAAGGTTAATTAAATTTATGTGATCAATTAAGAATAATTAACTAAGAATAATTAACTAAGGTGATTGATTGATTAATTTATATCAATTGATTTGAAATTAATTAATCAGGATTTGATAATTAATTCATAAGTAATTAAATTAATTGAAAATTTAACTGAATTAATTTAGGATTAAATAAGTAAGTAATCCTGCTTATAAATGTTTGTTAATTGCTTGAATTTCTTTTAATTGATTTTCTATCTGATCTGTGATATTTTGATTTGCGATTGAGCTATGGAATGTAATTAATTATCTGTGATGTGATTCATTATCTGCGATGAATTCATCTTATTTATCTGTGACCTGTAAATAAAGATAAGCGTTATAGATTATACCGCTTATCGATATATCTGTGTTTGGATTATAATGATTGATGATGTGTTGCACTACTATGTGAAACCCCTGGACCACACTTTTACACAGACAAATATGGATTTCACGAGGAAATCGGTTAAGTCACAGATGATTTAAATTTAATGTTTTTGAAATTGAAATCTTAATTTCAATTGCTTTTGGAAATGAATTTGGATTAAATATTAAAACTTTTGAAAAAGGTGTTTTCAAAGATTAAAATTATTTTTGAATAACCTGATTTAGTTTTGAAATTCAATTTGAATTTGAATTCAAAATGAGGAATTGAATTCCATGTTTGGAAATTATGGTTAAAAATGTTATAAGTGTGTTGATATGAATTTAAACCATTTTAAAAGTATGGTTTTGAGAATTTGAATTTAACCCAAGGACTTTAACTCATATAAAAGAATCAGAATTTCCGAAGTGAAAAACTAATTGTTTTCAAAGAATAAAAGCTTTCATAGAAGAAATGAAATTCCAATTTAAGTTAAAGGAATTTCAAGTTTGAATTGAAAATGGTTTTTCCAGTTATAAGTGAATTCTTTTTGAAAACTGTGAATTAAATCTGTTTATTTTTATCAGATTTAAAATGATGATTTATTTAAACCATTTGAAATGGAATTGTTTTGAAAGCTATAAGTTAAATCTTTGTTTTAAAGATTTAATGAGTTAATCCAATTGAAATGAGAATTAATTTGGAAAATCTGTGAATGAATCTTTTGTTTAAAAGATTAAAGTATGAAAATTGTTTAAACCGTTGAAGGTTGTTAAAATGAATCTTTTTGTTTAAAGATTTGAAAATGGTAATTTGTTTAAACCATTTGAAAGAAAAGTTTTGGGTAATAAATTGTGACTTAACTGAAATCCCAATATCCATATATTTTTAAATATTGCGCTCATTATTCGGTTTAGCCGGGAGAGGATCTTTGTGTCATACAACCCGTTCCGAATAAATGATACGTCATATATGGATTGCATTTGAAGATCAGTGTTGAAGACCGGGTATTTGCGAAAACGATAGGATAACCTATCGATTGTCTCTACACTGAGTTGCTCCGGTATAGAGATTCCCTAAGTGATGGGAAGTCCGATCGGGATTGTGAATACCCGGATTGCAAGGGCTTCTTCGGAAGTGCCTTCGGTTCTGTTCGAACCCGGAACTGACTTGTATGGTTACATGTCTGACATTACATTTTGAGATATAAAGATTATTTCTTTCAAATACATTTTTGTTGGTGGCGGAGAATTTATTCTCTTAGCTTAACACCCTTCTTTGAGATGTACGAGCTCAGAGGTTATGTAGTTGAAGGTTATCAGCGATATACTCCCAATTTGGTAATGTGGCATGCTGAGTGTTGCTGTGTGTTGATCATTTATTGATCATTTGTGATCAAAGCGTGGCTTAGTGAAAAAGTGTAGCTTTGTGGACGAGACCTCATCGAACCTCACAAACCGGAAATGGTCAAAACAAGAATGATGCAGCAAGGTTATGAGGGTCGCGCCCTTTAGGGTATGTCATTTCCTTCTGGAAAAGGGTGGTATCATGGTATGGAGCCCAGATACTTACTCATGTGGACACACTTTATTTATTATGTGCGATGTTGGTTACCGAGGCCTCGGATAAAGGTCCCTAAGGACCGGGGAATGGCATATTCGTGAGTTACCTAGTTACAGGGGTAACCCGGCCTTGTGTTGGCAGAGAGCTAGTTAGTTTTCGGGATGTCCAGCCAGAGGCGTACCCATGTGGCAGGAGGAAGTTTCTTAGCCTGACCATTTGATGGAAATCCATCTTCCAATACAAACCTTGTACGGTATTAGTTGTAGAACCTGCTATTTAACATAGCAGCTATAGTAGGCATAATATAATGGTACCTATGTTGGCTAAGATTAATATTGCATTTTGAAAGAATTTTCTACACTATGCACTAATGATAATATCAAAATGATTTGTTTTGCATAGTAAGCATGGTTGACTATCATAAGAAGAAATCTCCTCCAATTCTGCGTTTGCATTGTGTGTGTGGCAGGAGGTGTTATGGTAGTTTCATTTTCCAAAAGCATTGCGGGTTTCAATGTTTAAAGTTCTTTTGTGTTATTTTAAAGATAAACTGTTTTTGTTACTCACACCAGTCCCACGACTGACTCGGAGTTTATTGTTCCCTTCCTAAACTCTGGGTGCCCACCATTTTCCACACGGGCAGTCTAGAGTTAGGATTTCTCAGATATTCAGTTTTAGTAGATTATCTGGAGCTAGTTCAGTTCTTGGAGTTCATGGACTGACGTTGCTTATCCTAGAGCATTCTACTGGAGACATTCTATCTACTGCTAGTGTTATATATTTTCTTTCCGCTGCTATTTCTTGTATCATATCTCTGATGTATGTTGATATCTGTTGTATCATTCTGTTGTATCATATTGTATCAGATTTTGTATCTGTCATTGTATCAATGTTATATATATTGATATATTCTTTTTCTTCCGATGTGTTGTTATACTTAATGGTGTTATAAGCTCCGGGGAGCCAGATTCGGCATTTGAATCTACGGCATTTTGAGTACAGTTGAAGTACGGGTGCCAATTTTCGAAGGCCGAGTTTTTGGACCCTTACATATTAGGTGCAAGAATTTTGATTATCTAAATATTTGTGGAGATATCTGTAGATATATGATTTTATTGCTGACATTTCAACAACTATTTGGTGTACTAATTTGGAATAGCTAAATATTTGTGCAGATATCTGCAGATGTGTGCTTTTATTGCTGTCATTTCTGCAATTATTATAAGCAAGAATTTGATTAAATAAATATTTTTGGAGATATCTGCAGATATGTGTTTTTATTGCTAACATTCTTCCAATTATTCAGAGCAAGAATTTGGAATAACTAAATATTTGTGGAGATATCAGCAGATATGTGCTTTTATTACTGATAATTCTGTAATTATTATGAATAGCTGTGATTTGCTTTAGTATTTTGATAACTGAATTCAATTGTAAGAAATTTATATATAAATTTTTTGACAATAAACTCTAATATTGTGTTAACACAGTAACATTGTCTTCCAACTACATAAGTTTAGCAAAATATGTACATACATTTCAGTATTCTTAGAGCAAACATTACAGTTTGATACATCAATTATTTTGGTTTGCTTCAGAAAGTAAAAATTCTGTGTCAATCTTTCTTCTAAGCTCTAACTATAAGGTTTGCAAGAAAGAATTTGATGTGCCAATTCAGCTCTTTGTAAATCCATAGCTTCATATGTGAATTCAGGGTCATCATTGTTGATTTCTTTGCCTTCACTGCTTTGTTTCATAATGTTCATTACAAACATGCCACAGTCAACTCTGCGATGATTGACAAATATTACAAAATTGTTAGAATAAATGTTCCATGATATGGAAATATTTGTATATTTTTTTCTGTTGTTTACTTACGAATCAGAACGTTGGTGTGGGCTGTTAGCAAAAGTGATTTGTTTTGATGGTTCATGCTTTTCTTTTTCCAATTTCTTTAGTAAGGCTGTGATATAAACTCTCTGTAAAGAAAAACAAAGATTTTGTTAAATAGTTTATTCTTCTCTGATTTATTCATTTTTTAATTTACATACCAGCTTTCTTGCTGCCTTTTGATGTTCTCCTTCGTGCCGTGGTTTTACGGAATCGTATGAATCCATATTCTATCTTGTTTGATAAACTCCAAGAGTGTAAAATGTGAATTTTGGTGGATAGGGAAGAACATTTTATTGCAATTTGCAAAAAATTTAGCTACTACATTATCAATTAGGGCTTGGGTTACATTCTTCGAATTGTTCAGTAGAAATGTTTGTAGGAGAATATATTAGCAAATTAAATTTATGAATATTTAGACAAATTATTCACTAGAGGATTATAAAACTTACAGCAGCATAAACTTTGAAGTACAAGTTTTCTACATGAACTTTATGCAATTCATGTGAATACCAGTCAATGATCTACAAAAATTATTATAAAGAAATAGTGATAGTATATTTATTGATAGAAGACTATAATATGTTTTGTAGAAAAAACAATAAGTTCATGGAATATTGCATAAAAAACAACAGGTTTGATGAAATGTTGCTGAAAAATCTGTAGATAAATGTGTTTGTTTCAAATAAATGGAATTTCGCTGAGAAAACCATAAGTTTAACGAAATGTTGCTGATAAATATGCAGATAAATGGGGTTGTTACGGATAAATGGGTTTTTGCAAATAAAACAACAAGTGTAGTGAAATGTTGCTGATAAATTTGCAAATAAATGGAATTTTTGAGTAAAGTTCTACCTGGCCTTCAAGAAATCTTCCTATAATTAGTTCACCAAGTGTTGTTCCAGTTATAATTATGTCATCGTCTCCATTCACGTATGCACTTTTGCTGTGATATAATGATCAATATTACTAAATTTTTGCATTTTTCAGATATTTGCTGATATGTCAGTAGCAAATTTAAATAAATACTTTTATTTGAGGAATTATTGGATACTTGGCTATTTAAAGAATTATACAGTTTTACCTAAGGTCGGAGTTATTAAAGAAGTCCTCAAGCAGCTTTATTTTTTCTTCGGATAGACTTCGTACATTTGACCTTTTTCTGACATTTATCTTTGTACTGGTAGATAATTCAGTTGATCTAGGTTCAGATTTGTATTCTTCAACTATTATTGGTAGGATTTGTACTTGCTGTTTTGCCTTTTTTTGCTTTCTTTTAAGTTTGGAAATCCACTTCTTCAGTTGATTTACACCTTTTTTTTGCTTTTCAAGTTCCATTGTTTTCTCTTTGATTTTTTCAGTTTTTTTTCTGTTGAAGTAGATATTTCATCTTTTGCTTGTTTGCCTTGTAGCTGTGGATACTTTTGAATGCTTTCACCTGAAATTAATTTGAATGTTGGTTAATATTTCATGATCGGTTTTCGGAATACAATTTTTGTGATTTGATTGTTTTCAGGTTTTTCAACTTCTGTAAGTTTGCATTTTTGTTTAATATTTCTGTTTTAAAATACAGTATTAGTTTGATTTTCTATTTCCTCATTGCTTTGAGCTGAAATATATATTTTCAATTGAAAATTTTATTGTTTCTGAAATGATAATGTATTTAATTTGTAATTTTGTGAATAATTATGAAAAAGTGAAGAATATGCTGCACTTTACAACATTTGTTGCATTGATATATGCAATTATTCTTCAACGGTGTATTTTTAATATAATAAGAATATTTGCGGATATATCAACAAATATGTTTAATTTTTACAGTCTGGTTGAAAAACTATAATTATTCAAAGCATTACCAAATGAATGATCTTGTTCAATTGCTTTATCTTCCTCGACTATTTTTGTTTCTTCATCATCTTCTGGATCTTTCTGTTTTTCTTCAAAATTTATTTTTTCCCCATAATCAACATCTTTTTCTTTTTGTTCTTCTTTTTCTTCATCTTTATCTTTCTCCATTAGCTGAGATTCATCTTCAACGGTTTTGTCTTCAGTTTGAATATCAGTTAAATTTTCGTTTTCTTCTGTCCTTTGAGCTGAAATATATGTTTGCAATTCAACTCTTTAGTATTTTTGACATAATTATGGATTTTATGTGTTATGTTACAATGTATTATGTAAAAAATAAAGACTGTGCTGCACTTTTTAATAATTATTGCAATAATATCTGCATTTATTCTTTAAAAATGCTTTTGTCATATAGTAAGAATATTTGCAGATATATCATCAAATATTTTAAATTTTTACATTCTTGTTGGAAAACAATATATTATTGAAAGTATTACCAGATGACGTATTCTCTTCTGTTTCATTATCTTCACTTTCTTCGTTTTCTTCACTTTCATTTTCATCTGAGGAGTTTAGTTTGCTACCAGTTCTTTCTATTATTTGTAGCTCCACATTCTCAGATTCTATGGATGATGATGTTTCCATATATTGTCTCAATTTCTTTTTTAGCAGCGTATTTTCAGCTTGAAGTTTTCTGTTGTCCAATTCAAGTTTTCTTATTATTTCTTTATATTTTTCTTCTCTTTTCTTGTATAATGCTTCATATTCTTCATCTTTTTCAACTGCATCTTTCAATCATTTTAGTTCCTCTCCTTGAAAATCTTGGAATAAATAATTGAATCAAAATTGAAGCTTAAGAATATTTGAATATAATTATGTAAGAACTGTGAATAATTGGAAAATGTATATAATTTTAATTATGATTGGTATGTATGTCCATAAATATTTGTAATAATGGCAGAAAAATCTGCAAGTATTATACAAAATTGTAGATATATCTTTAATTATTGTAAATAATTGTACAACTATGTTCAGTTTTGCTATCTTAACTGCAGATAAATATGCAATTGTTTATAATAATTGCAGATAAGTCAGCATCTGTAGTGAATAAGTACAACAAAAAAGCTCAACTGCTACTAATAAATGCAGATTTATCTACAACTATTGTTAATTGTTGCAGATAAGTTTGCAAAAAAATAGAGTACTGGCTATTTTTGTACTGAAGCTTAACAATTCTACAAATTAAATTGCAGTTATACTTACTGAGTTGATTCTATGGTCAATAACATTATTGGCTTGAGTTTTGATATATCCCATTTGCCAGCTAAGGGATATGAGTTGTTGTATTACAATTTAGCAGATTTCAAAATTTGTGTTTTCTCATAGATCCACCACTGCAAAAAAGACAATTAGTATTAGAATAAATTATTAATTAATAGGATATTTATCTAATTAATCAAAAATTTAATACCAGTAATAATGTAACGCATGCATTTATTTTCCTTGGTGTGTCAATATATTTTTCAATTTGATTTATCAAATGTTTGTGAATCGTTTTTGGCCATGCTATTTGCTGCATTTTATCTTCACAAACACAATATGGAATCATATTCCATGATACAGTTGAGTTTGGATTTGATATTAAGAATGTTGCAACCAAATGCAGCTGCAAAAGCTTTGCCGTATCTGCTTTTTCTTCTTTTGATGTTCCTTTTATTGTTGTAAACATCTCCCTTTCTATGTTTTTTTGTTTACACTTGTCTCTCCTTCAAATTGTCTATTGATGAATGCTGTAAACTGAGCATTGCTTTTGCCCTCTTTTTTCATATGGCCAGAAGTTTTGATTTGCTGACCATCTGTAGAATTGATAATAGTTGGCTTATATCATTCTCTGTGAATGTCAGTAACATATCTCCAAATTGGAAGCAATTCAAGTTCTTTCTGTAGGCCTTGATGATTATGTCTATAATTGTTGAGTTTTTTGTGTTTTCCTTTGCATGTATAATTCCAACATTGATCATATGAATGAATTTGTAGAAAGGTAAAGTTTGAAGATATTTTGTATGTGATAGTGTCAGCAATTCTTCCTTCTTAATCCTGCCAAGGATATCGATGAAAGGCCTTAAATTATTTCTGTAGTTGTCTTCCCTTGAAGTAATTTTCTCTTCACTGATTGTGTTTCTTTCTTTCTGTAGAATATTTGATCCTGATTGTTGTTCAACAGGAACAATTGATGTTTCCAGAATTACTTTTTTCCTTCTTTTACTACTTCTTTTGTGTTTTTCTATAAAAGTACACTAAAAAGTATGAAATAAATATGAATAATATAATAATATAATAGGTGATGTTAATTACTTGCAGTTATAATGAATATGCAGAAAACACAGAAATATATGCAATTACCTTAAATAATTGCAGTCTGTTCAACAAATTTTATGGTATATGCAAATTTTCATGTATGTTGAATTGTTGCATATAATTTAGCAGTTTTAAAAAATAGTTGCTTTTTTCAGCAATTATTTGAATAACTGTGATATTGAAATTTTATTGTTTCTAATCATACATATTTCTAGAATTTTCTTCACTTTCTTCAACTAGATTGGTAATCCAATGAAAATATTGTAAAAACTGTTAACTTATACAAACTATAGTTGTATATGTTGTATTTACATATATGTCAGCAGTTTTATAAATTAATTGCTTAATTTTCAGCTACAATTTGTATAATTGTAAACTTTAAAATATGACATTTGTAATTATAAATATTATCAAATTATTCTTCAGTTTTTTCAAAATAGATTGTTATTTCAATGAAACTATTCAAAACGTAGCATATACAAATGAGATTACTCTGTTTAATTGAATTATTGCTAAAAAGTAAGCAGTTAAACTGAATTGTTGCAACTATATGTGATATTGTCAGTAATGCTTATTTTTGTTCATACATAAATGTTGCAAAGCTATTCAATAGTGCTCAGTATAGTTACATATCTGTATGCAATAATATAAATAATTGACATTAAACTATTCTAGAATTTACATATAAAAGTAAGTTTATTCTGTTTAATTGCTTTATTACTGAAAAGTAAGCAATTAAAGTGAATTACTGCAGCCACATGTGATATTGTCAGTAATGTTTACCTAATATCGTTTACACATAAATGTTGCAGAGATATTCAAAAAAATTTAACATAGTTGCATATTTGTCTGCAATAATTATGACTAATCGACATTATTATAATATTTACTGTTAGATTTGTAACTATTATGAAAAATTGTAGGCAAATACTGACATTGATCGAATATATTGCTTAAAAATATGCAAAAAAACACATTAATAACATCTTCTTAGAAAATTGAAGAGAGCAAATAGTTTTTTGAACAATGTTTAACAAAAATTGCAGTAATTAGAGAATGTTTTATAGTTTATCGTCTGCATTCTCAATTTTTCTTTGTATTACCGTAAAAAGATCGATTATATGCACGGCTAACTCGAAAATCTCCAAATCACTTGCAAAAACCCTAACATATATCAATTTAAAAAAGTGTAATATAAATCGACTATTCCTGAAATTGAGATATATCACCTTCGATCTTCCCATTTTTCCTTGTTTGATTTTGAAAACGTCAGATTTCGACTTGATTTTGGTTGTTTTGCTGTTCGATTTTGTAGACTTCTCGGATTTTGTTGACAAAAATGTGATTTGAATTGTAATAAAGGTCGAACGATAAGAAAAGCGTGGGTTCAGGGTTTTAGGATGACTTTTAAGGGTAATTTGGGAAAAGAAAAGGCTGCGTTTAAAAATAGGAATGAAATTTATATGTTATGTATCTAAGGGATTTTGGTGAATTATGAAAGTTATTAAGGATGTATGGCAAATGTTCCCTTTTTATTATGAATTTTTGATGATAAAAATGATGTAATTGGGTTTTAAAATTTATTTCGAATATTCCAGGAAGAAATTTGGTCTAAATTTTTAATACGTTTAATTACATGATGAAATTGAATTTCAGTGATTTTTGGAGAATTTTCCCAATTGATTTACTAAAAATAGATTCTAATCCGCGCCGCTTTTCAACCAAACAAGTAAATTTTTAGCAATATTGAAAAATAAATAATATAAATTAAAAGTGGAAGTTAATTTAATAATAGAAGAAGAAGCTCCGTTTACTCAATGAATGACTCCCCTACTAGGGAAAATAAATTATTCTATAAGAAGGACTTTTCTGCAAATATTGGTTTTGTCATATGGAAGGGTTTAACGTTATAAAGCTTTGATTTAGATCTAACTAATGCGGCAGTTTTTACTGTAAAGTATTTGAAAAGTTCTAAAGTAGCCAATCAAGGTGTCACAACTAGCAGGTTAGTTATAAAGTAATTGCCATGTTTAGCTATAAATCAGCATTGCAGGAAAAAGGTGGTTCCGCCTATTTCGGAGGCACCTTTCGACTCCTTTACCACTGCACCTCAATCGAAACCCATATAGTCAGAACCAAGGCACATGGTATCAATGGAAATTGGTACGAAGTGTATTGGTAAGTAGCGGTAGGTAGGGTGTCAAAAACTATGCTTTCGTCAAAATCGAAACCAAGGTTCTGTTTTAAAGTGATAAACGCCTGCCTAGTTTTTGAAGGGCTTTCGACTGAGTCGATACCCGATAGAGTCGAAACCTCAGTTTGTTTTCTAAAGTTAAATTACAGCCTTGGTTTGCTTAAAGTTTTCAACATAGTCGAAAGCCATCCTTTCAAAAGGGACTTTATAAACGTTAGTTTGTAGTTAGCCCATGAAAACTATATCTAGATTAAGATATTGATAGTCAGTCAATAGGTTCGTAGTTAGCCCATGAAAACTAGGATAAGATATAAGATATTGGAGTTACCAGTAGGTTCTTAGTAATCCCATGAAAACTATGAAATTGGACGGATAGTGCATAAACATTTAACAGGTTAATAGTAATCCTATAAACTATAATTGAGATAGATAGTCAGAATGCATGGCGATGGGTAATCCAGATTTGATTTACTTGTTTTGCATATCATCATAAAGATTATGAAATACTATTTTTTAACCATTTTTGATACAGGAGAACTGTATATGGTTTTGTATATATTTTAGGATACTAGTGAGGGGAACACCCGTTCCGCTAAGCGCCGTGGTCTCACTAGATATCAAAATGGTTTGAGATGGTAAATTATTATTCATACCAGACTTTATGTCTGACTCAAAGTTTTTGTTTTCCCCTTAAACTCTCGGGTACTCAAATGATTTTGAGTAGGTTGAGAGTAAGGTTTCTAGGTGTTCTTTTAGACGAATAAAGCTTCCGAGGATGGGCAGGAGGCAAGCTTGTTGTTAGAGTCCTTTTATTTCCCATGTGTTTTTTGTTTGTAAAGGCAAATTGTTTTCTTGCCTATCTATATACTCTGATCTACCAAGAGGGCATCTTCATATGTCGCTCTTAGCGTATTTTGTAATAATTATATGTTATCTGAACGTGGTTTATGAATTGGGATTATGTAATCAATTTGGAATATTTTGAAATGGAATATGGAATTTGTTTTCTGTTTAAAATTCATTCCATATTCTTGTGTTTCTTTGTATGAAGTATCTAATGTCATCGTATTTGGTCGCCGAGGATTAATAACTATGGATGACTGCAACATCCGTATCCGTTAGTTTTGGGCCTCTAAGTAGGGGGATGTTAGAGAACTCTTCCATGGTTTCCAAGTTTTTTAATTTTAAAAACTTCACTTTTCCACTTTTAAATTCCTAAAAACCTTAATTAAACACTCTTCGTTCCTTACTACACCTTCTACCTTCCTAGCATAAGCCCAAACCCTCCTCTTCAACCCAAGACCGAGCCTCGTTTCCCTCTTGGCTGAACCACCTTAGCTTTGAGGCCTCCAAAATCTCAATTTTCCAAAAGCAAAGCTAAGCTCTTGGTCATTTTCCAAAGTTAGTGAAAGTTCGGTTAGATTTCAATAACTTTCGACAAGTAAATCCCATACCTTTAACTAAGTTTTTAAACTTTGACTATTGCTTATATTGGTTGCAAAAATATGGTACTTTTTTGGATGAAATTGATGTTGAATTGTATGTGTAAATATGTGCTTGAATGTGATGTTGTATAAACTAGAAAATGGAAGTCAAAGTTAAGTTAGTTAGAAATTTATGACTTTTGCTTGTGTATGTTGACATCTTGGATAGTTGTTATTTGCCTTAGTATATATGCTCTTACTTATGTTATGTGATGCTTGGATAAATAAATGACATATGAAAATATTTATGGAAGTGTCTGTATACTGACTACCTCTATATCGGCACTTTTGGAAAACACCATCTTTTTGAAATCTTTTGTTTATAATTTGTACTTGGTTTTTACAAAGTTAATTAACTATCCTGATAATGATGTGTTTAAAGTTAATTAATTATTTTAAAAAATGATGATTAAGGTTAATTAATTATTTAAATAATGAAGTGTTTAAAATTAATTAATCATTTTATTTACGATGTTTAAAATTAATTAATCATTTTAAATGATGAAGTTCAAGAATAAATAATTATTTTAAATAAGGATGTTTTAAGGTTAATTAATCCCTTCATTAATCATGTTTTAAGATTAATTAGTCCCTTCAATAATGATGTTTTAAGATTAATTAATCAGTTTAATAATGATGTTTTAAGAATTAATTAATCACTTCAATAATGATGATTATAGTTAATAAATTAATGATATTTGAATTTAGTTAATCATTTTAATTAATAATATTTGGATTTAATTAATCCTTTTAATTAATGATATTTAAATTTAAATTAATCATTTTAATTAATGATATATGAATTTAATTAATCATTTTAATTAATGATATTTGAGTTTAATTAATCATTTTAATTAATTATATTTGAATTTAATTAATCATTTTAATTAATTATATTTGGATTTAATTAATCATTTTAATTAATAATTTTGAATTTAATTTATCAAATTAATTAATGTTATTTGATGTTAATTAGTTATTTTAATTATTGATGTTTGCAATTTAATTAATAATTCAAATTAATTTTGTTTAAAGTTAATTAATTGTTTTAATAAAAGTGTTTTAAAGTTAATTATTTGATTAAGATAATTGGTTGATTTATTAAAGGAATCAAAAACTTGATTTAATTATTTTTTAGGATAATTATTGTTATTTTAAAATTTATAAAAGATTTAAAATTTGATTAATTCTTCCCCGGAATAATTAATGTGGTTTTTTATTTGTAAAAGTATTTTAAATTGATTTATTCCTTTCCAAGATAATAAATGTTGTCTGAAAATTTATAAATGATAGTTTATAAATGGAAAAACCCCTTTAAAAGGAAATGTTTAAAACAAAACCAAGTGTAAATTGTTTTGGGTTTATAGTAAGCAATGTTTTAATGACATTTGTTTTGACCCTTGTTTTAATACACTTAGTATTATAATTTGTCCATTTAAAAGAATATTTCAAAGAGTATTTTTAAAGTGTTTTACAATATTTGAGATGTGAAAATCAAGCCCAAATGTAAATCTAATGTTCTAAAAGCTTGATTCATTTATTGGTGGTAAGTGTTGCGATTTAATTCTCATACACAAACTTTATTATTCCCAATAGTTGATTTATCGACTATAATTTCGATTCTGCTATCATCTTTGTATTTCGTCACTCTAAGACGATGTGTTGCTCATTTGAGCTTTAGTATCCTTTGTTGAAAATGACTAAACCCAAAGAGCGAGTGGAAGCCAAGCTATGTGGGGTTGCTTCCATTAGGGCATTGTCATATCTACTCTAGATTTTGTTTGGATATTTGTGCACTAAGATGTGAAATACTCGGATAATCGATAACCGTTGGCGGGGATCGGCTTGGACGTATCCGAGAGCCATCGGTGTTGTCAAGTATATTTCTCGAGGTATACTTTCGGTAGGGGGCCGCACCCTCTTAGTCATTTTTTGAAAAAAATCCTTTCCTTTCTTTGATTCAAATCTTTGAATTTTTTTCCTTAATTGCATCGAGAAGCGTTTTGTGCCTTCTCTATGTTCAATTATTTGTGTCCATTCTTTCAAGTCTGAATTTTGATATTGTTTATGCCCATCCATTAAGTATGGGATTTTTCTTATTTGTACACATCCTTCCTATTTGGATTTGTTTCTATTATTTATTTTCATTCTTTTATGTCTGGATGTTGTTCTGGTATAGTGAAACCCTGTTAAGTGTTTGCGGTGTTGTTCCACTAATTGTTATATGTTTATACCATTACTTGAGTTTTCTCACATTTGTTTTTCAGACTGACCCAAGTGTTATTTTATTATAATGCTTGGGTCAAACCAAGTATTTTCCCAGGTTGTCTTTGGTGATATGGAGTTCTTGGAGATGAGCTGAATGTTCACCTATCGTAGTGTTATATTTTTTGTTGTATTATATTACATACCTATCAGCAATTGTGTGATCATTATTTTAGCTAATAAGATTTGTTTTAACTCTGATGTACTATGTATTTTGGAGTGAAATTTATTCTATCTTTATTATATTATATGTTATCATTTCCCCCATGAGATTCTGTTTCCCCTGTTCCTTGTTCTTTTCTTTTTAATTTACCCAAACAATCTTCCTTTTCGGTGATTGGATATTTGACATCTGAATATCGTGGATGTATGTAGTGTCGACTTTCAATGGTTGCAATGGCGGTCGTTACAATTTGGTATCAGAGTTGGAGGTTAAGCGAGAACTATGGCTTAGGTAGGGTATGGGTCATTAGAGATTGGGTTAGTAATGCCCTAGAATGAGTAACTCATTAGAGATAGGTAAGTGACACCCTAGAATGAGTTTGAGAGTATTATATATACGAGAGCGTATATGTTAATGTTATAAAAATGTATTGTGTTAATTGGTCTATGGAGTTGTCTATGAATTCTAGTTGAGACGTGGGATGCCACGGTGCCGATAGGAATTTCTAAACACTTGTACGAGACAAACAGACATGATATTGACTTTTGAAAATTGGTGAATGAAATACTTTACCTTGGTTTATATTTTTATATATATAAAGAAATAATTTCAAAATTTTATATTTTTAGAGTGAGTTTGTTTGAATGTGATAATATTTATTTATTACCACTGTTGTTTGATCGGTCATGCTTGATTAAAATTGAAGCGTTGATTGTCATTTATTGATTGCTTATTATTTATGCTTGGCTTATGTTTAGGCATTTATTGTTTTGATTATAAATGAACCCCTTGTGAATTAAGTTTCATAATTTGACTATAAGGTGTTCGATTATAATGTTGGATTAAAAGTAAACTTTTAATAAAAGTTGTTTAAAATATTCTAAATGGTAAGATAAGACATTTAGAGAATAAATATTTGGGAAAATTTTATTATAATAAAGGAGGGTTATTATAATAAGAAATGATTTTATATAAAGGTAATTTTATATAAATTTGATTTATAAAATGTGTTTTAAAAAGGATTTTTATGAATTTAAATTCCGGGGTCATTTGAAATAATTTCGAAAGGTTTTTGAAAAAAGAATTTTTTTTAGTAGTATTACTTAGAAGTATTTCTGAGTATAAATATTTTAGAAGAGAAATTTTAAGTGGAATGCATTTTCTTTAGGGTAATTTGATGGAAAACATCTCGATTAGTTTTGTAGTCATCTAAATGATCTTCTAAACGACGATCAAGTATTTTCTTAGGCGAACGTTGTAATGCATTTAATAAATTATTTTCTTTATCATTGTACAATCGAAATGAGTTCAAATCCAGACAAACCAAAGTGAGTTTCAATAAATTGTTAAACTTATTTCGTAAAAGAAATATATGTAGTATGTTTTTCAAAAATGGGTTTTGAATTTATAAACCGGGTATGTAGTTTTTAAGTTCCTTTAAAGGGAATTGATTTCAAAATAAAAGGTATTTTTGATAACAGGATAATTTGATAAATGAATTTTTTATTCACTCGAATAGGAAAAGGGATAATTCAACACAAATTTTTAAATGGGTTAAAGTAGATAGTGGAGTAAGTTTTTAATTGTTGTTTTATAAAGAAATAACTTTATAAAATATTTATAAACTTAGGTGAAAATTTATTATATAGCTCATAAACAATTTTAGTGTTGAACGAAATACTAAATAGAAAATATACGTGATGTAGAAAAATGGTATAGTTAAGAAACCAATAATTTTTAGAAAGCGACTTTCAATTTTATCCTAGGGAACTTAAATAATCTTCTAAGCAATAACCAAAGGCTGATGAGCCAAGTGGTGCGCTTGGAAAATTATTATATTCTTAGGCAATCAAGAAAGTTTTTGAACCTAAGCTAAGATTTGATTATTAGTCATTTAACATTTTAAATAATGTCAAATGTTAATTTATTCCTTTACAGAATTTGATTTTGTTCGATTTGATTGATTGTGTGATTTCATATACTATGGCTGTTTTATAAGCCATAGGATTTTTAAATTGTTTTTTATTAGGACTTAAATCGTGGTGCTTTTAAAAAAGTGATATCGAAAGAATTTATAATAGAAATAATAAAACTATTGTTTTGAAAAAATTAAAAATACTGATGAAATGTTTTATTCAAGAACGTTCGGAAAGAATATTCTTGAGATGGTTTTTCTAATGTTTTGTCTTGACTAAAGTTAGGTAATTAGTGGTTTTCTGATTCTTAGAGACTCGCCAGGGATATTTATTTACTCTAGTTGTTGTTGTGGGAGGAACTAAATACCACTGGATGCTCCATATTTTTTTGATTCTAGAGTTATACCACATTTCGGTAGGAGTAGCCTCTCCTTGTCATTACTGATTTTG
The DNA here is from genome assembly GCA_030737815.1 of Allium fistulosum. NCBI lineage: Eukaryota > Viridiplantae > Streptophyta > Magnoliopsida > Asparagales > Amaryllidaceae > Allium > Allium fistulosum. The sequence continues at coordinate 1,100,009,109 of CM060905.1, forward strand.
GTTTTGATATATTTCTCCTTGGAGAAATTTGAAAATATTTTGAATATAAAATTCTTGCATTAGTTCTAAATTTATATTTTGAAAATATTGGATGCATAGCATTTATTACAGAATATTCTCTGTATTTTGTTGCATATGTTTGTTATATTGCTTTTGGTTGCATCATTATCATTAGTTGCATCATATTACCTAATTACATATGATTGTTATATTGTTTATGTTGCATATGCTTATGATAGAACTAATATAACTAAGGAAAATACAACTAATCGGATTTACTAAAACCAAGTAAGAATATTGATTTTCTTAGGTTAGGATATTGCTTCTTCCACTCTATAATAATTTCAAGGATGGAATTCTTTTAGGGAGGAGGATGTAACATCCTAGAATTTTATCATTTTAACTTTAAATATTTAATTAATTTTAAATATTTAAATAATTGGTTTTAAATATAAACTCTTTATGTTCAAATATAGAAATTTTATTTTAAATATTTAAAGATTAGATTTTGTAATTAAAATAAAACTCCTTTAAAATAATAACCAGTAATGGTGAAATGGTTTTCAAAAATTGTTTACAAAAATAATCAATTCAAAGAAAAATTGGAAATTTGGCAGGATGTCGTTTTTCGAATTTTTGACTTTTCGTTGTCTAAAAGTTATCGTAAACATTACGAACTCTATGATATAAATATTCACTTTCATTTATAAATAAGTTAGGATATATATTAGTAAATATATATATACATATATACTTAAGGAATTTTTAAAGGAGACGGGTGACTTTTAATTAAAAATTGAAAGGACATGAAAAAGTAAATGTCATAAAACATCACATCACATAAAACATTAACTACAAATGGTATTAATGTTAGGAAATCCAATCTACGGTTTCGATGACAACAACTATACAATGGAAATCGAATATACATATATATTTATATAAACAGGTACTTGCTAAAACAATATCACTAGAAAGACAAGAAAGAGGCTCAAAGGACACTACAAGAGACTACGAGATGATAGGAACAAAGAAACACAAGAAAAAGTGCACAAAAACTGATATACACAATATCAGACGTCTTGGTGCACAAGCCAGACGTCTGAATCAGTTCTTTGGAACAACAAACAGGCAAAACCAGACGTCTGGTAATAGCACTCAAACGTTTGATCTTCTACTATACTCAAAAATATATAAAGTATCAGATGTCTGAAACATATCCCAGACATCTGATTTCAAACTCGAATTTCAGAAATCGACTTCAACTGCCACATACGAATGGAAATCTCCGCTTCCCTTCGCTGCAACTCTTTATCATCAACAAAAGCAACTGAAGTACATTCGTTAATGGACGTAACTACTCAAGATACCTATCCACAACTATATATAGCATTAAGAATCAAGAGAAAGATCTCACCTTACATACTTACGCTTTCTAATTCTATACTCTATTCTTGATCTCTGCACTCTAGCAATCTTTACTTGTATTCACTCTTCCATATACTCAGTTCTTCATAGACAATATTCTTTAGAGATATTTGGAAGCAATTGTGCTTATTAGTCAACATCCGTATGATACTAGAACACACATTTGACAAGAACAACTCATTGTAACCAAGCCTATTCCTCCGGGCGAAGCGAGGGTTTTTATAGTCAAATTCGAAGGGGAGCTTCAGGACTGGACGTAGGATGGGAGGTCCGAACTAGTATAAAATCCTGGTGTGCTTATTCTATATTTACTTAGATTAATATTATTTTAGTTGCATCATATATTTTGTCATATATACTTGCATATACACTACACGATCCACCCCGTAGACTTTTAATTGGTATCGAAACAAGGTTTGATCAAAGTACAGTAACACTTATTTGAATCACTTTAATATGGCAAGTATTTTTCAAGAAGGACAATCCACATCACATCCTCCACTTTTTAATGGTTCTAATTATGCATATTGGTCAACACGTATGAGAATTTTTATGGAAGCTAATGGATTAGAAATTTGGTCAGCCACTCAAAATAAATATGAAGCACCTGCTACTGCTATGAATACATGGAATGATGCAAAAAAAACCGCATCTTCTAATAATGCCAAAGCTATGAATGTTTTATTTTGTTCTTTAGATAAGAATGAATTTTCACATGTCATGTTATGCAACACTACATATGATATTTGGTGTACATTACAAGTTACACACAAAGGCACGAACAAAGATAAACAAACTAAGATCTCAATTTTGCAAAATCAATTATCTTCATATAAAATGAAACAAAATGAATCTATAGTGGACATGTACTCTAGATTCCAAACAATTCAACATGATTTAATGGCACTAGGAGTAAAATTCACAAATTTCGACTTAGTATCTAGAATACTCAATTCTTTAACTCCAGAGTGGGAAAGAAATGTATTAGCTATCAAAGAAACTAATGACCTCTCAACACTCTTAGTTGAAGAATTGATAGGAAATTTAATGTCCTATGAAGCTAATTTGCAGGCAAGAAAAGAACAAAATTTGAAGAAGAAAAACATAGCATTCCTAGCAACAAATGAAGACTCTGACTTAGACGAAGAAGAAATCGTATTTATTGCCAAAAATTACAACAAATTCAAGAAGTTTAAAAAAATGACAAAATTTCAGAAAGGAGGAAAATCAAGCTCAACAAATCAAACGACAATCAAATGCTATGAATGTGATCAATTTGGACATATGAAGAGAGATTGTCCCAAGCTCAACAATGGTAAAAAGAAGAACAAATTTGAAAATTTCAAAAAGAAGAAAGCTTTCAAAGTAACATGGGATGACTCGGATTCTTCATCTTCATCAGATAGTGACAGCGATAGTGACGGAGAACAAACTAATGTATGTTTTATGGCACAAACTGATGAGGTATGTCTCGAACTTAGCTATGATGAATTATTAGAGCTTAGCATGGAATTAGATGATAAATTTAGAGAAATTAAAAAATTAAATAAAGAACACATGGCCAAAATAAATCAATTAGAACTTGAAATAGGAATGTTAAAAGATGAAAAAATTATTTTAGAGGAGGAACTAAAATTATCTCAAGAAAAAATTAAAAGTAGTTTGGTTGAATATGAGACTATATCTATCGATTTTGGAATGTTAAACTAGAAAAGGATATTTTGTTAAAAGAAAATATCCACTTGAAAAGTAATATAGAAACATTGAAAATTGAAATTTTTGAATTAAAAGAAAAATTAGATAAAATTACAAATAATGTTTCAAAATTTAATAAAGGAAAACAAGATTTGGAAAATCTTATCAAAACCTTCAGGAAATAGAAATGGAATAGGATTTAAAAATATTCCTAAACAAAGAGGGAATAATATTAAGAAATATAGTTTTATTTATCAAAAGACTAAAAGATCATGTCTAATGCGAATACCAAAAATATAAAAAATTGGATTCCTAAGACAAATAATAAATTGATTAGACAAAAACACATTAATAATTTCCTAGATAACGTAGTCTATAATAAAAATTATATTCATAACGGTACCAAACGTTCTTGGGTATTGCTACGTACTCCTCCTAACATCTAAGACCCTAACAAAGTATATGGGTACCAATTAAATCATTCTTATCTTGTAGGTACCTAAAATAAAAAATAAGGAGAAATGGATACTTGATAATGGATGCTCCAAGCATATGACCGGAAATGCAAAAATGTTATCAAATATAACATATATCGATGGTGGAACAGTAACTTTTGGAGATAGCTCAAAAGGAAATGTCGTTGGCATCGGAGAAGTCATCAACTCTGGTATTTCTAACTCCCCTATTATTACAAATGTTTTGTTAGTAGAAAATTTAAAACACAACCTACTTAGCATTAGTCAATTATGCGATAAAGGTTTTCAAATCAATTTCAAAAAAGATAGATGTAATATTTTCGATAATAACAAACAACTTATCTTTAAGGGTTTTAGAAACAAAAATATTTATGTCTTAAATATGAATATAAATCGAAATTCAAACTTTTGTTTAACCGCCAAACATGACGATCCATGGTTATGGCATAAACGATTCTGTTATATTAATTTTAAATATATTAATAAGTTATCAAAACATGAGCTAGTTAGAGGTTTACCTAAAATAAATTATAAAGTAGAAAATTTATGTGACGTCTGTCAAATCGATAAACTAAAGAAAAGCACTTATAAATCTAAAAATAATATTTCTACAAAACAACCATTAGAACTATTACATTTAGATTTATTTGGTCCAACTCAAGTTCGATCTATAAATCACAACAAATATGTTTTCGTAATAGTTAATGATTTTTCAAGATATACATGGACCTTACTTTTAAAACATAAAAGTGACACTTTTGGTATGTTTGAAATTTTTGCTAAAAAAATTAAAACTCGAATGGATTTGAAAATTAAAAATATTCGAAGTGATCACGGCAGAGAATTCGAAAATGATCTTCTTACTAATTTTTGTAATAAAAAGGGCACAAGTCATAATTTTTCTTTTCCCCGCACACCACAACAAAATGGTGTAGTAGAAAGAAAAAATCATACGTTACAAGAATGTGCACGAACACTATTTTTTTGGGCTGAAGCTATTGCTATGGCTTGTTATGTTTTGAATCGAGTAACCATTCGACCTATGACTGAACATACTTGCTTTGAAATGTTTTTTGGAAGAAAACCTAAAGTATCATACTTTAAAACTTTCAGATCAAAATGTTTTATATTAAATACAAAAGATAATTTAGGAAAATTCGACCCGAAGGCCGATGAAGGAATCTTTGTTGGATATTCGGATCGTAGCAAGGCATATAAAATTTTTAATAAACGTACTAACATAATTAAAGAAAGTTTACATGTTTCATTTGATGAAAATTTTCTTAACAATCATACTAATGACGATGAAGAAATTATTCCTATAACAAATACAACAAACTCATCTAATAATGAGACAAATGCACAAAATAATACTCTAGTGTCACCCCCTAGAATTCTAAAAGACCATCCAAAAGATAATATTATTGGGGATCTTAATTCCAAAGTAACTAGAAATCAACTTAACCAAATAATTCATATTGCATTTGTGTCAAATTTTGAACCAAAGAATTATAAAGAAGCTTCAAACGATGATTTTTGGATAATAGCCATGCAAGAAGAATTAAATCAATTTGAACGTAATAATGTTTGGGAGTTAGTACCAAGACTAGAAAATCAATCAGTTATTGGAACAAAATGGGTATTTAAAAACAAAGCAGATGAAAATGGAAATATAGTTAGGAATAAAGCACGTTTAGTCGCTCAGGGGTATAATCAAGAAGAAGGTATCGACTATGACGAAACTTTTGCTCCAATAGCAAGACTCGAAGCCATACGTACATTACTTGCTTTTGCAAGTCGTCACAATTTTAAATTATTTCAAATGGACGTCAAAAGTGCTTTTTTAAATGGTTTTATTAAAGAAAACGTATATGTTGAACAACTCCATTATTTGTTCACGAAAAATATCCCGATCATGTTTTTAAATTGCACAAAGCCCTATATGGTTAAAGCAAGCCCCCCGTGCCTGGTACGAACGTCTTAAGAATCATTTAGTTGCTTCTGGGTTTAAAATAGGCAAAATAGATACGACTTTATTTATTAAACGAGAAAATAACGACATCTTAGTTGTACAAATTTACGTAGACGATATTATTTTTGGTTCAACTAACGAAAATCTTTGTTCTCAATTTTCAAATATTATGAAAAGTGAATTTGAAATGTCTCACATGGGTGAATTAAATTTCTTTTTTGGTTTACAAATAAAACAACTTGAAAATGGCATTTTTGTACATCAAGAAAAATATTGTAACGATTTATTACGTCGCTTTGGAATGGATAAAACTTCAAGCAAACCAACACCAATGAGTACTAGTGTTCACTTAGAAAAAGATGGTAATGGAAAGGATTTTGATGAAAAATTATATTGTAGTATGATTGGCTCCTTACTATATTTGATGGCTAGTCGACCCAACATTATGATGAGCGTATGTCTTTGTGCCCGATTTCAAGCAAAACCAAAAGAGTCTCACCAAAGAGCTGTTAAACGTATCTTACGATATCTATCTAGTACTAGAGATTACAGTTTGTTTTACCCTAAAGGATCATCATTTGAACTTGCCTCATATAGCGACACGAGTTTCGGTGGATGTAAAACAGATCGTAAGAGTACTAGCGGAACGTGTCAGTTTATTAGACAATCGTTGGTTTCATTGTTTAGCAAAAAGAAAAACTGTGTCTCTTTATCCACTTGTGAAGCCAAATATATTTCAGCGGCCTTAGCATGTGCACAAGTGATATACATGCAACAAACGCTTAAGGATTTTAGAAAAGTTATCAATAAATCACCAATATATTGCGATAATACAAGTGCAATAAATTTATCGAAAAACCCTGTAAATCACTCACGTACTAAACACATAGATATACGACATCGCTTTTTATGCGACAATATAGAAAAATGAATTATTACATTAGAATACGTAAATATTGAAAATCAAATAGCGGATATTTTCACAAAACCACTAAATGAACAAACGTTTGTTAAACTACAATGCGATTTAGGAATATGTTCTCTTAATGATCTCATCAGCTAATTCTACGTTTGATTTATTCTATTTTTGGTTTAAAAAGTTTTAATCCACAAACAAAATCTTGTAACACTAACCAACAATTTTTTAGAATGTTTGTTTACTGAAAATAACTATTTATAACTTTTTACAACATGAATAAATAGCTCCTAGTGTTAAAAATAAAATACAGATTTTATATTGGTTCCTTTTAAAATAAACAAAAGCAAAACAAAAACATGTCTTCCGACAACTCTCACCTCTCCTTTTCAACACCAACCTCAGATAGTTCAGCAGATACCCCTCATCGACTTCCTACTCCTACACCAGGTCAAGAACTGACCTATAAGCGGTCCTCCTACCACACGGGATTCACTCCCGACAAAAAACGATCCAAACGATCACTATTTGGATCTTCTAACACCAAGGAGAAAATCGATGATATACATTATTATCAAAAGCAACAAATGGTGTTACAATGAGAACTATACTTCGAACAAAAAGTCACTGCAAGACGACTAAGTTTTATGGAGCAAGTAGCGATCAAATTTTGCAATTCACGAAAGAAAGATGTACATGAACCACTTCCGATTCCTTGCAATCCTATGGATCCTTCTGCCTCTTATCGAACACCTTGGGATCCTCCACCTAGGCAATTCTTTGGTTCCCTAAGAACCAACGAACGTGGAAATATTTGGTCTCCACTCAAGCCGTGGAAGGATAGCAAATCTGAAGATCGCAATGCTTCATCTTCATCTAAATAAATTTGCTTATTCTCATTATATTTTTATCTAATTATATTTGTATTCTTTTTCACAAATAATAATATTATGTTTCACCAAACTCAATCTCTCGAAAATTAAGCAACACCCTTCAAAATAAGGCAAATTTAAGACAAAATAGATATTTCAGACGTCTGAACAATGCCATCAGACGCCTGACACACTTGTATCACACAATTTTTCAATATTGTGCATATATCAGACGTATGATATAACCAACCAAACATCTGAAAAATGTTTCTGCCTCCTAAAAATACACGACGGTTTATTTCAGACGTCTAAAAATTATTCCCAGACGTCTGAGCAAAGTTTCTGCCTTCTCAAAATAACAAGCGAATTTCAGACGTCGGATTCTACATCCAGACGTCTAACAAAACTCTCTGACTTCAAAATTTTACAACTCTATCTATTTCAGACGTCTACCACCAATAACCAGACGTCTGAACATATTTACTGTCTTCATACTAGGTTAAATCAGACGTCTGATTCACTTTCCAGACGTCTGAAATTCAATCGACACTAATAAGTAACCTTATAACTTCTATTTTTTCCACTTTTTTCACTTTCATTTCATTTCTACTGCAAATTCAATACCTTAATTCTCCAAGTCGCTTTCTCCTTCAAACACGCTCGAATCTCATGGCACCAAAAACAAAAAACCCTAAAATCTCTAAACGAAAGCAAGACCAAGCTACTTCATCCAACCCCCAAGTATGTTCCGATGATCAAATTGAGAGATGGATGAATCGCGTACCACATTCAATCAAAAGATATGAAGACATTCAAATGAAGAAGCTACATATAGGTCCTTTCTACAATTTGCTCAAATTTCCTATGTACGATTTGGATGAGATATGCGAAATTGCGGGGCTACATCAGTTGATTTCCTTCAACTCAAATAATATCCAAATAGACCAACTTGCGATATTCCTTTTCTATGCTAATTTAGATAGTACTGCCGTTTGGAATACCGAAAATGATGATAATTGGCTATGGTCAAGTGTTTACGACAAAACTATTAGACTTACACCGAGGATTATAGGCCGAACTCTGGGTTGTTCTGACTCCGGAGAAGACTTGTACAACATCCCTGATATGCGCCTCAAACCAAGAGATAATATCACTCATCAAATTTGGGAAAATGAAATGCTAGATTTGCTTCAAAATATTTACGACCTAAAGCGAGACTTTTCACTAGAATGATTATCAACACAATCATTCCTCGCCTTGGTAGACATGAGCAAATCACAGAGTCAGAGCACAAGGCTATATATGCTATCTTCAGTGGAACAAGGGTTAATTGGGCAAAATTTATTTTTGATGAGCTTAAACATTATTGGACTCGATCACGCCCATCCATCATCTACCCTATGTACATCATGCGTATTTTGAGAGCTCACAACATTCCTTCTTACTTATCAACTTTTGAAGAGATATCTCCCAAGTACGCCTCCACAAAAAATTTCTCCCTTATGCACTTACCAGAAAATCCTCTAGATTTTATATCATTTGAAGATTGGATGCAACGCCGTCAACAAGATAGCCAAGCTAGGCCTCCACTCCAACAACAACCCGAACCATCACAAGAGGTAGAGCAACATCGTGAGAATACTCCTCCTCCTCCACCTTTTGATTATTCATGCCAAGACGACATTATGGAGACCCGCACTGAGACGAATCCATATGAGAGTATTCGCGACTTAACTCTCCAAAATCAACTTATCCTATCACGAAATCAAAAATTATTGGCTAAGCGAATTGATAGCTTTGAACAACGTTTGCTTCATGCCTAGCCACAATTGAAGCATCGCTTTCAACTACACTATCAGTTCTAAAAGAGGTTCTTCAACGAGTTCGTGGTCCTACACCACCTTCAGAAGATTGGCCAACTCCAATGCCTTCTCCTCCTCCTTCAAAACATTCTAAACTTTTTGAGGAGGAAAAAGAACCTCTCGAACAAACTCCGACATTTCCAAAAATACAAGCTAGCTCTTCCAAGAATGAAGATGAAGTAGATGATCAAGCTAAAGCTTCCCCAAAAGATCCTTAGTTTTTAGGATTCCATCTTTTGTATTATAATAATAAAAAATCTATGCATGTACAAATTTGTTTAATGAAAAGTGCTTTTTGGTCTGCTATTTTTGTTTATATTGATATAACCTTCCTACAGTTGGTAAATATTTCATATTACGAACATGTTGTCTAAGCTAAAAAGATATTAACACTTTTTGATAGCCAAAGGGGGAGAAATAATGGAAAGCACATATTCAAGGGGAGATCTATAAAAATATATCTAAGTACATTGTATAGTTGTCATCATAAAAAAGGGGAAGAATGTTAGGAAATCCAATCTACGGTTTCGATGATAACAACTATACAATGGAAATCGAATATACATATATATTTATATATACAGGTACTTGCTAGAACACATCACTAGAAAGAAAAGAAAGAGGCTCAAAGGACACTACAAGAGACTACAAGATGATAGGAACAAAGAAACACAAGAAAAAGTGCACAAAAACTGATATGCACAATATTAGACGTCTGGGTGCACAAGCCAGACGTCTAAATCAGTTCTCTAGAACAACAGACAGGAAAACCCAGATGTTTGGTAATAGCACATAGACGTCTGATCTTCTACTATATTCAAAAATATATAAAGTATCAAACGTCTGAAACATATCCCAGACGCCTGATTTCATACTCGAATTTCAGAAATGGACTTCAACTGCCACATACGAATGGACATCTCCGCTTCCCTTCGCCGCAACTCTTCATCATCAACAGAAGCAACCGAAGAACATTCGTTAATGGACGTAACTACTCAAGATACCTATCTACAACTATATATAGCATCAAGAATCAAGAGAAAGATCTCTCCTTACATACTTACGCTTTATAATTCTATACTCTATTCTTGATCCTTGCACTCTAGCAATCTTTACTTGTATTCACTCTTCCATATACTCAGTTCTTCATAGACAATATTCTTTAGAGATATATTGGAAGCAATTGTACTAATTAGTCAACATCCGTGTAATACTAGAACACACATTTGACAAGAACAACTCGTTGTAACCAAGCCTATTCCTTCGGGTGAAGCGAGGGTTTTTGATAGTCGAATTTTGAAGGGGAGCTTCGGGACTGGACGTAGGATGGGAGGTCCGAACCAGTATAAAATCCTGGTGTGCTTATTCTATATTTACTTAGATTAATATTATTTTAGTTGCATCATATATTTTGTCACATATACTTGCATATACACTACACGATCCACCCCGTAGACTTTTAATTAATACATGTTGGCTCAATTGGTGAAGGGGGGCGACAAGGAAGACATAGTTGATGATGTGGCATTTAATTTGTGGAGGTCATGCACTTAAAGGGCAATTTGGTAATGTACTAAATCCATTTTATATAAAAGTAAACCCCTTATTTTCTCTTTCTTAATTTTTCATTTCATTCTTCATTTCAAATTTGTTTTCCACTTTTTAAAGCTTCATGAACTCTTCTATGGTTTCCAAGTTTTAAAAACTTCACCTTTTCACTTTTAAATTCCTAGAAACCTTACTTAAACACTTCACTTTTCTTCCTACACCTTCTACCTTCCTCGCACAAGCCCAAACCATCCTTTTAAACCCAAGGCTGACCCTAGTTTCCCTCTTAGTTGAACCAACTTGGCCTTGAGGTCTTTAGAATCACATTTTTCCAAAAAATAAAAGCTCCATCTAGGTCGTTTTCCAAAGTTAGTGAAAGTTTGATTGGATTTGAATAGCTTATGGTTAGTAAAGCTCACACCTTTAACTAAGTTTTTAAACTTTAACTATTGCCTATATTGGTTGCAAAAATATGATACTTGTTTAGATGCAATTGAGGTTGAATTGTATGTGTAAATATGTGCTTGGACGTGATGTTGTATAAACTTGAAAATGGAAGTTAAAGTTAAGTTAGTTAGAAAGTTATGACTTTTGCTTGTGTCTATTGACATCTTTAATAGTTGTTATTTGCCTTTATATATATGCTCTTACTTATGTTATGTGATGCTTGGATATTTATATGAAAGTATTTACGAAAGTATCCGTATAGCGACTACCATTATATCTGCAATTTTTGAAAACATCATCTCTTTGAAATCTTTTATTTTAAACATGTGTTTCGTTTTTACAAAGTTAATTAACTATCCTAATAATGATGTGCTTCAAGTTAATTAATCATTTTAAATATTGATGATTAAGGTTAATTAATTATTTAGATAATGATGCGTTTAAAATTAATTAAACTTTTTATTTATGATGTTTAAAATTAATTAATCATTTTAACTAATGATGTTTAAGATTAATTAATTATTTAAAATAAGGATGTATTAAGGTTAATTAATCTCTTTATTAATGATGTTTTTAGTTTAATTAATCCCTTCATTAGTGATGTTTTAAGATTAATTAATCACCTTAATAATTATGTTTTAAGAATTAATTATTCACTTCAACAATGATGAATAAAGTTAATTAATTACCGTTATTTGAATTTAGTTAATCATTTTAATTAATAATATTTGAATTTAGTTAATCATTTTAATTAATGATATTTGAATTTAATCTCTCATTTTAATTAATGATATTTGAATTTAATTAATCGTTATAAATAAGGATATTTAGATTTAATTAATCATTTTAATTAATAATGTTTGAATTTAATTAATCAATTCAATTAATGTTATTTGAAGTTAATTCGTCATTTTAATTAATGATGTTTGAAATTTAATTAATAATTTAAATTAATTATGTTTAAAGTTAATTAACTGATTTAATAAAAGTATTTTAAAGTTATTTGATTTAATAAAGATGTTTAAAGATAATTTTGATTTATTAAAGAAATTGTAAACTTGATTTAATTATTTTCTTAGATAATTAATGTTGTTTTAAAATTTATAAAAGATTTCAAATTTGATTAATTCTTCCCCGGAATAATTAATGTAGTTTTTTATTTATAAAAGTATTTTAAATTGATTTATTACTTTTCGGGATAATAAATGTTGTTTGAATATTTATAAATGATAGTTTATAAATGACAAAACCCTTTTAAAAGGAATTGTTTAAAAAAAACCAAGTGTAAATTGTTTTGGGCTGGTAGTAAGCAATGTTTTAATGACATTTGTTTTGACCCTTGTTTTAATACACTTAGTATTATAATTTGTCCTTTTAAAAGAATATTTCAAAGAGTATTTTTAAAGTGTTTTACAATATTTGAAATGTGAAAATCAATCCCAAATTTGAATCAAACGTTTTAAAAGTTTGATTCATTTATTGGTGGTAAGTCTAAGCGATTTAATTCTCATACACAAATCACTTTGTTATTCCCGATAGTTGATTTATCGACTATCGATTTCAATTCTTCTATCATCTTTGTAATTTTCCATGCTATGATGATGTGTTGCTCATTTGAGCTTTGTTATCCTCTATTGGAAATGGCTAAACCCAAAGAGCGAGTGGAAGCCAAGCTGTATGGGTATGCTACCATTAGGGTAATGTCACATCTACTCTAGATTTAGTTTGGATATTTATGCCCCAAGATGTGAAATACTCGGATACTCGGAAACCATTGGCGGGGTCCGACACTGACGGTCCGAGAGCCATCGGAGTTCTCAAGTATATTTCTAGAGGTATACTTTCAGTAAGAGGGGCGCACCCTCCTGGTCATTTGTTGGAAAATTTCCTTTCCTTTCTTTGGTTCAAATCTTTGAATTGTTTTCCTTAATTGCATCGAGGTGTTTTGTGTCCTTCTCTATATTTAAGTATTTATGTCCATTCTTTTAAGTCTGGATTTTAATATTGTTTATGCCCGTCCATTAAGTATGAGATTTATTCTTATTTTTACCCATCCTTCCTATTTGAATTCGTTTAAGTTATTTATTTCCATTCTTTCATGTCCGGATGTTGTTCTAGTATGGTGATACCCCGTTCCGTGTTTGCGGCGTGGTCCCACCAATTGTTATATGTTTATACCATTACTTGAGTTTTCTCACACTGGTTTTCTATTTGTCCCAAATGTTATTTTATTATAATGCTCGGGTTAGACCGAGTATTTTCCTAGGTTGGCTTTGGTGATATGGAGTTCTTGGAGAAGAGCTGGATGCTCACCTATCATAGTGTGTTATTTTCTACTGTATAACTATCACCAATTGTAAGGTCGGGATTTTATAACTGTCCAGCTAATAAAGTTTGTTTTAACTTTGATGTACTCTGTATTTTGAAGCGATAGTTTATACTTGCTTTATTATATTATATGTTGTTGTTTACAGTGTGAGATTCTATTTCCCCTATTTCATGTTCATTTTTTTTACTCTAACAATCTGCCTTTTCGACGATTGGATATTCGACATCTGAATATTGTGAATGTATTTGGTGTCGACTTTCGATGGTCAAAAAAGTGAATCATTACAAATAACACGGAGAATACAACTAGTTAAGGATGATCGAATGTGAATATATATTTGTACTAACACTAACACGTCTTTATTACCTTTTTAGGATTTGAACTGAAAATTTTAACGTGTACAATATTAATACAAAGTAATAAACACACCGATTAAAATATTCAGAACATTATATAATATAAATAAATCAGAATCATAGATCACAGTGGAATAATATACATCATATATCATAACAAGATATGAGTCTGCAAAATATTAGTACTGGACCCACATGAATATATATATACATACATATATATATTACATTCAAAATACTGTATCAGATACAAAATGACTACTAAATAATATACATGACCTATCATCCTAAATGTCAACATATACAATAATGAAGTAAACTAAAATAGTCAAAATAGTCTACTCCATAGTTAACATAGAATCCAAAAGTCAGCGAGCCCCTGTACTTGTAGAGTCTCGGCCTGACCTGAGTATTATAAAAATAAACGAGTCAGACTATATCTAATAGAAAGGTGAGATATCGATATCATAAATATATGACTTAACAATAATTAAACCATAATAAAAATATACCAGAACAAATGATCATAATAAGACATATCAATTAAAATCACTATTTCATAAATCCATTTATGACTTAACCATAAAATAAGTCATCTCAAAATATATCTAAAACCAATTAACCATAATAAGGCATATCAAACCAAATCACCATTTCATAAATCCATATCAAGTCTTAAATGGACTATCATCAAAATATAGTGATAACAATTCAAAATTTCTTAAGAGCCAAAGGATACTATATCCAACCCAAAGTCTCTAAAGAACAATCATAACTAATGAAATAATAATGGTATTTAACTATTAGTTTAATACCATGACACGAACTCCAACAAAATGAAATAGACCCCACCAAATAGTACAATAGTCTAATGAAACAAAATAGACAAACTATGCGAATTTACCCAATGAAACGAAATAGGTAAACATTGTCTAACTGAATACCAAAATAAACTGATACATATTAGTCATCCGGTTTATAGACTTATCATGCAAGTAACACCTGTCCACAAAAAAAAGGACAGCTGTGTTACACCATAGCAAACCTAACGCCAACAAAATAGGTCTGCCTACCCAAATCTAAGAATGGTATCGACTTTCACGTCGATGGAAAATGAATCATCTTCTCTTCGGGATCTATCGGCCAGAAATCTGAGCAGCCTAAGATAATACAACTCTAACTTTAGCTCTCTTTCACTTTAGTAATCACCAGAATTCAACTAATTGTTCCATACCAGAGAGTGAAACTCTGGTATTTAAAAAAAGCTAGTGAATTCCACTCATACTCTATTTAATAAGGTATAATAATAAGCGAAAGAATTGTAAATAATAATAAATGAAAGAATTATAAGGAAAGTCCCAAACTGATCCAACAATTCAATCGTTTATTAAAATTCCTTATTTCTAGAAAAGCATGAAATTCAGATAAAAATCTCATTAAAATTCTAGTTCAAAATATAAAAAAAGAAAAGCGTTTGAAAATAGATTTGTTTCACCTTTGGAATAATAATTTAAAAGTTTATTTTAAAAAAAATTAGAATATAATTTATTTTATAAACCAATGGATTTTCTTAATAAAATAAATAAAACTCTACTTATAAATTCATGTATATATAAATGTATAAAATTTTCAAAATAGAACTTTACAAAGTTAATATATAACATAGCATTCAATTTCAATCCACAAAAAAAAGAGTTTTCAACTTTTAATATTTATTTTCAAATATACATTAAGTGGTTGTAGAACTTTATTCTTAAAGGGATATAAAACATTAAATATTCATCACCAAATTCCCTCAAATTGTCCATGATGTGAACACATATGTCAGGCAAAATATATTTAAAGCAAGCAAGGATTAAATGTAAGAACACAAAGAATCAAATGACTCAAGCATAACATTATATCAAAAATTCCATAACTGATATCCAGAATTTGCAGAACTCAATTCCTGTAGTGAAACTAATATTTAGAATTGCAAAACTGATACCTAGAATTACAAAACTGATACCTAGAATTTGCAAAACTGATACCTAATTTCTACACTATTTATATTAACTTAAAATGCATATGTAAAGCTAGCATATTAACTTAAGATGCATATATAAAGCTAGCATATTAACTTAAGATGCATATGCAACATTCAATCCATCCCCAATTCAAACCTATATATCATTATTAAGAGGTTTGTTATAGGTATTATCAATTCAAAACTTTGATTTGTTATTAATACTCTAATCTAATTTGTTTCGATTTATAACTAACACCACAATCATAGAAACCAAAACAGCACACTATTCAATTCTACTAATCATCAAGAGATAAATGTGGGAGAATATTATCTCAATCCATAATCAAACAAGACATGCCAAAGGAACATAATTACTTTTAAATGTAGTTGTGTGAGTTAGTTGATTAACTCACCACAAACAAAGAAGCTATTAGAACTCTTCTTCTTCTTTGCAGTCTACTCTATACTTCAAGTAAAACAACTCCTCTTCTTCATCTTACAGTCAAACATAGTATTTTCAAAATTGAAAAGGATATTAAAAACCTAAATTTAACACATAAGAACCTTGAATAAAGGATGAGGATTTTATACCTTATCTCCTTATGATTTGCAGAATTTTCTTTGAATTCCTATGATTTAAATTAGGTCCAAGGTTTGAATTTCCCTTTGGAGCTTTAATTTCTGGAAGATAGCAACGAGAGGCTTGGAATCAGGAATAAGGTGTTGGATTTGATTAAGGACTTATTGGTGTCATTAGTTGGGTAGATGGGCTAAGGACTTAGGTTTTAGGATAGGCTATTGGGCTTGAAATACTAAGGCCCAAATTCACCAAGAATGTAATTAAATTACCGCTTTAGCTTGATTACACATAACAAAGCTTTTAAAAAATTCAAAACCAAATAAAAGTTGAATTCACATTTGTTAAATTCATTTCATAAAATTGAAAAGTCAATTTGTTTACAATTTAGAAATTTTCTATTTTATTTGGAATCTTCTTTTAAAAATCAATAATCATTTCTTTATTTCTTTTGAACTTTTGAACCTTTTATAAAATCCATGAACTCATGAATAAAATTCCATACAACAAACTTCTAAAATGCATGCTTTTTAATTTGGAAATCAATTTAAACATTAAATAAATTTATTTATCATATTTGAGATAAAATCCCAATAATGATTTAAAAGAGATTTCTATTTTTAAAATCCTATTATACATTACAAATGGTTTTACAACCAAAAATCTACATTTTTCTAATAAAATAAGTTCTTTCAAGAGGAGAAAAAAAATTATTTTCAAATCTTTATTTAATTTAGAATTTTTCATTCTAAAACAAATCATTAACACTAAAATCTACTAAATGCTTTATTAAATAAATAAAATTATAACTTCCCATAGTTATTATCAAAGTAGTTATTAAGAAACTCTAATAAAGGTAATCACATAAATGGGTTGTTACAAATGCTCTCCAAACATTGGACAGTTTATTACCCATGGCTGTTGAGGGCACTAAGGTGTCACGTAATGAAAGTTATTGCATAACTATAGAATGACTCTATAACGAACCGCAATTCTTACTTTGAAAAACGAGTCATTAAGGGTAGAAGTAAAAGAAAGATAAGATGAAAAACAAAACAATCACAGAATCTCACAATGGAATGAAACAACATATATTAATCAACATAAGATTTTACATAGATACTGCCATAATAGTACATCAGAGTCATAATAGTACAAGTTCCAAACCGGGACCGTTATAACTACCCGTCCTTACGTAACGAATACAAAATGCATACATATATACATAGCAGAATAAGATAGTAGCTAGCTAATGTTGAAGCCACTTGCTCCAGCTCCTCCACAATGTAATCGTGAGAAACCTAGATCATTTGGCTACTCATAAAAATTTGAGTACCCAAGAGTTTTAGGGAAAGAAAATAAAACTATAGGTCAGACATGGGTCGGTGTGAGTAAACTCAAACAACAGAATTATTACTTTTAAAACACTTTTAAAATCAAGAGTACCTCGTAAGACCACGCCGCATATAAACACGGATGAGTTTTTACCTTGCGATAACCAAAACACTTTATATAGTAATCCAGTGATATTATGATAATGTGTATGGTTTTCAAGTGAAATAGAACATAGCTGAAATGATTGCATCTCACATTTCAACATATCTGGGTACAACTAAATCGGTATGGTACTTATTGGAGAATGGATTCCATACATGACCAAGTAAAGAACTACCTTTCGAATGGTGCACCACTAGATAAAATACACCGAAGGTCTGACAAGAATATATTATACCCCTACTATAAAGAACTGACCTAACACTTAACTAGTAGTACCAAATACGCCACCATTACGGTTGGGTTCAGCAACCGTACTAGAGCATGCAAAATGGGTCAAAAATCGATTAAATATGGTGATGACAAACCCTGATAGGAGCGACCCACATAGCCTTACTGCATACCCTATTTTGGTCATTTCCGATTGATGAGGCCTAAGGCTACATTTACCTTTACTATAGCACTGTCACTTGGAATGCTAACATTGCCTTCCAGATGATGACACAATGTCAGCACTCATCTATACAATTCATTCATGAGATAAAGGAACCGAAGGCACTACTTCCACTATACCCATTTCTGAATCACCCTCGGGGTTAATAGCAAATAGTCCATGCACTTCAGAGTCTTCATCTTAAACCTTGCCTTCACTATTTCCGATTCGAACGCTTATGTTGGTTCGAAGTGGTTTTCGGAAACAATTGCTATCTGATCCCGTTCTCTCCGAACCAACATTCGATAATGTTGAAAGGTCAAGTTTTAATAGTGGACAACTCCACCATCAGAGTGTCAAGATTTACATATGGAAATATATTACATATGCTTAAATTTTCATGACCGGCTTATCGGAATTAACTCCCTTGTATCATCATGCTTCTAAAATGTGGTATTTGTGATAAGTACAAGTTAACTTACTTCCAATAAAACGCGTCATCGTTTTATTCTAACTATTTTAATTTGTTTGGCTACTTAATGGCATGGACAAGAGATCCTTTGATTTAAAAACAATTCATTTAGAGAAGAAAGTTTATTTAAAATAAAGAACTGTTGGAGTTTAAAATAAATTAAATAATAAAAAGATCATCATTAAATCATAAATTGAAGCTTAATTAATTCTTAATTAATCATACTTAAATCAAAATTTAAACCTTAATTAATTTTAGTTAAGTCTTAATTAATTACTAATAATTACCCTTAATTAATTAAAAATTGATTAAATAATTAATCGCTAGTTAAATAATAATTAAACCCTAATTATTTGAAAATAAATAATTAATTAAACATTATTTAATAAACATTTATTTTAAATTAAACCCTATTTAATTAATAATTAAATAAATAACTCTTAATTAAATAATAATTAATTAGATAATTAAATATTAATTAAATAATTAATTTAAAAAAATTAGTTAACTTGATTTAAATAAACTAATTAAAATAATTACCTCTTAACTTAATTAATCATTAATTAAAACTTTCTTAATTAACTACGAATGATTAACTTAATTAATTAATTCTTAAAGCCTAATTACTTAAATTAATTACTTAATTAATTAATAATCATTTTTAATAAATTAATTAATTATTAAACTCAATAATTAAGAGTTAATTAAGTTTATAATCTCTAATTAAGTTTGAAATGGTTTTCAAAATAATTTTAAAAGAAAGCTTAAAAACTGGAAAATCGTATATTTTCGAACTGCATCTATAGCGACTATGGATGCCATAACTTAGAATCACTTTCTAAGCTATTATCCAAACCTCATCTCTTACCTTTCTTACTTTTGAAAACATTGTTTTAAAAACAATTTCAAAAACTCTAATTCAAAGTTAGGAGCTTTATTAGTTTTCCTTTTGAAACTCTTAATAAATCAAAAGCTAAATAACATGAATTGAACTTTAAAAGGATCTCAATCCCTTTCCACATTTCCAAGTAATAACTCCTTTAACCATCCAACCAAAATCCAAGATTACACATACATATCATATCATTTCCATAACATAACCAAAATCATGACTTTATAGCCCAAAGCATCACTTTAGCATTTAAATTCAAGTTCCAATACTAACCACAAATTAGCACATCATGCTATAATACATACAACAAACATCATATCTAGCCATATAACAACGTATATATAAAGGTAAGTTCTTTCCCAGAAGATTAGAATTTACTCAACTAGTTTAAACGAAATCTTTTCAAACTTTTGCAAAAAGACTTAGGATTTTTGGATCCTATAGAAAGACTTGAACTTTGCTTTGAAACTTTGGAAATGTGCTTAGCCTAAGCACAACATATTCGGCCATAAGCACTAAAGGGTACGGACTTGGCTAACTTGGGAGGAGATGGGCTTGATCTTGAAAGAGGAAGTGAAGAAGAGGATGTAGAAGTGTTTTAAACAAGCTGCTTAAGAGATTTAAAGTGGAAATGAATGGATTACAACATAAGAAAATAGTTAAGAAGTCATAGAAATATTTTCACAAGCTTTAGGAAGTTGTAAAGCGAAAAAGAGAATGATAAAATGTGAATAAAATTTAGGAAATTTGCTTTCATAAAATGTTAACAAATTAAATTAGCAAATTACCCCCTTGTACTTTGCCCTCCACACAAATACAACCACCTCATCCTCACCTCCACCTCATCAAAATTCCACCCCCTATAGTACATTCCCCCTTTTCATGTCAAAGAAAATATGTTTGTATTTCTTATGTACTCTATGTTGGAAGAGGCATCTTATATTAATATATTTTTGAACTTGTTTTTAAAATAATTACCCTTACTTAATTATAAACACATACTTAAGTGCACATGTATTTTCAAGTGCATTCAACCATGATAAACTATATTTATAAATTTACGTATGTGTGTACCAAAGTGTTATGACATCCCAACAACTTTTAGCCAATGAAAATCAAAAATTCAAAAAAATAATTCCGGTCACATTTTCAATCTTTCTTCGAACTAATTATTTTTGTGAACAAATTTGAAAATGATTTCACTATCATTTATTACTATTTAAAAGTAGTTTATTTTAGTTATAAATTCCATTAATTAGTTATAAAAATATAATTAAATATCCACATATTAAGTGATCAAACTCTGGGTCGTTACATTCTCTCCTCCTTAAAAGAATTTCGTCTCGAAATTAGCGAACACGGAGATAACTCAACTACCTAAAAGCCATATATTTATATCATAAAGTACATACAAAAGACATACACTAAGCAACCATAGCAACAAGGCATACACTATACATACAAACTAACAAACAACTATCCTAACATCAATCCAGGATAGGCTTTCCCATCGCTCCACAGTCTCCCAAGTGCAGTCCCTGGGATTCTCACTCCACTTAATCTTAACTAACTTCACCACCTTATTACTCGGCCTCTTCTCATCCTGATCTACAATATAAACTGGATTTCAAAGCACTATCAAGTTCGTTCTATTTCCAAATCCTCTTGAAACGACGGCTCCACAATTAATGATGGATCATGAACATACTTTCTCAAATGAGACACGTGGAACACATTATGAACACCTTCCAATCACTCTGGCAACCCAACCTTATAAGCAAGAGACCCAATCCTTTCAAGAATATAGAAAGGTCCAATATACCTTGGAGCTAACTTCCTAGCTTTCCCAAATCTAACAGCTCCTCTAATTAGCAAAATCTTAATGAACACAAGGTCTCCAACATCAAATTCCAAATCTCTCCACCTCCTATCGGCATGACTCTTCTAGTGATCTTGGGCTTGCTTCATTTCTTAATCACTGCAACTTTTTTGGTAGCCTCTCGGATCAAGTCCGACCAAAGTACTTGTCTATCTCCCATCTTAACCCAACATGCTAATGACTTGCACGGTCTTCTATATAGGGCTTCATATGGTGCCATAACGATGCTCGCTTGGACGCTATTGTTGTAGGAGAACTCAAGCAAATGCAAATGATCCTCCCATGATCTATCAAATCTAGAATACACTCTCTCAAGAGATCCTTTAGAATCTGATTCAGCTCCGTCGATCCGTCTGTTTACGGGTGGTATGCTATGCTTAAGCTCAACTTTGTTCTTAGAGTTGTTTGCAATGCTTCCCAAAATTGACTATAAAATATAGGGTCTCGATCGCTTACTATACTTATAAGAACTCAATGCAACCTAATTATCTTCTTGATCAAAATTTTAGCTAAAGAAGCAGCGGTTCTTGTTGGTTTTACCGGAATAAAATATGCGCTCTTCGTTAGCCGATCCACGATAACCCATACATTTCCTTTTCTAGTCCTGGGTAAAGCATCGATAAAATATATTGATATTTTTCCCATTTCTAATTAAGTATATCCAAGGGTTGTATCTGACTATCTTCTGATGACCACCTTTGATTTGTTGATAGCTCGCACAACTGCTAACAAATATAGAGATGTCTTTCTTTATTTCCAACCACCAAAACACTCACCTCATATCCTTATACATCTTATGAACTCCAAGATGTATACTTAACTTAGATTTGTGGCACTCTAATAAAACTTCTTGTCTCAGTCTATCCACATATGGAACGCACAATCATCTATTCATTCTTAATACACCTCGACTATCTATCTCAAAATCCGAACATCAACCATTCTTGACTCCTTGAATTAAGTTTTCCAGAATTTTATCCTTCCTTTGGTTTCTCACAATCCTTTCCTGAAGAGTTGGGTTAACCTCTAAAAGTGCCTAGATTGCATTCCTGCTTAAAGCATCTCCCACCATATTAGCCTTCCCTGGTATAGAGAATATCCAAGTCATAGGACGCCAGAAACTCTAACCACCTCTGCTACCTCGGGTACAGATCCTTTTGAGTGAAAAGATACTTCATAGACTTATGATCCATGAAGAGTTCAAAATTTTCCTCTGATCAAAGTAATAAAACTTACTCACTAGAATCCCTAAAGATTAGAAAGAATTAAAGAAGGATATAAGGATCCTTACCCAGAAAGTAGTGCCTCCACATTTTCAATGCAAATACAACAGGCATCAACTCCAGATCATGCGTAGCATAATTCTTCTAATGATGCTTCAATTGTCTGCTTGTATACGCAATCACTCTACCATGATGCATCAATACAGTGTCTAGTCCCACTCTATAAGCATTAGTGTAAACCATGAATATACTATTTCCATCTGGAACAGCCAAAACCGGTGCACTGGTCTATCTCTTTGTAACAACCCGGGGTTTTACACCAATTTATAATCGTCATTAAACGATTAATGTTGCTAACTAATTGCTATCGGGAGTTTTTAATCGGGTTGTGATTCTTTTATAAACTTGTTAAATGTTGTGTGGGCTTAAAAATTGATTATTGGCCCACGTTTCTTTTTGTTGCTGTGATAGTTATCAATGCCTATTCATTTTTCCCCGATCCATTCATTTCATCAAAAACCCTAATCTAAACAAAAGAAAAAAAATGGCGGCTCGTTTGTTCCTCTTTAGCAGATTAGGGCTTGTGAAATTTTGTGAAGCCGCCGACTTTGTTGATTGTTCGATCGAATGATGATTCGTCCCTTGCTTTGTCGACCAATGATTCCTTGCTCTGTCGAATGGCGGCTAGGGTTTCGATCGACTTCGTGATGCCACGGCTTCAATTCCGATTGCTCGATCTTTACTTTCGGCTGCAATTTGGAATTGGGTTCTTCGAACAAGGTGAGTGATTTTTCACTCACATCTGTAATTCATTCCTAGTACAGTGCTTCGGCCGCTTGATTTTTGTTTTGTCGTTGATGATTTCTGATTTGATTTGGGACTTGATTCGATGCTTTTGAATTTTGTTTGTATCCATTTAATTGAATTCGTTACTTGAATATTCTCGGCCATTGATTTTCTGATTTGGTCATCTGGTTTTGTGAATGCGACTCCATGACTTGCCATCCCATTTCGTGATATTGAACTGTGGTAGTTTCACTTGATATGAACTATGCCTTGTCTGGTTCATTGAACTTCATTTGATGATTTCTGACTTCACTCCCTGATTTCATGAATTTCTGCTGGCTTTGGCCTTGACACTGATAGTGTTTACTTCGGCCATTTTGATTAAAATGCTGGTGATTTGTTGAATTGAACCATACAGTCCTATGTTGCCACCTCTGTTACATTTTGTTCAGGTTGCACGTACTGTTTTACTACTATTATATGGGTAGCTTTTGCCTGCACATGTTTGCTCTTGGTTGGATTTTTGGTGCACAGGCTTTTGATTCATTTTTGAGGCAGTCTGCATATATAGGCTAATATGTGTTCATGTACATATTCACTTGGTGGCCTTTGTTTGTTGTTGTGTTGGTTTAGCCGTGCATTATTGGTCCAGCACTTGTGTCCACTGCATACTGTGTTGCATATCAACCTGTTGGAGTCACTTGTAATGTTCATTTGAAGTTGTGATTAAATAACTTCAAGTCCATTGCTTTCACATTCATCAAACAACTGCCCACTGCTATTAGATGCAGTTACTGTTGCATTATGTTGTACTTGTTTTGTTGCCTTCATGTACATGCTGAGTTAGTTGTAGAATTAACCTGGTTGGTCTGCAGTTCTAGTGTGCCATAACTTGTGTACTTGTCTGTGCATACATTTCATTATGTAGATCACTGTATCATGAGTCGGTGGTTAACTTCATTATACATTCATGTGTACTTTATTCATTTGATGGTTACTGGGTGGATGCTCCTGCTATTGCGGTTCCATCTGGTTCATCTTGATTTGAGTTGATTCCATTTGTTTCTGATTCATTGAGCTTTTGTGTAATTCATCACTGTAGTGGTGAGGCAGTGCACGCATGCGTGTACTGCAGCCACACAGAATAGACGTTTTAATTGATATTTCAATTGTTTGAATTGTTTCGTGTGTCCAATTCAATATTTTGAAATTGTATTTTGATTTGGTTTGACTGGATCATTTTGTTGTTGTCTAATTATCTATTTGATAATTAGATTATGAGTTTCTAATTATTTATTCAATAATTAGATTTTGTTGTTAATTGCTGTTTAGGCAATTCTGTGGTTTTCATATTATCTTCATTAATAACCTTTTTATTTATCCATGTTGATGATTTGAATTTGTTGATTTGCTGTTTAACACTGTTTCGTGTTATATCTACCGTTATCCGATTCTCTTATTGAAGGCTTGGATATACGAGATTTATTGTGACTGTCGTCTAATTGATTATTTAATTATTATTCTTTCGAGCATTAATAACTGAGTTTGAATTAGACTGACCTGTGTGTTATTTTCTTTTGAATTTAATACTCGGGTCAGATCGAGTTATTTCAGGTTGTTGATATCTTGCTTTGGGTTGCTTCTTGAGCTATGAAGTCTCTTCATATCTTTTGGAGTAGTCGTTGTCATAGTATAGGATGATATGTATTCATTTATATTATTTACAATAATGTACTTGTATATGTAACTTCTAGTGCCGACAGTCGTAGTTGTATCATATGTATTGTATCACATGTATTGTAACTGACTTCAGTTATATATATATGAGATTTTATATTATCTGTGTTTCGCATTTAGCTTATCAGTGTTATTATTATATATGTTGTCCTAAACTATTATGAACCATCGTAGTTCGTTTTATACTGGAATTGGGTATGTCGATGGGAGTAATAAACAGAGATTAAAGAAAAATAAATATACCACTCCTGTCGAGGTAACCAATACTAGTGTAAGGCCTAACTACGGATGGCCGCTCCTATCCAGCCTCATTCTTCATAATAACAGATAGCATTTCTTTTAATACTCTTTGTTATTGTGAGCATAGAGGTGGGGCGTCACACTCTTCTTCAATTCCAGAAATGCTTCTTCACACTTTGGAGTCCATATAAACTTCTCCCCCTTCTTAGTCAGCTTATTCAAATATGAGGAAATCTTAGAATAATCCTAAATGAACCTCCTATAGCACCTTGCCGAACCTATGAAACTACGAACTTCAGTAGGAGTCCGCGGTCGCTTCCATTCTTGAACAGACTCTACTTTTACTGGGTCCACCGAAATGCCATCTCCCGATACAATGTGCTCTAAAAACCTTACATTTGATTTCCAAATATTGCACTTAGAAAACTTTTCCTTATGAACATGCCTCCTTAATGTCTTTAATACCACTTCCAAATGATGCTTATGCTCCTCCTCAAACTTAGAGTAGATAAGAATGTCATCGATGAAAACTAACATAAACTTGTCAAGGACATATCGGAAAACATGGTTCATAAGGTCTACAAAATATACGGGTGCATTGATTAGCCCAAAAGGCATAACCAACCACTCAAAGAAACAATCAGTGCCCTTAAACGCAATTAAGATTATAATATCTTCAGCAACCCTCAACCGATGAAATCCATTAGCTAGATCCATCTGAGAAAATAATGTAGCTCTATGAAGTTGATCAAAAAGGTCATCGATGCGGGGTAAGGGTTACTTGTTCCTAATGGTCAGCTTATTCAACTCCCTATAATCTATGCAAAACCTTAAAGATCCATCAGACTTAGCCACAAATACCACATGATCCCCAAGTCGAACGACTGGGCCTAATCAATACTCTCCTTAATAGGTCCTGGGTTTGACTTATTAACTCCTCTCTCTCTCTCTCTGAGCCATACTTCACTTAGGTTGAACCAGAGGCCTTGCGCTAGGGGTCAAATCAATATGGAACTCTATCTCCGGGTGTAGGGGTAAACTTGTAACGACCCCGAATTTAATTTAATTTAAATTGATAATTAATTAAATTTTTGAATAAAAATAGTAAAATAAATTGTAAATTTATGCGAGTTTCACTAAACCAATAAATTTTGGATAAATCATTTGAATTCAAGAATATTGTAAATATTGTATATATGTGAATATATTTGTATTTGAGCATATGTGAGTAAATTTGTAATAATTTATATATGTATATTTGAGTTGAATTTAAATCTTTATATAAATGGTTTAGAAATGAAGATATATAAGATAGATAGATAAAGTAAATACAATGGATAAAATTTAATAACAAATTAAGATCTAGAAATTCATTTATATTATAAAGTAAAAGACAAAGTTAAAATAAAAGAAAAATAAATATAAAGTATAAACTATTGAAATAAAAATATAGAAAAATACAAGACAATTTGTATGAAGATGGAACAAATACTTAAGCTGGAAATAGAAAGTAAATAAATTAGCTAAGTTATAACGTAATAAAAATACAAACAAAGTATACTATAAAAAAACAAAAACAAAACAGAATGAATAAAACAAATACACATAGTAAAAATTCAAATAACATGTTAAATAGAAGTTCATTTTATTTCCTAAAGTGATAAGGCCAAAGCAAAAGAAGAAAAGAAAAAACCAGACAAGTTTGTATAATATGTAAAGTTTGTGAAGTAAGAAAATAAGTAAACAAAATATCTACAAACAAAACAAAGACGTACATATAAAATGAAGTAAGTATGTAGGCTGGTGAACAAGAAACAAAAATATATATGCTGGCAAAAAACAATGTAGTTACGTATGTTTTAGTATGAAAAAAAAAAGATAAGCAGGAACATATAAAACAAGACAAAGAAAAGAAATACAAGTGTTTAGCCACCACAACAATACCATCAGCCGATTCAAGCAAGTAAAGGCAAGTAAAATAATGCCTGTAAAACAAATATGCAAGGCAAGAAGGAAATGAAGATAATAGTATAACCTATGTACTTAAGGAAAAAATAGGATAAGTATGTAGGCATGGGGGGAACATGCATTTAATGTAACCAGTACTTTAGCACAAACCAAAGTCAATTCGCAATATACAAAGGAAAAAAAATCTCCGACCAAAATAAGTATCACTTGTACAAAATATAATACCCTGTAACATCTTTTCATTATATCATCTTTGCATCTCAGTTCGTTCATCCATTCAAAACTGAGAAAACAAAAGCAACTATCATCTTAATAACTTAAACAAAATCAACAACTCAATTTAATATAACTCAAATCAAACCAGAGATCAGAAGATCAAGCCTGCAGTGTTTCATACATAGAGGAACTCTGTTCATATTTCTGGAAGAAACCACGGTGAGCAAACCTTCTTTGTTTCCTTTACCTGTGAGTAACTTTTAAATACTTAAAGTAAATTTTGGTTGCATGCTAGTATGGTTGAAATGAATAAGTATTGCATATATAAGTGAGAATCTGATGTGAATGTTTATAGTGTGTATGCTGTTAACATTTGTGCTCTGTTCACCTTCTCTAAAGTGGTGAGTAACATCATTTTAAAGCATAAGTATATGAATCTGTATTGTATGGTTAAACTCTGGAATAAGTATGCTTTGTATATATGTATGTTTTTGTGAATAAAAGGATGGATGTTTGTGTGCTGTTGTAATCCCTGTAACAAACTGTTTAGTTTCCAAGCTTAAATTTTTATTCAAAAGTTATTATCCCTTGATCTGATAACTTTTAGGACTTAGAATACAAACAAAAATTTGTTGTTTCATTCTAGCTTAGAGTTTAAATTTTATTCAACTTGAAATAAATTTGAATATTTCTCTGGAAAATCAAAACAATCAGAGCAAACTTGAATAGGAGAAAACCCAAACATTTTAATTTATTAATCTAGGATCATGAGCTGAATCCTTAACTTATAACTTAATTTTTAGAAGGGAATCATAATTTTTAATTTGGGATTTAAGGTGTAGTTTTGGGTTGAACATAATATGAGAAATTGTGATTTTCTGGTGATCTACTGGAAGGTGGAGGTCGGGATTCCTCCTGGAGGTGGAGGAAGGACTGGAGATTGGTGGAAAATTGTTAAATGGATGAACAATTCGAGGAGGGGGAAGCGGTGATGGGATTTTGCTCAGAACCCTAGTTTAACTAGGCTAAGTTGTTCGATCAACTCCATCTTCTACAGTGGATCGAGTGCTACGAATTTCTGGGCAATGGTAGCTTGGGGGTTGATGAGTTCGTGGCTGGAGGGGTAGAATTTTCAGATGGTCGGAGGCGCGGTTGCGAGTCGAATGTTTGGACGGAGATTGGTTCGAAAGTAATCGAGCTATGCTCGATTTCGTCTGTGGACTGGTGTGGGCCTGTGGTCGATTTGGGCTCGTTGTCGAGGAGTTCGTCGACAGGTTGGAAGTGTCGGGGTTGGCCGGAGCATCGCCGTGCAACTGTGCACATGCACGATTTTACGTTTGTGTGTGTATGTATGCTATGGGTTTGAAGACTGGGGAAGAAGCAATTTTGCTCATGAATGAGCTCGAGTCGACTGGGGTTTTTCTCGAAGGAGAAGTATGTTGCCTCGGGTATTTTGTTGGCTACAGGTTTTTACAGAAACCTGTTACCCAGTTTTGTTTTATAAATTTCAAAACTCAGTTAAATGAAAAGTAGGGTTTTAAAAACGAAGTTTAAATATGATTCGAGTTAGATTTTAATCTCAGTTTAAAGATAAAATGAAGTTTTTAAAATTAAATTGTTTTAACTACTTAAAATGGTTAAATAGTTTAACTCTAAAAAATGAAGTTTTAAATGTAAGAATAGCTTTAAAATCTAAGTTTAATTTGGAATCAAAATTTAATATGTGTTTCAGTTTTGAAATAAATGGAAGTCTTTAACTATAAAATGATTTAAACAATTTTGATTGTTAAAGTGTATTTTAAAATTGATTTGGAATCAAAATGAAATATGAAAAATAAATTTGAAACAAATTGTTTAAATTTGTTTTGTGATGATAATTAAAACATTAGTTAGAAAATGTTTTAATTTGAATTAGTGAAGATAAAATGATATGCACTCATTAAATTAGTTCGGGTGAAAAATTGATTAATTTATTTAATCAAGAAATTTAGATTTGAGTTAAATTAATTAAGGTTAAATTAATTTATAATTAATAATAATTAATTTAGGTTAAATTAATTTGTAATTAAGAATAATTAATTAAGGATAAATAATTAAAGGTTAATTAATTAATTAAAGGATAATTAATTAAAATTGTAATTAATTAATTAATTAACCAGGATTATAAATTTATTCATAAGTAATTAATCTTCTTGAATTAATCAAACGATTAATTAATCTTACTTGTGAATATTTGGATTCTATTAAATGTTTGAATTGTTTGATATCCCTGATGTATGATATAATTGAGCTGTGAAATGTAATTCATTTATCTATGTTGAATTTACATATTATCTGAAATTTATATATCTGTGATCTGTGAATAAAAGATAAGCGTCATAGTTATACCGCTTATCAACTATATTTCTGTATTTTGATCTATGATGATTCATTGATGTTGCACTACTGTGTAAAATCCCTAGACTACACCATACACACACAAATATGGATTTCATGTGGAAATTGGTTAAGTCACAGATAATTTAAATTTGATGTTTTTGAAATTGAAATTTTAATTTCAATTGATTTTGAAATTGGAAATTTTGGTTTAAAATGAAAAGCTTTTGAAATAGGATTTCAAAGATAAAAGCTATTTTGAATAACTTGGTAAAAGTTCCAATTTAAATAATTTAATTTGAATTTGAATTCAATATTTGAAATTGAATTCAATGATTGGAAATTATGGTTAAAAATGTTATAAATGTGTTTATATGAAGTTAAACCATTTAACTAGTATAATTTTGAGAATTTGAATTTAACCCAAGAACCTTAACTCGTATAAATGAATCAGATTTTCTGAAATGAAACTGTTTGTTTTAAAAGAATAAAAGCTTTCATATAAGAAATGAAATTCCAGTTTAATTAAAGGAATTTCAAGTTTGAATTAAAAGTGGTTTTTCCAATCATGAATGAATTCTTTTTGAAAGCTATGAATTAAATCTGTTTATTTTTAACAGATTTAAAATGATGAATTGTTTAACCATTTGAAATGGAATTGTTTTGAAAGCTATAAGTTAAATCTTTGATTCAAAGATTTAACGAGTTAATCAAATTGAA
The DNA here is from genome assembly GCA_030737815.1 of Allium fistulosum. Taxonomy (NCBI): domain Eukaryota; kingdom Viridiplantae; phylum Streptophyta; class Magnoliopsida; order Asparagales; family Amaryllidaceae; genus Allium; species Allium fistulosum. The sequence continues at coordinate 1,100,040,031 of CM060905.1, forward strand.
ATGGGAATTGATTTGGAAAATCTGTGAATGAATCTTTTGTTTAAAAGATTAAAGTGTGGAAATTGTTTAAACCGTGAAGGTTGTTAGAATAAACCTTTTTGTTTAAAGATTTGAAAATGGTAATTTGTTAAACCATTTAAAAAGAAAAGTTTTGGGTAATAAGTTGTGACTTAACTGAAATCCCAATATCCGTATATTTTTAAATATCGCGCTCATTATTCGGTTTAGCCGGGAGAGGACCTTTGTGTCACATAACCCATTCCGAATAATGATACATCGTATATGGATAGCATTTGAAGACCGGTGGTGAAGATCGGGTATTTGCGAGAATGATAGGATAACCTATCGATTGTCTCTGCACTGAGTCGCGCCGGTATAGAGATCTCCTAAGTGATGGGAAGTCCGATCGGGATTGTGAATACCCAGATTTGCAAGGGCTTCTTCGGAAGTGCCTTCGGTTCTGTTCGAACCCGGAACAGACTTGTATGGTTACATGTCTGACATTACACTTTGAGATATAAAGCAGATTTCTTTCAAATACATTTTTGTTGGTGGCGGAGAATTTATTCTCTTAGCTTAACACCCTTCTCTGAGACGTACGAGCTCAGAGGTTATGTAGTTGAAGGTTATCAGCAATATACTCCCAATTTGGTAATGTGACATGCTGAGTGTTGCTGTGTGATGATCATTGTTTAATCATTTGTGATATGATCATTTGTGATATGATCATTTGTTTGATCATTTATCTTTGTGATCATCACTTTGATCATCTGTTGACCCAAAGCATGGCTTTGTGCCAAAGCGTAGCTTTGTGGACGAGACTTCATCAGAGCCTCACAACCCGGAAATGGTCGAAACAGGAATGTTGCGGCAAGGTTATGAGGGTCGCGCCCTTTAGGGTATGTCATTTCCTTCTGGAAAGGGGTGGTATCATGGTATGGAGCCTAGATACTTACTCATGTGGACACACTTTATTATTATGTGTGATGATGTTACCGAGCGCTCGGATAAAGGTCCCAAAGGACCGGGGGATGGCATATTCGTGAGTTACTTGGTACAGGGGTAACCCGGCCTTGTTGGCAGAGAGCAGTTTGTCTCTCGGGACGTCCAGCCAGAGGCGATCCCATTCGGCAGGAGGAAAGGAAGTTCCTTAGCCTGACCATTTGTTGGAAATCCATTTCCCAATATGGAACTTGTACGGTTTTAGTTGTAGAACCTGCCATTTACTTATGGTGGCGCCCCACTGTTTAGATGGTAGCTATAGTAGGCATAGTTCGGAATGTCTATGTTGGCTAAGATTAATATTATACTTTCGAAATGTTTTCTGCACTATGCACTAGTAATAATATCAAAAGAGTTTTGTTTTGCGTAGTAAGCATGTTTGACTATCATAAGAAGAAATCTCCTCCAATTCTGCGTTTGTATTGTGTGTGTGGCGGGAGGTCTTATGGTAGTTTCATTTTCCAAAAGCATTGCGGATTTCAATGTTGAAAATTCTTTTGTTGTTTGTTTTAAAGATAAACTGTTTTTGTTGCTCACACCAGTCCCACGACTGACTCGGAGTTTATTGTTCCCTTCCTAAACTCTGGGTGCCCATCATTTTCCACACGGGCAGTCTAGAGTTGGGTTTCTCAGATATTCAGGTTGAGTAGATTATCTAGAGCTAGTCAGTCCTTAGACGACTGACCTTGCTTTCCGCTAGCTATGGATTGGAGCATTCTATTGGAGATACTCTATTTGCTGCTGGTGTTATCTATTTTCTTTCCGCTGCTATTTCTTGTATCATATCTCTGATGTATATTGATATCATTGTTGTATATCATTCTGGATATTGTATTCATTGGAGTTGTATATGATATCATCTATTTCTTTATTCCGCTGTGTTATTTACTCAATTGTGTTAAAAGCTCCGGCGACTCGGATTTGAACGGTAGGATCTGCGGCATTCGAGTACGATGTAAAGTATGGATGTCGATTTTCGAGCGGGCAAAATCCGATACGTTACAAAACTTTAAACCTCTTCGAATACATTAGGAAAATTCTTAACAACTTCAATAAACCCAAAATTTCCTTGGGATGTTTCCAGGGCATATAAGAAACTAGACATATGAATACTGGGTTCCTTACATAATACTTTTGCCTTTCTTCCTATATCAGTACTAAAGATATAGTTCTCTTATTACATTTTAGAACATCCTTATACTTTGATAACCAATCCATACCAGGAATAATGTCAAATCCTTTAAAGTCCAAGACATACAGATCGCAAGAAAAGTGATGAGAAAGGTGGGAAATTGGCACATTCTTACAAATCATTTTCAAATGGGTTACCCCGCCTATGGGGTTAGACACACATAGGGTTTTTATAGTACTTGGAATAAGATGATAATTTCTTACTGATTTTAGAGAGATGATACTATGAGAAGCACCATTATCAAATAACGCTCGACCAAAAATACCATTGATCAGTAAGGTACCTTCAAGGATGCCTTTCCTCTTCACATCCATTGAAGTCAATGGTTCATTCTTAATAGATATACCTTGGGTTGCTGCACCTTTTTCATGAATAATCAGTCCTATAACATATGCCTAGGCTAATGGCAATTAAAATAGAGAGTCCTCTGAACCATCGGGGAGATATGTCCACTTTGCTACTGTTGTTTCTGCTGAACTCCAGAATTCTTGCAATACTTTGCGATGTGGCCCTTCTGTTGACACTTGTGGTAAACAAAATCCTTAAAATGAGTCCCTTGAGCCCTACCGTCCGGCTTTCCCTTTTCTTGATTCTTCCAATTAGGGTTAAACTTTCTCCTGTTGGAATTGTTGCCATTAGCATTTCAACTGGTTGTTGCCGATGTAGGCTTCTTTTCCAAGACCTCATACCTGAGGTCCATGTCCACTAAATCAACAAAAGAACCTTTGATATGAGCAATCATCTTCTCATGAAAATTTTCCCTCATTCCCATAACAAACATCTCATTTGTCTTCAATGGGGTATTAATCAATTCTGATCCAAAACAAGATATCTCATTGAACTTGGTCTCATATTCTACTATAGACAAATCCCCCGCTTCAAGTCCATGAAGTTCCTATACATCCTAGTGCTTCCAGCTTTAGGTAGGAACTGATCCTCAAATTCTTCTCTAAATCCAGCCCATGAAAACTCTTCTTCTGGAACTTTTGCATTATGGGAATCCCACCAAGTTGCTGCCCCCTCTTGTAGTTGCCATATCGCTAAGAACCTTTTATGTTCATTTAATAAGCTAAGACCTTTAAAAATCTTTTTGCATGATCGCAGCCAAGCTTGCACTTCCATGATAGACTCGGTTCCTTTAAATAGTTTCCCTCCTAGATTGGTGTAATCCTTGCATAAGGATGCGAAATTCACTCTTGGCTGCTCTAGTGTTGCCTCTTTGACAATCCGAACTCCTCCAGGATTTGGGGTTTGACCATTTGTAGTCGCAGTGCTATCTGCTCCCCTACCTCATCTGCTTTTGTTACTCATATCTCACTACCTGAACATAGTAAAATAATTCTTAGAATACTTAGAGGAGATAATATTAAAGGAAAGACACCAACTAAACCTATCAAAGCTGATCTAACTATCCAAAAAATTATATATAGGTATATGAATAAAAATTACAAATACGCTCTCAAAGTTGATCCCAACCCAAAGCCTAGGTATTCGCTCAACCTAAGCTCTGATACCAAATGTAACGAACCGCCTTTCTTACTCTGAAAGACGATTCATTAAAGGTAGAAGAAAACAAAAGATAAGAAGAAACAAAACAATCACAGAATCTCACAATGCAACGCAACAACTTATATTAATCAACATAAGATTTTACATAGATACTGCCATAATAGTGCATTAGAGTCATAATAGTACAAGTTCCAAACTGGGACAGTTATAACTACCTGTCCTTACATCACTAATACAAAGTACATACATATATACACGACGGAATAAGATAGTAGCTAGCTAACGTTGAAGCTACCTACTCTAGCTCCTCCAAAATGCAATCATGAGAAACCTGGATCACTTGGCTACTCATAAAAATTTGAATAACCAAGAGTTTTAGGAAAAGAAAATAAAAATCTGGGTTAGACATGGATCCATTGTGAGTAAACTCAAGCAACTGAATTATTGCTTCTAAAAAACTTTTAAAATCAAGAGTATCTTGTTAGACCACGCCGCACATAAACATAGACGGGTTTTTACCTTCTGATAACCAAAACACTTTATATAGAAATCCAGTGATATTATGACAATGTCTAGGAGTTTCAAGTAAAATAGAACAAAGCTGAAATACTTGCATCTCACATTTCAACATATTTGGGTATAACTAAATCTGTACGGTACTTATTGGAGAATGGATTCCATACATGACCAGGCAAGGAATTACCTCCCGAAAAGTGCACCTCTAGATAAAATACACCTGGGGTCAGACAAGAACATCTTGTACCCCTACTACACAGAACCATCCTACCACTTAACTAGTAGTACCGAATACATCACCACCTCGGTTGGGATCAACAACGATACAAGAGCATACAAAATGGGTCAAATATCGATTCTAGATATGGTGATGGCATGCCCCAATGGGAGCAACCCATATAGCCTTGCTGCATACCCTGTTTTGGTCATTTCCGATTAATGAGGGCTAAGGCTACGTTTACCTTTACTATAGCACTGCCACTTGGAATGATAACCTTACCTTCTAGATGTTGACACAATGTCAGCACTCATTCATAAAAGTCGTTTAGGAGATGAACAAACCGAAGGCACTACATCCACTACACCCATTTTGGAATCACCCTCAGGGTTAGTAGCAAATAGTCCTTGCTCTTCAAAGTCTTCATCTTGGACCATGCCTTCACTATTTCCAATTCAAACGCTTACGTTGGTTCGAAGTGGCTTTCGAATAACAAAAGCTATATGATCCTGGTCTCTCCGAACCAACATTCGATAATGTTAAAGGGTCAAGTTTTTATAGTGGACAACTCCACTATCAGGGTGTAAAGATTTACATATGAAAATATATTCCATATGCTTAAATTATCGTATTCGCTTATCAGAATTAACTCCCTTGTATTCATCACGCTTCCGAAATGCGGTATTTGTGATAAGTACAAGTCGACTTAATTCCAATAAAACATGTCATCGTTTTATTCTAAATATTTTAATTTGTTTGGCTATTTAATGGCATGGACAAGAGATCCTTTAGTTTAAAAACAATTCACTGAGAGAAGAAAGTTGATTTAAAATAAAGAACCGCTGGAGTTTAAAATAACTAAAAACAATAAATAATCATCATTAAACCATAAATTAAAGCTTAGTTAATCCTTAATTAATCCTACTTAAATCAAAATTTAAACCTTAGTTAATTTTAGTTAAGTCTTAATTAATTACTTATAATCAGCCTTAATTAACTAAAAATTAGTTAAATAATTAATCTCTAGTTAAATAATAATTAAACCCTAATTAGTTAAAAATAAATAAATAAATAAAATTTATTTAATAAACATTTATTTTAAATTAAACCCTAATTAATCAATAATTAAGTAAATAAATAACTCTTAATTAAATAATATATAATTAAATATTAATTAAATAATAAATTTAAAAAGAAAATTAACTTTATTTAAATAAATAAATTAAAATAATTACCTCTTAACTTAATTAATCATTAACTAAACCTTTCTTAATTAACTACAAATGATTAACTTAAACAATTTAATCTTAAACCCTAATTACTTAATTAATTAAAATGGTAAATAAATAAATTATTAAACTCATTAATTAAGAGTTAATTAAGTTTATAATCTCTAATTAAGTTTGAAATGGTTTTCAAAATAATTTTAAAAGAAAGCTTAAAAACTAGAAAATCGTATATTTCCAAACTACATCCATAGCGACTGTCGCTATGGATGCCATAACTTAGAATTACTTTCTAAGCTATTATCCAAACCTCATCTCTTATCTTTCATACTTCTGAAAACATTGTTTTAAAAACAATTTCAAAAACTCTAATTCAAAGTTAGGAACATTATTTTTTTTCCTTGTTGAAAGTCTTAATAAATCAAAAGCTAAATAACATGAATTGAACTTTAAATGGATCTCAATCCCTTTCAACATTTCCAAGTAATAACTCCTATAACCATCCACCAAAATCCAAGATTACACATACATAGCATATCATTTCCATAACATAACTAGAATCACAACTTTATAGCCCAAGGTATCACTTTAGCCTTTAAATTCAAGTTCTAATACAAACTACAAATTAGCACATACATACGCATCCAAACCATGCTATAATTCATACAATAAACATCATATATATAGCCATATAATAACATATATATAATGGTAAGTTCTTTCCCAAAAGATTAGAATTTACTCACCTAGTTTAAATGAAATCTTTTCAAACTTTTGCAAAAAGACTTAAGGTTTTTGAATCCTATGGAAAGACTTGAAATTTACTTTGAAACTTTGGAAATGTGCTTAGCCTAAGCAAACGTGGTTTGGCTATAAGCACAAAAGGGTACGACCTTGGATAATTTGGGTGAAGATGGGCTAGATCTTGAAGGAGGAAGTGAAGAAGAGCATGTAGAAGTGTTTTAAACAAGTTGCTTAAGAGATTTAAAGTGGAAATGAATGTATTTTACAACATAAGAAAATAGTTAGGAAGACATGGAAATATTTTCAAAAGCTTTAGGAAGTTGTAAAGTGAAAAAGAGAATGAGAGATTGTGAATTTTTTTTAGGAAATTTGCATTTATAAAATGTAAACAAGTTAAATTACCAAACTACCCCCTTGTACTTTGACCTCCACACAAATACTTCCACCTCGTCTAAATTCCACCCCTATAGTACATCCCCCCTTGTACTTTGACCTCCACACAAATACTTCCACCTCATCAAAATTCCACCCATATAGTACATCCCCCTTTTCATGTCAAAGAAAATATGTTTGTACTTCTTATGTACTTGATGTTGGAAGAGGCATCTAATATTAATATATTTCTGAACTTGTTTTTAAAATAAAAAACCTTGATTATAAACATATACTTAAGTCCACATGTATTTTCAAGTGCATTCAACCATGATAAACTATATTTATAAATGTATGTTTGTGTGCCCCAAAGTATTACGATATCTAGACAACTTTTAGCCGACGAAAAATCGAAAATTCAAAATTTGAATTCTGGTCACATTTTCAATCTTTCTTCGAACTGATTATTTTTATAAACAAAATTTGAAAATGATTTCACTATCATTTGTTATTATTTAAATGGAATTTATTTTAGTTTTAAATTCCATTAATTAAGTATTAAAACTATAATTAAATATCCATATATTAAGTGATTAAATTCTAGGTCAATACGGACTCACTCGATAGTTTTCTATTAGTTAATATAACTAAAGTCAAACAGCGAATATCAATGTGATAATTTCACCTAATTCCATTGACTTGAGAATACTATCGAGTTTCGGTATGGACACTTCGCTTTGTTTATAGTAAAATCATGGTATGGCATCCATCGAACAATTTTAGTTTGCTCGAGTGGAAACATTGGAAGTGAAATGCTATTCAAGGGAGAATTCATCTCCTCGGTTATATGAGTTAGTATCACGAGGTCAACTTAAGTCAACTCAAAGTCAAAGTCGTTGGACAAAGCAGTACGGTTAATATGGATTGTTATTATTAAACTAAAGAATTTGTATTTGGACTTACAAAGTTGAGTGTGCACGATAATGGAATTTTGACCAAAACCAATTTCATAAGTTCTAATGTGATATAGTTTGATGAAGAGAATTGGTGTAAATATCGTCATTGCTAGGTACCACTCATAATAAGTAGAATTGGATTTTACCAAAAGATGTGCAAGCGGTATATTTGGTTAAAAGTCACACCACTAGCTAAGGTGACATGTGAACGTTAATATTTGAATTGTTTGATATTAATCGTTGACTGAATTTACACCTTTGAGTCGCACAACCAGTCAGCAATCGAATGCTCGAGGGGGCGGCAAACTTGCCGCGTTCGTGGCGGCGAGGGGTCGATTTCGGCGGCGAGGACAAGGCTCGCGATGACACGCGTGAGTAGCGTGGAAAAGGCGGTAGCAGGTGTGTGATCGACGAGCGTTTGGTTTTCGCAATTTAAAAAAATAAAAAAAAGGAAGCTCGAGCCTGGAACGAACTCGATGCCTGGGGAGAGGAAGAAGAAGCGCGTAATTAGGTTTAGTTTAAATTTTATTAAATAAAATGTCGATTATAACTTATTTAATTCAAATGTCAATTAATCCATAACTTTTTCATATGAGGTCGGTTTTGAGCATGACGAGTTGCATTGCAATCGTGTTGACGAGTTCTACGTTATGGAGTTGGATTGGATGGATTTGGAGCTAGCAGAAATTTAGGTTAAAATTGAACGTCTATTCAATTTTAATTCAAACTAGAGTGCTCTTGGTGATTACTGGAATTCAGTGAGTAAACTCACCTCTCTGGCCTGCTTATATTTTTATATAAGTGGGAATAATTTTATTTATGCTATTTGTTGCTTATTTGGATGATTCACTATATTTATTTGTTGGTTTTAATATATTCCCGCCCTTGGAGCGAATGAGACCCTATTACGTTCCCGTGTAAGAGTGGATGACCCTTTGTATATGATCTTGCCTCGAAGCAGTTGATTTATATTTTATGATCATATACTGTATGTGATGTAGAAGGATAGGTTGGAGTGATCCAACAGGATCCCTTACCACTGTTGATTTTACTTTTCATATATATGGTGATATATAATGTGTTGGATGCCAAATTATTGATTATGATATAATTTGACTTATTTAGTGTTAAAGTAGCACTAGGTTGTATTTTTGGTATTTTGAAACACTAAAATAATGATTGTGAATTGGAAATGGTTTTTAAAGGGTTTTTGGAATTTTATATGCTTTAATGATTCTTGAATTATTAAAAGAAGTTTATTGAAATCAGATAAGAATATTATTTTTGGAATAGTAATTTTACTGTTTTGTGAAATATGTTAAATAGAGATTTTTGAACTATATTATAAGGTTTCAAAATTTATAAATAAGTCCATCTTTTTATTATAAATAAATATAGTTTTTAAAAAGATGAAAGTAGTTAGAAGTAAATATTTCTGAAATGGTTTAGAAAAGAGATTTATTAAGTAATAGATGTATAAACGGAGTTCTAGATGTTAAAAATGATTTGTTTTATATAAGTAAACAAAGAGATTTATATAGTAATAGATTTATAAATGGATTTTTATAAATAAAGAGATTTTACAAATGAATAGATTTATAAAAGATAAATAAAGGAATTTTATAAGTAGAAGTTCTATAAAATAGAAGTGAAATTTTTAAACGTTGTTTAAAATATAGAAATGATTTATGTTGAAATTTAGGATAGAGTTAATCAATTTAAAAGTGGTTTATCTTTTAAAGGAATGTTAGAAAGTAATATTTTGATGGAGTTAATGGTTTTAAAAGTAATTTATCTTTTGAAAGTAATGTTTTGGAAAATAATAGTTCTAAATGGAATTTATTAGTTTGAAAATGATTTAAAATTTGATAAGTATCGAAAACATAAATTTCAACATGTTGTTGTAATAGATGTTTTCGAGGAAGTAAGGAAGGCATGGACTATAACACTGTACTAAAATTAATTGAATCCCTATACTAGCGTTTTGAGTTGTTTAACGATGTTTTACGCAACATTCGTTTTGACCCAAATAAATTGTATTTTGAAGAATATTCTTCTCAAGGTGTGTATATATGTATTTTGGATTAAGTATATAGAGATATTTTCTAAGTGTTGAAAATGAGATGGTTTATGGATATACATATATCGTTAATATAAATATATGTAAATGTTTTCCAAATATCAAAAGATTTAAATGGTTTTAAGAATATATATTTTAAAGATAATTGGGAGTAGATATTTGGAAAATGATTTAATTAATAAGATATTTTTTATACAGTCCTAGTGAATGCTTTTGTGCTAGATTTTATTGTTGCTTTAATTGTTAAATAACCGACTGTCAAATTTGGCCTCTTTATCGTTGTTGATCCGGAGAGACGGGATCAGATTTATCCGAAAACCACTTCAGACCAATGTATGCACTCGAAAGTGCAGGTTTATGATGATGACACCTGAAGATGAAGATCTTCATGATGTAAGGCTGCTTGCCATTAGACCCTCAGGGAAATTACTATATCATATACTTATGGTGGAAGTAGTGCTTCATTATGAAAATTTTGAATTTGCAAGGACTAATCGCTACTAATCGTAGGGATGACTTCCGACAGGATGTGGTAGGAGAGTGTCTTCGATTTTTCATGTTCCTAGGCAACTTGTATGGAAAAATGTCTAACATTGCATTTTCAAATCACATTAACTAATCTCTATAAATGTATCATCTCTTGGTGGCGGAGAAGGTAACTTCTCTTAGCTTAACATCCTTTCCTGAGATGTACGTGCCTAGGAGTTATACGTTTGTAGAAATCAGTTGTGTGATTATGGAATGGCAAGGTGACATTCAAAGTGAAATGTGTTATTTGAAAGGTAATCGTTACCTCAGGCCTCATACCCAGAAATGACCAAAACAGGGTAGATGCAGCAAGGCTGTGTGGTTCACAACCATTAGGATATGATCCTCCCCTTCTAGATATATTTATTCCTGCTATGACGTCGGGTTTTATATTATTGTAGTGTATGCGAAGAGGGCCCTCGGATAGGTTGGTAACGATCGGGGTGATGACATATTCGGTACTATCTAGTTAGAGGTAAGATGGTCTTGTGTTGGCAGAGGACCATCAGTTGGGCCATGGTACATTCCTCTAGAGATGTACTATTGGAAGGTAGTCCCTTACATGGTCACTTGTTGGAAATCCATTCTCCAATACGTGCCTTGCCATTTTGTTTGTAGAACCCACTTTATGGCTAGTATGCTGGAATTTAATCTATGTAACAATGTCGGCTATGATTAATATTATTTGTATAATAGATACTAGTATAATATAATAGAATTTGATATGAGATGTTTTGGTTATCGTAAGGTAAAAATCCGTCTATGTTTATATGCGGCATGGTATTACGAGATACCTTTGTTTTGAAAGGTTTTTATAACTTTAAAATTTAGTTGAGATGTGTCTGCTCACGCTAGTTTACCAGACTAATTTGTTGACTGTCGACTCCGCTATCTTCTTTTATTTCGTCAATCAAAGGCGCTTTGTTGCTCATTTAGAGCATTGATATAATTTTTCGGAAATGACTAAAACCAAAGAGCGAGTAGATCTCAAACTATGTGGGGTTGCTTCTATTAAGGTATCTTAACATTTACTCTAGATTGGATTCATTTGTATGCGCGCGAAGATGTGAAATGCTCAATATTCGATTAGGCTGCTAAGGTCCGGCTTGGACATTTCTGAGAGAGTTATAGAGTATATGACGCTCTCGGGTATATTTTCTAAAGGTATACATTTGGTAAGAGGGCGCGCCCTCCTTGTCATTATTGGAAAAATTCCTTCTCCTTGTCTTTGATCTAAACCTTTGAATTGATTCTTTCTTAATTACAATGGGAAGTGTCTTCCACTCTATGCAATGTTTAATTAATTATGTCCATTCTTTTATGCTTGGATGTTGCTCTTATGAGGGGAAACCTATTTCTTATTTTGTGGTGTGGTCTCACAAGTTGTGTGTTCGATTTTTATTTGGAGTTTACTCATACCAGGCTTATTGTCTAGCCCGAGTTGTTTGTTTTCCTTAAAAGCTCGAGTACTCATTTCTATTTGAGTAGTTTGAGAGTGACATGTTTCTTTGGGCTTTTTTGAAGATGGTGGACGAGCAGGAGGCTCCTTATCTATCAACCTATTTATTTCCGCTGTTATGAGATATTTGTTATATGTCTGTGTATTATTTATCAGCAAGTATAATGGCAGGTTGTTCTAACTGCCTTGGGTGGTAGTAGTACTATTGTTGTAACTCTGATATCTCCATGTGGGGAGTAACCTTATGTACTATCTTATTATTATATTATATTTAACAGTTTCGCTATGAGATTTCTATTCTGTTCTTTTATTTTACCCCATGACAACTCATCTTTCAGATGTTTGGGTAACGACACACGAATATTGTGGATGTATTAAGTATCATTCCCACACTACAAGAGAAAGGGCAATTTCCGACGGCTCGCAGCCGTCGGCGGTCGTCGCGAGCCATCGGAAATGCCGTCGGAATACAGACCATGCCTTTCGTCCACTTCCGACGGCATCGACGAAGGATTTGCGATGGCTATTCTGATGACTTTTCCAATGGCAAAGACAAACACGTGGCATGGAAATTTTTCATAAAGCCGTCGCTAGCCGTCGCAAATTTTGCCCAGATAGTCGTCGAAAAATTGCCATTAAACCGCCGGGAGCCATCGGAAACCTGGGTAATTTTTTTTTGCAGCCGAGCATCACTTCTATACCAATATAAAATACGACTCATCAAAATCAATATATAAATCAGATATATAAGCTGAAATCAATATAAAACTCAAGCATCATCATATCAAACGCAAACATATTCAATCAATACAAAACAAACGTTCCATCATCAGTCTCACCCATCCAACTACAATATTTACATCCAACATCAAACTCCACAAATCAACCACCAAATCAACCACACAAATCAGTGTCAAACACCACATGTCCATAAATCAGCCCCACCATCACTCAATGTTTATATACACCAATTTCAAAAAAATTACAAATTGTAGCTCATGACTCATCATCGGCTCCGGAACCACCAGACGAAGGGAATGCTCCATAACGCTCCACATACTCGGCCAAACACTGGTTCAGCTGCTCCATTTGCACTGCTTGGAGGCGGTCCTGCTCCTGCAGCTATGAAATTTGCGGCCGAAGCTCATTAATCTCCACGTTGTCCTGAGCCTTTCGGTAAACCCTTTGTGATTTACGAGCCTACAAAATAAGTCGAAATATGTTTAAGTTATTACGTAATTTTTATAAAAATTAAACAAATTTTACAAAGTAGTTAATTTTTATAAAATACCGATTGATTTTCTTAGCCGTAGCGCCTATTTCTCTAGGTCGGGTCCATAACAGAGTCAAAGATCGCGTCCTCCTCGTCAGTGGTCAACTGCTCCCATTTCGAATGCTCAAGCATCTGCGCACGTGCTTGCATAAATTTTTCCTGCCATGCAAAATTAAATACAAATAAATATTACATGACATTTTTATAATATTTTATAACTAATTAATTAAAATGATCATTATTAATAACTTAAAATATACTTACATGTGCGGCGTATGCTCTATCATCCTCATGCCAGGCATACGACACTGATCCCTCGTCGTCTGTCTGCCTAATGGCATGGGTATGCTCAGACACGTCCATATACGAGACGGGACCCCCATGCGCTCTTTCTTGCAATTATATTGTTGTTATTCATACAAATTTATACTATAAGTGTAATAACTGTTCGTAATTTCAATTAATTAATTTACCAGGTCCTCACGGTGGTGCTGAAATGATTTTGAGCCACCACGGCATGTGATTGGATTTTTCTACCTGTTCGCAGAGTTCCTGTCTGACTCCACCTGCAAATTAAAAATAAGATTATATTTTATAGGTATAAATTATGTATTCTATACTGAATAAATTAAGGTGATATCTGATAGACTTACCTTGAATTCGTCGCTAATCCACCATGCAACCCAAGCATCCCAGATGTCGGCGCCCATCCAGCTTGGCATCTTCCCAGTTTTTCTTATGGTAGACATCGTATCCCTATAATTCTTTGCCACTTTTGAGTTCCAGTAGCGCTGGCAAAGAGACACGTCCTCCTCTTATAAGTCTACTCCCCTTGTATATATGTTGATAAAATACAAGTTATACATTTATACTTAGTCAGCAAATTGTAAATTGATTATATATAATGGTATATAATTTTATACTTACCAGGAAGTCCTGCCATATTCTCTCCCGTACATGGTATGGGATCCTGCTCCACTTTGGCCAGCATGTAGTCATACGGCTCATGTATGCTTGCTTCGATATGCTGAGAGCAATGTTAGAGGGCTCAAGCTCTAAACCCCTGCATTAAATATGATACAGACAAATCATGGCTAATATATCATACAAAATATTTACAATGTTGAAGTAAATCTAATACTTATGAGCCATCAGCTTTTCGTAGCAATTTAACTACCATACGTGGTGCATCCTGCGAAGGGTCGCTACCATCACCACCGCTACGACTTGTCCCTCTCTAAGATGCAGAGGGGGAACCGGACTGTGAAGAACTCTACCACCTAAAGAAGGACATCTGTAATACCTGTCACATACATATTATTTTATTGTGGCAGAACATATCATTCAATTATGAGTAAACATATCAAGATTTAACATCAATAATCACATGTAACATACATAAAAGTGTAACATCAATACTCCCATACCTTTTTTCAACATGTATACTATTAAACTAGTCCTTGTCGTTTACTGATTCAGACTCAGTCTCATACTCTATATTGTTTTCCTCTATGGCCTCAAATGCTTCTACTAATACATTTGATTCATCGTTTAGAGGTCCTAAATCGATTTGATCATCTTTTATTGCAAATTCGCCGTTTTCCTCGATATCTGCTTAGTACGCTTGTTCGTACGGAATATTCTTTCCATCAAACGTAAATCTTGCCTTCGTTTTAAAAACTGCCGACCAATCTGCTTTATATCTTTTTATAGATGGATAAGGAGCATAATAAACTTGTAGGGCCTATTTTGCTAGTATAAATGGATCGTACTTATGATAACATGATGTATGCTTTATTTCAATACTATTATATTTTTGGTGCACGTTGATTCCAAAACCTAAAACATTACTGAACCAGTTGCATCTAAACAAATAAACTTCTTCCGCAGGTCTGGTGAAATATGTTAATTGCAAAACATGAGTTAACATGCCGTAAAAATCATTTATGTGATCATTTGGATCATCACTACCTTTAACATATACACTGGTATTGTTAGTTAGTTTTTCAGCCCCGTATTCTTTGGTGTTGAATTTGTATCCATTGACAAAGAATATTGGATATGTCTTGAATTTTCTTTTTGGTCCCATTGCAAGATGTTTCAACCCTTCGTCGACCACATAATTTACCGGATCATATACATGGTTCGAAAACCAAGTAGCAAATTTTTTGCTGATATCCCTGCTTGGATGTTGTGATTCATAAATACTGCATATACAGATAATATATTGCATTATAATTAATACACACATGTATTATTCAAGTAAATAATTTTAGATGAGTTATTCATTAATACCTAACAAATGGCGCAACTTCTGCACGGTTAAGGAGAACATATGTGTAGGCTACATGGTAATCTTTGTCGTCTAACCATACTTCCACACATTTTCCAACAAGGCGTCCCTGTTGTCTAAAAATAGATAGCACTGATTCAGAAGAATCTTGTTCAATGCCCTCGTCATTTCACGTAGCACTTTCAAGAGATAAGTTCACATGGTCACTAAAATAATGAGAGAAAAAGAATGAAGCTTCTTCTTCGATATATGATTTGCATATCGAACTTTCAACTCAGGCTTTTTTTCTCACTTTTTTCTTTAGATGATTTAAGTACCTGTTAAGAATAATTATAATTAAATTTTGTTACATGTGGTTAAACTAAAATTTAACATACTCAATATTAATACCTTTCAAATGGATACATCCATCCATATTGCACAAAACTTCGAAAATATGCTTCAAACGGAAGACTAACAGGTAAATGCTCCATTACATTAAAGAAACCAGGAGGAAATATTTTCTCTAGTTTGCAGAGAAGTATAGGAATTTTTTCTTCAAGTTTACGTAGACGATCAACTTTTAAGGTATTTGAACAAAGCTCCTTATAAAACAAACTAAGTTCTATTACAACCGTCTAAACGTTTGTGGGCAACAGTTCTTTGAAAGCGACGAGTAACAAATATTCCATCATTACATGACAATCATGACTTTTCATCCCACTTAGTTTACTATTCTTATAGTCGACACATCTACGAAGATTAGAGGAAATCCCATCAGGAAATCTTAATCCTTCCACCCACTTTAAAAGTACTTTAACTTGGTTGTTGTCTAGCTCTTAGTATTCTTTGGGTTTTTTATGTCATTTGGCTTCATACGAGTTCAGGAGATTGCATATTGTTTCTATATCACATCTTGATTTCAGATTGTCTTTAGTCGTTCCTTTAATATTCAGAACTTTGTTAAATACATTATCGAATATGTTTTTTTCATTGTGCATCACACCGATATTATGACGAATTAGGAGATTTTTCCAATAAGGCAACTCCCAAAATATACTTTGTTTGCACCAATTATGAATCGTTGATTTAACTTGAATTTCAATTTGTTCGCCGGTTTCATATATCTTTGGATAATCCTTTACAACGTCATAAATATGTTCGCTTGACCAAATCATTGGTGGTCGCAAGGTTTCAACTCTATTACTTGTAAAGATTTTTATCTTTTCTAAAAGGATGATTAATATGGAGAAAACACCGATGACAGTCAAATCACAAAATTTTCTTCCCATGAGGTAAAGAAAATGCTCGTGTTTCTTCCATGCAATAAGGGCAAGCTAGATGACTAGCCGTACTCTAACCCGATAGCATTGCATATGCAGGAAAATCGCTTATAGTCCACAGTAAAGAAGCGAACATACGAAAATAATTTATTTTTTGAAATGTCGTATGTTTCAACACCTTCATACCACAATGTTTTCAACTCTTCAATCAACGGTTGTAAATATACGTCGATTTCTTGTGTCGGTTCATTAGGGCCATAAATGACAATAGTGAGAAACATATACAGAGTTTTCATACACATCCACGGAAGTAAATTGTAAGGTGTAACGATTATAGGCCAAGATGAATATTTTTAACCAAATTGAGAGAACGGTGAAAACCCATCCGTACATAAACCAAGTCTAACATTACAGCTCTCCGCTGCGAAAACGGGGCATGTCTTGTCAAAATGCTTCCATGCTTCTCCATCCGCTAGGTGTGTTAATGTACCTTCTTTATGTGTTCTCACACAGTGTCATCTCATATGATGTACGGTAACAGAAGATGTATATAACCTTTGAAGCTTAGGAGTGATGGTAAGTAATGCATACGCTTGTATGGAACTTCCTTTCTCTTCTTTTTTCTTGGTTTGTATCTTTCCTGATTACATATTTTATAATTCTTAATATTGATGTTTTCTTCCAAAACAATATGCAACTATTTAAACATGTATCTATTTTTTGATACGGCAAACCAAAAGCAGACATAAGTTTTTTCACTTCATAATGATTTTCGCACATTAAATTATCGGGTGGCATATGCTGTTTTACAGCTTGTACTATAGTTGTAAACCTGGCTTCTGTGAAGTTGTACTTTGATTTCATCCTAATGTATTCTACAGTTACTGATAGTTGAGTACCGCTTGTACAACCATTCCAAAGGGGTTTCTTAGCAGCTCCAATAAATCATATAAAAAAATTTCTCCGGTACTTGGTTCTTCTTCGACATTAACATCTTTACCATTAACTTCAACAGTAGGGAACATTGAACATGCTGCGTCTTCAACCATATCTTCTATGACATTCATGGGAACAAGTTCATTATCAACCTCCTCCTCCGAATGTACGGGATTAGGTGCTATAAGTTCTCCGTAATGATCCCATACCAAATAATTCGGCACAAAACCATATTGGCGCAAATGAACTATTACTATATCCGGTATCAAATGCTTCGATAATTTGCACCTACTACATGGACAACAATTCTTCGTTGTTTCCATTATTATGTAAAGCAAATTCAATAAAGACGTGTATACCATTTTGAAAATGTTCACTTATTGAGCCTCCAATCTCTTCTTTGTTGGTACATGTAGCTCCGATCGACAAAATAATTTACCATTTTTCCTACTTTAAAATATACGAATGCATTAATCATTTACGTATTGACATTTTATTTTTCAAATAAATCATACATTTAAACTTTCGCAAATATATAATATTATTCTATTTAATTTTATTTTCAAACGGATTTACACAAATTATTATATAAATAAAATCTATAATTTTTAGGTTATTGCTTTACACTTTAATGGTTGGTCATCCTACTTCCCATTACAAACATAGTTTTAATTATATTTTGCAAATCATTTCATTTTAAACGATTCAACAAAATTTTGGCACCACTTCCCCTTTGTTCCCTATATCGTACACATATGTGTGTACACTAGGAACAAAAACAAAGTATTGTCGAAATTCTATGAACCATTTAAAATAAAATGATTTGCAAAATATAATTACTACTGTGTTTTTAACTTGTCTAATATAGGGAAAATTTTGACAAACATTGTACCAGATGAATATAAATGTCCGTTCTGTGATAAAAACGAATATCCATACAACGATCATATAAAATATTTGTCAAACGGGGCTAAAACTCCCTAAGGAATTTTCAAAAAGTAAAGCGTATTATACAACAATTTTTACAATAATTTATTTACATTCTAAAAAACACATACACTAAATCATCGTTTTCGTCATCTTGAAAATGCATACACTAAATTCTGAGCATCGACTCTAATTAATCCAAAGTAGCCCTAATACGCGTATGCACTAGTTAATCAACGCATATACACTAATTAACGCACATATACATTAAACCAAAAAAATTTCTCAACATTTCAATGATAAGCAATTATAATAACAACCTAATTAGCATTCATTAGGGTATACCAAACAATCAATAGGGTATTATACAACTATAACAACAAATTAACTCTAATTTAGCAAATCAAAATTAATTAGGATTTAGGAATAAAACCTGATTGGAGATTGATGAAGGGGCTAGGCTTGTTGAGAGTGGAGAATGATGAAGTTAGAGAAGCTCAGGGAGGTGCAACAGCTGGCTGATGATAGGGAGGAGGTGGAGGCAGGGTTTTTGTTTAATATGGGGAAAGAGGAAGAATGAAGCAGTAGCTCTTGGCGAGGAGGCCTGTATGCACGATAATTTTCGACGGCCATCGACGGCTTAGTTGTTTTGGTTTTCGACGGCTAGCGATGGCTAGTATATTTTATTTACGAAAATGCCATGAGTTCGACAGCCATCGCTAGCCGTCGAAAACTGCCGTCGAAAGCCTCTGTCGCTATTTACTATTGTTCTAGTAGTGCCAGGGGTTAGGAAGGTGGGCCGTCACATTTGGTATCAAAGCTTCGATTAAGCAAACACCTTAGCCTGATTGGGGTAGAACTCATTAAAGATAGGGTAAGTGACGACCTATAATGAGTTAATCATGAAAGAGCGTATTTGTAATTTTTACAAATATCTATCCTCTATAGTCTCATTTTAGATCCTTTGGTTTTGTTTCCTTAAACTTTTTTAATCCTTTTTTTGTATGATAAAGATACATATTATTTGTTCAGGTAATATAAAATGAATACAAGAAAAGGAGGAAGGAAAGGACCTGGATCTAGCATAGCTACCTACGGCAGGGTACCTAGAAATGCTACTATGCCAGTTATAGATCCGGTAGAGGAAGTGGTAGTGCACGTTTAGCCCCTTATGAACTTTGCAGCTTTGTGTAAGAATTTTACTACTTTGGGTGGGAAACCGTTCTATAGGACTGAAGATATTCTTGGAGTCCAGATGTGACTCCGATCTTGTGAAAGAATATTTGGAGATCTTTGGTTGGAGGATGCGGAAAAACGGCTGTTGGCATCGTGGCAACTTCAAAATTCGACGATAGATTGTTGGGATTCTATAACAGCTAATACTCCGGAGGAAGATTTTTTTGGTCCCAGTTTAAGGAATATTTTGAAGTATAGTTTATTTCAGAAGCCGGAAGAACTCAGTTGTTTAGGAATTTCATTGATTCAAAGCAAGGAAGAACTCAGTATGAGCACAAGTTTAATGCTTTGTCCTGTTTCAGACTTGGATTGATAGACACACCGCTTAAGAGAAATGAAATGTTTATGAACGGGATGCGGCTAGAGTTCCATCGTGAAATGACTACTCATCTTATGGGTACATTCACCAACATTATGAGCATGGCTTTGAGGTTTGAAGCTCTTGATATTAAGAAAGAATTCCAAAAGGGTGTAGTGCTAGCGATAAGTGCCAAGCCTTTATCAGTTATACCAGTTTCAGGCAATACAAACATCAAGTGTAAGTTTAAGCGAAAGAAGCAGTGAGCAGGGAAGAAACCAAGACATGGGGTTCCAGCACAGAAGAAGCAGCTTAATTTGGCCCACATTCTTTGTTCTAAGTGCAACAAAATATGCCACTTTTCAAATCGGTGCACAGACAGTAGTGAACCAACCTGCTTCAATTGTCGCCAACAACGACACTGAAGAATGAGTGCCCTTTTCTAAAGAAGGGGTCTCAAGGACAGGCTTTTACCATTGAAGAGTTACCATCTACTTCTACAAAACTAAAATGAGAAGCAAGTGTTGTAATGTATATTATAGATCCATGATATTCCTGTAAGGGTGTTATTTGATACAGGGGCTTCCCATAATTTTATTTCTTATGATCCGATGAACATACCAAACCTTAAATATGTTATTACAAGTAATCCTCTTTGTGTGTCGAACCCAATTGGGGCCCAACAAATCTGGACACTATGTGTCTAAATATGCCTATTTCTTATCAAAATCATCTCTTTCCTTTTGATTTGTTTGTTCTTGGGATCATGGGTTTTGGAGTGTTGCTAGGAATGGGTTGGTTATCTGAGTTTAAAGTTGTCTTGGATTGTGTTAGAAGAATGGTCGTAACAAAGGATGTGGTAGGAAGAAGCATTAATATGTGTTGTGAAGAGCCTAACAAGTTAATAAGTAGTTTTCTCTATCCACTTGAAGTGGCTAAAGCGGAGCTAGGAGATGTACCGGTTATTTGAGATTTCAATAATATTTTTGATGAGGTGCAAGGTTTACCTCCTCACCATGAAGTGGAATTCCATATTGATTTGGTTCTGAGAACCAAACCTATTGTACAACCCCTATAAAGGATGGCTCCGAAAGAGAAGAGGTAGTTAGAAGGGAAGACATATGACTTGTTGCAGAATGGCTTGATCCGATGCAATACCTTGAGTTATGGATCGCTAGTCGTCTTTGTTACAAAGGAGAACGGTTCCCTAAGGTTATATGTAGACTATCAGGAGTTGAACAAAAGGACTTTCAAGAATAAATATCGTTTGCCAAGGATCGACGATATGTTTGACCAACTCCATTGCGCTCGGATATTTTCTCAATTGGATCTTGCAACCGTTTTCCACCAATTAAGGGTAGCAGAGGAGAGTGTGCCTTTAGCAGCTTTTCAAACTCCGGAATATTATTACAAGTGGTTAGTTATGCCGTTTAGGTTGACTAATGCACCCGCTTATTTTGTGGACTTAATGACTCGAGTATTTCAAGATACCCTTAATAAATTTGTTCTCATCTTTATTGATGACATTGTTATCTATTCAAAGAGGAGGAGGAAGACAAATGTCATCTCCGTGTCATACCCGATACCTTAAGAAGCCATGTGTTGAATAAGTGCCATTCCTAGAAATCTGAAGTTAGGTTCCTAGGGCATGTTGTTTCATGGGAAGTCATATCAGTGGACCCAGCTAAAGTTGTTGTGGTTCAAGACTGGAAGAAGCCCAAAAGTGCGATGGAATTTAGAAATTTCTCGAGATTGGAATGTTTTTCCTATGGGTTCATCAAGGACTTCTCGAAGATTGCTTCTAATCTAACGAAGTAAACAAAGAAAGATGTTTAGTTTGTTTGGACTTCCAAGTGTGATCAAGCATTCAATGAATTGGTGGAAAAGTTGACTAGCAGTTCTATTTTAACCATTCCAAATGAGAGTGAAGGTTCAACTGTGTATTTGGAAGCTTGTGGGACCAAATTGGGAGCAGTTCTGATGTAGCATGGGAAAGTTATTGCCTATGCGAGTCGACAGCTAAAGCTACATGAGAAAAATTATGCTACACATGATTTGGAGCTTTTGGCTGTTGTCTTCGCACTAAAGATGTGGAGGTATTATCTTCTAGGTAAAAAGTTCAAGTTATACACGGATCATAAATCCTTATAATACCTCTTTACCCAGAAGGATTTGAATTTGAGGCGGTAGAGGTGGCTAGAGTTTCCCGCTTCTTATGATCGGGAGATTCTTTATACCTCTGGAAAAGCAAATGTCATTGCGATGCGCTGAGTAAGAATGTAGCAATGGTTGCAAACTTAGAATTTAGGCCAGCTACGATGGAAAGGGTTGCATCTAGTCAATGGGTAGATCCTATCTTGGCTCGAATTAAGAAGGATGTTAAAGAAGGTGTTGTTTCTAGCTTTGAGATTGATCCCCGATGCATATTGAAAATAAATGGGTGTTTCAATAGACTTTGATGGACTTAGGTAAGAAGTGTTAGTCAAATGCCACTATTCAAAGTTATCTTTTCATCTAGGAGTGACCAAGATGTTCAAGGATATGAAGAGGGTATCTGGTGGAAGGGGATGAAGTGAGATATTTCAATCCTTGTGAGTTGTTGTGCAAACTGCCAGTAGATTAAGAGTTACCGCAGAAGACAACTGGATTGCTTCAGCCATTAGAGATCCCAAAATGGAAGTGAGAGCAGGTCTCTATGGACTTTATTGATTGGCTTTCTAGGTTGAAAAAAGGTAACTAAGCATTTGGGTTATAATCGATTGACTGACCAAGAATGCTTATTTCGTTCCTATTAAGCCGATCAGGACTGGTACGAGTCTAGCGAGTTTGTATGTGAAGGAGATTGTGAGACTCCATGGGATTCCTTGTAGTATTGTAAGTGATAGAGACTCGATATTCATTAGCAGGTTCTAAGAGGGACTGCAAACTTCTTTAGGGATTGAGCTAAGTCTGAGTACAACTTACTATCCCAGATGGATGGGAAAATGTAGTGAGTGAACCGGATCTTGGAGGATTTATTGCGAGCATGCATTCTAGGCTTCGGGGGTTCTTGGGAGGATCATTTACCATTAGTCGAATTCACTTACAACAGCAGCTATCAAGCAAGCACTAGTATGTGTGACAACCTACACTCCAATTGGCTTGAAATTTCGCTAAATCGAAAAACCTAAGTCCACAAAAGTACAGATTATTGGTCTGGTATCGTGCAAATAAAACAAAAGAATGTATATCATAACTCTAATGAAATAACTTACATCATAATAGTTTAAATATAATAAATCATATAAGTACTGACCAAGGTTTGACACTTCCCAAAATCAAGTGTCCTTGTCAGCACCGAACATGCCAAGCACCACTACCTGTCCTTTAAACTATCATGTGGGTTGTAATGAGGAGAGGGGTCAGAACAATATTTTGGTGACTGGTAAATTATATATCTTATATATAACACTAGCCTATGTCGATTGTTCGCTATTTCATGTTATGTCTGATTTATTATTAGTCATTTCAACTTCATCTCTGCATACAAAACATTCCCATCTACATCCTATAGATTTCTATCTTTGATATATATGTAGACACACACATATATCCCATGGTCCTGTAATGATCCGGATTTTCGGACCAGTAAAAATCGCCGAAAAACCTGTCCGTTCTAAAACTACGAATGAAAACTACCAACTTCATACACAATATTTGATAAATATTCAACACTATTAAATGTATAGGAAACAATTTCAATTGTACAAGTTATCAGAGTAATCAATTAAATCTATTAGGTGTGCTTTAATACATACCAAATACAAATACAAATAAATCACTCGTTGCACAACTCTAATGAGAGAGACAACAATAGCAATTCTTGCAAACTTGATAAACAGAAAAATGTTATGTTATTGTTGGAGCTGCATCACTACCACTTGTGACTGCCTATGTACCCCTATCTAATTAGGTACCTAATTAGATACATGATCAAGCCAACGTAGTTCTCCTACCGCAAATTGGACTCATGGAGCCTACGATGCACAAACAATATGCAATTCCCAAAACTACCCACTTAGGCTTAATCTTTACATTTTGATTTTTCAAATCTAATTACCTTTATGGAAATTATCACTTTGGACTTTATTCTTGAATTCTTATTTCAAAACTTTTGAAATATATATATATATGTATGTATGTATGTATGTATGTATGTATATGTATATATCATTTATATTCAAACTTGTCCTTTACTTCGGGATCTGAAAACAAATCACCTTTTGAAATGATACCTATATACAAGCATACAAAATTATATGCTACCAAATCTCGGGAGGTTTCTAGCCTAACCAGGCACCTGGGTCTAGGCTTCCGAATAAATAATATATTGGTGCATCCCTCTACTCTGACGGACTACACTGAGGCTACAAAACATCTGCGCCTCCTTTGGCCATGCGTTTCGTAGATTATGGGTTACCCAAATCTTTGATAACACAACAAATCACTTTATATCCCGAAGTGGCAAAATCATTTACCCTGATAATTACAAATACTTCAAATCTATAATAATTTCCATTTCCAAATCCTTTCAAAAATCATCTTAAAACCATCGGGTTTAGTCCTTGAAATTCTTTCCGTTCTATAAAACACTTTTATAAAACCATTTTTTTATACAAACCACTTTCATATAAAATCACTTCAAAATATTTATTCTAAAATATCCCTTTTTTCTCTTTTAAAGGAAAATATTTCAACTTAAAAACCAATTTTCAAAACAATTCATTAAATTGAAGTGAAACAAATATTACCGCTAAACACATAAGTCAAATCGTGAAATAAATCACAGGTTGTTAGCCTACAATTATTTTCTACCCAGCCTATAATATGGATAATTACTTGCTCATAAACTAGTCGAGTCTCATTCAAAAAATCAATCAATGAAATAAACAAAACAATAAATGATAATAAATGCTTCATTCTATCAAATATTTATAACATTTTATTTTATCTTGGGTTAAAACAGTTTGATATTTATTTTAGAGCAACCGGGCTTTCCCTTCGACATGTTCCCTCCCTCGTCCAAGTCTCCTTGGATCTCACAGATAAAACATGTGTAGTAGTCATTTCCGCATACCCTATTAAGTATTTAACTTCTAAATTTTAAAATGCTTAATTAACCATCCAAATAGTCAAACAAGGAAATAAAACCACTGTTTTAGCATACAAAGTAAACAACCATTCAACAAGGGTTTTCAAACAACACTTAACATTTAAAGTTCCTTCAACTTAGCAATGGTTTTAATGAACTTAAAGGAAGAAATAACTCACTTTGGATTCCACTCCGTCAAACTTTAAGGCAAGGAACTCCAGATATAAACCATACTTCCTACTAATTTTGCTAACTTTGTCACTACGGATTTGACTATAGCTTCGCTACTATTTCCTGAAACTTCTAGAAATCCGGCTATAGCTTCGCTATTCTAAACGTTGAGATGAAAAGAGGTAGAGATGGCTTCTAGGTGGGCATCGCCTTGGGTGGATAGATGGAACTTACTAGCTAGAACATGACTTAAGCGATATATTTTTGTGTCGATTATTTTTGCCATAACTTTGTTACGCTTTTTGAATTTTTTAAGAGAGACATGGAAGTCATTAAAGAGTCGAAGAAGAGCTAGAAAATGGAGAAGAAAGGTGTGACAAAAAGTGAGAAAGTGTGTTGGTATTTATAGGAAAAAATTTGGATTAAAATAATATTTTGTAAAAGGACCAAAATACCCTTTACTAATACTTTAAGCAAACTAATTTTTTTTCAATACATAACAACGCATTTAAAATCATTACTTTAAGTCACTTTCACTTAAGTATTAAGTCAAGAATATAATAATTATGTTTGTTTGATTTGATGTTTACTTTTTGATTTTGATTTTTTTTAACTCTTTTTGTCTTTTTATGCTTACTTTTCTTAACTGTTACTAGAAGTTTCTAAGCATGCTTTAATAAAGCAAACCTAATTAGTTAATTGTTAATTACTTTCTAAATGTTACAATGTTTATAAGAATATGTACATAAAGGTACAACGACAACTTTAAATCGACAAAACGTTGAATTTTGGAAAATGTTTTACGGTCATATTTTGATGTTTTAGTTAAACAATTTATTTATGTAAACAAAACTTGAAAATAAATTTCTTATCATCTTTAAATAATTAAAACAAGTTCATTTGAGTTATAAAACCATCTATTACTTAAATAGGAAAGCAAATTCCATCTCTTATCCACGTGACGTGTGTAAAAAAAACACCGCTTACACTTTAATTCTCTCTCAGCGTAATTAGAAGGCAACGGTTATCACTTTCATTCTACAAGAAAAGAGTCACATGTCCCTGTTTTTTATGTTGTTATACAAAAAGTCCCTACAGAAATGAATATCTAAATTCGGTCCCTATTTTTCAAAAATAAAATAACGCAAAGTGTCTTGCACTTTTTTGACAGAAAATGCAAGATAACTTGCAGTTTTCTAATTTTGAAATATTTTTCGAAATTTTCAAAAATTTTGAAAATTTTGAAAACGCAAGTTAACTTGCACTTTCTATCAGAAAAGCGCAAGCTAGTTTGCGCTTTCTAATTTTGAAATTTTTCTGAAAATTTTAAAAATTTAAATTTTTTTTGAAATTTTTAAAATTTTTGAAAAGCGCAAGGTAACTTGCGCTTTCTATAAGGAAAGCGCAAGCTAGTTTGCGCTTTCTAATTTTGAATTTTTTTTTTGAAATTTTTTTGAAAATTTTAAAATTTTTGTAAAGCGCAAGGTAACTTGCGCTTTCTATCAGGAAAGCGTAAGCTAGTTTGCGCTTTCTGATTGAAAATTTTGAGATTTTAAAAAGCGCAAGCTAACTTGCATTTTCTTATTAAAAAAAACAGGCACTTAATTTACATACTTATTTCTACGGGGATTTTTCTTGTAACACCATCAGAAATAGGGACCTTTCATGCAAAGCCCCTTCATTCTAACCTGCGCCCTCTCTTTGTCTTCAAGGTTTCCCCAATTTAATTCCAGTTTCAAAAAATCTTCGGCAACGATCAAACTACTTCAAATCATACCATTGAATAATCAATACCCATGTTCTTTCGCTATCATTACACGCAGACCTCACTTGGTGAAATCACAACTCTTTTTTATTTTACGGAAGATTGGATGTCTTGGACGGGGGATTCATTAACATTGTTAGGATCTATTATTTGCAGGATCTTCCTGAATTTTGATTCGGTTTGTCTGGGACGTTCCTTAAATTACAGAATTTACTTGAGGTGCGCTTTTAATTTTATACTGGTTATTTACTTTTCATTTACTCTTTGCATCTGTAGTTTTGAATATGTAGTTCTCATCTTCCCAATTTCGTAATCGTCGATCTGGAGACCCAATTGCTGCCTCCGTTGCTTTGCATACCAACTATTCGTACCTCACGGATGTCTTCATTCATGGTCTCCAACCATTGGTTTAACCAAAAACTAGGAATTCTAAGGTTAGTAATTTGGTAAATTTTTAACTAAAATCTGGAATTATGTATTAATTTGAGGGTTTATTGGATAGGATGTGTGGTATAACATGTTGTTACTGCCCTGTTATCTCCTGTACGCTTTTTTTTTGTTCAAATGTAAAATTGTGCCTATATTTGAAGACATAGTTATTATGGTTTGTTTGGGTAGATAGGCTGAAGATTTGTTGTACCAATAACCTTTACTCTCCGCCTAAGTTGCTTCATAGGTAATGTATTGCAAAAAAAATTATTTTTTGCAAATTTATTTATTTCTGTTTTTTGAAACCGGATGTTTCAAGTGGTCAGCCCCGGTTATTTAAACCCTTAGTTTTAAACCTACATTCATTCTCTTTGAAGGTCACATTGTTATGAATTTTTATTTTATCTTAAATCTCATTCGTTTATGCAAATAGTCATTTCTCATATTCATGTAACATTGTACAGTTCAAGCCTTTTCATATGTTTCCAAACATTCTTCAGGGCCAATCTTATTGTTGGTTTGTTAACATCCAAGCGTTATTCATCCATGCATTTTCATACCTTTAAGGTTAGGTGTCACGCTGATGTAAGCATGTAAAAAAAAACATATCAATTTACTGATTTACAAATAAATTTATTTAAATATATGTGATAGATTAATTTTAAATGCAATAAATAGACAGCCATTAGCTTGGTAATCTATTTATGGGCAATTAAATAAAATTAAATGCTACTTTCAGTAAGAAATTGGGAACAAAAATAATCGTTGCACTATCATAGTACAATTAAGCAACTGACTCTAATGCCAATTTTTATTTATCCATCCAATTTCTCATTGACCCTTTGGGTTGGGTAGTCTAACAAATTGTTTTTTGGGCTTATGCTGGTATAGTGTTTAATTTACTGGTTTAACAGCAAAACATATTTTCATAGTGAGTGAAGAAAATCACTTACAATTAATATCACTGATTTGCTTGCATATGTGGTGTTTATTTTTTCTCATTGGCTTTGTGTTGTTGAACATTTATATATATACTGCTTTTACGAAAAAAAATTAATTTTGCTGCATTTTATTGGTATTATCTTTTCTACAAATATTTTAATTAATTCATACCTTTTTCTATTTAAAATACAATACAATTTATTCATATATTTTCTACTACTAAAACTTATATACTACATAGCCATTGCCATAGTAGGCTCGTGGATGATGAACTGAATTCCATTTCTTCTTCTTGTAACCGTGGGTTGAATATATGAACTATCTTCGGTTTATGTTTCTACTGATATGCATTTTTATGTTTATATTAATATTATTGTAGACCAAGTCCAAATAATATATCATGCCATAGCATTTTTTCTTACTATTTTTTATCAGTTGACTATGTTTTCTTGCTTCCAATCAATCAATGTACTAATTAATTTATACCTTAAAATTGCATTAATAGTCTAACTAAATATATTATTTCGCATACATCTTACTCTTTAGTAGTGGGAATAGTAATATTCAGAGTCCTTTTCGATGGTTCAGTCATTATAAAAAACCATTAACACAGAGCAACACTTCCCATTGATTAAAACTACGAGAAACGCAACAACAATACAAATTGTATTTCCTCAATAACCAATGTACGAATAAACTGACATGTTTATTATTAATTTAAAAAAATTTATATAAAAATTATTTACTAGCTAGAAAATCGAATATATGGAGTAAATGAAATTCATATCATGTTTTAAGCACAATTCTCCTCTCACTTAATTTAATTGTACAAAAAGAATTCTTTTGTTTCTAAAAGTACTCATGTTATTTTACTTCATCCATTCAAAGGTTTAAATATCTCTTTTATTTTTATGTGCTGCATCATTGTATACAAGAATGTATAGGTGTGATTAGATATTTGATGGCCTTTATCCTGGACAAAATTAAGGCAAGTTATATTATGTTTATAATGTTTTATATGACCACTATGTACACAACTTGGTTTATACAGTTATACGTCACACATGGTTAATGCAACAGTGAAAAAAAATTATTACTTTAAATTCTTTATAGAGATATATATGACAACAAAAAAAATCCATGGATGGATGTTTTCTTCATTCTGTATCAAAAAAAAATTATTTCAGATTTATTATTACCAATGATATAAAATATATGAAGTGACAAGTAATAAATTCACAAGCGTTACCTACCGATTCATACATATTCTCACCAATATACATTTAGGGCATATTTAAAAGCTCATTTTTGTATGACAAGTTGCATAAAAAATTTTGTTAGCAATGTATTTAATTATGTATTAATAACTTAATAAATAACAGTTATTTTTCTATACTACCCACATAAGCAGTAGGTGGATGAAGGATCAAACATAAGCTACTTCATATATCATTTCGACCTTGATTTCTATACTCCTGTAACAACTGTTTAAATATAGATTTTGTAATACAAAAATATGCATTTCCGTATTTTGAAGCTATCAACAACAACTTATTTGCAGACCTTAATTTGTTAAATTTAATTTAAACTGCTTAACTTTAGTTTTAAAGCTCCCATTACCTTTCATTTCCTTTAATTATTGGTTCCACTATTCTTACGACTCCGTCATTTCCCAGTTTCAAATCATACTTTTATCATTTCATTAGTTTTACAACATAATTACTTTGTATGCTTCAATTTTAGCATATTACCGGTCAAATTACGTCCTTTTAGTCATTAATGCTTTTATTACTTTTTCCCCAATGTTAAGTTTTATCTCTGTTATGTTCTTAACAATTACTAAAACCTATAGTAAATATGGATGGTTATAAATCAGTACTTGGAAAAACCTTTTCTTATGTTACCACATAAGGTCTACTATCATATTTCACGTTTAATATTACTGAATAACTGTGTTTGTTTACATTCGCTTACTAACTAATTTTGTTACAAACTTTAAACCACATTCTTTTGTGACCCCAGTTAACCTCTATTAGTACTCAAGAAGAAGCACCAAAAACAGAATATGAAGCTTTCTTGAAGAGTACAGGGACTGTAGTTCAGAAACTGAGTAGTTCTACACACTCATCTTCTGTCAGAACATGCTGGTACACTCTTCTCATAGTTACTGCAATTTATTCCTGTCTTAGACCATGACACGAATACTGACCATTTTTTAAAGGACTGTGAATATTTTCATTTATGCAATTTCAAGTATCATAGGTACAAAAAAATTTGTTTGAAAAATTGCTCTATTGTTGTTTGAATCAACTTCAGTACATCTTTAGTTATCTAACAAAAGAAGTGGATGTATTTTAAACGGTGAAACTGTGAGCTATTACTGGAAAAAATATAGTCCCTTCATGTCAACTTAACATAGTGGACTATATTAGTGCGTAGTCTTTAGTCGGCTAGATAAATTACAAATTTTCGACAATGGTATAGATTGACAAAAGTCTTTGAAAATAATTTATGTCTTTAATGGTCTGAATCTATTAAGGTGCAAAAAAGGGGTTTATGTGTTATGCATATACTGTTAAGTTATATTTCTTTGTAGTAGCTTTCATCTTATTATACCTCTACTTAGTTTCATTTACGGTCATTCTACAATACTAAAATTATACATCTTAAGGATAGTGAAATAAAAAAACATATATTGGTCGTAATTCATATATCATTGGGTCAACCAAAAACTAAGTTTCATCGTCCAAACTTTTTTAGCTGGTGATCAATTCTTTAACATCCA
The DNA here is from genome assembly GCA_030737815.1 of Allium fistulosum. Lineage (NCBI taxonomy): Eukaryota > Viridiplantae > Streptophyta > Magnoliopsida > Asparagales > Amaryllidaceae > Allium > Allium fistulosum. The sequence continues at coordinate 1,100,071,280 of CM060905.1, forward strand.
ATGCTTCAGTAGATGATGGTGGTAATCACTTAATAATATGCCTATTTTAATTTGGATATGTATTTGTTTGACCTAGATTTCTTTAGAAGTAGAATTTACCAAATCTTAACAGTTTTCAATCTTTCATAATCTTTTAGACGGCAGTGTGAATTTTAGTTATTGGATAAGGTTGTGGTCATGAGATTTTTCGATTCAATTATAGTGCTTGGATCCAAATTAGATTGCTTCAAACAAGGATGATAAATTTTTTAGCTAATGTCATTCGGACTGATGTTTTCTCGATAAGCAAATACAGTTGGTTTGATCAGTTCATAAGAAAGCAAACCTATGATCTTATTAGTACCGGTTGTTTTGTACATTAATTTTGGAGTTGACCTTTTTTTAAGGTTTTCTTTACTGGGTTGTATGGTCCCCAGCATGTTTAAATATAAAATTTAATTAGACATATAATTATAGGACTATTGGTCTTTCCTTATACCTAACTCAGTTATGGGTTGTGTCATAGTTGATATATGTGATTGACCTTATAGAAGCACCAATGGATGATGGCAGTTTAAACTCAACTAGCAGTCTAGCACATCAACTATTAGTTGTTTCGATCAAATCATTTGGCTATCAATTGAAAATATCTCAAGACTGAAACACGAATCCAAGGACTCTGTTTGGGATGTTTCAGTGTTATTTGTAAAATATCTTGAATGGAATAGCAGAGGAGGCAGTTCCAATGCATACATAGACTTAAAGGAAAACGTGTCACTGATTGCATAAGTATGATGAAATGTGGTTTCATTGTAAGTATTATTTTCCATTAATTCTGAAAAATATGAAGTGAAAAATTTCTTGGAGCAATAAGCTAATCCTGACAAAGTTGACTTTGAAATACTATCGGTGTTATCTAAATCGGGCCCAAACTTGCCATTATCATTATCCTCTATTATTAGCATCAATTGGTTTTATAATTGTTACTGAGATAGATTGGAAAAACGAAGACTATATCAAACATATAGAGCCTTGATTCATTCACATTATTGTTACAAATGTAAGTTAAATAATAAAACTACAGAGAAGTATTAATATACATTTTAATTTTTGATCTGCTTCGGATAGTATACGTGGGGAAAGGATTCATGAACTATAATAGCCCATAATTTATTACAATTTGTAATGTGTCAAAATCATAAACTTTCGATCGGTAATAATAGTAGTAGAGTTCTCATTACTATTTTTTCATGGCTTTATAAATTTAATGCATTAAATGTTATATTTACAGGTTTATGAAGAGCATCAACAAAATGTTGTATTTACAAGTTTTCATAATGCAAATGCTTACTGTAAACCCACGAAATACATAGGTAAAAAAAGATTTAATCCTATTTACTATATTAAGCACAAAAGTAGAAGAGAGAAGGCATACGGTTTAAAATTATGGACTGAAGGTAGTTGTAAAACTGTAGAGAGTACTCAAAATTAAAAATAGTCAATGTGTACAATTGCTATCAAAATAGCAGTAGGATTAGTATGGTGCAATTCTTGAAATCATTGTTGAAAATGAAGTTTCAAGATGTTGGAAAGATTAGTTTGATATTACTACTATATACAAGGGGCGTGTATTGGCCAGATTGCTTTTATATGAATAGTATAGATAATACATATATCCTTACATTTTTTGTTATGCATGTCTCTACTAATCATATACTGGTTGGTAAAATATACTGCTATCGATTTTCAAAGAAAAATGATTGAAATCATAGCTTTACAAATTGACTACTAAATTTCATTTTTGCAACATAGTGGACTATTTTTTGTCTTTATAAATTGGTTGTCAAGGTCCATGAAGATTTCATGTTTCATATTAATTTGACTACTAATTCGCATGCACCATGATGGAAGTTTTTTTACCGATCAATATACATAATCCTTTCTAAGTCGATGCAACTTAACATGGTGCTTGAAATTTTTTTTACATGAATTTACTATCATGTATTATTATAATCTTCCCAACTAAAGAACAAATAAAAGGCCAACCTGAAAATAGCATTAACATACCAATGTTATAAGACAACTACAAAATCTAACATATAAACATGAAACGTACAACCAATCAATAAATTCAAAATTGGGAATATTCATGATAGACCACACAGATTAAACATTCTTTCTAAGCGCACTTGGTTCTATATATAATATTAGAACATGAGAAATAATGAACAAAATTTGTACATTCCATCAGTAAAAACTAATATCATTGAGATGTATTAACTTCTAAATAATCGTTTTAAATTACCATCTTACTGTAGAAATTTTTGATCATGCTCAACTTTGACAAAGAGACCGAATGCTTGGTCAAAAGAACCTCGGTCGTAGAATAATATTGACTGATAATGCTCTTTTGACACCGTATTACCTCATTTTCCCCCAATATTTGCAATTTTTCAAACGTGCGCAGAAGGTTGACACTATAATTTTCAACTTTATTTACCATGACATACATTCTAAATAATGTGTCAACAACTTAAACTCCTGCTCAACATTGCTTACCTACTCTTTCTCTCAATTATACTACTACTTTTATGTAACATGACTATGGTGATGACATGGTTGGCAAAATGTTTAACCAACAAACTGAAGCAGAAGCTCAATTGGAATTTAAACCTATAAACTATGACGTAGCCGATGAGTGGAAGACAATGACAGTCCATAGAGTTTCCAACCTCCATCATTTGTATGCACCATTAGATCATAAACCTTCAGATCATGTAATAAATTTCTATAAGACTATTTTGTTTTATTTAGTTTCAACTATATCAAAAATTACTAACACTTTATAGAATAACCCCTCATGTGTTAGCAAATAACAAGATTCCATTATCTACTACAATTCTTACTGTTGGCTCACTAATGATTGAAAAATTTTGTCCGATGATATATCTCATCGACTTTAGTTATTTGCTTTTTTATATTACAAGTTTTAGCTCTTAAAACATATTTTCTGTGCTTTACTTAGCTTCCTCAATTAAGGGAAAGCAAAAAATGGAGTGGGTTTGTCTAACATATTATAGTAAAAAAAGTTTTTAACTCCTTTTTAACAATCCATTCAAATTTATCATACTATCCCCTTGCAGCATAGATTCTAAAGATAAAGGCTATGAAACTAACTACCTTTTGGGAGAAAAATCTGGAGCTAGAAGTGGAATATTCATAGGGGTATTGTCCCATTGGAAGTTTACTATCATACACTGTTGTTAACATCTTATACCCGATTGATCTGATCTATAGATTGGTAGGAAGAAAAATGAATATGCGAGGAAGAGCCATAGTTATAACAAGTATAAAAAATAGCCGTGAAGACCAAAATCCCCAATTAGAACAATTATATAACCGGTTCTATACTACAATCCATTTCTGTTTACAACTTTGTAATTTGTGCCCACGTTGTATGGTAAAGCAATTACGTATCTACCACTTTTAATGTTAATGTAAATATTATTTTCTAATCCAGCTTTTGATTTTCGCAATTTAAACATTTATTGTTTTGAGTACACATCCTAACTTCTGGAATGTCCCTTATTAACCGTCCACATCACCCTGAACGATAGAATTTCCAGTAGGAAAACTGTTTATATGTTGGTCATGACAGTAAAACAGTTGTTCTGCATTACTACAGCCAAAATTAGCTTTCACGTATGTTATACCAATACATTTCAATATAGAGTGATTCAACAATATCATTTTTTACCAAACAAATGTTCCATACTACCCTGTATGCATTCAAATACCGCATTCCATGCTAAGTTGTTCGGAGAAATGAATTTACATGTTTGACTCAACTATTTTCAATTCAGGTCGAAATACATAACCCAAAGTAGGTTAACATGATGATATAAATGTAAATATGAGAAAAAATTTGAATGATAGGTTCTTTCCATTGCATAGGATATAGTAATTGACATCTCAACAAAATGGTGGGTATTCAACTCCTAATATGCATCCGTATGATTCAGTAACATTATATGCAATAAAAAAATATAATTTACACAAAATGACAACCTACTATTTTACTACTTCAGACTAAATGTAGAAACGATTCCAATCACAAATATCATCCCTTTCAAAAGTAATAAATGAAGCGAAAAAAGTTAAATACGAGAACTTATAAAAAAAAATTGATCCCCAACTTAATTTGCGAACAGAGCTAATTAAAGTACCAAATATATTAAACCAACAATATCTCTCGACTTTTAGATTAGTTACAAACTACCACTAACATATAAAATTCTGACTATTATAAGATATAAATAATATCTAGAAGTGTAAACAACAACCAATAATTAAAATTTACATCTATACTTGGTCTCTGCCCGTGTGCGTAGCACAGGCCACACACTAGTATTTAATAATATTAAAATCCAATTTTATTGAAAACCGGCTTTTGTCAATTTTACGATGAGACTTCAAAATCTCTTATTTTTGTAAACCAATTCTAAAAATATGTTTATCATTCTTATTTATTACATAAAACATGATTTTTTAAGTTTGAAAATTCTATATTTGAATATTTTAAAATTATATATCCATATTTTCAAAGTGATAAAATTACGTGTCATCACATACTTCCCCCCTTAAAAGAATTTCGTCCCCGAAATTCCAAGGACGAAAAAATATAACGAAGCCAAATAATTAAGTACACCTAAAAATAACCATCACCCATAACCCCGGTCGTAGGTACGGTGCCTTATCCTATCCATTTTTATTTATCATATATTGTGTATGAAGTTGGTAGTTTTCATTTATAGTTTTAGAACGGACAGGTTTTTCGGCGATTTTTACTGGCCCGAAAATCCGGGTCGTTACAGGTCTCCTAATGGACCTAGATATTGTCCCAACTAGTATAACTTGTTCATCGCCTCATCAAGATCCATTGCCTTATTATATCACAATCATCGTATAACTCGAGGAAATCATACAGTGTGCACCCACGACCTCTATTCCATCAGGTCGTACTCTCTTTGGGATTTTCTACATTGTTTGCTTCCTATTACGTGGACCCGGCTCCATTAACTACCCTGTTCATGTTTTGAAGGAATCTCGTTGTGGGTTATCTAGCCTTGCCTTATCAAACAAACTAGCAAACAAACATGGCGGTGCATTACCCAATTGAATCGACCTTGGTAAGTGGCGAAGATCAATTAGGCATAACCCTGTCCTTCCCGTTGACCGCAAGGGAACGATGACGGACTCAAGAGCTATGCAACCCTACCCCTAAAAAACTGCACGTGTTGCATAGTGTCTGATCCAACCACCCATTTAGATTTACTAGCGCAATCAAGGCAATACCCTTCTCTACCTAATTTTGAAGTGGACCTATTTGATTGTGTGAGTCCAGCCTCGACATCTGCCTAACAATCAATGTTCATTATTGCTAAAGAATGTATGATTGTTTACGAAGCTTTTGTTTCAAGCACAGTCCTAACCCGAGGGTATCCCTTTCTCTGTAGACAAGAGTATACTCTCCACGGGTCCTATGGTTGAATATGTTTTCACATTCCAACCGACTCTAATAACCTTATGTTATTTACTTTTTATAATTTATATCTATTAAATTATAACTATCCACACCCGTTATAAATGCATATTCAAGGCTACATATATACATATTTAATATTCATGTATCTTTATTCTTTTTATTCTTTTTACATTTCCTCTACATCATTTTATATTTGACCCTGTATCATCATTTTGTTATGTGTTTTACTTTTCTTCTTCAAGTTCATTTGCCGCTTCTTATTTTCAATTATCAATATCGTTGCTACCACATTCATTGCTTTCAACTTTGATTTCTATTCCATTTCATTTTCTATCCTTTTTTATTCTTGCCAATAACTTCACATTGTCTATTTCATTACTTCCCATCTCATTGGTATTTTATTTCATTCTTATCTTAATGTTCAACTCTTGGAATTTGCTACATTTTTATATATTGGAACTAAACTTCTATTCAACATATGTTAACATAGTAAATTTCCATATCTTATCAAAAGAGGATGTTCATGCGGCATTTCTAATTACAAGGAATTTTCCTTTTTAATTTCTCTTGAAATAGACAATAAAAACATGAAAATTTTTCCTTGTTTTGTACATCTCTTTCTTTTTACTTTAATTTGTGCTTTCCTTGTTATTTTAAACTTGATAATATATGGAAATCTACCTGCAACATTTCAAGTTCCAATGCATTAAAATATCACAAAAACCCTGAAAGATTAAATAATTCCTTATTTCAATTTTATTCATATCGTCAAATAAAAATAAGTTCCTAATTAATACAAATCCATTAATATTTCACTCAATTCATTTGTCATTAAAAATACCAATTCTAATCACTATGCATTTTACAGAATTAAATCTAATCATTACGTAATTATAGAATTAAATCTAATTATTATGCAATTACATAATTAAATCTAACCATTACGCAATTACAGTTAAATCTAATAATTACGCAATTACAGAATTAAATATAATCATTACACTTTTGTAATTATCAATATAAATTTCATAGGCAAGTTTAACATCTTCAACATTTCATATTCATGAATTCATTTGCAATTTAAATTCAATTCTTAAGCATATAGAAATAGATCTACAACGATATAGTTTAATATTATATAAAAACATATAATATTCCCACTCACCTTTTATTAGTGCTCCCAAATCTCTAGATCTAATCCAGATCTAAAGCTTGTTATCCGTATTCTCCACTTTTGACTCCCTATTTGTCTCTACAAATAATATTTATATAGATCTATTAGATTTCGATTAGAGAAAAGAGATTTAGATTTAATTTTGTGTATTAAGATCATATCTTTAATTTACTTTTGATGTAGCGACTTGGTTTGAACCTATTTTCTATTCCCTATCATCTCTTATTTCTTCTCCAAAGTGTATCCGTGCAATCTAAAACTATTTATGTGTATTTAGAATTTCGAAGGATAAAAGAAAATGGTAGAGCTTTCGCGTTCATTAGAAAATTATGAGTGGAAAGTGAAGTTTTAGGTCCCAATTTATATAGGTTTAAATTAGTGCTAATCGTAAGATGAAACTAGATAAAATATGGACCACATGGCCTTAATTCACTGCCCCTCAGAAAACCCTTCGGGTCAACCCTCCTAGGTCCATGGTTGACTACCTATAGACGACCTAGGGGAGGTTATGGTCGACATACATAGTGCATTTCTGAGCATTTTTAACATGAGTTGGTTTTGTTGATTACGTTACTTCTTTTAACTGATTGCGTCAATTTGTTTCCACCTATTAATTAATCTCTTTATTTTTTTTCCCATTTTATAAATCCTCTAAGGTTTTGGTTTAAATGTTAACATTATTAACATCTAATTAGTCTTAATTGATTTTATTATCATATTTACATATATAATTATTTCTAATGCTAAACTTCAAACATTAATAACTTTTCCGTTTGAACTCCGATCGAAAAACATTATATGAAAATCGATTAGAAAATCGCAATGAACACAATGGTGCAAGTTTCATAGCCAAATTTTAACATTTGAAAAAAATTCTATTTTCACTGTTTACTATTTATTAATTAATTTTCACTTTACTTAATTACCATAAAAATCATAGGATGTTACAATATGATCCCTTTCGAAGCTCTTTATGATCGTCCATGTCGTTCTTCTTCATGTTGGGTTGAATTTGAAAATAGACTTGTTCCTGGACCCAACATGATCTAAGAAGCTAATGAGAAGGTAGCTGATATTAAAATGAAGATGAAGGAAGCGCAAGATTGGCAAAAGTGTTATGCAGACCGAAGGTGCAAGGATCTAGAATTCTCGGTGGGAGATTTGGTATTTGTAAAAGTTTCTATATTGAGAAATATTGTGAGGTTTGGGAAGATAGAGATGTTAGCCCCTCGATGTATTAGCCCTTTTTCCATACTAGATCGGATAGGAAGACTTGCATATCAAGTGGATTTACCAGATAGACTATCATATGTGAACAACTTATTTCACGTATCTCATTTACGTAAGTATGTACATGACCCTTCGATGATAGTAGAACCGACATGACAAGTTGATTTGGAGGTTCAGCCTAACATAACCATTCTTAGGCGGTCTATTTGTATCATCGCTTAAGATATAAAGCGATTGAGGATGAAGGTTGTTAATCTTGTTAAGGTTCAGAGTAGTGGAGATGATAGAGATTGTACTTGGGAAACCGAGGACTATATTAGGGATTCTTATCTCGAGTTGAAGTAGTGTTGTTTGTATTTTGTTGTTTCTTTTTAGTATACTCACCGATTGTGGTGAAGTCACTTTCCTTGCATCTATGTATGGTACATATGATATCATTTGGGTTTCTTTGATATATTGTGTTTATGTGATTAATTTCGAGAATGAAAGTTTCTTTAAGGAGGGAAGGATGTAATGTCCCGTAATCTAATCATTTTGAACTTGAATATTTAATATATTTTCAAATATTTAAATAATGGATTTTATAACATAAATAAACATGTTTTATGTGATAAATAATAGTGTTAAACTTTTTTTTCAAATTTGTTTACATAAATAAGTAGTTTGGATAAAAATAAAAAATGTCACCAAAAATCATTTTTTGAATTTTCGACGTTTCATCTATCAAAAGTTGCTGGAACGAGTTGTGCACACTAGTGTGCATATGTACATATACTTGTGTAATTAAGAAAGGCATTTTTTTGTTAATTAAATGGATAAATACAAATTATATTCTAGAAGTTACTTTAAAGTTAAGTAAAGAATGGACTTTTATAACTTAGATATTTGTGTTTTTATAAGAGAAGTACACAAAAGCATGTGAAGTAAGGATATGATATGATCAAGGGATGGTGTGTTGTCTAAATTCTAATGGAGGGTAGTATCTTGTTTTAGGAAATGTTATGTTGGTAATTTACCACTTTCCATTTCTATAAAACAACACCTCCTTTCCACTTCTCTTCTTTACTTCATTTTCTTTTCCACTTCTCCATTTTATTTTCACCATCCATTCTTTTTTCTCTAAGCTTCATAACAGAAAATCACCTCAAAGTTGCTTCTTTCTTCTCTAAAACAAGTATACAAACCTTAAAAATATAAGCAACCTTCTTTACATCTCAAGCTACCAATGTCGAGCCAACCCCCTCTCCCTCATCCGGGGAAAGTGTGTGAGCAATTAGAGGTCCTCGAGGTCCTTTGGGTCAAGTTTTTCAAGCGGAAGTTAGGTCTTTGTGTGTTGCCAAGGTCGAGGAAGGCTTGTATTGTTTTTTTGGTCTTAGCTTGGTTGAATGTGAGTTAAACTCACTTTAAAATAGTATAAAAATTGACAATATATGTAAAACATAAAATGTTGAGTGTATTGTTTATACTTGTTTTTATTTGCATGTTCAGATTTGCCCCCGCTTGGAAGCGGATGGCATAAGTAATAATGGCCTTGCAGGGGACAAAAGGAGGAAGTTGAAATGTCTTCGTAGCAAATAGGTCGTCACGGAATACTTCGAAATGCATATACACATATGGGATTTACAGTGGACTTTTATTGAGAAACCCTAAGGGGTTTCTTGCCTATGTTGACTGACATATACCATGTTTTATGGAAGTGTTGTTATAACGATCATCGCTATACTGACATTTTGAAAACTTATCTTTTTAAAATACGTTGTTTATTGGTCTCATGCTTGAGTTTTTACAAAATAAATATTTAGTCGCGTTTTTGCACTTTTAGTGAAAAAGTGCGATGGCATGGAAAAGGTTAGGACTCCTAAAACTAAATTCTTCATAAGTTAGAAATAGATTTTCTTTATCGATTTCGTAAAAAGTCAAGTATTTTAAAGAATTTCCAAATATGTTTATTTGATTTCAAAATTCTCCAAGTTTTTGTGAATGTATATTAGGTCCATATTATGTTGTTCCAAAATAAAATAGAGGATTCATACTTTGGAAAAATTTCGAACAAATTTACATTTTAAAAAATGGACTAAGTTAAAGAAATGTCCAATACTATTTAGCGAACTTTTTGCGACATTTTTTCCAAATTTTTACAAAAATTGTTCTAACTTATTTTTCTCTTCATGGGATTTAATATGGATATTTTGAACTTATTTCTAAGAATTTTAAATGTGTTTTACAATTGTTTGTGATGTGAAATACAAGCACAAGTTAGGTTTTAAAAGTTTTAAAAGTTTGACTCGATTATGGAAAGGATTTAGTTTATCCTTAATACCAAACATTGAGAAGGTAGATTCATTACTATCTATGATATTTAGAACTGGAGTGTCTAGGCAAGGCCAAGGCAACCGGTGCCCTAACTTAACTGGCTTCATTTTTAAGGGAGGGATAATACGAGTTGGAAATTGAAGTTTGGTTATAAGGATAAGAAATTTAATTTCCATAAGTGATATAACTTATATGGAAAGGATTTATGCATATACTTAACATTAAACGTCGAGGTATGGAAACTCGTCTCTATCTCAAAAGTTAAGATTGTATGTCAAGGCAAGGATTAGAGATAACACTACCTCAAATTGTCCGACTTCATTATTGACCAAGGGATAATATAAGTTTGAAATCGAGTGGTGATAAGGAAATGAGATTTAATTTCCATATACGATCATTTTTTTTATTCCCAATAGTTGGTTCATTGATTATCAATTTCATTATCTTCTTTGTGTTTCATCAACTTAACGATTTACTGCTCATTTAGAGCATTGATATCATTTATCGAAAATGACTAAAACCAAAGAGCGAGTGGACATCAAGCTATGTGGGGTTGCTCCCATTATATATTCACATCTACTTTAGATTGGATTTGGTTGTATGCACGTGAAGATGTGAAATACTTGGATACTCGGTAAGGTTGGTAAGGATCCAACATGGACATTTTCGAGAGAGTCATAGAGTATATGACCCTCTCAAGTGCATTTTCCAAAAGTGTACTTTGGTAAGAGGGGCGCATCCTCCAAGTCATTGTTAGAAAAACTCCTTCTCCTTGTTTTTGATTCAAACCTTTGAATTGATTCTTTATTAATTGCATCGGGAAGTGTCTTGCACTCTTTGCGTTGTTTAATTATTTGTGTCCATTCTTTTATGCTTGGATGTTATTCTTGTGAGGGAAACCTGTTCAGTGTTTTGTGGCGTGGTCTTACGGGTTGTTTTGTGTGTTCTATTTTTATTTGGAGTTTACACATACCAGACTTATTGTCCGACCCGAGTTATTTGTTTCACCAAAACTCTTGGCACTCTTGGGTACTCATTCCTAGCTATCTATTTCAGCTATTATGAGATGTTTGTTGTATGTATGCGTATTTTGTATTAGCAAGCGTAAGGAAGGTTTTTATAACTGCCTAGGCTGATAGTAGTACTTTTGTTGTAACTCTAATAACTCCATGTTATGGAGTAACCTTATATACTTTCTTATTGTTATATTATATTTAACCATTCCGTTGTCAGATTTCTGTTCTGTTCTTGTATTTAACCCCACGAAAACTCGTCTTTCATATGTTTGGGCAACGACACATGAATACCGTGGATGTATTAAGTGTAGTTCCTAGGTTTCAGGATGGTGGGTCGTTAAAGCAGCTATGCGGCTACTACCAATGGCGGCCCCGTTACTACAGTAGCTAGAGGTTCTTTTAGGTATATGGGTGGGCATTCATTAATTATCGGCACATTCAAGTGTTTTGCAAGTTTATCTTCCTGCAACCTTCAAACAAAGTTAATAAGGCTTGACAGTTGTGTTGGATAAAAATGATACCAGCATTTGTGATCTGCTAATATTTGTTTAGCTTACAAAATTAGGAGTTGGTAGTGGTTGATTATGTAAGCTCAATAAAACTATAATATTAGTTGTTTAATAGAATATGAGATTGCTTAATACACTACAGAGTCATTACACTTCTTTATGTGTTCAAAAATACAATGCATAGACTAGTACCGGGTTTCCAATCTACCTTATGTTTAAAGGATAAATTCAGGAAACCCATCATTGAAATGGTAATATATGACTATATTTTACACCTTGTTCAAGCTATAGCTCAACAAATATGTTCTAACAATGAAGTGAATGGTTTTGATATCATAGAAAAAAATGATTCATTATTAGGAAATTCAAGTGTTAAAAACCTGAACTACCATAGTAATATAATCCATAAGCTAAAATTGCAATAGTTGATTGAACATTGTATAGTATCCAAAGTAAAATTCAATAGAATGAAGTGATTCTGATACCATAGCCTAAACGTATAAATACTATAAAAGTGTAAGTGTAGGAAACCTGAGCCAATGCAATCCAGGGTAGCACAATAATCCCTACAAGGAAGGCACTACCAATAGCTTCATCATCTTCCAAGTTCAAGAGTTCAAGTTTATAAGTATTTTGATTACCATCTTAAGTTAGAAAAGCTGAAGTAGCCTACCAACATTACTTATCTATTGTAGCTGACATGTTATATAGTAGGATTGTAATATTTACTTAATGCTAGGGAGAGAAACTACCGTGTATTAGTTAAAACAACAATTAATGTTTCATAAATTAAGTCCATGCAACATTGAAAATAGCATATTTTCTATTTATTTTGTGTTTCGTTTTCATTTGACATTAAACTTTAAAACATTAGGTTTTAGGTAAAATCTTCACTAAAGTAGTATTACTCGACCAAATTTGTCGAACAACGCTATTAATCCCAAGTTTCTTTACTTTATTACATCTCCTATTTGGTTATAACATTTTGAATATTTTGTTGGGTTGGTTTTTTTTCTTGTAAATATTCTTATATAGATATAAGCCTTCACACTTCTTTTCAAAATCCATATTTCTCTTTGAAATATTTCTATAAATTAATATTCTCATTCTTTGAATATCAACGTTTACTTTTATAATTACATTTTTTTCGTGAAATCACACACACCATTATCAATCAAACATCCAAATAAAATTCATTTTAATACATCAAAATCACATACAAATATTCACATTATATGTATGAATATTATTTTATTTCTCTTTCAAAGAATAAATAACTTAACTTAATAAATTTTCAATACAAATATGTTTATATATATACATGTATATAAATATTAAACTTGATGATTGACCCTTTCGATCATTCAAGGACTCGCACATCACATGTGAGAGTCGAATAAAATTGTAAAACATGCTAAGTCCCAATCCTCTAAGGTCAAAATATATCTCTATCTATATATTATTTCAATCTAAGCTCTAATACCAACTGTGACGCCCTGGCTTTAGTGACCGAAATATCAGAGGGTGTTTACCATCTGATAACTTGGATCAATGGGCATGAAAGGAGTGATCACTCGTATACACAACTTTTCGTCAACACGAATACGTTTCAATACCTAAATATATCTGAAAGAATACGTATCATATCTCGAAAGAATGCAATGTACACGAGTTAATGAATAATACGTTATTAGAGATAAATAAAATTTTCCCTATTATTTACAGAATCGAAGTGAATAAAAATAATAATTTTTATATCATATCCAAAATCTGATATATTACTTTCATATACATAACCCATCACATAAATAAATCAGACCTACCAATACAAAATACAAACAGATTAAGTACTCATCATCGTCGTCTGCTCCAGCTCCATATCGTGGCCCACAAAATAGATACAGTAATACTATTGACCTAGAAAACAACCTTAATCTGTCCCAAGGTTGTTAACAAATAACGAACCCAAAGTTAGGCTAGAAATTTAGCTGTGAGTGTAACTGTGCTAAAAATATAATATAATGAGTGTGACACGTTTAAATATAACCCTAAATTCCAATCACTCAAGTTTATCAATATAGTCAACATCCATAAATAATTTCCAATAAGCACTGTATTTAAAAAATATTTGAAAATAGATTTCATATTCCTTTTCTTTCAAATTATTTTTCTAAAATCACTTCAAAACGGATTTCCAAATCATTTCCACAAAATCACTTTATTCATGAAAATCCCATATATTCAGAAACCATATAACAATTGCCTACTTTGCAAATTACGTCAAAAAATTGGTTTTATATTCAAATAATTTATTTGAATATTTCCTAATTTGTGTAAAACCAATCTTTCCAATATATTTTCCAAATCAATTTGCAAATCTTATTTATTCCAAAATATTTTTCAAAACATTGTGCAAAATAGTATTTCCCGTTTATTTGCTTAAAATTGCTACTTTTCATTTATTTAAATCAGTTTCGATAATTTCATCAAAACTAGATTTAAAAATTCAATACTCATTCACAAAATCTAATTTAAATAAACATCCTCATAAGGTGAATGCTCATTAAAATAGATAACAAATCATAACATTACTCATCTACAATCGATGCCCAAGGAAGGAACCTTTTAATCCAATCCCTGCAATCCAGGCTTGAGCATTACCTTTGAGCAATATCAAAAGCAATAATATCCAAAGGATTATAAAACAAGTAGCAATCCCATTTAAAAAGGTAAAATAATCAAAACCATTTCCAAATGGGAAAATAAACAAAATCATTATTTTATTTCTTTCAAATTAGGAATTTTCAATAGTAGAAATACTATCAAAATACCTCTAGTTTACTATATATAAAATCCATAAAACGACTTTCAAATAATTTTCCAAAATTCCTTTTTTATAGTGAAGCTTTTATAATAAAACATTCAACCTTTATTGTTTAAATTCAAATTCAAACTATTTCTAAAATAAATCTATTTCGTTCTATAAAAGCTTTTCTATTTCAAAATCCAAATAAAAAACATACATTATTTATATCCTATGTAGGATATAAATCCTATTACTTTCAACTTGAAAATATTTCCATTCAATTTTCCATTAATTTCATAATAGCTAAAATCATTTTAAAAACTCTTTCTAATGATAGACTCCCATGAAATACTTTTTCAAAAAATTTGAATATAAAAATCCTTTGTTCCAATTTATATAATCTAAAAAAACCTTTTGTAAACTTCTTTCAAAAGAATTTAATAATTAAATCTCAATCACCATGAACAAAATTCGAGCATTGCCTTAAAATATTTTTATAAAAATCTAACTTCGTATTTCCAAATTTAGTTTGTCCAAAACAATCAATATCAACCTATATAGCATATCATTTAACCTTATATATTTCAATTCAAACAACCATTAGTCAAGCAATCAACCATCTAAGCAATTCAATCACGAAAGGCTACCAAGCCATTAACAATAATATAAAAGGATTTAAAACAATCTGGATTCAAGATCAAAGCAATATTCTTTGTTGTTTAAATAAGATATAATTACTGGAATTGAAATATAGTGCGTAAAGTTTACGTTAATAATGAACATACTCCTCGAAAGTTAAGGTTATACTCGCTTATTGCTCTAAAGTGACTAACTAACACTACATCTACAAGGTATAGACATATTTCATGTTCTAGCTAACTACAGCAAGATGGACATTTTAATTACTTATTACTTTGAAATAGTTTTTTAGCGATAGGATAGTATGTAAATTCAGGTAATAAAAATACTCAATGTAATTAGAAAAAATAGCTTATATTCACTAAACTAGGTAGAAAATGAATTTATACTCTCTTTGATTTCATTTACAGCCTCCTACCAACATTCACAATTTTATTCATCATCATAAAATTGTTGCTTACAGCCCAGTCGTGTGCACCGCTCCTCGCATCCAAGCCTCAAACACCACATCTTTGCCTTAATTAACTGCTTGATTTGAATGCCACTAGTTCACACCCCTTCACGCGCGCATCACCATCGTCGATCACAAATCATGAGCTTCACCGTTCCAGGTCGCATCGTCAAACTCCTGCCATCACCAACCTAGTTGCATCATGTCACTCCTCTCGCCTACACCTACACGTGTTTGCTCTTATTTTCTTCTTTTCCCATGATTTTGAGTGAAAGAGGTATTAGCGCTTTTATGGGGAGTTAAACGAATGGGATAAGGATGAAGGGAGATGGGGTACGTATGGGCTTGAATTTGTAGTCCAATGAAAAAGAAGGAAGTTCTATTTTTCTTTTAATTTTTAAGTCAATATCCTTAACCACTTTATTACTTGACTACTGTTTGATCACCGATTAAAATTCCACTCGAAGCATTTTGATCCAAATTTTATTTTACTTTTATAATGATTTTTCTTTTATTAAAGTATTATTTCTCAATTTTCAACAATTATAAAATAACCATTTTATTTTCAAATTAAATTTCAAACGTCCATAAATATAATTTATTTAGCCAAAATAAATTTTCAAACAATTTTTGTATCTTTAAATAAAACAATTTCAAATTTGAATTTTGCATCAATATTCTTCCTTTATTATTAAATAAATCCAAAAATTCAATAAACTATTCAATTAAGTTCCCAAAATTGATTTTAAAATATTTATTTTATTTTAACTATGAAACATAGATGTTATAAAAAGAGTATGTAATGCTCTCCAAATGTTGGACAATGTATTACTCACGGCTATTGGGGACACCAAGGTATTACGTACTGGTAGTACTAGATCATTATGAAATGACCCAATCTTGAGTATTCTTTTAGTTAATATAACTATGGTCGAATAGAGAATCTCGAAGTAACGGTATTACAAGGTTCTTTCGGGTTGAGAATACTATTGGACTTCAATTTGGACACTCTACTTTGATTATGTTAAATTGTGGCATAGCATCCATTGAATGAGTATAAATGGGACTGAATTAAAGCAATGAAAATGAAAACTATTCAATAGAGAATTCCTTTCCTAAGTTATATTGGTGTAATTAGTCATTACCACCGAGTACCACTAAAATGAGTAAAACCAAATTTTACCAAAAAATACTTAAGTGAAAAATTCGGTCAAACTATAACACACTAGCTAAGATAATGTGTGAACGTTAATATTTGAATTGTTCGATATTAATCCTTAACTGAATTTACACCTTTGAAGTCGTACAACTATAATAATGAATAGTTCGAAATAATACACTATTTATTAAATTATAGTTGTTTTAAATTAATTAATATTTATGAAAGATTAATTATTAAAAATTTATTTGATTTATCTGAATGACATTAGTATTTATAAAGTGTGTATATAATAGTTATATATACGTATTGATATACACTATCGATAAATATTTAAATTTGATTTAAATAATTAATTACTAAGTAGGTTTGGAAATTTTTGTAGGCCCATAATGCCATTAATATGGTCGGCTATAGGAGAGAGAGGGTGGAGCTTTTTATAATTGTTCAAACATTGATTTGAATTCGTACAAAAGACCGAGTAAAGAAAGGAGATTGGATCTCCACTTGTTTATCTATCTGTATGCCTATTTAAACACCTCATTCTCATCCATTTTTTGAATTTTTTTTCTTATCCTCTCCAATCCTATCATAGCCTCTAGCATCATAGGCTAATAGCCATTAATTTCCAAATTAATATTCAATACGAAATCAATTAAAATAAAGAGTGGTGTTAATCTCTAGTCATCTTCAATTTCTGGAGGTAGTTCGATGGGATGTAGGAGTTGGTTCTTTATTCAAGGTGCAAATAACAGGCTAATGTTTACTAGTAATATTTCAATTTCATATTAGTTATAATTATGTATGTTGATCATTATGTTCATGTTCTTCACCCAATTATTATAACGAATTTGTATGTACCTTTTTGTTGTCCACTTTTATGGAAATATCTAATTTTAAAAAAATACACATGAAAACATCATTAATATACTTATATTATTTTTGTCCATACTAAAAATATTTAAATATTATTTTTCAAAACTTAAAATTATTTAATTTTAATAAATTTATAATGTTATATATGTAATTATATATACAATAGTTACATTATTTATATATATATATATAACTATTTAAAACTAATTCATAAATGTATATATACTTTTGGTTAATAAAGTTACTTTCAAATAATAATTATTAATATATATATAATTCCTTTAAATACATTAATTATGTGTTACATTAAAAAAATTCCTTACACCAATTTGTGACACCCTATATTTTTGGTAACATTATTTAGGATATTTAATTAGCAAAATTAAATAAAATAATGTGTTGGTTAGGGGATTGAGATTTGATTTAATCAAGGGTGGCCACGCCATTTAACAATGAATTAAATGAAGAGTTTAAATTAAAATAGAGGAGGGGTAAAATAGGAAAGAGGTCATTCTTATACCCTAAACCCTTTTGGTCGTGTACCCCTACACGTCCATTTCATTTCATCAAAATTTTTATAATAAGAGGTCGGCCACCATTAACAAGGAAAAAAGGAAGAAAAGCTAGGAAGAAGCTAACTCAAATCATATTCATTCGCATCTAAATCTCTTTAATCTCTAGAGCTAAAGTGAATAAGTGTACATCTCAAATTTTTGTTATTCTCAGTTTTTAGATGAATGTCGAATATGTTGCATTGATTTGCCATGAATTTGAATGATGGAATGATTATACACACACATGTGTGTTGATGATTTATGTATGTTCATATTGGTTTTATGATATGTTTTAAGGTGAAAACCATATAAAATGACATCCAAATGCCTTGCAAATTTTTATGAAGATCATAAATATTATTTTGGAAATGGGTTTCAATTTTCTGAATTTTCTGAGTTTATGTGGAATTTATAAGAATTTTCTAGTAAAGAAAATTTTAATTTGGGTTAATAATTATTTTTGGTTAAATAATAAAAGATTTGGGTCTAAAATTTTTATTTGCTGGAAAACATATTAAAATAGATATTTTGAATTTTTGTAGATTTTTCCTAAGTGTTTTAATGGTTATATATAATTATTTAAGGTATGGGACTTAAATGTTTTATAAAATTAAGAGAGGAAAAGGGGCTTTTTGTAAAATAATTTAAATTGTTAAATCTGAAATGTTGGCAGCACTTTTGAGAAATTGCAGTACTTTTTATTGGTAAAGAAATAGGCAACCAATCAAAATTAGACACGTGAAGCAGGTTAGGTGAAAAGAACTATTCGCTACATGTTGTTCATTATTTCGACACCGTTGGCACCAGGTTCTACCTCCTCATCTTCACTTTCGACATAGTCGAAACCAATGCACATGGTGTCAGGGAACTGGTACGTAGTGAATTGGATGTAGGCGGAAGGTATGGAGTCGAAACCAGGGGTTTAGAATGGGTTGAGACGTTACTTTGTTTTTAAATTAAAGAGGTATATGCTTGCTTTCGACTAAAATGCTCTTGACCTGGTTAGCTTTCGTCTGGGTCAAATGGTTTTAAAAGGAATGGTTTCGATGGGGGTTGCGCCTCTGTTTTAAATAATTGCTTTTGAATAAGTCGAAGCCTTTTTACTGTCGCTTTCTACCTTTCGACCCAGATTGTTTCGAAGGGGTTGATTACTTTGTTATCTAAAATTCTAGCCACTTCTCCAATGCTTTTGAAAGGATGGTTTCGACACCATCACTTCATTACTTAGGAAATGGTTTCGAAACAGATGCTTTCGATTTAAATGTTTTTAAGACCCTTTTTCTGTAAGTAAAGTAAAACCCAAATGGTATCGAAAGAGATAGTTTTAAATGGTTTCGAAACAGATGCTTTCGACTTTAATGGGTTTCTGATCCTTTTGCTCTACTTGAAGGCAGAATTCAAATGGTTTCGACCGAGATGATTTTCAAAGGTTTCCACATGTTTTAAATTGAACCCAAAGTGCTTTCGAAAGGATTGAGTTTTGACTGTTTTGAAAGGTTTTTAATGAATGGTTTCGAAAGGGGTAGTTCCCCATGGTTTCGAAAGGGTTAAAAGGAAGGGTTTTTCCTATGTTTTCAAAAGGTAATATTTAAAAGGTTTTAAAGGAGGATGTCTGATATTTTGAAGCTTTCGGAGAAAATAAAGGAAAGGTTTTTTAATGTTTTCGAAAGGGTCACTTTCAATGGTTTCGAAGGGGTTACCTTCAAGGGTTTCGAAAGGGTTGTTTAAAGGTTTTAAACAAAGGTTTCAAATGTATTAAATAGGAAATATAGCCTAAGTATTTCAAGTTAAAAGGGGGTTTTAACTTGTTTTGAAAGGATGGTTAATCCTTATTAAATCTCATCAACATTATTTTGAGTAAAGTGTGTGTGTGTGTATATATATATATATCATGGCAAAATAGCTTAGAGTAAAGCTAAGAATATATTTTCCTTGTATAAGTACGATTTAAAAGGTTAAATCATTTTGAAAAGGTTTTCAAGGAAAAAGATAAAGGGTAGTTAACCCTAAGAAAATGATTCGGATAGTTAGTCCATTTTGATCCGGACAGTTAGTCCAGTTTGCGGGCAGTCAGCCCAGTTTTATGGACAGATAGTCCATTTGTTAGCATAACAGACCTTGCTATGATGTTGTGGACAGATAGTCTACTTATTACCCGTTTTATGGACAGATAGTCCGTTTATTAGCATAAAGGATATTGCTATTTTGATATAATCGGTTTGATTAACCAGTTTAGTTACAGGAAAGCATTTGCAAAATATATGTTTTAAAAAGGATATTATTGAGGGAAAACCTGTTCCGCTAAGCGGCGTGGTCTCACTTAATATCAGTAAATCGAGATGTAACAGAATTATTCACACCAGGCTTTATGTCTGACTCGAAGTTTTTATTTCCCCTTAAACTCTCGGGTACTCAAAATTGATTTGAGTAGGCTGAGGATTAGGGTTTTCAGGTTTAGAAATTTTAGCGAATAAAGCTTCCGGTGACGAGCAGGTGGTTGACGGATAGCTAATTAGGAGTTTAGATTGTTTTGTTTATTTTCACTGTGCATTAAGTCAGATATGACTATATTGCTTTGATCAACCAAGGTGGCATCATCATATGTCGCACTTGGCATATTTTTGTAATGATTATAATTAATCTTTACCTAGGAAACGATATGTGTTTATGTGACTTGGATTTGAATTTGTTTTGAAATGTAATCAGTAAAAAGTTGTTTTTTTAAATCTGTTATTTTGTTCATATTCAAGTGCTTTTGATATTGTGGATACCATTACCATTACCGTATTTTTTCACTAGAAGTTAATACTATGGATGACTATAGCATCTGTAGCGCTTAGCTTTCGGCCTCCAGATACGGGATGTTACAACTTGGTATCAGAGCATGGTTTATGAAAAACTTTAAATTAAAAATGGTTTTTAAAACATAATCCTATGGAATTAGAGTAAGATTGGGGGTATGGGATAACGCTATAGTAAAGTACTTACATTTGCTACATATAAGTATACACTTTATCTCTAGTTCTTATTAGGTTATTTTTCTGTATCTCATAAGGTTTGAATACATATATGGAAGGTAGAAGAGGAAGAGTTAACCCAGGAGGGGAGGGAATCAAAGAAATGCCAGACCTAGTACAATGAGAACCCAAGGTCAGGCACAAGCAGAGAATGTAGGTGCTGGAGTCCCGCAAGTTGGGATGCAAGCCAAAGTTGAAGCTGGAGTGTTAGGAGGAGATGCTGAAGGGGCAGAAGTTCCGAAAGTTCCGGTAGTTAACCATTATGCTAAGCTGAGTGGAGATTACGCTAAACTTGGAGGGAAGCCTTTTCTGGGGATAGAGGATGCTATAGAAGTGGGAAATTGGTTGTTGCACTGTGAGAGGGTCTTTGCAGATTTGGGGCTCAATGATGAGCAGAAGAGGAGGTTGGCATCCGGACAGCTTCAGGGAGCTGCTTTATTTTAGTGGAACGGTGTAACGGCTAATGTGGACGAAGAAACTTTGTCATGGGCAGATTTGAAGGGAAGGTTCTAGGAGAGGTTTATGTTTGCGATGGCGCAGTCAGCTCTGATCAGGAAGTTTGCTGAATTAAAGCAGGGAGAGATGTATGTCCTGAAATATACTAGAAAGTTTAAGGAGTTGGCCAGGTATGGGTATGCTTTGGCGGATACAGTGATGAAGAGGAGTGAGAAGTTTATCAGGGGGTTGAAACCTGAGTTAGCTAGGGCCACATTACCTCATATTAGAGATCCTTCCGATTTTGTTGTGGAGATGGCCTTAAGACATGATGAGATTCTTGATTCTCTAGGGAAGAGTAAGGCTAAAGAAGTCCAGGTCGGGCAGAATTAGAAGAGGAAGTTCTTTCCTAAGAAAGGTGCTTAGAAGGGTGGAACAGCTAAAAAGGGGAAGTTTGAGATTGTTTGCTTCAAGTGCAACAAGAAGGGGCACTTTGCTAATGAGTGTCGTGCTGGAAGGGCCAAGGAGGTGGTTGGAAAGAAGAATGTCAAATGCTTCAATTGTGACCATATTGGCCATTATAAGAGCCAGTGCAAGGAGCCCACTAAGGATGGAAAGGGCATGGTGTATGCATTGGAGCCTGTTGCTTCGAAGCCAACAACTCAGGAGAAAGGAAATGTAGTTTTGGGATGTACACTTCAGATTCATGGTATGTCTGTTAGCATTCTATTTGATACTGGATCATCGCATTCTCTTATATCTAGATGTTTGATAGATAAGCTTAACCTAGAACCCACTTATTTAGTAACTCCCTTACGGGTTGCGAATCCAATAGGAGGGTACGCAACTCTAGGGTTCTAGGGTTGAGATGTGACCAGTTAGAGTTTGACCTATTAGGTCATACTTTTGTTTACAGTTTGCATGTGTTTGATTTTGTGGGGTTCGGTATTATTCTTGGGATGGATTGGTAAAGTGAGTATGATGCTAGGATATTTTGCCAGGATAGGAAAATATCGCTTAGACACCCAGATTGTAGTGATCAGATTGTTTATACCGTAGAAGGTTATAGTGGTGAAGTGAATACTTTATTGGGTGTTATGGAATTGTATGATGAGTCGAGTTTTCGTGGTTAGGGAATTCGAAGATGTTTTTTAGCCTATAGTTGGATTGCCACCGAAACGAGCCATTGAGTTTTGGATAGATTTGGTTCCAGGGCAGAGCCAGTGAGTAGGCCTGAAACAACCCACATTTTTGACCGTTCAAGTCGACAATAATCCACACATGTCCAACTCAAACCGTTCAAAAAGGTAGATGGTTATTGGGGTTAAATAAGAAAAGAAAGGAAAGAACAGAAATAAACACAGAATCTCGCAGCGGAAGGAACAAGATATAATAATAAAATAACAGTTCATGAAGCTGTTAAATAAATAAATTTGATTATTATTATACATCATAAATCATAGTTACATACATATCAGAGATAATACAACGATGCAGCGGAAAAATAATACAGTAGTAGAATACAAATGATGTAATACCAAACTCCGTCTTCGTCCTCCAAAATAGATCTTCAACCTAATCTGAGATGCCCAGGCTGACTCGAGCGTAATGAAAAGACAAAACACTCGAGTCAGGACTAAAATATCTCATGTAAGTCAAATCGAATAAGAAAATATGAGTGTGACGGCGTCAGAGATGTTTACGGGTTTTGACATCTCCTATCCAGTGTCAACGTGAGTGCAATAACTTAAGAGATGTTACGGGATTTTTCCATCTCTCAAGGATCCGTTAAACTATCTACTATGTAGTACAATACGCTATTATAATATGTCTACATTAAAGTAAAAGTATTAAAATAGCGTTAAGCCATGGCCCATTCCACCCTTAACACAGTTTATATTCCCAAGAGCATATACAAGACCGTAGTTTCCCCAAAACCGGAAGTCACCAGAGGGCAATCCATATACTCAAGGTACAAACCAAAATCGTAGTGGTCGCGAATAGGATAATCAGTATGACAAGGTACATGAGGCAATACCAACTAGGATACTAGTAGTTGCGTGATCCGGACTGATGTTGGGCATAGCAGCTACTACCCCAACACCGCGAAACAACACTCCCAAATCGCGGGGTGCACCCAAATCGAATCACAAAAGTAATAGACATGGTATCGAAGGAGTGTGTCCGCTAGAGATGGCGATCCTCAATGGCCCGGCGCGGCTCCTGTTTTAGTCATGTCAGGGGTCATCCAAAATCGTTCTCTTTCTTCAAATCAACACGTTCACCAAAACCATCCACTTCATTCTGGATCAACACTCCACGTGTATTAGTTATTAAAGTGGTTTTCGGTATCGACAGAGAGTATGTCCATATCCGATCCCGGTCTCTTTAATAACTACGTTATATTTTTCACACCGGTTCGATCTTTTACATTTTCAAATCGATTCATAATTGATATCAAAATATCATATTCGCTTCAAAATCAAATCCATTTCAAAATCATCATATCTACTCAAAGTATACAATTTCATTTCAAAAATCATTTTCGCCTCAATATCTCATTTCGATTTCAAAATCATTTTCGCCTCAATATCTCATTTCGATTTCAAAATCATTTTCGAATTTCAACTTAGGTCGCAACTTCATTTAACCCAATTCGTATTTAAATTCAAGATTTAAATATAAACATTTCGCTTTAAATAAATCCATTTCCAAAATCGTATCACTTTCCAAAGTTATACCGCTTTCGAAATCATAAGTCTTTTAAAATCAAAACACTTTGGAAATCGAAACACTTTATATAAAATATAGCTTCCTCAAATTTCACAAATCGATTCACATAAACTCGAATTTCAAAATTAAAATTTAATCAGATTTCAAATCATCAATTTCAACTCGATTCAGCTTCTCAATAAACCATTTCAAATTATCAATTTCAAATACATATTTGAACCATAAAATAAACAATTTCACTTCCGATATATTTCGAAACTTTAAATATTTCACATTTCAAAATAGTTCATATATTTATATAAGAATATAAGATTCGCTTTAAAACCATTTCGTATTCAACTTAGAATATACTTCAAATTAAACATCCGTATTAAGTAGTTTACTTAATTTCTGGAACAATTCCAATTCAATAAACTTAGATTAACATTCGAATTTCAAGAATTCATTTAAGTATTACATTCCAAATCAATTTCAGTTCAAATCCTATTCAAATCAATTTTATCTTCAAATTTAATTCGATAGTTTCAATTTGATCCAATTCACAAATTTCTTTGAATTTCAATTAAATTCCAAATTTATTAAATCTCAATTTCAAATCAATTCTCAATTCCAAACTCAAACTTGAAATATCATTTCATATAAATTTTCTTAGAAATATTCATAGTTCGATTAAAAGTCCAATCTTTTAAAACAAATCAACTTTCGAAAATTTACGCCGTATTTCGATTTTTTTTTCTTAAAAATCTAAACTTCGAGTAATTAAACAATTTCATTTACCAAGTTTAAATTCCAACATCTCGAGCTTCAATTCAAAATAATTCAATTTCCATAAATTGGATTTTATTCTTAAAATCAATTCATTTAAATAATTTCAAAACAACTTTTAAAATCATTTAATTTAACCAACCCGGTGTCCGTATATAATTTTCTAACCTATGGCCAAGTGGATAATTATTTCAATTTTAATTTCAAGGATGGATATATCATTTCAATCCAAATAGATGTCATAGGTATATCATTTCAACCTATTTCTTAATTTATTCGAAATGATTCAGTTTACAGCTTATATGCAATAAACAATATACATGATGATAGCATGATATATCAAAATAAATAAACAACCAATATCGACCAATAGCATCCATCACAACCAATCAACCATAAAGCCAATAACATTCACAACAACTTCATAATTATCAATATCAGGTAATTTGATCGCAATTAAATTCTAACTTCAATTTGACTGTCAATTTAATTTTCAACGGTGAATTCAAATGACAATCTATATGACAATTAAATTTTTATCAAACAATGACAAATAAATCCATATCACTTCATAATGTCAAATTTAACTACCATAAATTATTTTAGTCAATTATGAGCGTATAAACACTCACCTTTGATTTAAAGCCCGTTAATAAGACCCAAAATTTCACAGTCTCGGAATGCAACCAAACTTGTTTCATAATGTAGATCTCGTCGCTACGATTCCGACGCCACCTGTTTCGCCCGAAACGGATCTCGTATGCAGAAGTTACGCTTAAATTAATATAACGATATAATTTAAACATGATTAGCAGTATAATAAAATTAATTAATCGCTTAACCTTCTTCTTCACGCGCAGCACACCCGAACCCACTTCACGCCGTTCATCTTCATCCACGCGCGCAGCAAACGACGACCGGACATCGATCAGGGGGCATCATCACGTGCGCCTCGCCTTGCTCCACCTCCGCGCCAAGTTTCGTCACCCCATTCGCCACCGTTTGCACGCAAACCAAGAAAAACGCGCACGCTTCCAAGTCAGATCTGGGCGAATCCGTGGCGAATTAGCACGAATCAACCGTATGGATTTGAAGAGCCCGTCGAGATCTACACTTTTGCTTTTGGAATTTTTCGATTTCGTTGAACAGATTGAGAGATAAAGAGAAAAGAAGTTCGAGCAAATTTCAGCCATTAAAATACTGGCGGCTAAGGTTTCTGAAATGAAATAAAACTGTCTCGGTTGCGTACGTATTTATAAAGGTAGGTCCAAAATCATCCGAACTCCAATCGAGACGTGCCGCCAGGCGTTTATAAGGTTTTACCCCCATTCCGGACGCAATGGAACTAGTCCCAAGGCCTAATTCAATAGTATGTGGAAGATAGCTTTTTGAAGTCGATTATTTTGATTAACGACGTTAAATTTCTACGCGTTTCAAGCTCGCACGATCAAACGACAAGTCCGATTGCTACGAAAATTGAAACCTTACAATAATTCACTGTTACGGATCCGATGAAACTGGTTTCGTCGAAATCCGAGACAGTTGTAAAAATGGCTATTTCTACAGTCTAATTTCAATATAAAATTCCTAATTTTAAATTATTAACTTTTAAATCAAATTTCAATTGTTCATAAATTTCATTTTTTTATTTCACAGTAATTAACAATCTTTTACAATGCAGTTTTCCCATTATAAATCCAGTATAATATATTACATTAGATTCAGCGTTCAATTATATTATAATTCAAATTCAAGTTATTTAATTCCAATTGAATTCTTTTATTTCGATTTACACTTTCATTATTGAATCAACCATTTACTTATACATTATTGTCAATAGTTTATAATTCATTTACTTTCATTTTCTTCAACTACCATCTTATTTAAATTCACAGTAATATTAAATTACATTCATTTACGTTGATTTCAATATTATAACTTCAATATTAAATGTAACATTTTATTTATTTCGTTGTTTACAATCAAATTCAATTCAATTCAATTACTTGTTACATTCAAATTTAAATCTTTACTTACGTTCAATTACAAGTTAACATCTTTATTTAATTTACAAATAAGTTATTTCAGAATTCAGTTTTGTATTTTAACTTGTAATTCACATTTAACAACACAAAATTTTATTTCCTTCGGATTTTTATCAAAATTTTCATTTTAATTCGTATTTTTAAAGTGTTAAAAATACGGGTCGTTACAAGGCCGCTGGGTAGAATGACTCCTATAGAGATGAGGGAGTTGAAGGTGCAGTTGGTGGACTTGGAAAGCAAGAGTTTTATCAGGCCGAGTAGTTCGCCTTGGGTAGCAGCCGTAGTGTTTGCTAAGAAGCCGGATGGATCGTTAAGGCTATGCATCAATTATCATAAGTTGAATGAGAGGATGATAAAGAATCAATATCCATTGCCGAGGATTGACGATTTGTTTGACCAGTTGAGTGGAGCCAAGGTATTCATGCAGTTGGACCTGGCAACAGATTTCCACTAGCTCATAGTAGCAGAGGATAGTATACCTTTGACCACGTTTAGGACCAGATACGGGTCACACGAATGGTTAGTTATGCCATTCGGTCTGACTAATGCGCCAGCTTTCTTTGTAGATTTGATGAACTGGGTTTTTCGAGAGCGTTTGGATAGGTTCGTATTGGTTTCCTTAGATGATATCTTGATATACTCTAAGGATGAAAGAGTGCATGAGTTCATCTTAGAGTGGTGCTTGAGACGCTGAGGCAGCATCAGCTGAAGGAGAAATTTTCGAAGTGCCATTTCTGGAAGAAAGAAGTGAAGTTTCTTGGTCATGTAGTCTCAAAGGAAGGGTTGTTAGTAGATCCGACTAGGATTGAAGCAGTGAATAGTTGGAAGAGACACGAGACAGTGACAGCGATAAAGAGTTTCCTTGGATCGGCCGGTTACTATCGGAGGTTCATTAAGGATTTTTCGCGAAGAGCGGCACAGATGACAAAGCTAATGAGGAAGGATGTAAAGTTTGTATGGACCAATAAGCATTCCATAGTTTGAAACACTTAATGACCCATGCACCGGTGTTGGTTGTTCCGAAAGGGAATCAGGATTTGGTGGTTTATACTGATGCATGTGGAACAAAATTAGGAGTTGTGCTGATGTAGAGAGGTAAAGTGATTGCCTAAGCTTGTAGACACTTGTAGACAGCGTAGACCGCATGAGGTCAGATATCCGACACACGATTTGGAATTAGCTACAGTGATCTTTGCTTTGAAGGTATGGAGACGTTACCTTTTGGGAGAGAGGTTTGAGTTGTATACAGATCATAAGTCGCTGAAGTATTTGTTCTCTCAGAAGGAGTTGAATATGAGGCATCAGAGGTGGTTAGAGTTTATCACTACTTATGATTTTGGGATTGAGTACACACCACGGAAAGGCAACAAGGTTGTGGATGCACTTAGCAGAAAATATCAAAATTTAGTATTGGCGATGATTTCCGAGTGGAGAGATTTAGAAGCATTAGTAGATTGCAGAGTGTAGTGGAGATCTAAGGCTGGTCCTATCGAAGAAACCGTAATGTTATCTTCTTTGGAAGTTCGACCAGTGATGATCGAAAGGATTGCTTCTAAACGGGAAGAGGATCCAGTATTAGCTGAATGGATCAGAAAGTTAAAGGATGAAACCGAGAGCGATGACTTAAAAAATTTCAGTCTTGACTAGAATGGGAGGTTGAGAAAGAAAGGAAGATTATGTGTTCCGAGTGTAGGAAACATGAGGAAAGAAGTCTTAGAGGAATGCCATCGTTCGAAGTTCTCTATTCATCCAGGTGATACTAAGATGTATCAAGATATAAAGAGGAGTTTCTTTTGGGAAGGTATGAAGTGGGATATTGGTTTGTGTGTAAAGTAGTGCTTGATTAGCCAACAGGCAAAGGCCGAACACCAAAAGCCAAATGGGTTACTTCAACCGTTGGATATTCCAGTATGAAAATGGGATTCTGTTTCTATGGATTTTATTGACGGGTTGCCAAGGTCGAACTGGGGAAATGATAGTATATGGGTTATAGTGGACAGATTGACCAAGAGTGCCCATTTCATTCTAGTTAGGTCAATCAGAACGGCACCCTTTTTTGGCGAAGTTATTTATGAAGGACATAGCTAGACTGCACGGAATTCCTAGTAGCATAGTTAGTGATAGAGATCCTTTGTTCACTAGCGAGTTCTGGAAGAGTCTGTATGAAGTTTTGGGAACCAAGCTCAAGATGAGTACCGCTTACCATCCGCAGACTGATGGACAAACATAGAAAGTTAAGAAAATCTTGGAGGATTTGTTAAAAGCGAGTGTTTTAGATTTCGTGGGATCATGGGAAGACCATCTTCGTATAGACGAGTTTTCGTATAACAACAGTTATCAGACTAGTATTGGGATGGCACCGTTTGAAGCTTTGTGTGGAAGGCCATGCGAATCTCCCGTATGTTCGTTAGAGACTAGGGATAAATTGGTTCTTGGTCTAGATTTAGTTAGGGAAGCTGCAGAAAAGATTGAGGTCATTTAGGCTAGAAAGAAGGAGGCTCAGTCTAGGCAGAAGAGTTATGCAGATAAGAGATGTAAAGATTTAGAGTTCTCAGTTGGAGACCAGGCTTTCATCAAAGTATCACCGATGAAGGGTGTGATTAGATTTGGGAAATCAAGAAAGTTAGCACCGAAATTCGTTGGACCTTTTCCTATTGTTGAGAGGATCGGGAAACTCGCATATAGAGTTGAGTTACCGCGAAGTTAGCAGGAGTCCACGATGTTTTTCATGTTTCTCATCTCAGAAAGTGTGTTAGAGAACCGAAGACTACTATTGCACCGACTATGCTAGATGATTTAGTGGTAGAACCGGATTTGACTATAGTGAGGAAGCCTATTCGTATTGTTCAAGAGATGAGAAGAGGCTTAGAACCAAGACGGTCAGATTAGTCAAATTCCAGTGGAGTGACAATGACAGGGACTGTACTTGGGAGATTGAGAGCAAGATTAGAGATACTTATCCTGACTTATTTGATGGTATTTTTTACCTTCTTGTTTGATTTGTTGTGTACCTTATCGTAACTTCGAGGACGAAATTCTTTAAGGAGGGGAGTCCGTAACACCCCATATTGTTGGTAACATTATTTAGGATATTTAATTAGCTAAATTAAATAAATTAATGTATTGATTAGGGGATTGAGATTTGATTTAATCAAGGGTAGCCGCGCCATTCAACAATGAATTAAAAGAAGAGTTTAAATTGAAATAGAGGAAGGGTAAAATAGGAAAGAGGCCATTCTTATACCCCTAAACCCTTTGGCCGTGTACCCCTACAGGTTCATTTCATTTCATTAAAAAATTTAAGATAAGAGGCCGACCACCATTAACAAGGAAAAGAGGAAGAAAAGCTAGGAAGAAGCTAATTCAAATCATATCCATTCACCTCTCAATCTCTTTAATCTCAAAAGATAAGGTGAATAATGTGTGCATCTCAAAATTTTATTATTCTTGGTTTTTACATGAATGCCGAATATTTTGCCATGAATTTGAATGATGGAATGACTTTATATATATATATATACACACACACACATCGATAATTTATGTATGTTCATATTGATTTTATGATATGTTTTAAGGTGAAAACCCTATAAAATGACATCCAAATGCCTTGTGAATTTTTATGAAGATCATAAATATTATTTTGGAAGTGGGTTTCAGAATTTTCTACGATTATGTGGAATTTATACGAATTTTCTAGTAAAGAAAATGTTAATTTGGGTTAATAATTATTTTCGGTTAAATAATAAAAGATTTGGATCTGAAATTTTTATATGTTGGAAAACATATTAAAATAGATTTTTTGGAATTTTTGTAGATTTTTCCTAAGTTTTTTAATGGTTATATAAAATTACTTAAGGTATGAGATTTAAATGTTTAATATAATTAAGAGAGGAGAAGGGGCTTTTTGTAAAATAATTTAAATTATCAAATCAGAAAAGTCGGTAGCACTTTTGAGAAATTGCAGTACTCTTTATTAGTAAAGAAAGAGGCAACCAATCAAAATTATGCACGTGAAGCAGGTTAGGTGCATGTTTTTCACTGTTTCGACACCGTCGGCACCAGGTTCCGCCTCCTCATCTTCACTTTCGACACATTCGAAACCAATGCACATGGTGTTAGGGAACTGGTATATAGTGAATTGGATGTAGGCGGAAGGTATGGAGTCGAAACCAAGGGTTCCATAGGGGTTGAGGCATTACTTTGTTTTTAAATTAAAGATGTGCATGCTTGCTTTCGACTAAGATTCTTTCAACCTGGTTAGCTTTCGACTGGGTCAAATGGCTTTAAAAGGAATGGTTTTGATGGAGGTTGCGCCTCTGTTTTAAATAATTGCTTTCAACTAAGTCAAAGCCTTTTTAATGCCGCTTTCTACCTTTCAACTCAGATGGTTTCGAAGGGTTAATTACTTTGTTTTCTAAAATTAGCCCACTTCTCCAATGCTTTCGAAGGGATGGTTTCGACACCATCACTTCATTACTTAGGAAAAGGTTTCGAAACAGATGCTTTCGATTTAAATGTTTTTAAGACCCTTTTTCTATAAATAAAGTAAAACCCAAATGGTTTCGAAAAAGATAGTTTTTAATGGTTTCGAAACAGGTGCTTTCAACTTTAATGGGTTTCTGATCCTTTTGCTCTACTTGAAGGCAGAATTCAAATGGTTTCGACCGAGACGATTTTCAAAGGTTTCCGCATGTTTTAAATTGAACCCAAAGTGCTTTTGAAAGGATTGAGTTTTGACTGTTTTGAAAGGTTTAAAATGAATGGTTTCGAAAGGGGTGGTTCCCCAAGGTTTCGAAAGGGTTAAAAGGAAGGTTTTTTCCTATGTTTTTAAATGGCAATATTTAAAAGGTTTTAAAGGAGGATGTTTAATATTTTGAAGCTTTCGGAGAAAAGAAAGGAAAGGTTTTTCAATGTGTTCCAAAGGGTCACTTTCAATGGTTTTAAAGGGGTTGCCTTCAAGGGTTTCGAAAGGGTTGTTTAAAGGTTTTAAACAAATGTTTCGACTGTATTAAATAGGAAATATAGCCTGAGTATTTCAAGTTAAAAAGGGGTTTTAACTTGTTTTGGAAGGACAATTAATCTTTATTAAATCTCATCAACATTATTTTGAGTGAAGTATATATATATCATGGCAAAATAGCTTAGAGTAAAGCTAAGAATATATTTTCCTTGTATAAGTATGATTTAAAAGGTTAAATCATTTTGAAAAGGTTTTCAAGGAAACAGATAAAGGGTAGTTAACCCTAAGAAAATGACTTGGACAGTTAGTCCATTTTGATCCGGACAGTTAGTCCAGTTTATGGGCGGTCTACCCAGTTTTTTGGACAGATAGTCCATTTGTTAGCATGATGGACCTTGCTATTATGTTGTGGACAGATAGTCTACTTATTACATGTTTTATGGAAAGAAAGTCCATTTATTAGCATAAAGGATATTGCTATATTGATATAACCAGTTTGGTTGCAGGAAAGGATTTGCAAAATATATGTTTTAAAGAGGACATTAGTGAGGGAAAACCTGATTCGCTAAGCGCCGTGGTCTCAATTAATATTAGTAAACCGAGGTGTAACAGAATTATTCACACTAGGCTTTATGTCTGACATGAAGTTTTTGTTTCCGCTTAAACTCTCGGGTACTAAAAAATTAATTTGAGTAGGCTGAGGATTAGGGTTTTCAGGTTTAGAAAATTTGGCGAATAAAGCTTTCGAACACGAGCAGGTGGCTGAAGGATAGCTAATTAGAAGTTTAGATAGTTTTGTTTATTGTTTATTAAGTCAGATATGACTATATTGCTTTGATCAATCAAGGGGGCATCGTCATATGTCGCTCTAGGCGAATTTTTGTAATGATTATAATTAATCTTTACATGGGAAACGGTATGGATTTATGTAACTTGGATATGAATTTGTTTTGAAATGTAATCAGTAAAATGTTATTTTTTGAAATCTGTAATTTTGTTTATATTCAAGTGCTTCTAATAGAATGGATACCATTATCATTACTGTATTTTATCACCAGAAGTTTATATATGGATGACTGCAGCATCTGTAGCGCTTAGCTTTTGGCCTCCAGATACGGGATGTTACAAAAGTCATATGGGTTTGATAAAAATTTTATTTAAAAGCCCTTCAACTGAGAATGAAAAAAAAAGTTTTTAATACATATATATTTACTAATTAAAAATTTATAAATTGGTAAATTTTAGATTAAAATATAAATCATATTCATATGTACATATTGAATTTAGAAAATAATCTTTTAAAAAAATTATTTATATATATATATATATATTGTAATTTGAATTTAAAATCTGAAATAGATATTTTTCTAGATCTAGATATGATTTTGAATTTTAAATTAGCATAAGATTTTTTAGATATTTATATTAAATATATTGAATTAGTCAAAATTATTTAAATAAAATCTACAGGTGTATATATATATAATTATCAAAATAAAACTACAAACGACAAAGGCATATAAAAAGGGATAAATGTGTCGGTTACAGTGTAAATCTCATCATCCATATACGTTCTTATTAACCATGTATACTATTTATATGTTTCACATGTACTGTACACATATAATTGTATTAGATACACTTATGAAGTATAGCCTATATAGATTAAATAAAAACCTTTTATAAACAAATTAAATAAAGTAAAGATTTTATTTAAAATATTTAGATTCGATTTTAAATCAGTTAGACTTCATTGGTCCAAAAAAGATCAAAAATGAATGTTTTCTAAAACTCACTAATTTAACCCGCTATGAACCGGCCTAGTTCCTTCAATGATATTAGATCCCAATAGACTATGTGATCTAAATTAGCAGTGTGGGGGCTAAATTATCAAAGCCTACCTATTTAGTAGGGTATTTGAAAAGGTAGCGACTAAGGTTTGGTTTGAGTAATTAAGTACTCTTCTCTACCTAACTACTAGGGTGATACAAAGAATGAAGTAAGCCTCAAGGTTATCCTCGGTATAAAGGCCGAATTTATTTTGGATCTTGGGCTAATTTTCTAAATAAGTTTTGAAAATTTAAATAATATTTAAAATTCAATAGTTGAGTTTAAATTATAAAAGAAATTTTATAAATGCTATAAAATATTTTTCATAATCATTTTGAAAAATGAATTAATTATTTTTGAAATTTTATTTAAATTAATTGAATTAAATAAATAATAAATTAAAACTTGATTAAGTAGATTAGAACATATATAATGATTTATGTATAGTTATCTCAAAATCTTTAAGTTAACTAATAATAAAAATTAGAAATCAACTGTATTTTAATTAAAATTGTTTTAATTAAATTAATTTTAATTAATAGATAATATACATGTATGGTGATATGTGTATATAAAATTATTGATAAAATTAAAATTAAATTAAATAAAATTTAATTAAATAGAGTGTAACTATATGAAACCTAAATTAGATTTAAGGAATAAATACATACGTATAGTATATGTACCGTGATTTCAGATATGTTTGACACTTGAATTATAAGGGTATTTCATAGAAAATATGTTATTTTCAAAATCGATATTTCTTGAATAAATCTATTAAAGATTATGAATCTCTAACATAAATGTCGTCATCCAACATTTATAGTAACAAATTACTTTCATACTCTTTATTGTGGAGCAAACACAAGCTTGAGATGTTATGTGTAGTATTATTAATATATTGATAGATGTGGTAAGATATAAGTTCAAATTTGTTGAGCAAACTCAAGGTACGTTGATTTATACTTTGGCCATCGCGAAATGGTAGGTACGAGTGAATAATCTCTTTCGATGTGTTAAGCAAACTCAATGTCAAGATGAGATTAGGACAAAGACCATGGGTTAGAAGTTGTATATGATACAACCGATAAGGTGTTATTCATTGCTTGCGTGCCTATGACTTGTTTAGCAAACTTAAAGTTAGAATCCCAAGGCAAGCGAGTCCTAACACTTACTAGTGAAGTGGAAAGACTCTATATTTCTCTTAGGGTTTTGAGAAATATAAAAATCTAGTGGGAGCTTGTTAGTAAATGAAATATAATGATTAAACTTACTAATAATATAAGAACATTTTCTATGTATAAATATCCTAATTTACTTAAATTAAATTTGTAGAAAAATGTCCACACCAAATTTATTTTCATAAATGACAAGCTCACTAGACCTAATTACATTAACTAGCTAAGAGTAATCAAAATAGCACTAATCAACGAATGTTTATGGTCATTAATACATGAACCTCCAAGAGGAAAACCCGCTGAAGATGCGGATCCCAGATTAATAACTGCTTATAACAAATGGGTAGAAAATCTTGAAATTGCCTCAGTTTATATGTTATCTACTTTAGACAAATCATTGCTAAGATAGTAGAAAAACATGAATGTCCATCAAATCTTTGAAACCCCAAAGTTTTGTTTGGGTAGCAATCTCGTTCCGCACGATACAAGATTACTAAGAAACTATTAAATACCTAAATAATAAAGGGCGCTCGTATTGATGAGCATACCTTATTCATGAAGGGATGTATTGATAAGCTTTCATAGTTTAACGTCACGATAGGCAATGAGCTGCAAATGGACTTGATCTTAGGGTCACTTACTCCACAGCTTGAGCCATTCATATTGAACTACAATACGAATCAGTCGAATGTGAGCCTCGTGGAGCTGCTCAATATATTGAGATCGGCCGACTCTTCATCTAAAGATTAAGGCGCAGTGCTCGCTATAAAGGGAAGGTCATCATCTTCGAATCGTTCGAAAAAGAGAAAGTATATTAACAACAAGAGTGAGAAGAGCACTCCTAATAAAAAGGGTGAATGTCATCACTATCATAAGAAGGTGCATTGGAAATGAAATTATCCAGATTACTTGAAACTTGTCAAAGATAAGAAAGATAATGGTTCTACCACTCTTATAGGTATATTTATTATTCAAAATTGTTTTGCAATGAATAAGTTATCTTGGATTTTTAGATACTAAATCTGCAACTCATATTTCTAATTCGTTATATGAACTTCGAGTATGCGGCATGTGATGAAGGATGAAATAAGACTTTAAGTTACTGATGGATCTCTAGTAGATGCAATTGCGATTGGAGACTACCACTTGGTTTTGCTGAATGGATTAGATTTAATTTTAAATAATTTCTATTAGATGTGAAAAACTTTAATTATGGAATAAAATCTATGTCTAGATTGTCTGAAACTGGATATGGTTTTCATTATGTTGATAATCTTATGAACATATGTTTGATGGAAATAAAATCTGCAATGGTGTTTTGGATAATGCTATTTATGTACTTAATTCTAGTCATATCTATGTTATGAACAATTCTTCTAATGTTGACATTAATAATAATTATATGTGGCATTGTAGATTAGGCCATATTAGTGATAAACGACTACACAAATTGAAAACCAAAGGTTTTCTACCATCATTTGATACATGTGTTTTATGTCTAAAAGGAAAAATGACAAAGCCCCATTTAGTAGGAGCAACGAAAGAATTAATGAACTCTTGGGTCTCATACATATTGATGAATGTGGTCCGATGCCAATAGTTACCAAAGATAATTTTTCTTGCTTTGTAACTTTTACCGATGATTTCTCAAGATTAAGATATGTATATCTTATGTAGAATAAATCCGATGTCTGTAATAAATTTAAAGGGTGTAAGAATGAGGTTGAAAATTAAACGGACTATCAGGTTAAAATACTTCGATATGATTAAGGAGGTAAGTATGTTGGACAAGAGCACCAACTGCACTAAAAAGATAATGAGATTATCTTTCAAATTACTCCACCCTATACTCCACAGCACAACGGTGTTTCAAAAAGAAGTAATCGAACCCGATTATGCATGGTTCATTCCATGTAGACTAAAGCTAAATTACTACTTCCCTGTTGGAAATACCTATTGGGAATATGCGTTGGAAACCATAGCGCATATGTTGAATTTGAAGCTTACTAAATCTACGCCTAAGACCACATATGCAATGTGGTGCAGGAAGAAACCCTAACTCAAATATTTGAAAGTATGGGATTGTCCGGCCTACATTAAGAAAGTTAGCCCCAATAAACTTGAGGCAAGATCAACATGAAGTAAATTTATAGGATATTCCAAGAATTCATTAGGATATATTTTCTACAATATCGAGGAACAAAAGGTTATTGTTTCTCGACATGCTGTCTTTCTGGAATAGGGGTTTCTTATGAAATAAAATAATAGTGAGATCGTAGAGTTGGACAAGGTCTGAGAATTAACATAGAAGTCGAAGTAGTAGATGAATCAAATTCACTAGTATAAGTGTAACGACCCGTATTTTTACGGATCGAAACATCGTAAAAACAGTTATTATTAGACTGTTAGTATTGTTAAGTCATCCAGAATTTAGGTCGACTAGAGCTTAGGTCGTATAGAAGATAAGCCGTGTGTAGCTTAGGTCGCCTGGAAGACAAGTCGTGTGGTGGCTTAGGTCGTGGGGTAGGTTAGGTCGAGTGAACGACCTAAGAGATTGGAGCGACCTATAGAATTTGGCGACCTAAGGAAGTTTGCGACCTAAGGAAGTGGACGACCTAGTAGTTAGCGACCTAAGGACTGGACAAGGTAAGGCTTAGGTCGTATGACAGTTAGGTCGCGTATTGGTTTAGGTCGTATGCTAGTTTGGGACGACCTATAGGATTTGACCGACCTAAGGAGTAGACGACTTATGGGTTTAGACGACGTAAGGGGTTAGGTCGTGTTGTAGTTTAGGTCGGTCGAGCGACCTAAGGGAGTTAGTGGTAGCAGTTGGCGACTTAAGGGGTTTAGCGACCTAAGGGTTGAGTGAGTTAACGACCTAAGATAGTTAGGTCGTGGACAAGTTAAGTGATTAGGTTGTTGAGTCTATGCCGTGTTAGTTAGGTCGCTAGACGACCTAAGAATGTTAGGCCGTGAGTTGTTAGGTCGCGTGAGTGTTAGGTCGCGACTTCTGTTAAGTTGATAGGTCGGCATCTCAGTTAGGTCGTGTAGCGTTAAGTCGCTAAGCCGCATATGTGTATAAGTCATAGGTCGTGACATTATTGGGTCATGACATAGTTAGGTCGTGGCCTCTGTTAAGTCGTTAGGTCGTGCAGTGTGTTAAGTCGCGCATTAGTGTTATGGCTTAAGTCGTTGGGTCATTAGGTCGCGCATGTTAGGTCGCGCAAGTGTTAGGTCGCGACTGTTGTTAAGTCATAGGTCGCGAGATAGTTAAGTCGTAGGGTTCTCTTAAGTCGTGGACGACCTAAGGAGCAGACGACCTAAGGATTCAGCCTATAAATACCCGGTTTTGCCTCACTTTTTGGGATCCGGATTTTGAAGCGACGAAGTCCTGCCATTTTGAGAGCTCGAATTCTATACTTCTTCACTTCTTTTCTCCACTCTAATCTTGTGATTCCTTCCATCCAAATCGAAGATCGAATCAAAGATCCAAGAGCTTAGATTGAAGATCTACATCCATCGAAGAGAGATTTCATCGTTTGAAGCGGATTTGTGATAGATCGAGTTAGATCCTTCGCTGTTCAGATCTGAAGTGTGTTGATTTTGAGGTGTTTAGGTGATTTAGTGAGTGGTGATTATCTCTCACACGGATCCAAAGGAGTATATCGGATCGTTGGTTTGATTTGATGTTAAAATAGTGATTTCCATGCATTTCCGTAAACTTAAGTATAGATCTATTGTTCATGATGATTTGACATCCATTTTACTACATGATTAACCTATGCTAGTTCATTCATCAAGTTGTAGAGATATTGCTCATGTTTTCATACTTGTTAGATTTCGACCCTTTATTTACAAGATTGCCATTATTGTTATAATTGTTTATTAGATCATGTTTGAACGTTTGATTACTTGTATTAATGATTGACTTGATTGATTGTTATGAATTAGTTGATTGTTGATTTGATTTAGACAAGATGGTCGAAGATGATTCAAAAGCTAAGTGAAAGGCTCTTGAATTGAAAAAGCTGCTCGTGGCATATGTAGCGGATGATGAAGCTCATATGGATAGGATTGATGATGATGATGTTGAGATGAGGCTTTGCTAGGATGTGATGAAGCGAGGCATGATATGAGATAGTCTTGGTCTAATCCAGACGGGATCATTTCAAGCATGTTGATAACTCGGTGAAATGGTTCGAGTTTGAGGATAATGGTTTGCTCGAGAGGCGCTTGAGCTAGTATGGAAATAGTCGTCGAGGAGGATGACTAGAAGGCTGAGATTTCATCGTTGTTGAAGGTTCTAGCATGCTCAAAGAAAGAGTACGCTGGGCAGATTCGATAGTCCCTAAAGACTACTAATTGGTAGTCAAGTACTCTGGGCAGATTCGATAGTCCTAGGCACGAGTTTTGACGACGTGCGGAGTTATGTCTAGAACCGAGGTTTCCATTAGCCCTTGACGGACAGCTGAAAGAATGTGCCGGTCATTCAATTAACGGTGGTATCGAGGCAATGATAACAGTGATAGCCAGAGTCATGGATGTTTGGTTGTATCATCATTCGGTCTCAAGAGCAGTGTTTTCTGGGTGCTTATCTGATCTTGGTTTAGGCCTTGGGGGTTTGTACTTGGAAAACATCGCCCTAGACTCGAGTGATAATTGCTTTACTTTAAATGTTTGCTTTGCTATGTTTGCTTTTGCTTAGTGTGTGTCTGGGGCTATCACTGTAGAAAGAGGTGGAGTGGGAGGGTTGGATTCCTATTCCTTTTTCCTTTATGCTCTTTTGGTATGTTGTTAGTTAATTTACCGCTCACTAAGACTGTTGTCTGACTCAAGGCTTTATGTTTTAACTCTTATTGCCTTGGGTTGTTCGCACATTTTGGGACGGGCAGACTAGGTAGCAGGTGACAGGTGTTGTTCTTGCTTCCAACGATGCTGATGACGAAGACGAGCTGGAGGCTTGCATATTATTTTCTTACTATATGTACTGGATGTTCCGCTGCTTGTATAATTCTCTGAGTGATATGTAGTGAGGCTTGATGTATTGACTATTCAGATGTTTGTATTCAACTATTATGAAGTTTGATATGATGACATTCTATTCTGTGAAGCTTCACTATATATATGTTCTATTGTATTTTGTCCATGCGCTGTGAGTTATACGATAGATTATGTTGTTTTAATTTACCTTGAAAATCGTCCATGGCTGCCTGACACACTTTACAGCGCACTATCTCTAGGTTCAGTACGGGGGTCATGGGCGGTCGTCACATTTGGTATCAGAGCTTTGGTTAATCGATTTTACCCAACGCTCGCTGACATAACTACGTATGAGAGACGTAATTGTATTTTGATGGATGATTAATATATATAATATAGTAGCTTAGAAAGATTTGAGTCCTTTATACAGTTGTTTCTCAAGGTATGTTAATCATTCCTTTTTATAGATATTAGGAATGAGTCGAAGAGGGAGACCAGCTGCTAGGGAAGGCCGTGCTACTGAGGGGGCTGCTGATTATGTTGCTATGTTCGAAGCTATGATGACTTCGATCATGAGAAGGATGCCAGCTCCGGGGCCATCAGTAAATGTTGGAGTTCAAGTCCAAACTCCAAAACCAGTGGATTTTGCTAAGCTGTGTAAGGATTATACTGCCCTTGGAGGAAAGGTTTTCTTGGGAACGGAGTCAACCATTGAAGTCCAGAGGTGAATAGATGCTTGTAGAAGGATCTTTAGTGATTTGGGAATTGAGGATGCGACTAAGAGGAAGTTAACATCAAGACAGCTTCAAGGAAGAGCTTCTGATTGGTGGAAATCACCATTGATACTCCAGAGGAAGAAATTACTTGGGAGCAATTCCAAGACAAATTTGAAGCTAAGTTCATTTCTACGGCTCAGAAATCTGTTCTGTTTAAGAAGTTTGTGGAGCTCAAGCAAGGTGGAAGACCAGTTCTTGAGTATGTTTCTGAGTTTGAAGCTTTGTCCAAGTATGCCCGGTCGTATATTGAATCTTCGTACCAGAAGAACGAGAAGTTTGTAACAGGCTTGGATAGTTATCTTGGGAGGCAGTTGGTGGATCATTTGGACGATTCATTTGAGAAGCTTGTGGAGAAAGCTCTCAAGCACGAGAATCTGTTTCCTAAGGAAAGGTCTGTTGTTGCTGTGACCAAGGAAGAATCTAGACCACAGCAGAGTGGAAACAAGAAGAGGAAGCAGCATTAACAAAAAGGTAAGGATGGCCAGAAGAAGCCGAAGGGCGAAGTGACCTGCTACAATTGTCAGCAGAAGGGCCATTTCTCCAGGGATTGCAAGAATCCGAAGGTGCCGGTGAAGTGCCACAACTGTGACAAGCTGGGGCATGTCAAGAGGAATTGTCCAGAACCGCGGAAGGACAAGCAGATTGTGCAAGCTTATGCTTTGGGAGCTGTTCCATCATCTTCGAAAACTCCTACCGCTGAAGAGAGAGGAAAGAGTGTGGTGGTTCAAGGTACTCTTTCCATATGTGGTGTTCCAGTTTGAGTTCTATTTGATACTGGGGCATCGCATTCTTTTGTTTGTAGTGAACTTGTAGGCCGGTTGGGTTTAGAACCGGATATCGTTGATAGGCCATTGGTTGTGACTAATCCAGTTGGGGGTTCGTCTTGTTTGTGTATGTTATGCCGTGGTCTGATTGTATCGAGTCATGATTGCTCTTTTATTTGTGATTGCTTTGTTCTGAACTTTGCGGGGTTCGGAATTATTTTGGGTATGGACTGGCTTAGGAAGTATGCGGCAAAGGTTGATTGTGAAAGGTTGGAGGTGACAGTCAAGAATGTGGAGGGGCGAAAGATTGTGATACGATGTAAGCATGAAGAAGGCGTCTTCATGAGCTTTATGTATTCGCTGGTTGTTCAACGGGATGGACTGTCATCTGTGCCAATCACTAATGGATTTGAGGATGTCTTTGACGAGGTCAAAGGGTTACCGCCGCATAGAGAGATCGAGTTTCGTATAGATCTAGTTGAAGGAGCCAGACCTGTTGTGATGCCTCTTAGGCGGATGGCGCCTAGGGAGCAGCAAGAGTTGAGGGTGCAGGTTGATGACCTTTTACATAAAGGATTCATTCGGCGTAGTGTGTCCGAATGGGGTGCACCAGTTGTGTTTGCAACCAAAGCAGATGGATCGTTGAGGTTGTGTGTGGATTATCGTGAGCTGAATAAAGTGACTAAGAAGAACAAGTATCCATTGCCGAGAATAGATGACTTGTTTGATCAGCTTCACGAAGCTAAGGTGTTTTCTCAGATGGATTTGGCAACGGGATTTCACCAGTTGAGAGTGGCTAAGGATAGTGTGCCGAAGACTGCTTTTCGGACACCATCCGGTTTCTTTGAGTGGCTGGTAATGCCGTTTGGATTGACTAATGCGCCAACATATTTTGTGGATCTTAT
The DNA here is from genome assembly GCA_030737815.1 of Allium fistulosum. NCBI lineage: Eukaryota > Viridiplantae > Streptophyta > Magnoliopsida > Asparagales > Amaryllidaceae > Allium > Allium fistulosum. The sequence continues at coordinate 1,100,113,922 of CM060905.1, forward strand.
GAATAGAGTGTTCAGAGATCAGTTGAACAAGTTCGTGCTAGTGTTCGTGGATGATATTTTGATTTATTCCAGAACTGAAGAAGAGCACAAGACGCACTTGCGTATTGTTTTGGAAATCTTACGGAAACATCAGCTGAAGGCTAAGTTTTCGAAGTGTCACTTCTGGAAGAGTGAAGTGAGGTTCTTAGGCCATATTATCTCTGGAAGTGGAATAGCGGTTGATCCCGCTAAGGTGGCAGCAATCCAGGATTGGGTTAGACCTAAGAATGCATCTGATGTGAGAAGTTTTCTTGGATTAGCAGGATATTATCGTCGATTTATCAAAGACTTTTCCAAGATAGCTGCACCATTAACAGGATTGACGAAAAAGAACCAAGTATTCAGATGGGATGCTAAGTGTGAGCAAGCTTTCGGAATCCTGAAGGAGCGATTGACAAGTGCTCCTGTTTTGACTATTCCAAGTGGAAATGATGAGATGGTGGTTTACACCGACGCATGTGGTACTGGACTTGGAGCAGTGCTAATGCAGAAAAGTAAAGTTGTTGCATATGCAAGTTGACAACTGAAGCCGCATGAAAGGAATTATCTGACTCATGATTTGGAGTTAGCGGCGATTGTTTTTGCTCTGAAGATATAGAGACATTATCTATTGGGAGTCCGATTCGAGTTGTTTATGGATCATAAGTCATTGAAGTATCTTTTCTCCCAAAAGGATTTGAATCTTCGGCAGCAACGATGGCTAGAGTTTTTAGCATCATATGATTTTGGTATAGCCTATACTCCGGGAAAGGGTAACGCGGTGGCAGATGCGTTAAGTCGAAAACATGTAGGATTGGGAGCCATGTTTTCAAAAAGGAAGAATCTCGAGTATTTACCTGGATTTGACTGCAGGCCCAGATGTGAATTGGAACCTGAGATGTTGGCAAACTTATCAATAAGACTGACTCTTGTGGAAAGAATTGGCGAGAGTCAAAAGCGAGATGATAAGCTTGTCAAGGTTATCCGTGATTTGGAATCTGGATTGGACCCAGAAAAGGATAAAGGATTCAAGGTCGATCGAGAGGGTTGGCTTCGGAAGCAAGGTCGACTAGTTGTTCCCGATATAGATGAATTGAGAAATGAAGTTCTGAAGGAAAGTCATCACTCGAAGCTGACAATTCATCCAGGTGGAAACAAGATGTATCGAGATATGAAGAGAACCTATTACTGGGAAGGTATGAAGAAGGATGTTGGAAATTTTATTTCCAAATGTATGAACTGCCAGTTGGTAAAAGCCGAGCAGAAGAAGCCAAGTGGATTGCTTCAGCCATTATAAGTTCCTGCATGGAAGTGGGAGCAAATATCAATGGATTTTATTGATGGACTACCTAGAACAAGAACAGGAAATGAAGGAATTTGGGTCATTGTAGATCGTCTGACTAAGAGTGCAAGATTCATTCCTGTTCGATCGACTAGGACTGCATCAAAGTTGGCTGAGTTGTATGTTAAGTGGATAGTTCGATTCCATGGTATTCCGAAGAGTATAGTGAGCGATCGAGATCCATTGTTCACTAGTGGATTTTGGAAGAGCTTCCAGGAAGTTTTGGGAACCGAGTTGTGTTTGAGTACAGCTTATCACCCTCAAACAGATGGTCAGACCGAGAGAGTCAACCGAGTTTTGGAAGATCTCCTCAGAGCTTGTGTTTTAGATTTCGGAGGATCATTGGAAGATCACCTTCATTTGGTGGAATTTTCGTATAATAACAGTTACCAGTCAAGCATTGGTATGGCACCATATGAAGCATTGTATGGAAGACCGTGTAACTCTCCGACATGTTGGTTAGAAACAGGAGAAAAGCTGATACTTGGGCCAGATATGATTCGACAGACTTCGGATTGCATAGAGATCATTCGGCAACGAATGAAGGCAGCCCAAGACCGATAGAAAAGTTATGCCGATAAGCGTCGTAAGGATTTGGAATTCGACGTAGGTGATATGGTTTTTGTGAAGATTTCTCCACTGAAGAATGTTATTCGATTCAGGAAGAAAGGAAAATTGACTCCGAGATTTGTTGGACCATTCCCGATCATCGAGCGAATTGGAAAGCTCGCCTACAAATTGGAGTTACCATAAAAGATGGCGGGTGTGCACAATGTTTTTCATGTATCATATCTACGGAAGTATGTGCACGACTCGAATACAGTGGTTTCTGCTGATAGCTGTGAAGATTTCGAAGTTGATCCAGTCGACAAGAGATCTCGTAAGCCGCTTCGTGTTGTGGAAACCGACACGAAACAGCTTAGGAGGAAGGTAGTTAAGTTGCTCAAGATACAATGGAGTGATGATGATAACGACTGTACATGGGAGGTGGAAGAGAGGATGAAGGCAGCTCATCCTGAACTCTTTAAGGTATGGCCCTAAGGTGTCGTGTCAACTAACGACATTGTAACTTGTTCTAGTTTTAGAATTCTGCATGCTAAGCTAGAGTTGGATGCATGGTTTGTTGATTGCTATGGATGGTAGGCATGCAGAATAGTCTTTGATTGCTCTGTTTGTTTGGAATTTCGGGGGCGAAATTCCTAAGGGGGAGAGAATGTAACGACCCGTATTTTTACGGATCGAAACATCGTAAAAACAGTTATTATTAGACTATTAGTATTGTTAAGTCGTCCAGAATTTAGGTCGACTAGAGCTTAGGTCGTATAGAAGATAAGCCGTGTGTAGCTTAGGTCGTCTGGAAAATAAGTCGTGTGGTGGCTTAGGTTAGTTATAAATCTTTTAAATATCGCCCGAGATTAGCCGAGATGAAAATCCGAGATATTAGCCAAAATCCGAGATTTGGCAGCTTGGTTAGTTATAAGTCTTTTAAATATCGCCCGAGACAACCGAGATATTGGCCCGAGATATTGGCCAAAATCCGAGATTTGAAACCTTGCGTGGGGTATGTTAGGTCGAGTGAACGACCTAAGAGATTGGAGCGACCTATAGAATTTGGCGACCTAAGGAAGTTTGCGACCTAAGGAAGTGGACGACCTAGTAGTTAGCGACCTAAGGACTGGACGAGGTAAGGCTTAGGTCGTATGACAGTTAGGTCGCGTATTGGTTTAGGTCGTATGCTAGTTTGGGACGACCTATATGATTTGACCGACCTAAGGAGTAGACGACTTAAGGGTTTAGACGACCTAAGGGGTTAGGTCGTGTTGTAGTTTAGGTCGGTCGAGCGACCTAAGGGAGTTAGTGGTAGCAGTTGGCGACTTAAGGGGTTTAGCGACCTAAGGGTTGAGTGAGTTAACGACCTAAGATAGTTAGGTCGTGGACAAGTTAAGTGATTAGGTCATTGAGTCTATGCCGTGTTAGTTAGGTCGCTAGACGACCTAAGAATGTTAGGCCATGAGTTGTTAGGTCGTGTGAGTGTTAGGTCGCGACTTCTGTTAAGTTGATAGGTTGGCATCTCAGTTAGGTCGTGTAGCGTTAAGTCGCTAAGCCGCATATGTGTATAAGTCATAGGTCGTGACATTATTGGGTCGTGACATAGTTAGGTCGTGGCCTCTGTTAAGTCGTTAGGTCGCGCAGTGTGTTAAGTCGCGCATTAGTGTTATGGCTTAAGTCGTTGGGTCATTAGGTCGCGCATGTTAGGTCGCGCAAGTGTTAGGTCGCGACTGTTGTTAAGTCGTAGGTCGCGAGATAGTTAAGTCGTAGGGTTCTCTTAAGTCGTGGACGACCTAAGGAGCAGACGACCTAAGGATTCAGCCTATAAATACCCGGTTTTGCCTCACTTTTTGGGATCCGGATTTTGAAGCGACGAAGTCCTGCCATTTTGAGAGCTCGAATTCTATACTTCTTCACTTCTTTTCTCCACTCTAATCTTGTGATTCCTTCCATCCAAATCGAAGATCGAATCAAAGATCCAAGAGCTTTGATTGTAGATCTGCATCCATCGAAGAGAGATTTCATCGTTTGAAGCGGATTTGTGATAGATCGAGTTAGATCCTTCGCTTTCCAGATCTGAAGTGTGTTGATTTTGAGGTGTTTAGGTGATTTGGTGAGTGGTGATTATCTCTCACACGGATCCAAAGGAGTATATCGGATCGTTGGTTTGATTTGATGTTAAAATAGTGATTTCCATGCATTTCCCTAAACTTAAGTATAGATCTATTGTTCATGATGATTTGACATCCATTTTACTACATGATTAACCTATGCAAGTTCATTCATCAAGTTGTAGAGATATTGCTCATGTTTTCATACTTGTTAGATTTCGACCCTTTATTTACAAGATTGCCATTATTGTTATAATTGTTTATTAGATCATGTTTGAATGTTTGATTACTTGGATTAATGATTGACTTGATTGATTGTTATTAATTAGTTGATTGTTGATTTGATTTAGACAAGATGGTCGAAGATGATTCAAAAGCTAAGTGAAAGGCTCTTGAATTGGAAAAGCTGCTCGTGGCATATGTAGCGGATGATGAAGCTCATATGGATAGGATTGATGATGATGATGTTGAGATGAGGCTTTGCTAGGATGTCATGAAGCGAAGAATGATATGAGATAGTCTTGGTCTAATCCAGACGGGATCATTCCAAGCATGTTGATAACTCGGTGAAATGGTTCGAGTTTGAGGATAATGGTTTGCTCGAGAGGCGCTTGAGCTAGTATGGAAATAGTCGTCGAGGAGGATGACTAGAAGGCTGAGATTTCATCGTTGTTGAAGGTTCTAGCATGCTCAAAGCAAGAGTACGCTGGGCAGATTCGATAGTCCCTAAAGACTACTGATTGGTAGTCAAGTACTCTGGGCAGATTCGATAGTCCTAGGCACGGGTTTTGACGACGTGCGGAGTTATGTCTGGATACGGGGTTTCCATTAGCCCTTGACGGACGGCTGAAAGAATGTGCCGATCATTCAATTAACGGTGGTATCGAGGCAATGATAACAGTGATAGCCAGAGTCATGGATGTTTGGTTGTATCGTCATTCGGTCTCAAGAGCAGTGTTTTCTAGGTGCTTATCTGATCTTGGTTTAGGCCTTGGGGGTTTGTACTTGGAAAACATTGCCCTTGACTCGAGTGATAATTGCTTTACTTTAAATGTTTGCTTTGCTATGTTTGCTTCTGCTTAGTGTGTGTCTGGGGGCTATCACTGTAGAAAGAGGTGGAGTGGGAGGGTTGGATTCCTATTCCTTTTTCCTTTATGCTCTTTTGGTATGTTGTTAGTTAATTTACCGCTCACTAAGACTGTTGTCTGACTCAAGGCTTTATGTTTTAACTCTTATTGCCTTGGGCGGTTCGTCCATTTTGGGACGGGCAGACTAGGTAGCAGGTGACAGGTGTTGTTCTTGCTTCCAACGATGCTGATGACGAAGACGAGCTGGAGGCTTGCATATTAGTTTCTTACTATATGTACTGGATGTTCCGCTGCTTGTATAATTCTCTGAGTGATATGTAGTGAGGCTTGATGTATTGAGTATTCAGATGTTTGTATTCAACTATTATGAAGTTTGATATGATGACATTCTATTCTGTGAAGCTTCACTATATATATGTTCTATTGTATTTTGTCCATGCGCTGTGAGTTATACGATAGATTATGCTGTTTTAATTTACCCTGACAATCGTCCATGGCTGCCTGGCACACTTTACAACGCACTATCTCTAGATTCAGTGCGGGGGTCATGGGCGGTCGTCACAATAAGAAAACAAGCAACCCATTAGAAGGCATAGTAAAGAATCTCGTGCACCAGAGATATGCTATGATTTTCCTGTGGATGACGAGAAAGAGGACTCTGTCTTAGAAGTTGACACTTCTCTCCCATCCAATAAGCACTGCAGGTAAAGACCGCACTTTGGCTTGTAGTTATGAAATCCAAAATGGATTACATGTATAACAACAAAGTATTGACTTTGGCTGACATACCTAAAAGGATATAACCCATTGGCTGCAAATGGATTTTTAAGAAAAAGGTAAATGTAGATGGATAGATGGAGACCAATAAGGCAAGGCTAGTTGGGAAAGGGTTTCATCATATTCAAGGTGTTGATTATAACGAAATGTTTTCATTTGTATCCGTGCTTATGTCCATTGTGATAATACATACAATCATCACGTTTTATGACAATTAAATATGGCAAGTGGATGTGAAAACGGCATTTTAAATGGTGATTTAAAGGAGACTATATACATGTCACAGCCTGAGGGTTTCAAGGTCAGTGGGAGGGAAGACAAAGTTTGCAAATTGTTAAGGTCGATTTATGGTCATAAACAAGCTTCAATAAGTTGGAATATGTGTTTTGGTAAAGGAATCAAACAGTTCAGTTTTATCATAATACAAAGGAAGAGTGCATATATCGAAAAGAAAAGGAAGTGCTATGGTATTTTTTAGTCATATATGTCGATGATTTATTACAGATTGGCAAAGACGTTACGTTGTTGCAATCAATGAAAGCAAGGTTAACCAATAACTTCTCCATGAAGAATTTGGGAGCAGCCGCCTGTATACTAGGTAGTTAGATCCATAGAGCTAGATTTAAGAGGCTACTGGGATGTCCTAATCCTTGTACGTGGATACAATACTGAAAAGTTTCAGTATGGAAAATTCCAACCCTAGAAATGTTATGACGCAATCTAGAATCATCCTATCTAAGAAGGATGCTCCTCATACCAACAAGGAGAAAGGAGCGTATGAAGACAATACTGACAGTCGGTTCCCTAATATACGATGTGCTATATACCAGACTAGATGCAGCTTATGCATTAGGATGCATAAGTTGATACCAGTTTCTTTGCGATGTTTGAAGGCGTTTAATGTCCAGAAATGTATACGGTTGATTTGTGTGTGCACTACAACAATCAGACTCTTTTGTAGTGTTTTAAAAATGTTATTATAGGTTTAATAGCATTTTATGAATATGGAATAACGACATGTTATAATAGTTTAGGAACGTTTTATAGCACATTCATAAACGCTAGCATATGTTGTTATATGGTAGGGTTTATAAAAGGCTATCACATACTATTATACGATGGGGTTTTAAAATGCTATCGTATCTTAATATTTAACGCCTTAATGAAACGTTATCGTATGCTCTTATATAACGGTTTTTTTAAAAACACTATCATACGTTTCTATATGATAACATTTTGTAAACCCTATCAGAGGTTCTTTATGCTAGCCCTTTATCATTTTGGATAAATATCAAAGAATTCTATAACATTTAGAAAAAAGTTATATTATATCTTTGCCCACAAATATAATAAATAAACAAAAATCACAAAGTTACATTTAATAATGAACACATATATAATAAGTATAATCAAGTTTACATCATGATTGATACATTAATTCATTGTAATTTTATAGTCACAATTTTCTTAAAAAAAATACCATAGTCAACTCAATCTCATATTTCTTAATATTGGTCCTAACACAATAGTTGGAACCAAAAAAAACTCAAGAGATGTGCACATATGATTATCTACACTTGATATTCTTCCATCATCTATGTCATGCTTTTACCTTACAGTTCTTGCCCTTGGTCTGCAAACACATTCTCATCTAATATCCTTTAACCCATACTGGTTGGTACTAACAAAAAAATTAAAAGTGTTTTATTTTAACATGTAATAACCAATATTTTCTATATATCCCAAAGTTTTCAAATAGCTAGTCCTCGAAAGACAATTGTATAACATACTGCAGATACCCTTCCATATTGTCTATATGTGCAAGTCAACTTGTACTTCATAACTACAAATTTCCTCTCAAAACCTCTTAGTTTGATATAATTATACATGATAAAAAAATGTATTATCCTTGATATATTCCAAAAGTTGCTTGAATAAGCCTCTAGATGACAAAAATGATTAGAATAACATGATCAGTTAAAGTTTAGAGTCTTGTCAAAATTATGTAAACATGAATTAAAGTTAGAACATTTTTTAGAAAGAAAGTATATCAACATGCATTGACTATGTAGATCGGCTAAAGTATTATTTCCACCATTTAAGAAATTTCGATAGAACAGAGATATGCCGAGGTTTTGAAGAAAAAATAAGTAAAGGTCAAGTTGAATAAAGTACCATATTATATTGCTTAGAACTCAGAGTCTGACTGAAAGATGTCTACATGGACAACACTAAAAGAAAACTGTTGTGACCTATAAACAGCCTAGTTAACTTCATAAAACTTAGTTAAATGTTATGAACTTGGTTAAATTTTATAAAACTTAGTTAATTCACCTTGTTAATTTCTATATAACTTAGTAACTTAGTTAATTTTTATAAACTTAGTTAACTTTTGCAAAAAATTGTTATCTTAGATAAAATATTATAGCACTTGTTTAACATTTATAATACTTAGTTAATTTTTGGAAACTTATATATCTTCTCGATTTTTATAAACTAATTTAATTTTTATAAAACCTAGCGAACTTAGTTAAATTTTATAAAGCTTAGTGAACTTAGTTATTTCTCATAATAATCGGCTTAATTTTATAAGATTTTTCTTTGAAGAAAATGAATGGTCCTCTATTTGAAGAAAAGAGCACTCATACATTTTATTCTAAAAATGGTGTTGCCAACAAGTCTGGCAGGTAGTAGAAACCCCTCGTATAATGCAATAAACAAAAATCCCCCAACCTAGACTAAAGTCCATATCGCGAATAAGTTGATAAAGAAATAAAATAAAATAAAAATCTAGACTAAACCCTAGATATGCTTTAATGTCGTCCATCCATCCATGATACCAAAAACTGTTAAAACTATCCCTATAGTGATACATCTAATCCTGAAAATAAAAACTCAACCAAAAGGTTAGATCGATGCATATATATGTATTTAAATAAATTTTACATACATATATATGTCATAATAATAAAATAAACATACTAAGAGTAAATCTAACTTATTATAAATGATATGTAACATATAGAGTTATGAAATGAATATTACACTTCTAAACAACAATATTTTGAAAAATGAACTAATTTCCTATATATATAATATGGCATCGGTCTCCTTAGCATACATATCATTTTAAAAGGGACTTGGGGAACTATTATTATTTCTACTTTTACTGGTTACATTTTCCTTTAGTATATTAATACGTGATTTTACCTTTTTAACGTAATCCTTGAAATTAATATTGTTATCTTTATTATAACTAGGGTTAGAAATCCAACTAAAACAAAATAAAGAAATTATATAAATTAAAATATCTATTGGAGTATTTGTATTACCAAAACCTCTTTTATTTCTTTCAAACCATATATACCAACTTATAATAATTAAAATAGTATCAATTACCGATCTATGAAAACCCATAAAAAAAACCTCATCTTTTTCAAAAAAATTCACAATTAGTATCATTATTAGTTATATTAAAGTAAAAAATATTAAGACAATTAATAAGAACACACTTAGTGATGTGATACTCAAAATATGAATGCGATATTTTTTCGTTTTCAAATTACAGAAAAAATATTTCTTATCAATAATTATATTTTTCTTTTTAAAAAGATCTATAGTATTTAGTTTCCCATGTATACTTAGCCACATATGCACTTTATCTTTGACTGAAGAATTACCTTTCCAAATATATCTAAATATATTTGACTTAGTACCCGAAAAATTAAGAGATTTATAAAAACAGTGTGCTGTATAAACATTGTTATTATCCCAACGCCATATTTTAGTGTCATTCTCATTATCAATGTTATATAATTCTAATCTAGCATGGAGTAAAACAAATTTAAACAATGTATTTCCACGCAAAGTATGATTAAAACTAAATTCTCATGGAAAACTTAAATTTGATCTATATATTTCAGATTTTAGTACATTTTTAAAATTACATATTTCATAATGTTCTTTAAATTCACTTTAAGAGGAATAACTGATATACAACTATCATGCCAAAATGATGTATTATTCCCTAAATATACCACATTATTAATTCCTAGTTTATAAATATCATAAATTTTTATTATCGATTTCCAAAAATGTGACATATTATTAATATTATTAAAAGAAACATATTGTAAATTAAATGTACCATCATACTATTGATTTGAAATTATTTCTTTTAAAATTAAATTTTCATTGTTGTCATTAAATTTCCACATCTTTTTCCAAATAAAGATACGTTTAAGTTATGTAAATTTAAAATACCTAACCCTCTCTCCTCCTTAGATTTACATACCATTTCTCATTTAACTAGACATTTTGAACTACTTTTAAGATTATCACCACTTCATAGAAAATCTCTCCTTATTTTATCTATTTATCAATTACCCATTTTGGAAAGCGATAAAATGACATCTAGTATATGTGTGGTGCTGATAAAACAGAGTTACGTTGATAAGGACTATCCTACCCACTCTTGATAAAAATTTACCATTTCATTTAGATAATCTTTTGTTAATTTTATCAGTTATTATTAACCAATCATCATGTTTGAGTTTAAATGTCCTTATTACAAAACCTAAGTATTCTATGGGAAATTTCATAATTTTACAATTTAATGTACCAGCAACTTGGTTCTCTATTTTTTCAATATCATTCAATACTAACACGGAACTCCTACCAAAATTAATCTTTAACCCAAAAAGCAATTCAAAACTATATAATATAAACTTAAGCGTTATAATATGTTTGGACAAATGAGAAGTAAAGTGCATGGTATCTTATGTAAACTGAAGCATGGAAAGACCATTATTCATAATCTCATCTCCAACATTATTTAAAATCCCATTACTAGTATCTAATTTGATAATCCTAGCAAAAACATCAACAACTAAGTTAAAAAATAAAAATGACAATGGATCACCTTGCCTAAGACCCCGTTTCGATTGTATTTTATTCCCAAATATACCATTGCTATAATGCTTAAATTTCCAGTTTTAAGTAATGACATAATCTAACCCACCCATTTAACACCAAAATCCCTAGTCAATAAGAGAGCCTTAAGAAAATCTCAATCAACCGAATCAAAAGCTTTTGCAAAATCAATTTTTGAAAACATAAAAGTGATATTATTTTTACAATAATAATTTATAAATTCCTGAACAGTCCCTTCCCTATCTATAATGCTTCTACCTTTGATAAAAGCGGTTTGAGTGTTATCAATTAGTTCATTCATTTCAACGTTCAGTCTATTAGCCAAAACCTTTGAAATGATTTTAAAAGAACGATTGAATAATGAAACTGGTCTAAAGTCTTTCAACTCATTTGCTCCCACTTTTCTATTAAGCAAGATTACATTAGCAAAATTAAACCTTTTAAATTGTAATGAACCATAATAAAATTCATTAAATATTTTATTTATATCATGTTTTAAAACCTTTTAATAAATTACATGAAATAAAATAGGAAAACCATCCAGACCAGGCCATTTTATCATTGGCATATCCTTTATAGCCTTCAAAATTCCTCCTCCGTAATGGGTTATCCAATTCCTTTAAATCTATTCTAATGTGATTAGGATATAAAATGTCCCAATTAGTCTTAATCCTATGTTCAAATCTTAGTTCCAAATATCCCTTTATAATAATTAGTAAAAGCGTCATTTAAATATTTTTGATCAAAAACCTCAATATTATTTATCAAAATAGAATTAATGGTGTTACTACGTTTTCTACTGTTAGCTACTTTATGAAAAAAATTGGTGTTATTATTCCCCTCATTCATCCATTGGATTTTAGATCTTTGTTTCCACATCACTTTTTCTTGTGCTGGAATTTTGTTTAGTTCATCTTTAAAAGTCATATTATTTCTAAAATATTTAAATTTCTGTATTCTTTAGTTTTATTCAATTTTAAAATTTCATATATTAATTTTTCTTTTTAAAATCTAATGTTAGCAAAAACATCTTTATTCCATTTCCAAAGAAAATTTCTTTCGGATAATATTTACAACACTTAGTTAACTTAATTAATTTTTATAAGACTTAGTTAACTTAGTTGCATTTTATAAAACAATATTTATAGGCTACAAAATCTATAAATAAAACAAAATTGTTATGGATGAATCTTCACTCATACATATAATTTATATATCATTTTGTGTTATTTTGATACATATAATTCTTTGATATGTTTGCATTCTCCGGTTACTAAATTTTATCTATACATTATTATTACTACTACTACTACTACTACTACTACTACTACTACAATGACTACTATTCCTATTTGTATAAGATTACACACACACACCCCCGTGTGCATGTGTGTGTGTATGTCTACGCGCATGGGGTAAATATATATACATATGCTACAACTATATTTTGATTTTTTGGAGTGATATTTTATTGGTTTTTTTATTAATGGTACGATGAAAAGTTCATGATATTTTGTTGGTTTTTTATTAGTAGTATTATGCACTATTCTGGATCAGCTTTTTGTAAATCTTAAGATATCTCCTCTTTCAACCATAGCTAACAAAAAAAATTAAAATGTAATGTTTAATAGTTGTCGTAAGATTTATTCTTTTTTTCGAAGGTGTAGTTAAAAATTAGACTACTTATTTCCTCATTTAGATCACTTTCACAGTTATATTTTATATTTAAACAAATTAAAACAACTATTAACAAAAACATGCCATTCAAGTAAGTGGTAGAATGTGATACAATGCATTTAAAAAAATTATATTGATGCCATGAAAAACCTTAATACAAGTATCATTGTGTCTTCTATGGGGTCTATTTTTTAAAATAGTTTGGAACTAGTTTGAATGTTTAATTGGTTTTTAAAACTAGCTTAAGTGGGTAAAATTTCTTCAAAATATTGTACCATAGTTCAATCATTGGGATTCATGGACACATGGGATCTATTTTCTGGTTGGCCATACACAGCTGCAAAGGAGGGAAACACCATCTATGTATACTTTTGATACATTGATTATAAGAAAATAATAAATATAAAATGTTTCTTAGTGTATGTAACAATAATTAAGCAAAGATGTAAGAAAAATAAACCTTTTTGTAACCATATTTAGTTATGATTTCATACAAATTCAAAGCGCCACACTACAAGAAAATGGGGTCTTTACCTACCAATTGTAAGTGTAGGTAAAACTATTCTAATGGTGAGTAATATGTTTTAGCTACCAATATTGAATTGGTAGACACTGGTAGGTAAAAGTTAATGGGGAAAGAGTCTTTACCTACACTTATTAATACTGGTAGGTAAAAGAATCTATAGACCTCACTAAGTTGTGAATCAAATGATCAGTCATCGGCTGATGTGTTTGATGATGTATCATCCTACGTGGCTCTGACATGGTTGCCACAGTAGTATACACGTGACATACACCAATGTTGCCACTTGACATTTTGTAGTTGGTCCACGTGTCAAACAACAATTTGTCCAGGTGTCATCAGTTGATTAGGACATATAACATCATTTTCTTAGGCCACGTGGCAACATTTGATTAGTCCACATGGCATTATCTGATTTTCATCATGGCATCATTTGGTCTACATTGCATAATATTATTGGACCACGTGGCGTTATTTTATTAGCACACGTGGCATTATTTTATTGGTCTGTTACACAATTCATATTTTTGTCAAATTCAATGGTTATGTGTATGTAAAAGATAATAACAGTTATTTATAAATGTTCTATATTAGAAATAAACTAGAAAAAACATTCATTATTATGTACAAAACTAATATATCAAACAACCCAAATAACCAAATCAAAGCAGTTGTAGTCATTGTGATATTCAATCAAATGTAAATGTAGTTTACATAAAATTCATAGTTATATATGTACAAACAACTCATGCCCATGTATATATAATTTACAGAAAATAACTTGAAACAATTAGATGTCTCTCCTACACAATGGCCATGAAGCATGTATGATAAGCTAGCCATCGATACACTGCATATGAAAAACATGTTTACATTAGTAGACTCCTTGTGCTTGCTTCGATTTCAAAATCATGCGAAAAAAATTGAATACTTCGTTAATCGTCAATTCATAATTAGGCTTAACATATCGAGAAATATTTTGCAATAGAAGTCATACCTGAAGGCAAACTGAGTAGCATACTGACCCTGATGCATAAGAACTATTCTCCATCGATATTTTAGTTATTTCAATTTTATCAATTATATCTTATGACATGCCTTTTGTGCCTTCTATATCGAATATGTCGAGGAATTTGATTACTGGGGAGTCTACTGCGTTTGGCTATAAAGAACATAACTTTTTGTAAAACACCTAATAATATCAATAATAATAGGTTTGGTGAAATTTTTGTAACAAAATCTCATTTAAAATACTTATTTATTTGGATACTAATATATATATTTGGAAATAAATGAAAACCAAATAAATTACATAACTTTATCGATTAAGTTATGCCCATAAATTAATTATAGGTATGACAATCAATTAAAAATTATTCTTCTATAGGTATTTATGGTAGATGGCAACTAGGGCTGTCAATGGGTTGGGTCGGGTCGGGTCGGGTTCGGGTCGAGTCAAGTCGGGTTCGGGTTGATTTTAAATGGGTCGGGTCAACCCGTTTATTAAACAGGTCAGAAATAGCTCAACCTAAACCCGACCCGATTATAAACGGGTTGACCCGACCCGACCCGTGTAACCCGATTATAATCGGGTCGGGTCAGGTCGGGTCGTAAACGGGTCGGGTCAACCCGTATAAGGTATAAACGGGTCGTAAACGGGTCAAATTCGGGTTCACGGGTTGGGTTGGGTTATAATCGGGCCGGGTCAACCCATATAAGTATAAACGGGTCAAATTCGGGTTCACGGATCAAACTGAAACCCACCCGTTTATAAACAGGTCAAATTCGGGTTAACCCGAAAATGACCCGCCAACTTAACCGGGTTGGGTTAACCTGCTAATTTTCGTTTAATCTTCGGGTCGTGCTGGAAATTGACAGCCCTAATGGAAACTACTATAACTAAGCATATATTGAACCTACCATTATATTACAACATTGCTAAATTAATTGGATCAAAAATCTATCACAACTAAATATTAGTGGTAATAATAATGCAAGGGCAGTTAATTTACCATTTTAATGCAAAGTACAGCGTTATTGTTAGATAAACTAATTTCCATGGGAGCACTTTTTTGGGAAAAAGATGAGCTAAACAGCCTATAAATTAGAAATAATTGATTTAGTAGAATGAATAATCAATGAGATAATTATAAGAAAAATAATATGTTAGACAAACTAAATGAGATAGTTATAAAGAAGTAAGATAATCTTTTAACTTACTTCTATAATAGTGGGTTTTAGTAGTAAATGAAAACATTTTAAAAATCAACTATGACGTGGGTCCCACCAGGGAATAATATAAAGGTTAAATGGGATGGACATAGAAAATTGATCTGAAATGCATAACATATCGAAACTTAAAAAGACATATATATTCCCAAACATTCCTAGGAATAAAAAAACCATATATAGTATTGATAACACTTATAAAAATAGGTTGGTGAAATTTAAGAAAAAACGACATCATTTAAAGCACGAACCTATTTGGAAAATAACATAGACTTGGAAATAACGTGAAATTGAGTCTATTTAGCAAAATATTATAAATCTCGATGTTGCACGATTCTTAATTTCAGAGACATTTAATCAAAAAATGGTAATATACATATTTGAGACATACAGATATGAAAATTGCCATAGCTAAGCATATATTAGATCTATCCATGTACATATCAATACAACAAATTTAGATCAATATAATCAATAAACTATGACAAAGAAAAAGGAATTCTAAGTTGCAATTAAAGTTACCTTATTCACCTAAATTACAACATTAATGCTTTAATTTTGTGTATGAACTTTTTGTAGTTAAAGATGAGTTGAAAAGCCTATGAATTATAAATAATTTATTAGTAAAACAAATAATCAAATACTTCTGATTATAGAAATAAGAGATGTATAAAATCAAATAGCTTCTATTTTCTAATTTTAGCAGTACATAAAAATATTTCAAAATCAATCTACAACATGTCTCGCCATAATCAGTTATTACTAATTTAGAAATAAAATGAGACAAAAACCATAAGCTAATCCCAAATAATCTCATATGGACATCGAAAATTCTTCAAAAATCTCATATTTTAAAAGTGGAAAGAAACTAAAACTGCACTGGGATGAATCTTCTGAAACTATAAATAATTGTAGAAAATATAGAGACTAAAATTGCGTATCTTGAGGGAAAAAAGATATAGGTATAAAAGTTATATTTATTGGTTGTACAAATACCAATATATCATTTATGTGCATAATCTAAAAGTCTGCATGGAGCTAGTAAATTTGATAATTAAACCTAAATGTGACATTAGAAAGGACTTTGTAAAGAAAAGCTATAACAATATATTATATGTATAAAATATTGGATCCGGTAACCAATGACCATAATTACTACCAAAATTATGAGAAATGATAAATGCAAGCTTGCTAATGACTTCATGATTCAAGCCTATACAACTAAACAAAATTCATAAATAAAGAACTTACTTTTTATTGACTTGTGTGATTCATTCACTCACTAATCCAATTCTTCTATGTGATTCATTCACTAATCCAATTCTAAAAAATATGAAATTAACAAATTGGTGGAAAGGAGGAAAAAAAATTTCATTAGCTGCAAATACATATTATAATGCAACCATCTACAGTTAGATACCCTACAACCTAATCAAGATGTTGTCTTTGGAATAAGTACTAAAAGTAAATTACCTAACATGATCTGAATTAGAAAGGGACCAAGTAATGAGATCTGGAAAGAAAACGCCTAAATTTGGAAAAACTTCAATTTTAAAGGAATAATTTTTGCGCAATATGAACATAGAAATAGAAGGCTGTAATAATAGATCTAATCTACAATCCATTGAAATCGAGAAACATCAAACTAAATTACCTGACATTATACAATTTTTCTTGTACAAATACATTTTTTCTTGTAGTACCTCTTCCTGCCATGGTGAAATTAACAAATTTGTTTGATTACTTTGGGAATTAGGGTTTGGGAAGATAAGACAATTACGGATCCGAATAGTACTTCAAAGAATAGAGATATAGGGGATTCAAAGATGGATAGTGGTTCCTGTCAGTTTCTAGTGTGGCCAATCAAAAGAAAATATGCGGATTGAGATTTGTACCATTAGATTTGACTTAAAATTAACGGTTAGATCTATAGCTGGAGGGGATGGTATGGATTGTGTTTCTCTAATAAACCAAAAAGTATGTTTTACCATTTTGGATGATGACATATTGGTATGAAATTGTGAAACTTTTTATAAAAATTGCAACACTTACATTTTAATAGTCAATTGTTTGGAAAAAATGGCAATATATGAAAAGTGGTTAATAAATGATTATTGACTATTTAATATTAATTATTTGAAATTTAATTACTGTTTATTAATCATTAATTGCTAATTATTTCATATTTCAAAATAATTATTAATACTTAATAAATAAGTGATTTTACAAGGAACATTGTTAGGATATGCAAACAAAATCTTCATTTCAAAAATGAAATTGCTAGGATAGGTTTTTTTTAACACATCATCACACAACTCAGTGTTAATTTTAATGAAAAGTTAAAATGATAGAAGGAAAATATAGACGCCAATTGCAAAAAACTTTCCCTCCAGTACATGCATAGGTAACATTTTTTACCTAATTATATTTATTGGTAGATAATCACCCTTCTAAAATGTTATAATATTGGAAATATTTACCTACCAATAAATCTTACCATTAAATATTGGTAGATAAAGGTTACCTTTACCTACCCATATATATTGGTAGGTAAAGGTTAGATTTCTTGTAGTACTAGTCAAGTTGTTATCAAAGTATCTAACCTTTTTGCCCACGGCTTTTAACCCAAGAAAATGGATCACAACATCAAACCTATAATCACAAAACTAACATAAATAATACACCGAGGCCATTACTTTGACTCAGTATTTTTAGTTAAATTATTTTTTTTTTAAAATTAGCTAATTTAACTAATTTTTTTATAAAACATAGTTAATTTTTATAAACTTATTTAATTGTTATAGAACTCAGTTAATTTTTATAAAACCTTGCTAATTTTACAAACTTAGTTAATTTAGTGAAATGTTTATAAAACTTGGTTAATTTTTATAAAAATTATATTAACTTAGTTATTTTTATAAACTTAGTTATTTATTAAAAACTTAATTAACTTTTATAAACTTAGTTATTTTTATAAGCTTATTTAATTTTAATAAAACTAACTTTTATAAAAATTAGTTAATTTTTATAAACTGGGTTAATTTTTACAAATTTTGTTAGTTTTTATAAAACTTAGTTAAATTTTTATAAAACTCTTAATTTTATAGATTTATTTAATTTTTATAAAATTTAATATTTAGAAAATTATTTAATTTCATAAAACTTGGTTAACTTAGTTAAATTTTATAAAACTTAGTTAATTTTTGTAAATTTATTATAAAACATAGTTAAATTTTAGAAAATTATTTAATCTTTATGAAATTTGGTTGACTTTATTAATTGTTACAAACTTAGTTAAATTTTATAAAAATTAGTTAATTTTTACAATCTTTTAGTCAACTTAGTTAAATTCTAATAAAACGTGATTAATTTTTATAAACTTAGTTATCTCTTTATAAAACTCAGTAACTTAGTTAATATATCTGATTTACTCATATATTAGATAAACAAAAAGAATTAATATGAAAACTTCATGATTCACCTTTCATTTTCAACGGGTGATACCATTCAGCTTTAAAGCGCGCCTTGGCTTTCAAGCATGACTTTGCAGCTATGTACTGAGCTTTAGTATCAAAAATCATCCTACAATATTGCAATCGATGATATACAATGATTGGTTTATATAGCTGAAAGAGTTCACAGAAATGTATTGAATGCTTTTTACATTAAACATAGAGAAGAAGCGATTAATAATTAGTCTAACCCTGATTTTGGATAATGATGCATCAACTTTAATGGTGTCCCAAAACCCTTTTTCTTTCTGAATAGGATCCTTTTTGTCACTCCCTCAAATTACGGGGACTAAAAGAATGTCGCCTTTAACCAGTTAAGTTCTGAATCTATCAGGTTTCACCATAGCTTGTGTTCAGCGACGAAACTAGGAATTTAGTTTGTGATGGGCGAAACTAGAAAAATGTTCAAATATTTTACAAAATTAATCAAGCTTAATGAAATTGCATTAGAATAGACAACTTAAACAAACTTGTACACACAAAAATAACAAAGCTTACAAATTTGTATCAATTTAGACAATTTTAGCAAGTTTTCATACAAAAAACATAGAGTACAACTAAAAACTAGAAATCGCAAAGAAGTTTAAGTTCAATTGTTCAACACAACACTTAAAATTTAATTCTACTTCTAATCACCGATACCTAATTTTAATTTAACTAAACTTAAAATTCAAACTAAAATTAAATTAACATTACCTAAGCTTAATTTTAATTTAACTAAACTTAAAATTCAAACTAAAATTAAATTAACATTACCTAAGCTTCAAGTTAAATCAGATTACAACTAACGAAACTTTAAATTAAAATTAACTAACCTTTAAATTCATATTCAAATTAACTAAAATTAAAATTGCTTCAAGCAATTTCAACTTTCAAGCAAGGCTAGGAAGCATGTAAAAATTAAAAACAATTCAGCTGCTTCAAGCAAATTCGCATGCTTCAGTGCATTATCAAATCGTTCAAATTCCATATACTTTTAGTGAATTTCTTGCAAATCTATATGCTTCAGTCAAGTGTATTATCATTCGCATGATTTAATTCAAGGCTTCAAACAATTATGCAAATAAAATAAAAAAAACTTGTAAAAATACCTCAAAAATACAAACAAATGAGCAATTGATTGAACCTGGAAGCAAGATGGCGGAGGCGTAGAGGCGCAGAGTCGTGGAAGCGACAGCGTGCTTTTTTCGTCGCTTAAGAGACTTTATCAAAGTAGCAAACATGGTTAGGGTTTTTTCTTTTTTTCTTTTCGTCGCTGTTTCTTTTTTTGCATCGATCTAGGTATTTTGTTGCCCAAATCTTGGGTAGGGCAATTGCCCACCTGGCCCATACACTAGCTTCGTCCCTGCTTGTGTTACTATCTCGTTGTTCCCTGCCAAAATAACCTAAATATACACTTAGCAAGTCAAAAATAGTGTTTCATTATTTCTTAGAGAGAGTAATGTGATTTCTTCATATAAGAAAATAATGTACCAGTGGTGCAGTGTCTCGAAGCTGCGCAATTTTGACAATTCTGTTAGTTGAAAGATTTAAAGACAAACATGATAGAGTTCCTTTGCGTGTTATATAACAATTTGTTCCTCTTCTTTCTTATTTTCCCTAATGAAGAGGCTATAAGAACAATGATACCTGTAGAGTGCTGGTTCAATATCTGAATTAAAGGGACTTAGTCTATTGGATAAGAACCAAAATAAAGTTAACATTTGAAATTATGGCATGTATCTGAATTTTTTTAAAACAAATTAACAATGATAAATTTAGAAACCATAATGGATCCTACAAATTATTATTTGTAAATATCATAGTATATTTTTTGCAAAGCCTGATACTCATTGTAGGTGGGAGTTTCCCTTGAAAAGCTTATTAGTTATCTTACCTTGATGCCTAGCGCATGGTTTATTACTTGATACATCACATATCAATGGCCTGCTCCCTTTTATATCATGATGTTCTAAGCCTAACTAACTCTAATTCAGAATACATGTACATATCATTTTTTTCTTTACGTCGGACTTCATTTAGTGTTTATGTTTCATAGAAGAGTTTATACACACAGCAATTTAACAAAGGGTCTTATCGGACATATGTGCTCATTTAATAACTTATAATAGAGTACCATCCAAGTTTGTTAGTTAATTAGAAAAGTTATGTGGTTTTCATTCTATAAAAAGTTACCAAACAATAGCACAGGACCCTCTTATAAATCAAAATTCAACGTCAATCCAACATAACAATAATACTAATCTGAAATGTTGTGCAAATGCCTTTATATTTCAATTAAGAGCCTAATATCACAAAATGAAATAAAAATCAATTCTTCATACCTTATTTCAAAAGAAAACACATACTGATTTGATGTTTGTGAAACCCCAAGAAACAAACTAATATAGTAAATATGATGATCCAATAAAAGAAATCGGGTAACCTCCTTTAATCTCCCTCGTTGTCATTAGTTTTATTTGCAAAAGTATAAATTTCGGTCAATAGGTGATGACATTTGGAACGCAGGACTTTCTATCACCTGTTTAGCAACATTGAGAGCATCAGACTTTGTCTTCTGCCAAAACACATGTTGTATCTCCTTGTAGATTGTACATATTGATTTATCAAGGTTGTCACCTTCAAGATCAGATTGGAACAACACTGAATTCCTCCCCTTGAGTAGAAAGTGCATTCACTGCTAATGGTAGGATTAACATATTAGATAGAATTGAAATGTAAATTGTATTATTGCAATACTTTGATAATAATCTGGTTGATGGTTACAAGCCTTTATAAATAGGAAAAACAAAGATATTATTTGAAATGGGCTGCGGGTTGGCCCAATAGACTACACCCGCATTTGTTACAAGATAACAGATATTGTATACCCTATCTCTCGTATTACTTGCTTCGCTTACTCACCCCCTTCAAACCCAAATTAGGTTTAGGGTTTGCAGCGATTTGCAGATCTAGTCGCCGACATGAAAATTTGAGGAGATTAAGTTAGATAACTATCTTCAGTTGTCTTCAGCCAGCATCATGAGTTCGAGTAGCAGTGATTTTCTAAGAGTTAGGTTGAGTTGCCTCCTTGTCGAATGCTTCGATACGTGGAGCCTTGGGAATATAGATCTGAGCTTTAGATCTAAGATTACTGTCAATTTCATTGACATTGAGCTCATGTCTGAAGCGGATGAAATTCTGCCTCGACAAAGGTTTGGTTAGTATGTCCGCCTTCTGGTAAGTGGAAGGTACGTAGTTAACTCTCAATTCTCCTTTGATAACTTGCTCTCGTACGAAGTATAGATCCAGTTCTATATGTTTCATACGAGAGTGTAGAACTGGATTGGTAGTGATAGAGATGGCACTTTGATTGTCGCACCATATAGTAGCTTTGCTATTGAATTTGACATGTAACTCACTCAGGAGTGACTTAATCCACATAATCTCAACAGTTGTGCTGGCTATACTTCGGTATTCTGCTTCAGTGCTGGACCTTGGCACTGTTTGTTGTTTTTTTGCACACCAGGATATGAGATTATTGCCTAAGAACACATAGTAACCAGTAGTCGATTTTCTATCATCATAATCTGTTTCCCAGTCTGAGTCTGAATAGCCAGTGATATATAAGGATGAACATGATTGTAGAATCAGTCCTAGGTTAATAGACCCTTTAAGATACCTCAATATTCTCTTTACTACCTTCCAGTGTTCGTCCAGTGGTCTTTGCATGAATTGGCTAACTTTATTGACATGCTATGTCTGGTCTGGTTATAGTAACATACTGTAGTGCCCCCACTATACTCCTGTATTGTTTGTCATTTAATATGCGATCACCTTTGTTTTTGGAAAGGTGTAGATTGCTTGTCATTGGAGTGGGAAGTGGATTTGCCTTGTCCATCTTGGCTTTCAAGGATTTCATTGATATTTTTTTTTGATTTAGATGAATTTCAGAATTTGACACTCTTTTAACTTCAATGCCTAGGAAGTAGCTCAGTTCCCCCAGATCCTTAATGGAAAATTCTTTTTGTAGACATTGAGTGAGATTATCAATTTTAGACTTGATATTTCCTGTAATAATAAAATCATCGACATAAATTAGTACATATGTGACTGTATGATTAAGAAATTTGATAAACAATGAGTTATCATATTTTGTTTGATTGTAGCCATGTCTGGATAGTGTAGCTTTCAGTTTCTCAAACCAAACTCTAGGTGCTTGTTTGAGACCATAGAGTGCTTTGTTGAGTCTGCATACAAGTTGTTCACTGCCATTCTTTGTGAAGCCATGTGGTTGCTCCATATACACTTCTTCCTGCAATTCACCATTGAGAAAAGCATTATTCACATCTAACTGCTGGATGACCCAGTTCTTATGCAAAGCAATTGTTAAAATTATTCTGATTGATGTGGGTTTCACAACATGGGAGAAAGTCTCATTAAAATCAAACCCATTTTGTTGTGAAAACCCTTTTGCCACCAATCTTGCTTTGTGCCTAAGAATTGAGCCATCTGGATTTTTCTTTAGTTTGTATGTCCACTTGCACCCTATGATATTTTTGTTCATAGGTCTTGGTACAAGATCCCAAGTGTTATTTTTGAGTAATGCATTGTATTCTTCTTCCATGGCAACTTTCTCGTTGTCATCTGCTATTGCCTGTTGATATGTGTTAGGCTCACTTATGTCTGATTCAACAATGTATACTTTTGGTTTGAATATGCCACTTTTTGCTCTAGTTATCATATGGTGACCAGTACTTGCAGGAATAGTGGGATGATTTCCTTCAGCAGTAATGTTTCCTTGTTGAGTATTGGGTGATTGTTGATCACTCAGTTCTTGACAAGGATCACTTGGATTGATGCTGTCTGCCTCAGTAGTTCTCAGGGTTGCTTCATTGTTCTCATGACCTGGTTCACTTATGAGCATGGTGTGTTGTGGGCTTGTATCTCTTCTGCCATGACCTGGTTCACTTGTGAGCATGGTGTGTTGTGGGGTAGTGTCTCTCGTTCCATGAGTTCCTCCACTTTGAACTGGTATGACTATCTCTGGTGAAGCTACTATATGAGGTACAGAAAATTTTGCATTGTATATTTTCTGAGATGTTTTATTTCTGCATTGCTAAAAGGGAATTCATGTTCATTAAATATCACATGCCTAGATATATATACCCTGCCATTACTATCTAAGCACTTGTAGCCTTTTTGATTTGTAGGGTAACCCAAGAATGTGCATGGTGTGGATCTGTAGTTGAGTTTGTGTGAGTTATATGGCCTTAGATAGGGAAAGCACTGGCATCCAAACATTTTTAGGTTTTGATAGTCTGGTCTAACTTTGGTTAGCACTTCCATAGGACTCTTATATTTGAGGACTTTTGTGGGCAGTCCATTGATCAAATAGACTGCTGTAGAGAAGGCATCTGGCCAGAATTTAAGTGGCAAAGATGCTTGTGCTAGTAGAGTTAGACCAGTTTCAACAATGTGTCTGTGCTTTCTCTCAATAAGACCATTTTGCTCAAATGTATAAGGACATGTGATCCTATGTGTGATTCCTCTATTTTGAAAATACCCTTTTAGTGGCAGAAACTCCTTACCTCCATCTGTCTGTATGATTTTTACCTGATTATTTGTCTATCTTTCAACATTTGCAATGAATTGTATCACTGCATTGTTAGTCTCAGATTTTGATTTTAAGAAATAAATCCATACAAATCTAGAGTGAGCATCAATAAAAGAGATATAGTATTTATAACCATAGTCAGTACTAATTGGGGCAGGTCCCCAGAGATCTGCAGTAATTAGTTCTAAAGTATTGTTATATATAGTCTTAGAGTTTGGAAATGCAAGCTTATGACTTTTTCCTAACTGACAGTATGTACATACATAGGAATTGGGAATTTTATCAACAGAAGTATTATCACATTCACTCAATACATGTTTAACAACAGTTATACTGGGGTGTCCCAGTCTACAATGCCATACATCAAATTTTTCACTGTGTTTTTCAGCATTTCCTGTTTCAGTTACATGACACCATTTTCTTTTGGGTTCACATTTTCTTGAGCTTATGACATCAAATTTGTATAACCCATTATGTTCTCTACCCTGCAAAAGAACTTCATTAGTTAGATTATCCTTGACAACACAGTACTTTGAGTGAAATTCAAAATAGACATTATTGTCTTTAGCAAATTGTGAAACACTCATCAAATTTTTCCTAATTAATGGTACTCTGAGTTGATTTTAAAAATAGAGTTGTCTAGTGCCATTAATACTTGCATTTCCAGTGTGAGATATGTGTACAGACTTGCCATTACCCATATACAATAATTGTTTACCTTTGTATTCCCTGTTGCCAAGATTTAGTTGACTCAGATTGTTAGTCACATGGTTGGTTGCACCAGAGTCTGGGAACCAGCTGTCATCATGAATATCTTCAACCTTTGCATTGTTGTTGTCAGAACTTTCTGACTTAACTTCTTGCTGCATATTCACCAAATTGACACAAGGGTGTTGTGATCTTGCATTGTTGTTGCTTTGTTGTTGTGCTGGAGTAAAGTTTGCATCAAATCTAAAATAGCACTTGTTTGCAGTGTGGCCATACCTCTCACATATTTGACATCTTGGTTTGTTGTTGTTATTATAATTAGATCTGCCACTTCTTCCTCTACCTCTGTTGGATTTTCCACCTCTGTAATTACTTGATTGGTTTTTGATGTTCTGATTTCTTTCTTGGCTTCTGTTTCTATTCATAGATGCATAATTGACATTACGTTCCAGATTTATTGGTTTCTTTTGTTCTAATCTGCCCTCATGAGCAAGTAGCATTGACTGAACAGACTGAAGTGAAGGTATTTTTTCATTAGATGATATTATGGCTACTACAGCTTCATACTCATCATCCAGACCACTTAGTATACATAATATCTGTTCAGTGTCTACTACTTTGTGTCCAGCACAAGCCAATTGATCACATATAGTTTTTGCTTTTGACAAATAGTCTCTCATACTGGCATTATCCTTTCTTAAGTTCTGCAACTGTCTTTTATATTGCATTATCCTTGCTGCAGATTGAGAACTGAATGCTTGCTCAATTGTGTGCCAGATTTCATATGCAGTTTTGCATCCAACTAATTGTGGCATTAGATTTGCACTTATAGAGGATAGAAGCCAAGAACTAATCAGGTTGTCTTGTCTTTCATGAGTAATATATTCTTTATTACTGGCTAACTTTCCTTCATTATGTGTAGTGAATCTTGGTGGAGTAATTGATGTGCCATGTACATATTCTTGCAGCCCATAGACTCTTATAGCAGTTTCAATCTGAAATTTCCATAGCAGATAATTGGATTCATCTAACTGAATGGGATCTGACTCTGAGGCTTGATGATGGATTTGATTAGGTCTTGAGTGTCATTTGGCTGATCTTGAGCATTTCTTGAAACTGAACTAGATGTGCAGCGACATTGCTGTTTTCTTCTGACATCTTGGATGCAGAAGATTTGGGATGATCGGTGATCAGTTGAGGGAAGACAGGAAAGATTAAGAAATGCAACCGGAAACAGGTGAGTGATGAGAGAACTCTGACGCCTATTTCTTGGTATGGCAAGAAAAGTAGGATGATCAGAATCTTGAGATATGATCAGAATCTTGGAATTTCGGATGAGCCAAGTGCAGCCGATGGAGTGTCCGATGATGAGATTTCTCTGAGACACTTTAATCTTGGCACGACACTTTGGTTCATATGATGAAATACTCTCAAATGATGATTATTCTCTGATGAGAGTAATTTGCTGTTAAGAAAATAGAAGAGGCTCTGATACCAAGATAGAATTGAAATGTAAACTGTATTATTGCAATAATTTGATAATAATCTGGTTGATGGTTACAAGCCTTTATAAGTAGGCAAAACAAAGATATTATTTGAAATGGGCTGCGGGTTGGCCCAATAGACTACACCCGCATTTGTTACAAGATAACAGATATTGTATACCATATCTTTCGTATTACTTGCTTCGTTTACTATATTCATTTATATCATTATATGAGTTGTTATACTTTGAGGCTATAATCTATTAAAGGACACTCATACATAATTTGTCTTGCCCAAGCGTTGATAAAGATTCAACCCAAATGTATAAAATAGTAAAAGAAAAAATTTCCAAGTTTATCTTTTTCATTTTGCAAGTTAGTTATGTGTATATTAATATATATTTTTAGATATGTGATGTACTACATCTGAAGCTAACAAAAATTGGTCAACGGTGGACTGAAAAGACTTTTGTTGTAATTGCACATAATAATCTCGAGCTTTAACGCGGACAGTTGAGAGAGATATTCTGAATTCAACATCACTCGGATGTAATATTATCTTGAGTTCTTATATGATAAAGAGTCTACTTACAGCCATAAAATTTAAGTGCTCATTTGTCCATACGATACACCGAAACAAACATATAGAACACGATAAATATAGGAGAAAAAACCTAGTAATGAATTGACCTTACCATCATCTAGAATATGAGACTTAGTCTTCTGAGGTCTTAGGAAGCAACAATCCAGATTATAAATGTACATGCACATAATTAACTTTAGAGAAGTACATAGTGATATGCATATGAGTAACATATCCCTATATACCAAATGGCAAGCTTCTTATTTCTTTTCCAATAAAAAATCAAAGATACAAACATAGAAATACATAGTAACGTGCACATGATTAACTTTTGAAATTTTCACCATTTCTAATTCAAACTTCAAAATGTTAAACACTTAGCCTAAGCTGGAAATTTTTGAGATGAATTGCCACTTACTGTAAAATAAACAAACCAATCAAGAAGTATAAATTAAAATTACCTTAAAATGAACCCTCAAAACCTAGCCCATTGTCTTCGTGGATTACTTGATGTTGTCAATTTCCCAGGAACACTTCACCACTTTTACGATTGTTTCCATAGTTCAAAGTTCAGATATGTTTTCAAGACTCATATACCAATGTTCATAAAGGTCATCTGAATCCACTGAATTGATACATTCTCTTGGTCACATATTGGATCCTTGACAGCATCAATTTTTCCTATTAAGGAATAAGCACAAAAGTATCTTAATTTAACTTTCTGGCTAGTTTAACATTTCTCAGTATTAGCTAATCAAATATTTCAACCTGGAATTTGAAGGTGGTTTCATGTACATATGTGTTTATGTGCCAGTTATCAAAGGTTTAAAACACTATAAAATATAGATTACGTGAAGAATTTACGCTTTTCAATCAAGCAATAGCGATGACCAATTAACCGTATTTTTAACCAGTTAACATGTAATCAAGTATAATTGATTAATTAAAATTTAAACTTATAATATATTTAAGTAGAACAACAAAATTTATTTAGATGAATCGATAAATGGATGAAAAGAGTGAGTAGAGATACCCGGAAAGATATCACACGATTTCCGAAGAAGCTTCTTTGGTTGAGACGTTAGAGAATCAGGACGAGAGGCATAGTGGTGAAGGAGAATCATATTGGAAGAGGAATATTTTTAAGGGTTTCATTTGTTTTTTGTTGGGTTTTTCTTTGTTTTTGGACAGGACGCATTGAAATGGAAAAAAGTAACAAGCATCCTAGAAAGATTGTGCTAAAATTTGACCAAGTTGTAACCATATAATAGCGTGTAATTATTTAATTTCGTATGATTAAATGACTAGCAATTGCATTCACTTTTTAAAACACTATTGTTGTTCATTTTTTAATGCTATAAATAAGAACTTTTCTTGTAGTGGTATGTCGATATTAAACTATTTGTTAATGAGATTAGGTTATGTTTACCTATACCTTCATGTTTGCAGGAGTTATTCTATGTTTACCTAACTCATGTTTGTATTTACGTTTCGGGATTAGTCTATGTTTAAATACATCCTGGGGTTAGTCTCTGCTTAACTAACTCTTATATGTATTGATGGGTTAATATATGTTTAACTCTCTCTCTCTCTCTTATATGTGTATTATTGTTAAGTATTTGATAGTGATTCTCATATAATGTTTATTATGATCACTAACTCTATAGATGCTGACGAGACAGGTTGAGGTAAAAGTCAAGATATGCTTATCGGACTCTATGTATTAACGATGGGAAATCGGCGGGGTATTTGTGAAAATATCATATAAGAAGCTCGCTCTTTACCCGATCATTCAAACATTTTATGGGTGGCGCGCCTGCTCTATTGTTGCGTAGCAATAGAAGCCTGCATTAATATACTGGATCGCTCGCTCCTTCCTTCGGGCTAAGGCTCCTTGACATCTTCGGGCGCCTCGATCCAATCAAATCAAATAATAGATAATAAATGGATCGGTTTAAAAATAAATGAGTTGTTAGTCATTTTTGATCTAAATTTTTTTTTATAATTTAATCCATAACAATTTTCGCACTGAACTCATAAATCAGTATTAGCTCTCATATGATGTTTATGAAATTATGTTATCATTATATACTTTGTAATATTTTTACTCACCAGAAATGTGTTTGAATCCCTCCCCATACACTATAGGTTAACGGAGTAACCTTGGAGTGTGTGGTGTTTGAAGACGGTGACTATGAAGGTGTTACATATCTTATCCATTTATTTATACATATTGTATATATGGTGTGACAATGTGTGTACATATAAATACTATGACTAATTTATGACGTATATATATGGGATTTATTTATGTTATCTACATTATATTTTGAAACCACTCCGCTATGAGTTCGGAAAAATGTAGTTATTTAGCTTGGCTCTCTGTATATTATTGTTTTAAAAAAACCACGCTTTAAGTTTATGATGCATATGACTCGATCATATGATCGTGAAAAGTCGGGTTGTTACATTTGGTATTAGAGCTGGAGATTAGGATGTATAGAGAGAGCATACCTTTGTATGTGTGTTTATATATATATATATATATATATATATATATATCTGCGTGTGTGTATTGAAACTGGGTAAACGTTTTTATTATGGGCTTTGCGGCCCAAGCATAAACATCGGTTGACTACAAGCAGCTACACAGAACCACTAACCGACACAAAAAACTTTACAACTCGGATATACCTTAAAAGAGTATTCTCGTCTTTACATATACCTATCAGATCTAAAGGGAGAAACGAAGCAAGATCATGGCGGCTTCGTCTGAGCATGAAATCCCCTGCTTGCTATCGATAGACCCAGCCTCTTCACTACCTCCTCCTCTTCTTTTTTGGCTGTGGTAAGTGTCTTCAACTTAATTCTTCGAATTGCAATTTGCATGTCAGTTTTAATCAATTTACTGACCAAGTCATCACTTTTCTTCACTTGCTTGAACCTTCTCTGGTTGCGTTCCTTCCAAACGTGCCAAACAACAGTAGTCACGGCTATGTTAGCAATAGAGGCAAGCAGACTAGCCTTGTCCCAGTGCTGATTAAGGTAACGAATCTCCATGCTTATGTTATTAACATTGTTGTTTTCGGTTAGTTTAGTTTTGATTTGGCTCCAGATTTGTTTGCTAAACTGACAGTCAAAGCAAAGGTGGTTATGACTTTCTTCATGTTGGTTGCAGAAATCACAGTATGAGTCAGTAATAATGCCCCACATTTTCAGACGGTCCATCGTAGCTAGGCGACCTAGTGCAGCTTTGTATATAGTGAAGGACATCTTAGGTACACTGGCTTTGTTCTAGATGAATCTAGCCCATTCAAGAATAGTGTCAGTCTTCCTCAGTTTGCCCCAGGCAGATTTAATGGTAAAATCTTTTCCAGTAGGCTTCCAAATCCAAATATCATTTTGATGTCCACTATAGATAGGTATGTATTGGATTTGTTGTTTTACTTGATAAGGTAGAGGCAAACAATGTGTATTCCATTGGGAGTTGTGTAAAATTTCACTGACTTGAGTATCCCGTGCCCTCATAGCGGAGAAGGTATCCCAGCCTAGTCTATGGACCAGACTTTTCCCATCCAGCCATGGGTCGAACCAAAGGCTGGTATTTTCCCTATTAGCAAATTTCCTTTCAATTAGATTGGAAAGGTCATCTTTGCATTTCAAAATTGACTTCCATGTGACTGAGACATTGTCATCAATCCTCATCTGCCAAAAGTTTCTTTTAATGTACTTGTTCCTCATCCATGTGGCCCATAGGTTGTTTGATGTTATAGCTTTCCAGGCCAGTTTAATAGCAGCAATCTTTTTGAGGTCAGTAAGGTTCTTCATTCCCACCCCCTCCTTCTTGTTTAGGTCTACATAGCAACTCATAGCTCACTTTGTGGAGACCTCCCTTCCAAATAAAGTTAGCACACACAATATCAATTTTTTGTATAGAAGCCTCTGGAATCAAGAATGTTTTTAGCCAAAATATGACCTTAGATGTTATGACAGTATGCACCAGTTCAATTCTGCTAGAGAATGACAGTAGATTGGATCTCCATCCCTGGAGTTTCTGTCTAATCTTGTCTATAAGTTCTCTACATTCTCTATCTATTATCATGCTTGATGATTAGGGCAAACCAAGGTATTTGACTGGGAGGTGATCTTCCTTAACTTTAATGATTTGAAGGATATCCTCTTTACTTTGCATGTATTTGTTGAAATAGCATTTTGTTTTCATCTCGTTCACCTTTAATCCAACAACATTTTCAAGGTTTTTAAAAATCCGACTTAGACTTTGAGCTTCTATACTATTTGCCTTTGTACAAATAAGCAAGTTATCAACATACAAGAGGTGGGATAATTGAGGGTTGATTTTGTAGATTTGGTCTATTTGCTTGTTGTGTATTGCTAGTTCCATCTGAAGAATAAAGTATTCCATAGCTACAGCGAAAAGATATGGAGAAAGGGGATCGCCTTGTCTTAGCCCATGGTTGCTGTTAATAAACCCCTTAGAAACCCCATTAATAAGGACAGAGAAGGTGGGGGTGTTAATGCATTCTTCTATTAAGTCTACAAATTTATCAGGGAATTGCATGAGTCTAAGCATATGTATGATAAACACCTTATTTACCTTCTCATATGCCTTTTGAAGGTCCGTGTTTATATATATATAATTTTGGGTTCATGTTTACCATCATTGTTTACTACTCTGGGAGGATCCAATACTGAATCCAATTTAACAAATAGTAGAGATGAGTGACCCGACTGAAACTTGTACTGGAAATGAAGTTGTTGAAGTATCGGGCATGAACATTCCACTATGATTCCACCGTTATCTTCAAGATAGAAACAAAGCCATCGTTAACGAAGGGGCACCTACAACCAAGGTACGAGATGGAGATGCTGTTCGTGTATCGGGTCAAATTTCCTAAAACCGTGTAAAGATTTTGAGAATATGGTGGAAAATCGTATAAGGGAACAGAAGCTTTATGGAGATGCGAGCTCGGTTGCATACACATTATAGTATTTTTAGTATGCTGGATTACAACGATGACGTAAAAAGGCAGCTTGCTTCTTGGTGCCTACAAAGGGAAGCAATGAACTGGTGGGACATTGTTATAGAGGAAGTCAATGAAAATGAAATTTCCCGTACTAATTTTAAGGAAAGATTTAAGACAAAATTTTGCCTAGAGCTAAAAAGGAAGTAAATGCTTGAGAATTTTATTACTCTTAAACAAGGAAATTCCACTGTGAAGGAGTATATTAATAGGGGCAAAATTTTGATTTTGAATTGAAAGATATGGCATACAAGAAGACGATGAAGTTTGCAAAAGGGTTGAGTTCACCACTTAAGGAATTAGCTTAGTAAGATTCCTATGGCGGAGGCGTTTGAAAGTTTAGTTGAGGCAGCATTGTTGAATATCACTATACTGGAGGCTTCTAATGGGCAGGCGACAAAGGATATTAGTCAAGGTAAATGCAAAGATTTTGGAGGTCAAGGGTGACTGGGTGGTAAGCAAGACATGAGGTGTGAAAGATGTAATATGAAAGGACATGAGTCGAAGTATTGTAGAGTAAAGGTTTCGAAGATAAAATGTTATAACTGCAATCAGATGGGCCATATGAAGAGGGAGGGTTCAGCTTTGGGAAGGTTGTTATGACATATGTTATTATCCTACGTTTATATGTATACACGTCTATGTAGTATAAGATACGTAGATACATGAGAAGGAGTCATGTATGGAATTTCGAGGTTGAAATTATATTTAAATGAGGGAGAATGTAATACCCCATGGAATATAGAATCATATTTAATTAGTAGGGGTAAAACGATGATTTTAAATTTTTTAGAATTAGATGATAGGAACCATGTCATTGCGTACAGCTTATTTTTCAGCTCGAAATGGTATATTGGTTTGTCCGAATCAGATTTCGTATGAAGAAGATACATGTATTTTAAGTAAGCGGGTTTTGGTTGCTTTTAACGGGCCTAAGCCCATTTGAGTGAAGTAATGGTTCATAAGTTATATTCTCACTATATTTTTCTGTTATGCCTTCTCCTTCTTCATTCTCTTCTTTGTCATTACTCTTTCTCTCTCAATTCTCTATCAAACCTTATACATACACACATACATACATATACACATACACACACACATACATACATACATACATATGTGTATGTGTCTATATATATGTGTGTATATATATATATATCAAATCGACGAGCGCGAGAAGGACTACAAGAAGGTATTCATTATTTGTAGATTTGAGAAACTTTGAAGGACTGCATTTCTAGACAATAAAGGATTAGAGGCTATTGGGTGATTTGTAGGCTTGGCGACGTAGATTGGTGAGTGGGAATCATTATTGGGTATATATTGTTTACATTTAAGTAGTTTGCATTGTTTGATTTCTAGTTAGGTTAATTAGGTGTTGAATTTATGATAATTGGATCAGCGGATAAATACTGATGTAATTATAGGATTAGATAATGTTAATAATAATTGATTTAGGGTTAAATTGGTATTAGTAATGAAGATTAAAGATAAATGATGAATTTATAATGGTTTGGATGAATTCATGGACACATGGTTGATATATGATATAGGAAAGAATTAGATAACAGAAAACGATGTTTAGGAGGTGTAGAAACATACCACAAACAGTAAGTAAGGGAGGTAAATCGAATTGGTGAAGAAGCAATTCGAGTTAATCAGTTTAAACTGAAGTTCACAAGTACATCAGTCCATCGCTGCTAGTAATCGGTCCATAGGTGGGTGTTCTTTCTTCCAAGTTGAACCAGGACCAAGCTAAAGGACATCGGCTTTAGTGAGGGCCTATACGAAATAGACGACGGGTGACATATTGGTTTCTCTACGACATTTGACGGCGTTTAATGTCCAGAAATGTATAAGGTTGAATTATGTGTGTCATGACGATAATATATTAAACTGTTTGTATTGGGGTTAGGCTATGTTTACCTATACCTTCGTGCATGCGTGAGTTAGTCTATGTTTACCTAGCTCAAGTCTGTGTTTATGTTTACAAGATTAGTCCATGTTTAACTATATTTTGGGGTTAGTCTTTGTTTAACTAACTCTTGTATGTGTTGATGGGTTAGTATATGTTTGACTAACTCTCTCTTGTATGTGTATGATTGTTAAGCATATGATAATGATCCTTATTTTATGTTTATTATGATGGACTAACTCTGTAGATGCAGGTGAGAAAGGTTGAGGTAAATTAAGTATTAGCTCTCGTATTATGTTTATGAAATCATGTTAGCGGAATATACTCGCTAATATTTTTACTCACCAGACATGTATGACCCCATCCTCGTACA
Organism: Allium fistulosum; assembly: GCA_030737815.1. Lineage (NCBI taxonomy): Eukaryota > Viridiplantae > Streptophyta > Magnoliopsida > Asparagales > Amaryllidaceae > Allium > Allium fistulosum. The sequence continues at coordinate 1,100,148,381 of CM060905.1, forward strand.
ATATAGGTTAATTGGATATCCTTGGCATGTGTGGTGTTTGAAGACGGCGAGTATGAAGGCATTTACATATGCTATCCATTTATTTGTACATATTGTATATTTGGTGTGACACTACGTGTATAAATACTATGATTAATTTATAATGTATATAGTTGGGATTTTTTATTTTACCTACATTATATTTTGAGTCCATTCCGTTATGAGTTTTGAAAGATGTAGTTATTTAGCTTGGCTCTTTGTAAATTATTGTTTTAAAAACAATCACGGTTTTCAGTTTACGATGCATATGACTGGATCACATGGTCACAAAAAGTCAATTTGTTACATTTGGTAGCAGAGGTGTAGGTTTGGACGTATAGAGAGAGTGTATTTTTATGTGTTTGTATTAATTAAAATACACAATTGTATAACATTTAATTCCGGGTTTATGTTTACAATATATATTCACTAATGTAGGAGGATCTAGTATTAAATCCAATTTTATAGATAGTAGAGATGAGTGACTTAACTGAAACTGGCATGGGAAATAAAGCCGTGAAAGTATTGGGCATGAACATTCCACTTTGGTTTTGCCATTATCTTCAAGCTAGAAACCTGGCCACCATTAGAAAAAGGGCATTTGTAACTGAGGTGCAAGATGGAGATGTTGTTCGTGTACCGAGGCCGAATTTCTTAAAATCGAGTAAGGAATTTTTGAATATGGGTGGCAAGCCATATAAGGGAACATAAACTTTTATGAAGACATGAGCTTGGTTGTGTACATATGATAGGAATCTTAGTATGATAAATTTGAGTGATGTGGTAAAAAGGTAGTTTCTTCTTGACACCTACAAGGGGAAGCAATGAAAATGTGGGATATTGTTATTGAGGAATTCAAAGAAAGTGAAATTTCCTTAACTGATTTTAAGAAAAGATTTAAGACAAAAAAATTGCCTGGAACTGAAAAGGAAATGCTTGAGAAGTTTATTAATCTCAAATAAGGAAATCCCATTATGAAGGAGTATATTAATAGGTTTAATGAATTGGTAAAATTTGGTTTTGAATTGATAGATACGACACATAAGACGGCAATGAAGTTTGTGAAAGGGTTGAGTTTGCCGCTTAGGGAATTAGCGCTTAGTCAGATTTCTATAAAAGCGACGTCCAAAAGGTTAGTTGAGGCAGTGTTGTTGAACACTAATATAGTGGAGGCTTCTAAAGGGTGGTCAACGAAGAATATTACTTAAGGTAAGTGCAATGATTTTGGAGTCAAGAATGATAGGGCGGTAAGCAAGACACGAGGTGTGAAAGATGCAATATGATAGGACATGTGTAACGACCCAGAATTTATATTAATTAAAATTCGAATATTTAATTGATTTTAAATATTAATAAGTGAAATTAATAAGTCGAATAATTTTAATTTCGAATAATTGGATTTAATTGGGTAATTAAATCGATAAATTAAATAGTGAAATTCCAAACTTACTTGAAAATTGGGTTTAATGTGAATGAAGATGATTTAAAAAGTTATCTTAAATCATATTGAAGTTATAGTGATGTTATAGAACTTTTAAAATTGAATTCAAAGTTAGTTTGTGAAAATTGAATATTTTAATATTTAATTATCGACTGAAAAATAGCCAATTTTCTAACAGTCTCAGAATTGGACGAAACTAGTTCCATTGGATCCGTAATAGTTTTTTATTATCGGATTTCAATTTTCGTAGCAATCGGAGTTGTTGTTTGACCATGGCAGTTCGAAACGCATCGAAATTGTTTTTAATTTTAATTCGGCCAGTTAAAATAGTCATTTTTCAAAAGGTCTCGGATTTCGGCGTAACCAGTTTTGATCGGATCCGTAATATGATATTATTGGATGGTTTCAAATTTCGTGTCAATCGGATGTACCGTTTGTCCGGGGCAAGCCAAAACGCCTCGAAATTGATTTAAATCAGTTTAATTTAAATTGATCGTTTATTGTCATAACTCGAACAGACGATCGAATTAGCTTCTGAAACCTGTTCCATTGTGTCCGGAATGTGGGATAAACCCCAGAAACGCCAGTTACCGCACGTAAATCGGAGTTCGAAAATCCCAGAATGAATAGTGCTTTCGTTCAGTTTTCTATAAATAGCCATTATTCTCAAGAGAAAAAAAAACTAAACCCTAATTCTATGGCCGGCCGTCACTTATAATTCAATGGCCAGGAAGCTCCCACGCTTTTCCCCTCCGATCTTCCAATCCACTCAATAATTTCACAAACTTTCAACTGGAAAGAGGTAGAGGGCAGTGAGATTGATAAGTTCAACGGTGGAGATGGATTTTAGAGGTGTGGATCAACGGCAAATTGGCCGCTAAGGCCGTGCGTTCGAGCATGAAATACAGGGCGATGGAGGCACTAGAGAGGTGCGGCCTCTTGCCGTGGGTAGCTAGGGTCGGTGGCTTTCGAATGGAGGTGGGTTGATGGAGTTTCATCGATGAGAAGGGGGTGCGGCAGTTTGAAATCGCGAACGGCCAATGGGTATTTGCGTTCGTGAAAAATCAAGTTGGGGAAGATGGTGTGCGCGCGCTGATCTGAAGGGAGAAAAAAAATAGACGGTCTGGATCTGATTGGGTTTGAAAATAAAATATAAATTGTAAATTATTTATATAAAAATTTGAGTAAACTTTGAAATGTGATATCTCTTTCATACGAGATCGAAAATTGACGAAACAAGCGGCGTTGGCTTCGTTTTGTCGAGCTCTTCGCGATGCAACTGGATTGGAGTCGTTTGGAGCTAGCGAAAATTTTGGGTAAAATTAAACGTCCGTTTAATTTTATTCGAAATAAACGCTGAAACTGAACTAGAAGGAGGGTGAGAACTTCTCACTCAATCGAATTGTTTCGATTTAAATTTTAAATAGTTAGATTTAAAATTGCTTGAATGTATGTTTGAATGATGATTGCTATCTGTTGATTGAAATAGACATTATACGCCATTATTAAGCGGAGGTTATTTATTAAAAACATATACCGCAATAATTTCACATTGAAGTGAAATTGGTATTATATATGTATATAGCAATATATATATATTGGCATATGTATATATTGCAGTTGTTGATTTCCCGCATTGTATAGCAGATGAGACGCTATTGCGCCGCATAATAGTGGATAATATTTATTAAACCCATATACCGCGATATTCCGTACTAGAACGGAATTGGTATTGTGCTAACATCTTTGGATGCAGGGGGACAGGTTGGAGGGATCAAACATGACATATCATCATATGATAACAGAATATATAACCATATCTGTAAATAAATCAATACAGTTGAGGGATCCAACTGGATTCCTCAACCGTATTGATTTATTTACAGATATGGTTATATATTCTGTTATCATATGATGATATGTCATGTTTGATTTCCGTGATTGATTATTTGGTGCTGTTGCATCATCGGATCCGTTTTTGAAGTTTAAAAATAACGATTTTGATTTCAAAAGAGATTTTCAAAGTGATTTTTGAAAGTATACGTTTTATTAAATTTTTGAATTGATTTATTTTAAATAAATAAATGTTATAATTTTTATGTTATAAAAATTAAGAATTTTGTGATATAAAACCAAAATTTGATTTTTGGGAATATGAAATGAACTATGTTGAAGAATAGTATGAATGGAGATTTTTGAATTTATTTATAAATGGTTTATAGATAAGATTCATAAAAATTGAATTTTTATAAATCGAAAAATGGAATTATAAAAGGAGTTTTTGTAAATGTTGAAAAAGGGTTTATAAATGGAATTTTACAAGAAGTAAGATTTATAAATTTTGTAAAGTTATAAAGGAATGACTTAGGTATAAAATTGAGTTATAAATTGATTTGGTTAATAAAATTGATTTGTAAGTCGAAGTTGTTATAAAATATAAATGGAATTTATAAACGTTGTTTTATAAATCCGAAATTTGACTTATTTTGATAAGTGAATTATTATAGCTTATGAAAGGAAGTATATTCACGATTTTGGGCAGTGGATAATCCTTTAAATAAAATGTGTAGAAATGTTGAAATTGGTTAATGAAGTATATTCACGATTTTGGACGGTGAATATATATTATTGAAAAAATGGTTATGTTTTGGGAAAGCGATATTATAAAATGAAGTAATTGTTTTAAAAGATGTTTTAAAACGTGTTAAGTATCGAATACATAGATTTCAACATTTATTGTTGAAATAGACGTTTTCGAGAAATAAGGAAATGGTGGACTATAACACTGTTGTTATAGTAAATGGTTTCCGAAAGGAAATATTTTGTGTAATATTGGGATTTATATATCTATCTAAATTTCAAATCCCTATACTAGTGATTATGAGTCGTCGTACCGATGTTTTACGTAACATTCGTTTTGACTCGAATAAAATTTGTGAAAGAGAATGATTTCCTTAAAGAATGAAATATATACTTAATTTGATTTAAGTATATCGAATATTTTCCAAGTGTTGAAAATAAATGATTTGTGAATTACTTATTATTAAATAAGTATGGGAATGCTTTTCCAATAAGAAATGAACTGTTTTGGGATTTTATCTTCAAAGATAAATTGAAATGTGGAATTGATTTGAAATTGTTTTCAAATGGTTAAGTGTGGAAAATAATATATCTTGTAAAGATATTTTTAGAAATTTAATAATTTGGAAAATTATTTGGAATCTGATGATGTAGCGCATCTTTATTGATAGTTAAATAACCGACTATCAATAATTACCTTGAATGGGTATTTGTTGTGAATTGGATGAATTTGAATGCCACACTTATTTTCGAATAAGCGCTCACTATTCGGGTTAGCCGGGAAAGGACCATGGGGTCGTATAACCCATTCCGAATATGTGATACGTAGTTATGAATCGCATTTGATGACCGATGTTGAAGACCGGATATTTTTGAAAACGGAAGGATTACCGTCGAGTTACTCTACATCGGCTGATCTCCGATTTAGAGGTTTTATCACCCTTAGTGACAGGAAGTCCGGACGTGATTAAAAAATTATCCGGATTTGCAAGGGCTTCGTGAGAAGTGCCTTCGGTTCTGTTCGATCCCGGAGTAGACTTGTATGGTTGTGTGTCTGACGTTACAAATTGAGATATAAAGATGATTTCTTTCAAATACATTTCTGTTGGTGGCGGAGAATTTATTCTCTTAGCTTAACATCCTTCTCTGAGACGTACAGCTCAGAGGTTATGTAGTTGAAATTTATCAGCGATATACTCCCATTTTGGTAATGTGGCATGCTGAGTGTTGCTGTGAAATGATCATTGTGTGATCATTTGTGTTAGGATCATTTGTTTGATCATTTATCTTTGTGATCATTTCTTTGATCATTTGTTTGACCCGAAGCATGGCTTTGTGACAAAGCGTAGCTTTGTGGACGAGACTTTGTCGGACCTCACACCTTGGAAATGGTCAAAACAGGAAAGATGCGGCAAGGTTATTAGGGGGTAGCGCCCCTTTAGTGTATGTCATTCCTTCTGGATAGAGGTGGTATCATGGTATGGAGCCGAGATACTTAACCTATGTGGTTGCTACATTATTATTCTTATGTGGTTGTTGGAAATCGAGGATCCTCGGATATAGATCGGTTACAATCGGGGGATGACATATTCATGTCAGTAGTTACCCAGTTAGGGGTAACCCGGCCTTGTGTTGGCAGAGATCCGGTTAGGTTCTCGGGACGTCATTCCAGAGGTGTTTCCATGTGGCAATGGGAAGTTCCTTGGCCTGGCCATTTGTTGGAAATCCAAAGAAACAATACGTGACTTTTACGGTTTTAGTTGTATTACCTGCCATGGAATGTGGCGGTAACCTGCTATTGAACATGGTAGATATAGTAGGCATACGATACTGGTCGTATGTTGGCTAAGATTAATATTATACTTCCGAAATGTTTTCTACATTATGAAATAATAATAGTATCAAAAAGGATTTGATTTTGCGTAGTAAGCATCTTTGACTATCATAAGAAGAAATCTCCTCCAATTCTGCGTTTGCATTGTGTGTGTGGCGGGAGGTCTTATGGTAGTCTCATTTTCCAAAAGCATTGCGAAATTGACTTTAAAATTATCCTGTTGATTGTTTTAAAGATAAAACTGTTTTAAGTTCTCACACCGTCACCATGACTGACCTGGAGTTTATTGTTTCCTTCCTAAACTCTGGGTGCCCACCAATTTCCACACGGGCAGTCTAGAGTTAGGTCATCAGGTCATTCTGGATTCGGGATGCTGAAGAGCTTAGTGGAGAGCTGGATGGCGAGACGTATCACCTATACTATGTATTATTCCGCTGTGTATTCTGTATGAGGACAAGTTTATATAACTGTCCATTGATGTATTGTTGTTGTAAACTCTAATGATGATGTAATGTATAAAATGATATAGTTCTTTGTTTTAAAGATTATTCATTTATCTATTATATGTTGTTCCGCTGCGATATGTGAGATTCTGATATTGTTTCTGTTTCTGATGTTGTTCTATTGTCTTCTTCTCTTTTTCTTCTATCTTTTCTTCTACCTCTTCTTTTAAACCCTAAGAATTCGGTTTTCCGGCATTCGGTTGCTCGACAGTTGATACAGTGGACGTATCGATGTCGATATTCGGAAGTCGAAGAATCGGGTCCTTACAACGTGGTATCAGAGCATATGGTTAAGCGACAACCCTGCTCTGTTGGGTGTTACTCATTAGAGATAGAGTCAGTAGTGCTCTAGAATGAGTTGAGTGTAATAATAGATACGAGCGCGTATTTGTTAGTTAATATAAAATTGTTTTATATTGTGATGATTGATTTGTTGAGTGGTATATGGATTCTGGTCGGTATTGTCCGTACAACTCTATCGATAGGGATCTCTAAACACTTATATAGAACAATTCGGCACGATATTGTTTAAATTGGGTAAATGAAATAATTTTACCTCGATTATATTTTGTATATAAAGAAATAATTTTTCAGTGTTAAAGTCTATATAATTGATTGTTTGGTTGTTAAAATGTAAAGATATATAAGAGAATAAAAGTTGTTTGAATAAGTTGAATAAAAACAACAGTTGTAAAAGAATAAATTGTATAAACAAATGAATTATAAAGGGTGAAGTTATAATTGATATGATTTACAATGGTAAAATAATCTTATATATAAATAGTGAAATTTTATAATAAAATATTTGTAATGTGATTTATAAATCAAGGAAATTTTTGAAAGAATTTAAGCGTTGAATTCACTACTGTTATTGGGAAATAATAAGGGTGATGACTGCAGCATCATCAGTATCGTTTTCGAGTTTCTATGTGATGGATTTGCTACTATTGTAATTTGAAAATTTAAGTTTTGTTGTGATAAACAAATTTGAAATTAAAATCCAAGTTGAAATAAATTTGAGTTGTCACTAAATACAAGTGATTTGAAAATTTAACTAAAGGAAAGTTAAATAAATTGATTTGGATTAGATAAGCTATTGAAATGGGATATAACTTAAGTAATGGTGAATGAATTTGATTTTGGGTATCAAAATTAATTAATCAAATGAAGTAATGAAATTGAACTTGAGTTATATAAATGAAATTCAACTTTAATTGTAAAATGAATTAGCAATTGAATTGAATAAATGGATTGAATATTAGTCAATCTAATGTGAATGGATGGAATGTTAATCAATTGAATGTAAATAATTGATATGAAACAATGAATATAAGTGTAAATTCATTAGAAGTTAATGAAATTGAATTAGCGAAATTGGAAGCTAAAGTGATTAAATTCAAATTGATAATATGTAAATTTGAATAGAATTGGATTTAACTTGATTTGAAAGTAAACCAACTTGAATGTAAATTAGTGAATGTAAACTAATTGAATTTGAACGAATGAATATTAGTAATAAATCCAATATTAATGAATCAAATGTGATTAAATCGAAAACCAATTCAATGAATATTAATGAGAATATTGATTTGGTTATGTATTTGTTGGATGATAGTTGGATGTTGGATGATAGTTGTTTGATGGTTGCATTTGTTGCTATTTTTGCAATTGCTATGTTGACACATGTAGTTGTTATGTTGCTATATGTTGTATATTGATATTATTTTCATATATACATGTTCTCATTTGTTTGATTGAGTGTTTAGTAGGTGCGGATGGCGTTTGCTTCGCATTTGGAGCTCGCTTTCGCGCTATATTAGCCGTATACGCTCGCTAAAAATATAATAAGGTATATATCTCGGATTAAATATCGTACATTTACACTTTTTCCCTACGATATGCCTCATCACTTGATGAGATGTATATTTGTGATATATATACACTGTCATTTTTTTTTGGATCGAGCCGCGCAAAGGAGGCTATGGCGAAATTTTCCGAAAATTTAAGGCGTTAGAATATTTTTGAGAAATTGGAAAATTTTGAAAACTAAGTATGATTTGAAAACTTAGTAAAGTTGTTGAAAGAAGTTTAACTATGGATTTTGGAAAAAGTTAAACACTTAAGGGATTTGTGAAATCTAATTTGAACGGTTTGTTTTTTGAAAATTAATAGATTTTGTATCTTCTTCTTACTTGGTAATTTCGAGGACGAAATTCTTTTAAGGGAGGAAGTTTGTAACGACCCAAAATTTATATTAATTAAAATTCGAATATTTAATTGATTTTAAATATTAATAAGTGAAATTAATAAGTCGAATAATTTTAATTTCGAATAATTGGATTTAATTGGGTAATTAAATCGATAAATTAAATAGTGAAATTCCAGACTTACTTGAAAATTGGGTTTAATGTGAATGAAGATGATTTAAAAAGTTATCTTAAATCATATTGAAGTTATAGTGATGTTATAGAACTTTTAAAATTGAATTCAAAGTTAGTTTGTGAAAATTGAATATTTTAATATTTAATTATCGACTGAAAAATAGCCAATTTTCTAACTGTCTCGGAATTGGACGAAACTAGTTCCATTGGATCCGTAATAGTTTGTTATTATCGGATTTCAATTTTCGTAGCAATCAGAGTTGTCGTTTGACCGTGGCAGTTCGAAACGCATCGAAATTGTTTTTAATTTTAATTCGGCCAGTTAAAATAGTCATTTTTCAAAAGGTCTCGGATTTCGGCGTAACTAGTTTCATCGAATCCGTAATATGATATTATTGTATGGTGTAAAATTTCGTGTCAATCGGATGTACCGTTTGTCCGGGGCAAGCCAAAACACCTCGAAATCGATTTAAATCGGTTTAATTTAAATTGATCGTTTATTGTCATAACTCGCACAGACAATCGAATTAGCTTCTGAAACCTGTTCCATTATATCCGGAACGTGGGATAAACCCCAGAAACGCCAGTTACCGCGCGTAAATCGGAGTTCGAAAATCCCAGAATGAATAGTGCTTTCGTTCAGTTTTCTATAAATAGCCATTATTCTCAAGAGAAAAAAAAAACTAAACCCTAATTCTATGGCCGGCCGTCACTTATAATTCAATGGCTAGGAAGCTCCCACGCTTTTCCCCTCTGATCTTCCAATCCACTCAATAATTTCACAAACTTTCAATTGGAAAGAGGTAGAGGGCAGTGAGATTGATAAGTTCAACGGTGGAGATGGATTTTAGAGGTGTGGATCAACGACAAATTGGCCGCTAAGGCCGTGCGTTCGAGCATGAAATACGGGGTGATGGAGGTGCTAGAGTGGTGCGGCCTCTGGCCGTGGGTAGCTAGGGTCGGTGGCTTTTGAATGGAGGTGGGTTGATGGAGTTTCGTCAATGAGAAGGGGGTGCGGCAGTTTGAAATCGCGAACGGCCAATGGGTATTCGCGTATGTGAAAAATCAAGTTGGGGAAGATGGTGCGCGCGCGCTGATCTGAAGGGAGAAAAAAAAATAGACGGTCTGGATCTGATTGGGTTTGAAAATAAAATATAAATTGTAAATTATTTATATAAAAATTTGAGTAAACTTTGAAATGTGATATCTCTTTCATACGAGATCGAAAATTGACGAAACAAGCGGCGTTGGCTTCGTTTTGTCGAGCTCTTCGCGATGCAACTGGATTGGAGTCGTTTGGAGCTAGCGAAAATTTTGGGTAAAATTAAACGTCCGTTTAATTTTATTCGAAATAAACGCTGAAACTGAACTAGAAGCACGGTGAGAACTTCTCACTCAATCGAATTGTTTCGATTTAAATTTTAAATAGTTAGATTTAAAATTGCTTGAATGTATGTTTGAATGATGATTGCTATCTATTGATTGAAATAGACATTATACGGCGTTATTAAGCGGAGGTTATTTATAAAAAACATATACCGCGATAATTTCACATTGAAGTGAAATTGGTATTATATATGTATATAGCAATATATATATATTGGCATATGTATATATTGCAGTTGTTGATTTCCCGCATTGTATAGCAGATGAGACCCTATTGCGCCGCATAATAGCGGATAATATTTATTAAACCCATATACCGCGATATTACGTACTAGAACAGAATTGGTATTGTGCTAACATCTTTAGATGCAGGGGGACAGGTTGGAGGGATCCAACTGGATTCCTCAACTGTATTGATTTATTTACAGATATGGTTATATATTCTGTTATCATATGATGATATGTGATGTTTGATTGCCGTGATTGATTATTTGGTGCTGTTGCATCATCGGATCCATTTTTGAAGTTTAAAAATAATGATTTTGATTTCAAAAGAGATTTTCAAAGTGATTTTTGAAAGTATACGTTTTATTAAATTTTGGAATTGATTTATTTTAAATAAATAAATGTTATAATTTTTATGTTATAAAAATTAAGAATTTTGTGATATAAAACCAAAATTTGATTTTTGGAAATATGAAATGAACTATGTTGAAGAATAGTATGAATGGAGATTTTTGAATTTATTTATAAATGGTTTATAGATAAGATTCATAAAAATTGAATTTTTATAAATCGAAAAATGGAATTATAAAAGAAGTTTTTGTAAATGTTGAAAAAGGGTTTATAGATGGAATTTTACAAGAAGTAAGATTTATAAATTTTGTAAAGTTATTAAAGGAATGACTTAGGAATAAAATTGAGTTATAAATTGATTTGGTTAATAAAATTGATTTGTAAGTCGAAGTTGTTATAAAATATAAATGGAATTTATAAACGTTGTTTTATAAATCCGAAATTTGACTTATTTTGATAAGTGAATTATTATAGCTTATGAAAGGAAGTATATTCATGATTTTGGGCAGTGGATAATCCTTTAAATAAAATGTGTAGAAATGTTGAAATTGGTTAATGAAGTATATTCACGATTTTGGACGGTGAAAATATATTATTGAAAAAATGGTTATGTTTTGGGAAAGCGATATTATAAAATGAAGTAATTGTTTTAAAAGATGTTTTAAAACGTGTTAAGTATAGAATACATAGATTTCAACATTTATTGTTGAAATAGACGTTTTCGAGAAATAAGGAAATGGTGGACTATAACACTGTTGTTATAGTAAATGGTTTCCGAAAGGAAATATTTTGTGTAATATTGGGATTTATATATCTATCTAAATTTCGAATCCCTATACTAGTGATTTTGAGTCGTCGTACCGATGTTTTACGTAACATTCGTTTTGACTCAAATAAAATTTGTGAAAGAGAATGATTTCCTTAAAGAATGAAATATATACTTAATTTGATTTAAGTATATCGAATATTTTCCAAGTGTTGAAAATAAATGATTTGTGAATTACTTATTATTAAATAAGTATGGGAATGCTTTTCCAATATGAAATGAACTGTTTTGGGATTTTATCTTCAAAGATAAATTGAAATGTGGAAATTGATTTGAAATTGTTTTCAAATGGTTAAGTGTGGAAAATAATATATCTTGTAAAGATATTTTTGGAAATTTAATAATTTAGAAAATTATTTGGAATCTGATGATGTAGCGCATCTTTATTGATAGTTAAATAACCGACTATCAATAATTACCTTGAATCGGTATTTGTTGTGAATTGGATGAATTTGAATGCCACACTTATTTTTGAATAAGTACTCACTATTCGGGTTAGCTGGGAAAGGACCATGGGGTCATATAACCCATTCCGAATATGTGATACGTCGTTATGAATCGCATTTGATGACCGGTGTTGATATTTTTGAAAACGGAAGGATTACCGTCGAGTTACTCTACATCGGCTGATCTCCAATTTAGAGGTTTTATCACCCTTAGTGACGAGAAGTCCGGACGTGATTAGAAAATTATCCGGATTTGCAAGGGCTTCGTGAGAAGTGCCTTCGGTTCTGTTCGATCCCAGAACAGACTTGTATGGTTGTGTGTATGACGTTACAAATTGAGATATAAAGCTGATTTCTTTCAAATACATTTATGTTGGTGGCGGAGAATTTATTCTCTTAGCTTAACATCCTTCTCTGAGACGTACGAGCTCAGAGGTTATGTAGTTGAAATTTATCAGCGATATACTCCCATTTTGGTAATGTGGCATGCTGAGTGTTGCTGTGAAATGATCATTGTGTGATCATTTGTGATAGGATCATTTGTTTGATCATTTATCTTTGTGAACATTTCTTTGATCATTTGTTTGACCCAAAGCATGGCTTTGTGACAAAGCGTAGCTTTGTGGACGAGACTTCGTCGGACCTCACACCCCGGAAATGGTCAAAATAGGAAAGATGCGGCAAGGTTATTAGGGGGTAGCGCCCCTTTAGTGTATGTCATTCCTTCTGGATAGAGGTGGTATCATGGTATGGAGCCCAGGTACTTAACCTATGTGGTTGCTGCATTATTATTCTTATGTGGTTGTTGGAAATCGAGGATCCTCGGATATAGATCGGTTACGATCGGGGGATGACATATTCGTGTCAGTAGTTACCCAGTTAGGGGTAACCCGGCCTTGTGTTGGCAGAGATCCGGTTAGGTTCTCGGGACGTCATTCCAGAGGCGTTTCCATGTGGCAATGGGAAGTTCCTTGGCCTGGCCATTTGTTGGAAATCCAAAGAAACAATACGTGACTTGTATGGTTTTAGTTGTATTACCTGCCATGGAATGTGGCGGTAACCTGCTATTGAACATGGTAGCTATAGTAGGCATACGATACTGGTCGTATGTTAGCTAAGATTAATATTATACTTTCGAAATGTTTTCTACACTATGCAACAATAATAGTATCAAAAAGGATTTGATTTTGCGTAGTAAGCATCTTTGACTATCATAAGAAGAAATCTCCTCCAATTCTGCGTTTGCATTGTGTGTGTGGCGGGAGGTCTTATGGTAGTCTCATTTTCCAAAAGCATTGCGAAATTGACTTTAAAATTATCCTGTTGTTTGTTTTAAAGATAAAACTGTTTTAAGTTCTCACACCAGTCACCATGACTGACCTGGAGTTTATTGTTTCCTTCCTAAACTCTGGGTGCCCACCAATTTCCACACGGGCAGTCTAGAGTTAGGTCATCAGGTCATTCTGGATTCGGGATGCTGTAGAGCTTAGTGGCGAGCTGGATGGCGAGACGTATCACCTATACTATGTATTATTCCGCTGTGTATTCTGTATGAGGACAAGTTTATATAACTGTCCATTGATGTATTGTTGTTGTAAACTCTGATGATGATGTAATGTATAAAATGATATAGTTCTTTGTTTTAAAGATTATTCATTTATCTATTATATGTTGTTCCGCTACGATATGTGAGATTCTGATATTGTTTCTGTTTCTGATGTTGTTATGTTGTTCTTCTTCTCTTTTTCTTCTATCTTTTCTTCTACCTCTTCTTTTAAACCCTAAGAATTCGGTTTTCCGGCATTCGGTTGCTCGGCAGTTGATATAGTGGACGTATCGATGTCGATATTTGGAAGTCGAAGAATCGGGTCCTTACAACATGAGTCGAATGGTTGTAGAGTGAAGATCTCAAAGATAAAATGTTATAACTACAATCAGATGGACCATATGAAGAGGAAAAGTTCTACTTTAGGGAGGTAGCTATAAGGTGTGTTATTATCCTATGTTTATGTATGTATGTGTGTGTATATGTTTATGTAGTATAAGATACGTAGATATGTGAGAAGGAGTTGGGTTCGGAATTTCGAGGATGAAATTCGTTTTAAGTGAGGGATAATGTAACACGTCGTAGAATTAAGACATTTATTTTAGTGGAAATTAGCCACAAGGGCTTCTTTAGCAAGTGGAATTAGTTTCTAGGACACACAACTGAAATAATTACTTTCAAGGACAAAACGTAAAATAATTAGTTTCTATGGCCTAAAAACCTATGAAATTATGTCCTTGAAAGTAATTGGACTGATGACTTTGTCCTTGAAAGTAATTATTCTGCTGACTTTGGCCTTGAAAGTAATTGCTTTGAATGTGTGTCCTAGAAACTAATTGGACTGCAAAGTTTGTCCTTCTGGTGAAATGCCCCTTTATTTTATTAGTAAGGGTAAAACGATAATTTTACAAACGTTGGAACTATGTCATTGCGTAGAGCTCATTTTTTTGTTTAAGATGGTATATTGCTTTGTCCGTATCAGAGTTCTTATGAATGAGATACGCGTATGTTAAGTAAGTGGATTTTGGTTGGTTTTAACGAGCCTAAGCCCATGTGAGTGAAGTGATGGTTCATAAGTTATTTAACGAATAGCTGAAGTTTGAAATAATTTTATTGCGTATGTTTTTCTATTAAGCCTTCTCCTTCTTCATCCTGTTCTCAACCATCACTCTTTCTTAATGCTTTACCAAACCCTATACACACAAACATGCACACATATCAAAACGATGAGTGCGAGAAGGGTTGCAAGAAAGTATTCATTAATTGCGGATTCGAGAAACTTTGGAGGACTGCATTTATGGACAGTGAAGGATTGGAGGCTATTATATGATTTGTAGTGCTTGGTGACGTAGATTAGTGAGTGGGAACAATTATTGGGTTATATATTGTTCACATGAAAGTAGTCTGTATTGTTTGATTTCTAATTAGGTTAATTGGGTTAGGTGATAAATGCTAATGTAATTATAGGATTAGATAATGTTAATGATAATTGATTTAAGGTTGGTATTAGAAATGAAGATTAGAGATAAATGATAAATTTATAATGGTTTGGATAAATTCATGGACACGTGATTGATATGTGATAAAGGGAAGATTAGGAAGTAGGAAATGATGTCGAGGAGGTCTAGAAATGTACCAAAAATTATTAAGCAATGGAGGAAAATCGAATTGCGGAAGAAGCAGTTCAAGTTGATCAGTGTAAAGTGCAGTTTGCACATACATCGACCCACCGATGCAAGTAACCGATCCACCGATGATTATTCGTTTTGCCAGGTTGAACCTGGAGCAAGCAGAAGCATTTTGCCTATAGCGAGGCCTATACGAAATAGATTATGGGTGATGTATTGGTTTCTCTGTGATGTTTGAAGGCGTTTAATATCCAGATTTGTATATGGTTAATCTGTGTGTCACAACGATGATACTAAATTGTTCGCTAATGAGGTTAGGCTATGTTTACTATACCTTCACGCATGATGATTAATTTATATGTACTTAACTCATGTTTGTGTTCATATTTATGGGATTAGTCTATGTTCAACTATATCATGAGGCTAGTCTCTGTTTAACTAACTCTTGTATGTACTGGCGGCTTAGTATATGTTTAACTAACTCTCTCTCTCTCTCTCCCTCGCGCGTATGTGTGTGGTTGTTAAGTATATGATGTTGATCCTCATATTATGTTTATTATGATGGACTAACTCTATACATATCAGTGCGACAGCTTGAGGTAAATTAAGTGTTAGTTCTCATATGTTGTTTATGAAATCATGTTAGTAGTATGTACTTGTCAATATTTTTACTCACCAAACATGTGTCTAACCCCTTCCTCATACCCTATAGGTTATCTGGGTAGCCTTGGTGTATATGGTGTTTGAAGACGGTGATTATGAAGGAGTTTACATATGTTATCTATTTATTTGTACATATTGTATATATGGTGTGACAATGAGTGTATGTATAAATACTATGACTAATTTATGAGGTATATAGATAGGATTTATCTGCATTGTATTTTGAATCCATTCCGCTATGAGTTCTAAAATACACAGTTAGTTAGCTTGGCCCTCTGTATACTATTGTTCTAAAACAATTACGCTTTTTAGTTTATAATGCATACGACTCAATTGTATGGTCATGAAAATTCAAGTTGTTACAACTTGTTGGACAAAGTACGATTGATGATGAGAGAAGTTGAGTTAACTTCTTTTTATAAAGACATGTACTTAAGAGTAAGCACATAAGGTTAAATTTAATTTCATCTAAAACAAAGTCTACAAAATCATACAAGATAAGAGTTAATGAAATAACCCTATATATCCTAGGTCAACGAGTTGATGGGTCGAGTGAGTTTGGAGACTACACCAACACTTGTTTGGGGGGGATTTTGTGTGGACTACCCCAAATGTGTTTGGGAACAACCAATATTTATTAACTAATTTATGTTACAAACAAAAGTTTTGTAAACTTAGAAACAAAACCAATGCTATACTTATATGGGCAATTCATAAAATGTTTATGAATACTTGTTTCATTGCACCGAGAAACAATTGTTGTTTCAAGAAACATCAACTTCACGATGAAGGAATTTCTTTTAAAAATTGTTGGTAGTAACATGCATTTGGATATGATCCAAATATAAAACCGATTACAAAGGATGAAATAAAATTGATCAAACCAAAATGAACACAGCTAATTAGAATGTCTAATAAGAACTCCCGCACAAATTTTCTCATCGATGTCGAAAAAAGATTTCCTCGGTTGTTAGTAAGCCGTTAAGAGCATCGACTCTACAATATGGCATGATGCGCAAATCCGAAATAGGTTCCAAGTACATTATCGAAATATGATTTTGATGGTTCATGTACACTGTAATACCCCATAAAATAAACAATAAATAAATAAATTAGATAAATTAAATTAAATAAGATAGGGATAAAATGGAAATATTGTAAAAGTCAAAATTTGACCATGAAAGTTATGTCGTTGCATTTGTGGTGAAATTATGAACAATTTTCATATTATGCAGAAAATGGATCTTAAACGAAGAAGTTACGAGTATTTTAAGAATTCAAAATGAAAATAAATAAATAACAAAATATACTATTACATATAATACTTTACCGAGACCCACCGGTCGAACCCCTTTTATGGACAGGTTGATCGCTAGCTGTCGACCACTCATAAGGGTGCGTTTGACCGGTCGTGCAAAAGGCGGCTAGGGTTGAACCTTGACCATCGACCCAGATTTAATATTTCTAATCGAACAGTCACAATTGATTCGAGTGCCTATAAATTTAGGCCTAACCCCTCACTTCTCTTCTCGTATTTAGTAACGAAGCTCTACCATTTTTTTCCTCCACTATTCATCTTAACTATAAAATAATTTGTACTTATACAAACTAGAGAAGAGCAGAAAATAATAAAGAAGAAGAGAAGAAGCAAATCAGCATTACGTAATAATAACGTATATTTCAATATTATAAATCTATATTCCACTTAACCCCAAATCTCTTCTCAAATCTGTAATTCTAATGGTATGTATATACCCTTTTATACATATTTCTTTGGATTAGAAAGGAGATGGAGTTGAATCAAGGATTCAGATTCAGATCTGGAGATTTGGAAAGCTTAAAATGGGTGAGTGGGAAATTATGTACTTTGTTTATAACATTGGAAATTTTTATTGGATTTTTATTTAAATTCTTATGCCCAAGTAAAGATCTAAGGGTTGTACACTCAAATTTAACACATAAAAAATTACCTACATATTCTGCAATTTTCCGATCACCAGAACATTGTTCTAACCCCCTCCTCATTATAACTCATAGGATAGATTTAGAGGAACAGGTCACTAGAGCATGATGGAGAAGTCTTCTTATTCATGCTTAATACCGACAAAGCGGTTGGATGTCCAAGGAATACCATTGATTTCGAGGTAGTGGCCTCAGTCAGTATTTATATCATATTATATTTTCCATTCCGCTGTGAGTTTAGTTTGATCGAAATCTGATATACATATGTTTATTACAGGTTACCAAAACCAACTACCGGTACACTAACGGACTTGGGTTTCGATTTTGTTGAAATTCAGGCTCATTAAGGTGTGGGTTGTTACATACATGAAGGGATATGATCCATCGAGTGCAAAAGTGTCTTCAAGAAGAAGACCAATGCAGTTTGAATATTGTAAGTTAGGTTGATACAATAACAACATAAATTCAATATTAAAATTAACGCAACAGATTCGTCGTTCAACGCACTTAAGTTAGTTTGGGTTTTGCTTGCAAAATTATCGCTCAATACGATTTTGATTTTTGTTATATGTATATTGAAATAGAAATTCTAAATAATGATTTAGAATATGTCGTTTACACCTAATAATCAAAATTTCTCGAGTCAATGGAAGTAATTCTGAGTTTATGGGTTATTGGACAGGGTAAGAACTGATGCGAATGTATCGTTCGACAAACATCAGAGTTGAACAAATATTTTGACAGAAACATCAAACAGTTTGAATTTTTGTCAAAATGAAGAGGAAGCTTGTATCTGTAAGAAAGCACTAAAGGTACTAAAATATTATAGAATTATAAGTAAACAACAAACTTAAGATCGTTAACAATGTACTCGTGTTAAAATCACCTTAGTTCGGTTGTTTAATTCTCGATATTGGATTTGAAATTAACATCTTTTATAATCAGATAATAGTATGTTGGGATTGTCTCAAAATTATATACATAAACACCATATTAAAATGTTTAATATGGAGCATGTAAGATGGATTTCTTATGCATTGGCAATATGAATCATCGTACATGTTGTATTGTCTACAGTATTGCATTTTGTTAGAATGCGGATTAAGGATCTTAAGGCTAGAATTAACACTAGAGGGGGGTGAATAGTGTTTTAAGAAATTTGTTAATCTTTTTGAGTTTACCTTAATTTGTTAACAATGTATACACTAATCAGACACAGATATGAACACAGAATCAAACACAGATGCAAATATAAAGTAAAAGCAGTAAAGGAAAGAACACACCGGATTTTATACTGGTTTGGAGTTACCCTCCATCCAGTCCCGCAACACAAGTACGGATTTCCTTTCAAAAAAATTCTTACAAATACAACCCTCGATTTCAAGGCTACGAGGTACACCGCTACAGATTCACAATCCTCTGGGTAGAGATACTTGATTTCCGGGGCAACAAGTTCACCCAATTGATTTCCAAGGCTACAATCACACCTTTTCTCGCTTGATTGATTACAAAAAGCCTATAACTCAGATTAGCACTTGGGTCTTGTAGAGATAGTGAAGAGAATCAAAACCAGAAATTATCTAGTTAGATTCGATATTGATTTCGGCAGAGTAATGGTGTAATTTGTAAATAAGAAAGTGGAGAAGAAGAAGAGAAGTTAAATCAGAGAAAAAAAGTGATTAAAATTCGTTGAAAACACCCTTTATTTATAGTAGATCAATAGCCATGTCCATTGGTGAAGGGATGTGGCGAATAGACACTTCTTTTAAAAAAAACAATTTAACTGTCACCATGTCGACATGCCCTTGTATTTTTTGGTGATTTGTTTTTCTTTGAAAATAATTTCTATATTATATTATACTTATATTTAAACTTTAAAATATACTTATATAGAGTTATAATACATAAATAACTATAGAGAACAATATTAAAATATATATAATAATTTTCTATACTTTTATATTTAAATCTTAAGTATAAATATATAAAACAGCTAAATATATTAATATCAAAATTGTAGTTTAAAAACTTAGGATAATAATTTAAAATCAAAGATATTTAAAATTAAGGATATTTAAAACTAAGGATATTTTTTAGGCTAAAATATATTGAAAAACCAGGACAGATGATTTTGGTTTTTAAACAGGAATATTTAAAATCATTTTGAAAAACAAGCTATATATTTTGAAAATCATTTTGAAAATAAAAGTAAGTGGATACAAAAAGATGTTCCACTAGATTTTTCGTAGGTTCCATCCTACTTAGGGTTCCATCCCTTTAACGAGCACGAAGTGGATTCCATTCCACGAATAAAATAGATTTTAAGATGTCATTTCCTTTCTATGAGTTTTAACAATATTCCTAACTATATAACTTATCTTGGAAACTTGAACTCTTGAAATTCTTGATACTCATGAGCCTTGAATCTTGATATCTTCAATCTTTGATCTTGAATCTTTATACTGTACAGTTCTTCATTCTTTAGTACCTGCAAACATATCTATATATATCTACACAATAATGTTAGTATTATATATTTTATAATCTAATTCTAAGTAAGGTTGTTGTCATCAAAACCAACTCCTCAAGGACTAACAATCTCCCCCTTTTTGATGTTGACAACCTTTGTTTATAAAATATCACTTCTATCCTAATACTTCTAATAACTCCCCCTTAATCTATGCCTAACTATCCTATTTTATATTTCTCCTCCTTTGTCATCACCAAAAACTTTATAACTCCATAATTATAATACTATATAATTCTATATAACTCCCCCTGAAACTAAGACTACATTACTTGTGATTATAATGATAGTGTTATCATACATAATCAATACTTAACTTTAAACTAAACTCTTAATAACTACTTTTCTTAACTAATAAACTATGTATTCAAAAGATACGAGAATATACGAATAAGAGAACATAATTTATCATATAATGTTATATTTACATGTGTGTAAACTATGTAAACAAATATACATGTGTTTTTAATATAAACAACTATATATACAACGATACGAACGAAAGAATGAAAGAAAGAACACTAAGGAGTATTCTTGACAATATGAGACCTATGAATCGAACAATTAGGATAGTGGAGACAGAAGTTCCACGCTGTTCGACAAGGTTTCCATCCTTATCAAAACATACTTCACCAACGCAAACTACGGTGTCGTCGTCTTCAACTTGCACTTCATGAATATGTGCGTACTCTTCTTCCAAGGGTGCTTCTTCCTCTTCCATTGGCTCTTCTTCGATGTCCTCATGTGTATGGTCACTAGAAGACTATTCTTCGATCAAGATCGGGTTCGCTTGGTTATCCATTAGGAACTTCTGCAAATTTCTAAGGATTCGACCTTGCTTCTCCAGTTCTTTACTCATTCGAATTTGTTTGACTTGAATCTCGGTCACCATTTGCAGAATATCCTTTGTAGTATCCTCTAATTTTATCACACGAGCGTGAATGGAGCGTTGAAGAGGGCCGGGAGTAGGAGAGTGAAATGAGAAAGTCGAGTTTATGTTTGAATTTGATGGAGAAGCCATTATTTTCTTTGTTTCAGAAGTTAAACCAGAAGAAAATGAGAGAGAATGAAGAGAAAGTCGAAATATGGAAGAATATATAACCAACTTTTCAAATTTTGGTGGGAATTTTAATTTTCAAAAAATACCGTTATATGTCGACATGGTGGGATATGGGGTTGTCGACAGGGGTATTTTAATTTTGGCTTCTAATTTATTTTTAATTTATTTAATTATACTTGTTATATATTTATGTTTTATATTTCAGTTATTGAACAAATACCTAATTCTCTTCTTAATTTAGTAAATATAGATTCATTTAATGGTTTTGTTAAGATATCAACAGTTTGATTCTCAGAGATTATATATTCGAGAGTAATTACTTCTTTAGTTATATTATCTCTAAGAAAATGATGTCGAATATCAATATGTTTAGTTCGAGCATAATGAGTAGGATTTTTAGATAAATTTATTGCACTAGTATTATCACAATAAATTGGCGATTTTGAGACATTTAATCCAAAATCTCTTAAGGTTTGTTGCATATATATTACTTGAGAACAAGCCAAAGCAGCAGAATTATACTCTGCTTCAGTTGTTGATAGAGAAACTGTATTTTGCTTTTTACTAAACCAGGAAACCAGAGAATGTCCGAAAAAGTAACAAGTTCCACTTGTACTTTTTCGGTCTGATTTACATCCAGCATAGTCAGCATCACAGTATGATATTAAATCAAATGAATCATTTTTAGGATAAAATAAGCCATAATCAGAGGTGTGTTTAATATATCTTATGATACGTTTTACAGCTTTTAAGTGAGTTTCTTTAGGATGAGATTGATATCTTGCACACATACATACACTGTGCATGATATCAGGTCTACTAGTAGTGATATATAGCAATGATCCGATCATTCCTCTATACAACTTTTGATCTACATCTTTCGAGAGATCTTCTTTACTTAGATATTCATTGGTTGCCATGGAAGTAGGTTTTCCACTCGCAGTAGTCAAACCAAATTTATTAACAAGTTCTTTAGCATATTTTTCTTGACTAATAAAAATACCATTATCTAACTGTTTTATTTGCAATCCTAGAAAGAAGTTTAATTCACCCATATGACTCATCTCAAACTCTTTTGTCATTATTTCAGAAAATTCTTTATTCATTTCGAAGTTAGTTGAACCAAAAATGATATCATCTACGTATACTTGAACTAGTTGAATATCATTTTTATTTCTTTTAATAAAAAGAGTATTATCTATTTTACCAATTTCAAAATTTGATTGTAATAAATAAGATCTTAGTCTATCATACCAGGCTCTAGGAGCTTGTTTTAGACCATATAAAGCTTTCTTAAGTTTGTACACATGGTTTGATAATTTTTCATCTTCAAAAAGTGGTGGTTGTTCAACATATACTTCTTCTTTTACAAATCCATTTAAAAATGCACTTTTAACATCCATTTGAAATAATTTTAAATTATTATGATTTGCGAAAGCAAGTGGAATCCTAATGGCTTCTAATCTTGCTACAGGAGCAAAGGTTTCGTCACAATCTATACCTTCTTCTTGACAATAACCTTGGGCGACTAATCATGCTTTATTTCTAACGACCTCACCTTGTTCATTCATTTTATTTTTATAGACCTATTTAGTTCCAATTATAGTTTTATCTTCAGGTCTAGGAACAATTTCCCAAACTTCATTTCTAGTGAATTGATTTAATTCTTCTTACATAGCCAAAATCCATGAATCATCAGTTGATGCTTCTTTAGGATTTTTGGGTTCAATGGATGATATAAATGCTACATTACTCATTTTACTTAGTTGATTTCTAGTTGTAACAATAGATTGCATATCTCCTATTATATTTTCAATAGGATGATCTTTTAAAAGTTTAATCCTTTTATTAGGATGATTAATTTCATTATTAATTTCGGTTGATTCCTGATTTTGAGTAATTAAATCTTCTTCATCATTTGTAATTTCAAAATCTTTTAAATTTTCATCAAACGAAACATGCATTGTTTCTTCGATGGTGTTAGATCTTAAATTAAAAACTCTATAAGCTTTACTTCTATTAGAATATCTGATAAAGATTCCTTTGTCGGATTTAGGATCAAATTTATCCAAATTATCTTTTGTATTTAAAATAAAGCATTTACTTCCAAAAATTCTGAAGTATGATACCTTAGGTTTCTTTCCATGAAGAAGTTCATAAGGTGTCTTATCAGTTAAAGGTCTAATTAAAATTCTATTCAAAATATAACAGGCGGTAGCAACAGCTTCTGCCCAAAAGTGTTTTGGTAAATTACTATCTGAAAGCATAGTTCTCGCACACTCTTGTATCGTTCTATTTTTACGTTCAACTACTCCGTTTTGTTGTGGAGTTCTTGGAAATGAGAAATTGTGAGTTATTCCCTTTTTATTGCAGAATTCCTCAAACTTTTCATTTTCAAATTCACCACCGTGATCACTACGAATAGTTATAATTTTTTAAAGATAATTGATTTTGAATCCTTTTTGTAAAGTTCTTAAAACATTCAAAAGTATCACTTTTATGTTTCAAAAATATTGTCCATGTAAATCTAGAATAATCATCTACAATTACAAAAACATATTTACTATGATTTATTGACTGAATTTGAGATGGACCAAATAAATCAAGATGAAGTAACTCAAGGGATTTGAAAGTTGAAATCATATCTTTTAATTTAAAGGAACGTTTTCTAAGCTTTCCTAATTGACATGCATCACATAAACTATCTACTTTAAAATTCATTTTAGGGAGCCCTCTTACTAGCTCATGTTTTGACAGTCTAGATAAGAGTTTGAAATTCAAATGTCCAAATCTCTTATGCCAAATCCAAGGGTCACTTGTATTTGCCAAAAGACATAGGTTATCATTTGAAACTTTCATACTAAGAATATAAATATTCTTTTTCCTAATTCCCTCAAATATTATGGTTGAGTTATTATCTTCAATATGACATTTATCTTTTTCAAATTTAATCTGATATCCTTTATCACAGAGTTGACTAATACTTAGTAGATTATGTTTTAGATTCTTAACTAGAAAAACATTAGTAATAATAGTAGTTTCAGAGTTACCGACATTGCCGATGCCAATCACGTATCCTTTCGAGTTATCTCCAAAGTTAACCAGTCCTCCGCCTTTGTATATAATATTATTCAGCATATCCGAATTACCAGTCATGTGTCTAGAGCATCCACTATCAAGTATCCACTTATTCCTTTTGATCTGCATAGATTGTCCATTGTGGATTGATTCCTTAATACCCATAAAGCATCTTTCCTGCATTTTATAAAATTTGGGTAGAGAACTAGAATTTGAATAACATTCATATGCAGACTCATGGAACAATGATTATTTAAACAATTCTAAACTAGTTTTAACAGATTTTTCAAAAATAGCCATTTTAAAACTTTTCAAAATTCAGATTATGAAACTTTTGAAAACCTCGCTCTGATACCAATTGTTAGAATGCAGATTAAGGATCTTAAGGCTAGAATTAACACTATAGGGGGGTGAATAGTGTTTTAAGAAATTTGTTAATCTTTTTGAGTTTATCTTAATTTGTTAACAATGTATACACTAATCAGACACAGATATGAACACAGAATCAAACAAAGATGCAAATATAAAGTAAAAGCAGTAAAGAAAAGAACACACTGGATTTTATACTGGTTCGGAGTTACCCTACGTCCAGTTCCGCAACACAAGTACGGATTTCCTTTCAAAAACAATTCTTACAAATACAACCCTTGATTTTAAGGCTACGAGGTACACCGCTCCAGATTCACAATCCTCTGGGTAGAGATACTTGATTTCTGGGGAAACAAGTTCACCCAATTGATTTCCAAGGCTACAATCACACCTTTTCTCGCTTGATTGATTACAAAAAGTCTATAACTCAAATTAGCACTTGGATCTTGTAGAGATAGTGAAGTGAATGAAGACCAGAAATTATCTAGTTAGATTCGATATTGATTTCGGCAGAGTAATGTTGTAATTTGTAAATAAGAAAGTGGAGAAGAAGAAGAGAAGTTAAATCAGAGAAAAAAAGTGATTAAAATTCGTTGAAAACACCATTTATTTATAGTAGATCAATAGCCATGTCCATTGGTGAAGGGATGTGGCGAATAGACACTTCTTTAAAAAAAATTAACTATCACCATGTCGACAGGGGTACATGTGACCATGTCGACATGCCCTTGTATTTTTGGTGATTTGTTTTTCTTTGAAAATAATTTCTATATTATATTATACTTATATTTAAACTTTAAAATATACTTATATATAGTTATAATACATAAATAACTATAGAGAACAATATTAAAATATATATAATAATTTTCTATACTTTTATATTTAAATCTTAAGTATAAATATATAAAACAGCTAAATATATTAATATCAAAATTGTAGTTTAAAAATTTAGGATAATAATTTAAAATCAAAGATATTTAAAATTAAGGATATTTAAAACTAAGGATATTTTTTAGGCTAAAATATATTGAAAAACCAAGACAGATGATTTTTGTTTTTAAACAGGAATATTTAAAATCATTTTGAAAATAAAAGTAAGTGGATACAAAAAGTTGTTCCACTAGATTTTTCGTAGGTTCCATCCTACTTAGGGTTCCATCCCTTTAACGAGCACGAAGTGGATTCCATTCCACGCATAAAATAGATTTTAAGATGTCAGTGCCTTTCTATGAGTTTTAACAATATTCCTAACTATATAACTTATCTTGGAAACTTGAACTCTTGAAATTCTTGATACTCATGAGTCTTGAATCTTGATATCTTCAATCTTTGATCTTGAATCTTTATACTGTACAGTTCTTCATTCTTTAGTACCTGCAAACATATCTATATATATCTACACAATAATGTTAGTATTATATATTTTATAATCTAATTCTAAGTAAGGTTGTTGTCATCAAAACCAACTCCTCAGGGACTAACACATTTCACCTATGTATTGGATACATAGGGCAAGTACCAAATCCGAATTAAGGTCACTAAATGACATTGCATAGTGTTCTTGAGTATTTACGAAATACCAGAGAATTGTTTATAGAAACAACGAACTCATCATGATGGAGTGTGCAAACTCGAACTTCATAAGTGATATCAAGTATAGTATGTCAATCGTAAATTCATGTTCAATCTTAAGTTCAGAACTTTAAGTTGGAAATGTTCCAAATAGTAAGTAGTTGCTGATTCAACCAAAAACCAAGTACATTGCCATGAATAGGTCTGCAATAAAAGAGGTATGAATAAATGCACAAATTTATAACTAAGCTAAGGGTGATTCAAAATGTTGATAATCTCATGACATTGTTCTATGATAATAATATTGCGTTAAGTTCACAAAAAAACCTAAAATCTCACTAGAAGTCAGAAATCATACTTCGAAGGGTTTCACATGACAACTTTCGTTTATCAACATCGAAGAGGGTTAATTGACAAAGTAGATAGCTAAAACAAAATAGCATACTCGTTCACTAAGGGACATGCCCGGTTAGTTTTTGAGAAAACCATTTGAAGGAGTTGGAATAAGATTCCATAATTGATCCCAAGTGCAAGTGGGAGATTGATAGAATTCATGGTATGCCCTAGAGGCAGTTATGTAATTTATTATCTAACTCGATAACCAACTTTATTTGCAATAATGGTGTTTGATTTATATAATATACTTTGTTATATTATGATATAATTAATTAAGTAATTAATATAAAGTATATTGAATAAAATAATCCTTAAATAATATGTTATGTGATAGTTTTACAATGAGTTGTAATCATGAGAAATTAATTGCATTAATTGACATATTATTTTAAATATTCCTAGTTAAGATGTTTTAAGATGGGATATCGATGCATCCGTTGAGACCAAAGTATGTAACACTCTCCAAATATTGGGCGGTGTATTACTCATAGCCGCTGGGGGCATCAAAGAGTTACATACTGATAGTTATTGGATAACCATGGAATGACTCACTAAAGAGTTTTTGTTGGTTTATATAACTAAGGTCAAACTGAAAATCTCGTAGTGACGTTGTTACATGGTTTCCTCGAGAATACCATGGAATTTCAATATGGACACTCTACTTTAATTATAGTTAATCAAGGCATGGCGATCCATCGGACGACTATAATTGGTCTGAGTTGAAGCGTTGAAACTGAAACACTATTTAATAGAGAATCCATCTCCTCAGTTATAAGAGGTTAGTATCGTAGTCAACTACAGCTAACTTAAAGTTAAAGTCTCTGACCAGTGCAGTACGATAATATTTGTTATTATTGAACCAAAGACTTTTGTATAAAAGTACAGGTCTAATGTTGAAATCCTTCTTAAGTTAAAAGTAGATTTAAAATTGTTAAATTTAGATTTCAAAACATGTAAAAATAGTCAAAATCAATTTTAATATGTATATATAACTATATATATAGGTAACTATTATTTTATATATAATTTTAAAAACACTCTTAACAACAAACACATATATAAAGGGATAAATGTGTTAGTTGTGGTGCCAATCCCAACACCTATAAATTTACACAATAACTATATGCACTGTTTATTTGTTGCATTTGCATTATATGAATGCATTTGATACACTCATTATAACATAATTAATCTAAATTAGATGAGACTCCTTTAAAAGAATAAAAAAATAAGATTTTATTTAAAACAGTATTAGATTTGATCCCTTTAAACTTCATAGCCCAATGTATTTAAAGTAGGAATTCTTTTTAGAAATCTACCTATTTCCCCCGCTCCTATCTTTGGCGAGGAGGATGGGAATACCGGAAGGCAAATGCCTAGAAGGGGTAATTTCAATCAGGACTTTATCAAACTTGAGTTGATGCCTATGCTTTGGCAAGGATGTTTAAATAGATCAAATGACCAATATGGTTTACAATCCAATTTATTCCTCTAATAATTGAAATACAGATGAGATACTAGAGATGTTGGTGCTGGGTGATTTAGGGTATGGGAGGATAGAGTCGACAATTGCAAAGCAGAAGAACACAGAAAAGAAGGGAGATAGTTTCCAGATATCGATCTTTGACAAGAGAGAACGTGCCATTTTCAAAACCAATGTTTTTAATAACCCACACTTCCCAACACACCGATCCAAAATTTATGGTGACTTTCAAACTCACGTCATTCCAAGAAATACAAGCTATTGGGCTTTTAAAATATTACAGTTTATAATTATAAGGATAAATTTAAGACATTCTACACTTTTAGATCTCACAGTAGAAGAAATCAAAATAAAAGTCTGAAAAATAGACATTCTAGAAAACAATCTTCGAAATACTTAATTTCTATATATATTTGTAACATCCCCCACTTGGAGGCCCAAAACTAACGGCTACGGATGCAACAGTCATCTATAGTTATTAATCATTGGCGACCAAATACGGTAATGTTAGATACATTGATATAACAGAAACACATGCATATGAAAAGAAAAATTAAAATCATTAAAACAAATATCTCATCCATTCCAAATCATATTTCAAATTCATTACATAATCCCATATTCGAGAACCACGTTTAGAGAAATTATAATTATTACAGCATACGCCAAGAGCAACATATGAAGATGTCCCCTTGGATGATCAGAGTATATAACTAGGCAATTAAACAACTTTGCATTTACAACAAAACACAACAGAGTCAAAATAGAAAAGAACTCTTATTATCTAGCTTGCCTCCTGCATGTCTTCAGAAGCTTATTCATCTAATGAGGTACCTGAAAACCTTAACTCTCAAACTACTCAAAGTTAATTGAGCACCTGAGAGTTTAAGGGGAAAACATGAACTTAGAGTTAGACATAAAGCCTGGTATAAATAATAATCAACCATCTCAAACCATTTAGATATCTAGTGAGACCACACCGCTTAGCGGAATGGGTTTTTCCCTCACTAGTATCTTATCCAAAACTTAATAAAAACCATATACTGTGCTCCTGCATCCACAATGGTTAAAACATAACAATTCAAAATATTATAATGATATGCAAACAAGTAAATCAATTCAGGATTTCCCATCCACATTCAATTTGATTATCTGTCTCATTTATAGTTTCTAGGGTCACTATTAACCTATTAGTTTTCATGGGCTGACTAATAACCTATTTAATGCTTATGGACTCCATGTTTAGTTTTATAGTTTTCATGGGATCACTAAGAACCTATTGGCCTCTGCCGATAACTTCATTCATTCATTCATGGGTTCTCCTTGAGCCTATTGGCATCTCCAATAACTTCCCACTTATCATAGTTTTCACGGATTGACTATGAACCTATTGATTTCTATCGATAACTTAATCCGAATATAGTTTTCATGGGTTCACTACAAACCTATTGGCCCCTGCCAATAACTTTTCCTAAACATAGTTTTCATGGGTTTACTATGAACCTGTCTATCTGACAACTTCTTTAATCAGTATTTAGGCATCCTACATTATGGTCTATCTGACCTTCTGGATGCAATTCTACTCATTCAGGAGTTGACTCAATCTATATTCACTACTGGGTCAACCTAGCTGGTTATTCTGCCCTTTCTCCCCAAAATGTAGTTATGGGTCCATTTTACAGTGAATATGCATATTAGAAGAAGCAAACATAATAACATGATAACACCAACATCTGTGGTTTAATATCCTTGAAATCATTTACATATAAAACATGGTTAATCCCTTTAACCTATTATTTTATCAAGGAAAGCTTCTTCAAAATCTTCATACTTAAAAACCATTTTTAAAACTCCTTTATTATGCCATGGTTTTCCTTTAAAAATGAGATTGGGTTCTTTGTTTTGAAACTAAGGCTTTCTAAACCTTAAAACTTTACTTTCGAAACCTTTGGATAACTTCCTTCGAAAACATTTAAATCTTCTTTTCAAAACACTAAGCACATCTTTCGATACACATTAAATCATCTCTTTTGAAACCATCAAAACATACCTTTTGAAAGTATTAAAGCATTACTTATTAACACTTAGAAGCATAGTTTCGAAACCACTTGAAAGTACCCCTTTCGAAACCATTGGGTTTATTCTAAAAATATCTTTTTGGTCAAAGTGAATATAAATGAAAGTATCCCTTTCGAAACCATTAACCTTCATATAAGAGAGTTTGGGGAAAACCGATGGCTTCAGAACCATCCTTTCGAAAGCTCAAATCATTTAAGCAAAACATTTGAAGGATAGCTTTGAAACTCATTTCAAAACAATTGCCTTCGAAACCATTAAACCCTTTAGAAAGCTTTAGGAATGACTTACTTCATTTATAAAACAAAATCAACCTTTTGATCTAGTTGATGACTTCAATCCATTCGAAAGGCAAAAGGTTGGCAGCAGGGTTTCGACTGGGTTGAATCCACCCCTTTCGAAAGCATTGAATTAAAACAAGGCAACTCATTCGAAAGCATTATTTTCAAAACAAAATGGCAGCAACATTTTCGAAAGCTATATAAATGGTTTCAATCCCTTCGAATGCATCCTTTTGAAAACAAGGCAAGCGCATATCTTTGGATAGTAAAACAAAGGCTTCGACCCCTTCGAAAACATTGGTTTCGACACCATGCCTTCCGCCTTTATCCAATCCACTACGTACCAATGTATTGATACCTTGTGTATTAGTTTTGGTTTGGTTGGTTTCGACTTGATTGAGGCGGAAGCATAGGGTTGAAAGGTGACTTCCGAAAGAGGCGGAACATAATTTCTGGGTAAAGACTAATTTAATGCCTTTTTAAGTAATGGCATTTTAACTAACCTGTCTATTTGTAAACATTTAATTGGTTGCCATAAACTTTTCCATTTCTTTCTTAAAAACCGCTGCAATTATTTCAGATCTAAACAAAAGATTAATTTAACAAATAAGCCCTTCCATTAAGCAAAACAATTAAATCATTTAAGTCCCCCATCTAAAATAATTTAATTTACATAGTAAATTACTTAGGAAAAATCTCCAAAAATCATAGAAATTCACTTTTAATATGTTATCTAACATATTAAAATTTCAGACCCAAATTCTTCCAAATAACAGCCGAAATAATTTTAAACCCAAATTAATCATTTCTTCCTTCAAAAATTCATAACAAATTTTCCATAGCTTAAAGCTCATCTTCAAAATAATGTTTTACATAACATATAAATTCCTCGTGGCATTTGAAATCCAAAATAAACAATTTTAACCTTAAAACGGTGTAAAACAATTACTAAACAAACTTGTTTGAATATATCATATCATGAAATCCAAGCATATCATCATAAAAAATTATCATAATGGATTTAAACTTAAACCCAAAATCAAATGATCATAAAAACAAAAATAGAGATGGTTTGGATTATTATTCACGTTGATTAGGATAAGGAATTTGAGATTTGATCCTTGATTAATTCCCTTAGCTTGATTCCTTAGCTTTAGATGATTTTCTCTTCTTTTCCTCCTAAGTAATGGCTGGCTTGAGCTTTAGGTTTTACGTTTTGAGTTTTTGAAAAATGAATGTGAGAAAGAATGGGAACATGGGTTTTAGGTATTAAGGAACTATGGTGCGGCAATTCCCAATATGCCTTTGCGCTAATTGTTTTCTTATTAATTAACATAAAAAACCATTCATAAGCCCATTTATCTAATTAAGCTCGGCCTCTAAATAAATTTTCAAATCTCAATCCCCTTATCACTCTAATATTTACATTATTCTATTAATTTATCTAATTAAATCTTCTGAATAATGTTATTAAAAATTAGGGGTCCTACAATATTGTTCCCAAAGTACAATATAAGTTTTACAGACTTTTGATATAATAAGTAAATACATGATGAACGATAAAGAATATGAAAACTTGAGTGTGTAGCTCCTTTCTCCACTACTATGCCCAATCAATTTTTAACATGTCATCCTATGGTAGGAAAAATGAAAAGAAGGGAGTGGGTCAGACAAAAGTCTGGTGAAGGAGTATAGGTTTAATATATGATGATTATGTGCGGTTAACTTTAAATCTACCCTATGCAACCTAGGGTGTTCTACAAATGTCTGTATACTTTCTAGGGTCTTAACTTAAAGGTTTCTGTCCAACACACACCTACACTACAACTTCTGTAGGTTACTACAAGGATCGAACTACAGATCAAACCTCAATAACTAATGATCGGTCGCCACTCCTAGAGCTACTCAATATGTAAACATCGCCACTAGGCTACTAAACATGGAAACACCGACACAAGGCTATTAAACGTGGAAGCAGCACCACAAGGCTACTAAACATGGAAACACAGCAGCCTTAGCTACTTAATATGGAAACATCGACACTAGGCTGCTGTGGAAATACATTCCCACTACTATCACCGCAACTAAGCTACTGAGGAACAAACTTTTCCCCTAACTATGACTACACGTAACCAACTATGCATCAAGGGGGAACCCGCAATTCCTACTCGCCAAAGTGTACCACCGTTTACATCTATGTCTACCGCTCGATCGTAGCGTGTGCCTCTTATTGCACGTGTTGGGATCCACATCTAAACTATATCACGTCGCATCAGTATTCATGCATACCAAGACTCTCGTTGTGTCAGACCCCTACACTTCATCAGGCATCAATTAGTATTGTGAATCTACTATAGAACCTCCTATGAGTGCCATTTGCGACAAAAATCGCACCCGGTCAAATAATCGACCCCCCATTGGATAAATAATACTTACCCAACACTGAAATGTCCTAGCGTCAATTCATAAGGAACTAGCTTCCCTACTGCTCCTAACATACATATATATAGCCCTAAATAGGTTCACACAACAATTAACATGTATATAAATTTTATTATTAACCTGGGCCTTAGGCCGAGTTCAAATTTTGCATTTCAGACCACAACTGGTCGACCGTTCAGGGTGTGTAACGACTCGGAATTTTGGACCATTCGCGTCCATTATAAGTGTATAGGTAGACACTCATGCCGGAGTTGAATTGCTCAAAATACCGCGTTGTTAATTTAAATTTGGCAAAACTGAACATATACAGTAAATAAATAATCACAGAACACAGACACAGAGTAATAATTTGCAGCGGAAATAAAAGAGATAGTAGTTCATGAAGCTACTATATGAATATATAAAATACATCAGAGTTTAAAACAGAAGAGTAATACGATACATCAGATACAAATCAGAATATATCACTGGAATCATCGAATACTGAAAGCAGAATAGATGGTTGGATCTTCAGGCAAAGCTCCAACTCCAAAGGTGAGTCTCGAATACTGGTACACTTAGTCTGACCCGAGCGTAAAGCAAAACACAAAACACTCGAGTCAGGATTAACATTCTTATATTAATAAATCCAACTCAAGTGAAATAGCAATTGAAATACAAGTAACTCAAAGGATGTTTGGAATAACCATCCTTTAAGGATCCGTTAAACTATCTACTATGTAGTAGTGTACGATAAGTAGATAATGTCTATCAGTAATAATAAAGATATCAAAATAGTGTTAAGTCATGGCCCATTCCACCCTTAACACATTTTATTCCCAAAAGCATATACAAGACCGTAGTTTCCCCAAAACCGGAAGTCACCAGAGGGCAATCCATATACTAAAGGTACAAAACAAATTCGTAGTGGTCGCGAATAAATGGAATACAAGTATGACAAGGCACATGAGGCAATACCCAAGGTAGTGATACTACCGTTCGCCTAATCCGGACTGGTGAGAACGCAACGCCGCAGCGCCCGCAACACCGTGAAACAACACTCCCGAAATCAAGGGTGCACCAATCGACAACAAATAATAAATAGTTCGAAGAAGTATGTCCACTTGAGGTAGCTAATCCTCCATTGGCCCGGCACGGCTCCTGTTTTAGTCATTTCCAATTTGACACAAGTGTCAAGGCTATCCATTATCGTTCTCTTTCTTTAGTCATCACGTACATCATTCCAACCACTTCATTCTGGATCATCACTCCGCGTATAGTTATTAAAGTGGTTTTCGGTTTAGATAGAGAGTATATCCATAACCGACTCCGGTCTCTTTAATAACTTTCGTAATTATTACACCAATTGGTCGTTTGTTTATTTCAAAACCAAATCAATTTCAATTTCAATTAGACTTTGTAAACCAACATTTCATTTCTCTTTTGAAATCAATTTCCAAAATTTACGTTTCAAAACTTCCAAATTCATACTTTCAAAATCTTATAATTCAATTTCAATCT
Source organism: Allium fistulosum (assembly GCA_030737815.1). Taxonomy (NCBI): domain Eukaryota; kingdom Viridiplantae; phylum Streptophyta; class Magnoliopsida; order Asparagales; family Amaryllidaceae; genus Allium; species Allium fistulosum. The sequence goes on from CM060905.1 coordinate 1,100,182,958, forward strand.
TTATTTAAAACAATTCAAATATCAATTCAAGTTCGTATATAATTTTCATTCCGTAAAATCATTTAAATTAATTTAATTCAACATTCAAATCAATTTAAATTCATTTATCTATTTCATTCAATATTCGTTAAGTAACTTTCATTTAAAAACAATTTCTATTTAATTTCCAATTCATTAAAACAATTACTTAAGTTCAACTCCATTAAATCAAAACTTACAATTTTGAATTAAATTAAATTCGTCAAATCAAATTCTTTAAATTTCAAGTCTTACATTAATTTCAATAAATCACATTTTATTTCTTGATAAAGAAATTCAATTTCACTTATTTACTTACTTAAATGATTTTCCAAACTTAATTAATAAAGAAACTCAATTTCAATTATTACGAAGTAAAATTCACTTATTCAAAAATTCAATTTAATTTAATCATTAAATAATTCAATTTTATTTAATTATCAAATAATTCAAAACTTAATTATTAAATAATTTCAAAGTTTAATAATTTCAAACTTAATTATAATTTCAAACTTAATTATAATTTCAAACTTAATTATTAAATCATTTCAAAGTTTAATAATTTCAAACTTAATTCAATCATTTCTCAAATTAAACAAATTTCTTTCATCAATTACATTATTAATATTTTGTTTCATATTATTAAATATTAACATTTTCCTTTCATTAAAAATTCAAATTTCAACTTCATTTCAAAGCCATATTATTTATTCAAATAAAATCTTCGTTTTATTTTTAAATCAAATTATTGACCAATCGGGTTTTATTAAATTTTCTATCCTAGGTCAAAGTTCAATTTGGGTATTTATCATTTCAACCCGATTCCAATTCAATTCAAAATCAAAGCATAACAAAGGGAACTTGCAGTGTGATAACAGGGATGGTGTCAAAGTAAATAAACAAGCAATAACAATAATCAATATCAATCCAATAATCAATTCAAATAATCCTGAAATGACCGTATTAATTCGTATTGTCATTTGTACGAATTAATATAATTATTTCTAGAATCTACACTATCATTTTATGTAGATTAAAGATTATTACATTACGGTTTTTCACTTGTCATCTATTTACAATTTCATACATCATCAATTTAACAACATACATTCAGTGGTTCAAAGTGTAATTAAACAAATCCTACGTGTCAATAAAGTTAACAGTTAAAGGGGTTATAATTGTCATTTAATCAAATTTAACATTTAACTATTCTATATCCATTTAAATTTGCATACCATTTATCATTTTAACATTAACAATTTAACGTCCAATATAAACATCAACAATCAATCAATTATCAGCCAAACTGTATTATCATCGCATAAATAATTAACAGATAATGGTGTCAGATGTCACAGGTGAACTGATACAGGTAATAGCATATATAACAGTGTAATTAACTAACAACAGTATATTTCAATTGTCGTTTCAATTGAAATCAAATTTAATAAATAAAAGAACGTTAATCGTGAGTGAGTGCTCACCTTTCGAGGCTAGAGAGATCTGACAAAGAAATGAGCTACGAATTCCAAAGCAACACTAGATGGATACGATTTGATGAAGAAAACAGGCGCGACGAACAAAGCTGATAACAGGGATCAATGGAATCAAATCAGAACTGGATCGATGAAGATAATTGGTATAAGCGAATTTATATGTATATATATAACTATATATATAAAGAAAAGAATCGTATTCTAAAATCAAACCTGTTTAATATTCAAATATATATGTATTTCAAAATCCATTTCTTCAAATTAACACATATATTAAAATTGACATATATACATAATATGTTTAAAATCAATACTTATATAATCGAATAGATATATAGGACAAAATATACGTATGTGAACTTATATACAAGTTATATCTTAGAAATCAATATTTAAACTAGAGTCCATGTATAATCTTGCTTTATATCAACTAACGTGGACACTGACCAAAACATATAAAATATAACCCTTAAACATATGCAAATTTACTGCAACCTATCTATCTACACACAACCATACCCTATAACAGGCTATTTGTGAAACTACATGCGTATGAAACTGTACAAAATCATGCAAAAAAACAATTTGTATCTATGCGTATGCGAGCTATTTATCACATGAATGCAGACCGTATGCATATGGAAATAGATGTATACTATGGTAACAAATGTGAAAAATTTAAACGTACGAAATATATATATATATATATATATATTTATAAAATTAAACTGCCAAAATTCTGCACTAAAAATAGATCCATAGAGAAACTTCACATGATTGAAGAAAACTAACACTTAGTTTTGGCAAAGGAAACACACGATTCTTTTTTTAGACTTTCCAATCACACGCACAATTTCACAATATAAAATATCACTGAAAAGTGAAAAATATGAAACTTCAAAATTTAAAATCGAATTATAGGCAAGTGCATTTATCACTTCTGTCACGGCAGAGGCTCATGTTGTTGACAGGGTGCAAACGCAATTAATCCACCTCAACATTTTCCTTTTTATTGTAGATCCTTTTTATATTGAAATACTGGATATCTTTGTACATACGATTATTAGCAAGTTTTCTATTTTATTTATTTCCCTTGTTTTCTCTTACTGTATTTCGTTCACAATCTCCTCATGCTTTTATATGTACTTTATTACAATGTATATAAACAGTAAAAAGAAAAATTACTTACATAAGTAACCGAAACTATATTATATATTATAGACATATTATAGATTTCAAAACTTGTTTAACTAACATATATTCAATTCATGACTTAGTATATAAATATATATATATATATATATATATAAATAATACATAACTTACATAGAAAATCAAAAGAGGAGAGAAGCGCGAGCTAGGGAGGAACGACTTGGCCAGACTAGGAGGTGAAGGTGAGCATGGAGTTGTGTGTGCGCGCGAGGGGCTGCTGTGGTGGTCGGGTGTAAGGTGATGGGAGGTGGACGAGGTGGGTGGCAGCCAGGAAAACTGAGACTTGGGTTTCGACTGTGGTTAGAAGTGAGAGCCGGAGAAGGCGGGTCTGGCGAAGGTGGAAGGAGGAGGCGAAGCTGGAGGTGCAGTTGCTGGGAAGAGATGCACGCGGGTCGGGGAAGTTGGTGGCTGACTAATGGGTGCGGGCTTTGGCAAACTTTGGTGACCGAGCTTCTCAAACACATGGGCTCGGTTGCAGAGGGTAGGTAGTAGGCGGGTTCGGCAATGGACGAGGAGGCGTTTTGATGGCGGAGCAAAGTCGGAGCTGCTTGATTTGGTGGTGGGAATGATGTGATGGTGGCCGGTTATGGAGAGGAGGAGGTGAGGCAAAGGATGATGGCCGAATCTTATGAGAAGAAAGAAATGTGGAAGAGAAGAAGAAGAGGTTAGTAAAATAAGAAATATGCACATGAATGAAACCAAAAGTCAGGCAAAGGTAAAATATGCACGTATAAAATGAACAGGCATAAAACGAACCTGAGATTTGGAGCGTGCATTAAAGAATGGATCATGTATTGAGAACCCAAAAGTTTTCGAATGTATATTTTTTTTTATATGAACGTGCATCTTAAATTGAAAAAGCTAATCATTATCAAAGTGGAAATGAAAAGACAAAGAAAAACAAAAGCCAAAATTTTACTGATGGGTATTGTAAAAGTCATGAACGAATTCAGAGAATCAATAAAATAGTGTCCATTCATTTCTTACTGTTGGAGCAAACGAATGGTCAGTGGAAAAATTAAAAGATTTTAAAACTGGTACCGATACGGGTGACTGTTTCTGTGGATTCGGCTGTGAACCGAGCTTCAAAACCCAGAAATAAATATACCGCAGAGATCAGCACGACGAGACGATCAAAACGGCATATGGATATCAGTGATAAAATTTGATTATAAAAATTCGAATTTTCCTACTACGGAAAATGCAAGAAAAATGCTGAAAAATAAGATCGACGGAGTCAAAGATGTCCGAATTTGAAAAAACGACAAACTGACATCTTGCTCAGAAGATGGTTTAGAATTTTTCTATGTAAAAATATTTAGGTTTCGAAAACATTTTATTTTCAACGTTTTTTAACTGATTAAATTGAAGTGAATTTACGCGCGAAATAAACTTTCGTATTTTCGGACGAAAATTTACCAGTTGCTATGTTTAACTAGACGTATTTAAAATATTAAATTTTTATTTCAAAATTTTATCGTTTAAAATTTTACAAAATTGCAACTAATTACGTTACTAAAACCGGTTAAATTGACGGGTCGTTACACTCTCCCCCACTCAAAACTTTTCGTCCTCGAAAAGGAACGAGGTAGGAGAATAGAAACAACCAGAAAGAACAAATTTTGAAATACAAAATAACAATTAATTTAAACCATATAAATTCAAATTTAAATTAATTGATATTCAATAATTGATTTAATCCATTTGATTTCACTAAAATCAATCTCACTATTTCTAAATTCATTATCTTATTATCCAATTATCCTCAATTTACAATTTCTAAAACCATAAATTTGAATAGTCTTTTATTATAATCATATTTTCTTTTCAGCAATTTAAATTCTTCTTTATTCCAAATTATTGTTAAATTTATTCTACTTAATATATCTACTCACATATATTTAACCCATATAAATTAATTTAAACCATAAAAGTTTCGATTTAAATTAATTTATATCTACTAATTGCTTTCAAATTCAAGGTATTTTCATAAGTTGATCAAATTTCAATTTGTTAATTCTTTCAGGACAAATTTATTAATTCTTTCAAAACAAATTTATTTCATTATTAACTGAGTTTACTTATTATCTTATCTCTCTATTAACATCTTAATAATCAAAATTTAGTGTATAACATTTATTATAAACACTCAAATTTTATTTATAAATTCAATTTATCTTATATATTATCCAATTACATATTCAACTTCTGAATGATTTAGGTAAGTTGTATTAGAATGCAGTTGAACAATATACAAATAAAATTTTCCCAATTCAATTATTCAAGTTTACATATTTATTCCAAATTTTGGTTTTATTTATAATTAAAATCATCCTTTAACAAAATTTAAGAATTAGATTTCCGATTAACTTTAAACAATTTAGAGATATATATAATATATTTATATCAAATCAAATTAAATTTTAAAATAAGATACCTATATATATATATAAATCAAATTATACTGAAGAAATTTAAATCAAAAATATTTTTCCAAAACAAACTGTAGCAAAGCTACAGAATGGTTTCTCCACTTCGTAACTCGAAAATGAATGTCAATGATGCGGCCACCATCACCGAAATTATTTTCCAGCGACAAAGAGAAAAGCACTAATTTCAACATTTTAATTTTTTTTTGAAAACGATTTCTATTCGAAAATACTTTCAATAATATATACTTAAAATTTTAAAACCAAAGTTCGAAATCACCGGAAACTAATAAATTCTCAGATTTCTGAATTAGATTCATTTCAAATTCCACTCAATTTATAACCAAGTTTATAAATTTCATTTATTTATATTATGCAATAGTCAATGGTTTACAAAACAATAAATGAAAATCAAATATTATTATTTTCAGACAACAAATTCATTAACAATTCAATTTCAGAAAACTTATATTTATATATAAGATAATCATACAAAACTTCTTTTTTGTTTACCAAATTTGAAAACGATATTGTGTCAGTTTGTTTTGCTCAAGTGTTTTGGAAATCCTATCGATAGCGTTGATCAGACGAATCGATCGGAAACCCAAATCAACATCAACAACTCAAACGACACAATAAAGAAACATTTTTTTTATATTAATAACAAATGCACTACCTCGCACGACGATACAAGGATGGATTTCAAATAAGTATAGGGATTCAAATTTTGATGACTCAAATCAAAGAGAATTTTGATTCGAAAATAAGTTTGAAACAAAAGATAAGACAATTCAATTACCACAATCGGGAGATGGATGAGTTTATTTAATTCACGGGCAACCTTAACCGGGTCGTCCGTAACTTCAAGAATAGGATCGATGCTGAATTCCGAGGTAAATCAACACTCGATCTCAAGAGATGGTATTCAGGTATAGCAGGGAATAGATAGCATCGTAAACCGAGGATACAGAAATCTCCGGTAAATCGATGCCTATTGTAAATGAGTTTACTCCTTTACGAATCATTCTAAGATTGGCGAGACCGCCGATCTATTATAGATAACATTCAAATGGAGTTATGGGATGCTCCAGAACTGAAAGAAGACGAATAGTGAAGGACACGAATGAATTTCGAAACCGAGGGGAACGTTCCAAAATTCAAAGGAATTGAGTCGAAGGAAGAGATTGAAACTCGAATGAGAGTGATTCTGTAAATACATTTACTCTATATGTTAAGTTTTGCCTAGAGCTACCAAAGCTCTGATACCAACTGTAACGACCCGGAATTTTGGACCATTCGCGTCCATTATAAGTGTATAGGTAGACACTCATGCCGGAGTTTTCAAATATGACGAAAATTTACCAGTTGCTATGTTTAACTAGACGTATTTCAAATATTAAATTTTTATTTCAAAATTTTATCGTTTAAAATTTTACAAAATTGCAACTAATTACGTTACTAAAACCGGTTAAATTGACGGGTCGTTACAGGGTGAGTGGTCGACTGGTCGCAGTATAAAAATTAAGGTTCCTTAACTTCTGATTCGATTTTTGGTTATTTGATTTTCGTTCTTGGTGGATTATTAATTTCCATTTCACAGTGATCCCTAAACAGTGACTAGTCTTTATTTCCAATTCATAGATTTTTCCAAATTTAATTTCACTTGTTTAATATAGGGTTAACAAGTTTTAGGGTTTGCGTTCAATAACAAAGGGTTTACTTAGGTTATAATCATATTTATCAATCTATAGTAATTCAAATTTCTAATCCGTATTCCAGGTTTAACAATTAGGGTTTACACCTTACAGTTTAAATTTTTACATCCTAGATTAGATAGAACAGATTAAGTTTAACTGTAATAATCAACTTATTAAACATATTCCCACTCACCATGAATCCAAGCTCTAACTCTACTCCACGTATAAGATCTGCACCCGTTAGCTTACCCTCTCCTAGATCCAATTCACCTATATACTTTTTCTTTGATTTTAATTTATTTTTGAAAGAAAATTTGTAGGTGGAGAGAAAGTGTTTTGGTGGAGTTTTGGTGTGCTGAAAATTTTCTAATGAAATTAGGGTTAGCCTAGCTGTTAATTTATAGGGGTTAAGGGTTAATTTAGAGCATTGGATCTAACCTAGAAAATCTTTGCTCTCATCTCGATCGTACATCGCATACTTTCCATCAAAGAAAAATCTTTTAGTTAATCACAGTCTTTCAATCGATGCACCAAATCCTTGAACATACACGACCAACGGTCGACCGTCGATAGTGATAAGTCCACCGCTATTGGTCGACCATTGGGATCCAGAGGTCGACCGCTTACAACGTAAATTTGGGAAGTTTTTATTTTTAAATTTTATTTTATTTTCAAATTTTAAAATGTCTGTAATTTCTCCGTCCTAACTTTGATTTCAAAGTGTTATACATGAAAGGTGTCTGCAAAATCACTAGGAATGCAATGGTGCAAGTTTCACAGCCAAATTCGGATGTTTGTGAAAATTTCATTTTAGCTCTTGTTTTATTTAAATTTAATTTTCTTATTAAATTTTTCACTAAATTTTTGGGGTATTACATTCTCTCCCCTAAAATATTTTCGTCCCCGAAATCTCCAAGGATGGGAAAATGTAACTTATACACGCAACAATCAATGGCAACAACCATCTACTCATTCATCATCCACGGGAAATCATTGTCGTTAGAAATTTTCTAATGCAACATGTATGTCTGTATGCAATGTGAAATGCACATGAATTTATACTACTGCAAGGAGTAGGAGGTCTCTTGATCCAGTCGACCTCCTGTCATGCAAGTGCTCATGCCATACATTCAAAATGTATGCAACATCCTAAGTAAGTATACTTGCAATTCCACATGTATGCGCAACCATTCAATCCATATGTAACATACATGTGATAATGCTCAACAAGATAAACAATAACATAGAATCCATACGCATAATATCCAACAAGTTAAACAATAGACAAGAGATAATGTGATTATGTATGTACTACCTAGAGGATATACTATCCTAAATGTGTAAAAGAAACAATCCAAAGAATACATCCACTTACATCCATCATCTATAACATATCCTAATGACATGTTTCAACCATCCTACCATCCAATGCTCTCTATCTAAACTAGAACCTAAATACAAAAGTAATCTATACTTTTCTAACTAAAATGGAAATGTACCAGAAAAGAGTTCGGGATGGGTAGCTTGGACTTTCTCCTCAAGCTTCCTTGCACCCTTAATAGGATCGTCTCCTTACTGTAATTTAACCAGTTTAATTATTTCATTATAGAGTCAATTTGTCCCATGCCTAAAAATATGGTAGGTGCATGGTGAACAAGGACTCACCTATCCTTTTTTAACTTTCCCTAACTGACACAGCTCGGCCACAGTAGTTGCATTGCATAAACACTTTTGCAAGTACCTAATGATGGTTTCACGATAATGTAGCCGTATTCTATCTTGCCTTGGGGATTTTCTACTTGTTTGCTTTCCATTGTGAACTCAGCTCCATAGACTATAGAGGACTTGGCTGCTTGGATTATCGTGGACTCGGCTCCATGGACTACCCCATATGTCTCCTGTTAGTACTGTCAATTGCTCTAACTTGTGCAGTCCTTGTCTTTCTATGAATCGAATTCATCATTTTTTTCAAATGCACTTCTCATCCTTTACCACTGGCATACACCTTTAATCTGAATGTATATGCATAGGTAATTCTATGAAATCCTTGCTTCTAACTCAAATAATGCTAACTTTCACCAAGCTAAATAACTTGAACATAAGTATGCTCCTACGAAATTGTAGCCTTATGCAATTCTCAAAGCACAACCATACCGCCTTACCATTGATTAGTATACATAATTAGTTCATCTCTTAGATACTAGGGGAGACATCCTGAAAGTGGATGGTGTCTCCTCCTATGGTACTTTGCTCTTAGCGTTTTGCTATCTAGCCATTTCACCCGATGGTATCCAAACTATTAAAGGAAGTTCGACCTAATACTATATGCTTCCAACTCAATCGTTGATTGGAAAGATCACTAAATTCTCGTATTACTTATTATCTCTGTCCCAACCATTTCAATGCTTCCAAATTACATAGTTGTCATAGTGGGCTATTTAATCATATTCATTTAACTCCAGTCTATTTCATTCCTTTTAGTTTAAATGATAGACATAATATCTTTAATTTACCTTTTTAAATCAAAACCATTGATTTTAATCATCATTTCCACAAAACTAGTAATTTTTTAAAATTGTAAAACCCTCCATTCGATTTCAACAAATGTTTCATTTTTTACTAAAATCTTGACATTTGTCTTTAATTAAATTATCATAGACGGATAACCTTATCTTAGCAAAATATACGTAAAACATACCATTTTAAAATTTTCTTTCATAAATAACAAATTTTCACAAAAGTGTATTTTTAAAGAAAACGTAGTACTTTAACTTATTATTTTAGAGTTTGATAGAAACATCGATAAAAGACATTTCCAAGTACTAACTATTGCTTATTTATAAAAAGAGTTCCAAAAGTTAGGTCTTACATAGTTCTCACTTTTTTTCAATAGTTCTATTATTAAAGCAAAGTGCACATTGAGGGTTAGGGTAACAATGTGCCTAAAAGACAAAACAAAAGCTCTAAAACAGTTATTGAAAGATCGCTTTTCATCAAATTCTCTAATTTTACCTTTTTTAACAATTTCCATTAAGTTTGTCTGATTGTTTTATATAAAATCATAAACTAACTTTTTTCTATTTAAAATATTAGACATCTAATGTTTCTAACTTTAGAAAACGTTTTCATTAATTTATCACTTAAATCGAAGTAGACAGTAGCAACCTAATTACCTAAGCCCACTTATACCTAATAGTGCTTTAAGTGCATAAGGTTTCCGTCATTTTTTTCAAATATGGTTAACTCAAGTTTATTTTCCAATATAGTGTCCAATTTTAATACCGGAATATTCTATTCATAACTTTAAGTAAATAGGAGTCCTTGCAACTACTACCAATATGAGAATAGGGTTTTTACTTTAACTGGAGAAATTTGCCTTAAGTTTGTAGAATCTTCTTTCATGTTCCCCTTACGCTTTATTGACATCATATTCTTATTATATGAGTCTTATGGTACTAATCTACTTCACTTACCCTTTAAATCCATAATTTACTTGCTACTGCTAATTGGTATAGAAAACCTCTCTAACATTTCTTTATGGGGTAAATCTTAATAAACGTGAAAGGTTTATTTTCCATCTCAACTGTTATAACTTTAACATTTATTCTAACCCCCAATTGTTTGCTTATATAAGGGATAAGCCAAAAACTACCTTATTAGTCAAAATGCATAGGGTATTGTGTATTAATATACATATAAAAAATTATAATTACGCTCTCTTAGTCGGTAGGCTCATTTTGTCTCCTCGCTTTTAGTTATCGGTGGAAGTGGAACCATTTAGGGATGTTCCCTCCCAAAATATTAGCTACATTATTAGAGCCATTTCCCATAAAATTTAATCATTCTCACAATCTTGTTATACTTATATATATATATATATATAATAAAATGTATACGTTATTGAATAACCAAATTCTGAGTACACGCATATATATACATTACACACTTATACACTACACTTTCTAGAAACACAAACCCGTTATCCTCTACAAACTACCAATCAAGCCCAATAACTATTAAAGGAAATAAGAAAAAACTAAGAATAAAGCATCTTAAACACTGCATGCAGCTATAGTACGCCACAGCCAATCTGCATTGTCCCATTGCAACAAAGCACAAAAATCTCCTCAGCCTGATCTGGAGATCTTTTAGCTTGAAGAAGAACTCATACACACATTGTATACGAAGCTTTATACCTGGATAGCTATATAATGATCCCACAGTGTAGTGGAAACACGTATCTATTATGTTGCATTCAATATTGGCACCCCAGATCCAAAAAAGTTTTTGGTTATTAGTTATTACGTACTCATTTCAATCAAGCCCAAGTATAAGAGGAGCAGACTGTTTTGCCCATCCTTCCAAAATACGCTAGCTAAATATTAAAGTCTCTACTGTTGAAGGCAGATGGCATAGTGTCTTCATTGCACATTATTAACATTTATGTAAACCAACCCATTTCCACTCTAAAATAGCAACTTGAAACATAACACACTAGGCACAAAAGAATAAACGTATAGTAACACTAACCCCATAGGGATTGTGGGTTTCCATGACGATGAACGCATAGGGTAGCATTCAACTCCCATGTGATCCACGACACAAAGTTCAAGGTTTATTCATAGAGCTCCCAGTTCTTCTTTTAGGTGGAGCTGTAGTTGGTTTATGGACCTTCTCACCTTGCTTCTAAACATACGCGGGATTCAAAGAAACCATACTAGAGTGTAATGACCCTAATTTTGATTAACATTATTCAGGACATTTAATTAGTTAAATAAAATAAAATAATGTAAATGGTTAAAGGAATTGAGATTTGAATAGTAATGGGTAGCTGTGCCAAATAACTATTGAACTAAAAGAAATTAAAATGAAATAGTAAGGGAAATTAGATAAGGGGCAAAGTAGGAATAAGTTATATTCTTATACCCTAAACCCTTATGCATATTCATTTCACATGTTCCTAAAAAAATCAAAATATAAGATAGGTCGGCTACCATTAGGGGAAAGCAAGAAGAAGATAAAGCTAGAATCAAAAGAAGGAAGCCTAATCAACTTAATCCAAGATCAAATCTCAACTCCTTAACAAACAAGCTAAAGGTGAATAATAGGTTACATCTCATGTTTTCTTATTTTTGGTTATAGTTGAAATTCGAAATTATTTTTACAAATGAATTGCCATGTTTTGATTGTTTAAATGGATGTATATGCTTGTTGATGATTTATCCTATTTCATATAGATTGTATGATAAGGTTTAAATTGAAAAACCAATTAAACGACATCCAAATTCCTTGCAATTTTACTATAAGGTCAAAAATAATATTTTAGAGATGGGTTTCAAGTTTCATAATTTTCTGAATTAATGTGGATTTATTATGAATTTTCTAGTGAAGAAATTAGTTAATTGGGTTTAAAATTATTTACGGCTATTATATGTAAGCTTTGGGTCAGAAACTTAAATATGTTAGAAAACATATTAAAAGTGATTTATAGGAATTTTGTAGAATTTTCCTAAGTGTTTTAATAAGTACATAAAATTATTTAAGGTATGGGACTTAAATGTTTTATATGTTTATAAAAGGAGAAGAGGAAATTTGCAAATGTTTTAAATTAGTTATTTCTGAAATTCGGTAGCACTTTTAGAAAAGATATGGGAAAAGAAATTGGCAACCAATCATATGTTGACAAACAAAGCAGGTTAGTTGAAAAGAAATTCCTTTTTAAAGTTAAAAATCAGGTTTTATAAGATTTTGCTGTTTGGCCACTTTCGCCAACTACCTTTCGACTACATACTTTCGCCTCCAACCAGTTCGAACCAATACACATAGTATCAAGAACTTGGTATGTAGTGGATTGGAGATAGGTGAAAGGTATATAGTCAAACCAGGGGTCCCAAAGGGGTCGAAACCTTGTTTTGCTTTTAAAAGGAAATGCGCCTGCTTTGCTTTCGAAAAGAATGCTTTCGAATAAGATAGCTTTCGACTTTGTCAAACGTTTAAAGAAAGGTTTCGAAAGATGTTGCGCTTTTGTTTTAAAACAATGCTTTCGAAGGGGTCGAAACCCCTTGCTGTCGCATCCTACCTTTCGAAGCAATGCTTTCAAAAGGGTTCCTTTGTTTTAAAATTTGAGCCGCTTCTCTAATGCTTTCAAAGGGGTTGGTTTCGATACCATCCACTTCTTTTACTTAGGAAATTGCTTTCGAAAGTGTTGCTTTTGACATAGATGTTTTAAGACCCTTTTTGAGATTTTGAAAGCTAAACCCAAAGGTTTCGAAAGGTAGTTCCACATGTTTTTACTTGAACCTAATGCTTTCAAAAGGTTTGATTTACGTAAAGGACTTAATGCTTTCAAAAGGTATATGATAAAAATTTCAAAGGGGTGGTTCCCCAATGTTTTCGAAAGGTTTACCTTAGTGAATGGAGGATTTTTACTGTTTTTGAAAGGCATGTTTAAAGTGTTTTGAAAAGAGAATGTCCAAGGTTTTGTAAAGCTTTTGAAAGGATACTTTTAATGTTTTCAAAAGGTCTATTGTAAATGGTTTCGAAAGGTATGTTTTGGTCTTTCGGCCTAAGGTTATAAAGTAAAGTAGTTTACTTGTATCGAAAGGGGTACTTTTAATGGTTTCGAAATGGGTACTTTCAAAGGTTTTGAAAGGGGTTGTTTAAAGCTTTTAAACATGAGTTTCGAATGTGTTCATCAATAATGTTTTGTGTAAAGTATATATAACATGGCAAAGTGATTTGAGTAAAGCATAGTGTATGTTTTCCTTGTTTAAGTATGATTTAAAGGGTTAAATCAATTTGAAAATAAATGTTTTCAAGGAAAATTTGATGGGGTAGTTGACCCTCAGTAAATGACTCAGATATTAGAATACCAAATGGGACTGGTATGAGGTCACGCCCTATACATTAGCTAGTAGCCCTTAGCTAATATAATTCCAAAATTCCAATGTGTAGGGCTTTGTCACAGGTAAGACTAAAATGATGTTACACACAGAAAGGAATATACAGAGTAATGATAGGTTATTAGTGAGCCCGTAAAACAATTAGGATTAGTTGACCCTGGGAGAAGTAAGTTAGGGACAGACCATCCAGAAGTGTGTCTATGTCTGGTAGGCCCGATTCAGCCAAAGGTTAGAAGTTAGCCAAACAAAACTGTAGTGTTCGAAAAGATAGTTCATTGATTAACTGGTTTGTATGCTTACATGAAATTGAAATTATTGCTTTAACCAGTTTTGTTGCAGGATTTTGATTTGCAAAAGATATGTTTTTAAAAGGATATTTCGCTAAGTGGCATGGTCTCACTTAATATCAGATAACTGAGAGGTATTATTCACACCTGGCTTTATGTCTGACTCGAAGTTTATGTTTTTCCCCTTAAACTCTTGGGTGCTCAAAATTGATTTGAGTGGGCTGAGAGTTGAGGATTTGTAGGTTTTAGTAGGTGGATGAATAATGCTTCTAGAGACGAGCAGGAGGCTGATGTTAGCTATTTAGGAGTTGTTATGTTTTTATTTCTACTATGATGTATTAAGACAGTTTTTGTCTATTTAGTACTCTAGTTATCCAAGGGGGCATCTTCATTTGTTTCTTTTGACTTATTTTGTAATAATTATATTTGATCTGAACCTGGGAAACATTTGGGATTATGTAATTGGATATGAAACATGATTTTGTGAAATATAATCAGAATTTTTTTTTTGAAATCTGTGATTTTGTTTCATATTCATGTAATTCGGATATTATGGATACCATTAACATTACCGTATTTTTTCGTCGGAAGTTAATACTATAGATGACTGCTGCATCTATAGTGCTTAACTTTGGGCCTCAAGATAGAGGATGTTACAACTTGGTATCAGAGCATAGGTTTATGAAAAACTTTAAACTAAAATGATTTTTAAAACATAATCCTAAGGAATTAGAGAAAAGACCGGGGTATGGGATAACACTATAGTAACGTATTTGTATTTGCTATATATAAGTATACGCTTTATCTCTATTCTCCTACCTCTATTAGGCTATTCTTCTGTATCTTATGAAGGCTTGAATGCAGATATGGATGATAGAAGTGGAAGAGTGAACCTTGGTGGGGGGAGCACCACAACTAATGGAAATGCCAAACCAAATACGAGGAGGAATCAAGGTCAGGCACAAGATGGAAATGTGGGTGCTGGAGTCCCGCAAGTTGATATGGGAGCGATGTAGCAGTTCTTTGTAAACATGATGCCAATGGGAGTTGTTGTTGGAGTAGTTGGAGGAGGAAATCAAGAAACTCCGGTGGTGAAAAACTATGATGTTTTGAGTAAAGACTATACCCGGCTGAGAGGAAAGACGTTTATTGGTACTGAGGATGCAATCGAAATAGAGAATGGGCTACTTTATTACGAGAGGATTTTCATTGATCTAGGGCTCAATGATGAGCAGAAGGGAAGGCTTGCTTCCAGACAGTTACAAGGAGCAGCGCTATACTGGTGGAACAATGTTATGATCGGAGTTAATGAGGAGACTATGACTTAGGCTGAATTTAAAAGGAGATTGGAGGAGAGGTTTATATCGGAGATTGCAAAGTCTACTCTACTCAGGAAGTTTGCCTAGTTGGAGCAGGGAGACATGACTGTGCTTGAGTATGCAACGAGGTTTGAGGAGCTAGCGAGATATGGCTATGCTACGGTTGATACTGTGATTAAGAGAAATGAGAAGTTTATTCGGGGGTTGAAACATGAGCTTTTTAAGGCCACATTACCGCATATTAGGGATCCATGTGATGTTGTTGTGGAAATGGCTTTGAGGCATGAAGAGATGCTTGCTTTTCTTGAAAGAAATAAGGTAAAGGAAGCTCAGGGAGTGCAAAGTCAAAAGAGAAAGTTTTTCTACAAGAAGGGAGCTCAGAAGAGTGGGGCTACCAAGAAGGGAAAGTCGAAGGTTGTCTTCTATAAATGTGACAAGAAAGGGCATTTCACAAATGAATGTCGCTCGGGAGATGGAAAGAAGGTGGTCGAGAAGAAGAATATTAGATGCTTCAACTGTGATCAAATTGGACATTATAAGAACCAGTGCAAGGAGCCAGCCAAGGATAGAAAGAGCAAAGTGTTTGCATTGGAGCCAGCTACCTCGAGGCCAACAGTAGAGGAAAAGGGAAAGTGTGTTGGGAGGTGCGCTTATGATTCATGGTATGTCAGCCAGCGTTCTATTTGATACCGGTACATCGCATTCTTTTATATCTCATTGTTTGGTAGATAAGCTTAACCTAGAGCCCTTATACCTAGTTACTTCCTTAATGGTTGCAAATCCGATAGGAGGGTATGCGACTCTTGGGATGAGATGTAACCACCTAGAGTTTGAGTTGTTAGGTTATACCTTTATTTGCAGTTTGCATATGTTTGATTTTTTAGGGTTCGAAATTATTTTGGGTATGGATTGGATAATTAAGTATGATGATTGGGTATTTTGACACGATAGGAAAATATCACTTAGACACCCTGATTGTAGTGATCGGATTGTATACTCCATAGAAAACCCTAGTTTTGAGAATGCTTTGTTGGGTGTTGTGGATGTAGAAAAATGAGTTGAGTCGAGTTTTTATTGTTAGAGAATTCGCAGATGTCTTTGAACCTATAGTAGGATTACCGCTGAAACGAGCCATTGAGTTTTGGATAGATTTGGTACCAGGAGCAGAACCGGCGAGTAGACCACCAAGCAGAATGACACCTACTGAGATGAGGGAGCTCAAGGTGTAGGTTGTGGATTTGGAAAGCAAAAAAAAATTCAGACCAAGCAGTATGCCTTGGGGAGTAGCCGTAGTGTTTGTAAAGAAGCCGGATGGATCGTTAAGGTTATGTATCGATTATCATAAGTTGAATGAGAAGACGATAAAGAACCGATATCTATTACCTAGAACTGACGATTTTTTTGATCAGTTAAGTGGAGCCAGAGTATTTTTCCAGTTGGATTTGGCGACAGGATTCCATCAGCTTAGAGTGGCAGAGGATAGTATCCCTTTGACGGTGTTTAGAACCAGATATGGATCATACGAATGGTAAGTAATGTCGTTCGGACTAACTAATGCGCCAGCATTCTTTGTAGATTTGATGAACCAAATTTTCTGAGAGCAGTTGGATAGGTTTGTGTTGGTTTTCATAGATGATATATTGATATACTCTAAAAATGAAAGAGAGCACGAAGTTCATCTTAGAGTAGTGCTTGAGACATTGAGGCAACATCAACTGAAGGCCAAATTTTCAAAGTGTCATTTCTAGAAGAAAGAAGTGAGGTTTCTTGGTCATGTAGTCTCAGAGAAAGGATTGTTTGTAGATCCGGCTAAGATCAAGGCAATGAATAATTGGAAGAGACCCGAGACAGTGACTGAGATAAAAAGTTTTCTTGGATTAGCTGGGTATTATCGGAGATTCATTAATGATTTTTCTTGGATAGCGGCACCGATGACCAAGTTAATGCGGAAAGATGTGAAGTTCATCTAGACTGATAAGTGTGAGGAGGCATTCCAGAAGCTGAAACACTTATTGACGAATGCACCTGTGTTAGTTGTTCCAGAAGGGAATCAGGATTTAGTAGTGTATACAGATGCATGTGGGATAGGATTAGGAGCTGTGTTAATGCAAAGAGGTAAAGTGATTGCCTATGCTTCTCGACAGCTCAGACCGCATGAGGTCAGGTACCCGTCTCATGATTTGGAATTAGCTACAGTGATTTTTGCGTTGAAGGTGTAGAGATATTACCTTTTAGGAGAGAGATTTGAGTTATATACGGATCATAAGTCGTTGAAATATTTACTCTCTTAGAAGGAGTTGAATATGAGACATCAAAGGTGGTTAGAGTTTATAGCCGCTTAAGATTTTGGTATTGAGTACACACCAGGAAAAGGCAACAAGGTTGTAGATGCACTTAGCAGAAAACATCAGAACGCAGTATAGGCAATGATAGCTGAGTGGAAATATTTAGAGGCGTTGACCGCATGCATAGTACAGTGGAGATCTAAGAGTGGTTCTAGTACAGAAACTGCTATGTTGTCATGTTTAAAAGTTCGACCGGTGATGATCAAAAGGATTGCTTCTAAGCAAGGAGAGGATCCAGTATTAGCTGAGCGGATCAGGAAGTTAAGAAATGGAATAGAGAGCGATGACTTAAAGAGTTCAGCCTTGACCGGAATGGATGGTTAAGAAAGAAAGGCGGACTATGTGTTCCGAATGTGGGAAGCATTAGGAAGGAAGTTCTAAAAGAATGTCATCGTTCGAAGTTCACTATTCATACAGGAGGAACTAAGATGTATCAGGATATGAAGAGAAGTTTCTTCTGGGAAGGTATGAAGGGAGATGTTGGCTCATGGGTGAAACAGTGTTTGAACTGTCAACAGGTAAAAGCCGAACATCAGAATTCAAGTGGGTTACTTCAGCCTTTAAATGTTCCAGTTTGGAAGTGGGATTCAATCTCGATGGATATTATAGATGGGTTAATAAGATCCAATAGAGGAAATGAAAGCATATGGATCATAGTGGACAGGTTAACCAAAAGTGCCCATTTCATTCCAGTTAAGTCACCCAGGATGGCACTTGTTTTAGCTAAGTTATTTATGAATAATGTAGTTAGACTGCATGGAATTCCTAGTAGTATAGTAAGTGATAGAGATTCCTTATTCACTAGCGAGTTCTGGAAGAGTCTACAGGAGATTTTAGGTACCAAGCTCAAGATGATACCGCTTACCATCCGCAAACAGATGGGCAAACGGAAAGAGTTAACAAAATCTTAGAAGATTTGTTAAGAGCTTATGTGCAAGATTTGGAGGATCATGGAAAGACCATCTACACTTAGTCGAGTTTTCATATAACAACAATTATCAGGCTAGTATAGGGATGACATCGTTTGAAGCTTTATATGGAAGGCCATGCAAATCTCCCGTTTGTTGGTTAGAGACTGGGGATATGTTAGTTCTTGGTCTGTATTTGGTTAGGAAAGCTGTAGAAAAGATTGAATTAATTAGAGCTAGAATGAAGGAAGCTCAGTCTAGGCAGAAGAGCTATGCTGATAGAAGACGGAAAGACTTGGAGTTCTCAGTTGGAGATCATGTTTTTGTTAAGGTATCACCGAGGAAAGGTGTAATTCGATTTGGAAAATCAAGAAAATTGGCAATGAGATTTGTAGGACCATTTCCTATTGTAGAAAGGAATGGGAAACTCGCATATAGAATAGAGTTACCAAACAGTTTGGCAGGAGTCCGTAATGTTTTTCATATTTCCCATCTAAGGAAGTGTATTCAAGATCCAGAGACTACTATAGTACCGACTATGTTAACTGACTTAGCAGTGGAACCGAATTTGACTTTAGTTAGGAAGCCAGTTCGTATAGTCGCGAGAGATGAGAAGAGGCTAAGGAACAAGAAAGTCAGATTAGTTAAAGTCCAGTGGAGCGAAGACAAGAGAGACTCTACTTGGGAAATTGAGAGTAGGATTAGAGACGCTTATCCTGATTTGTTTCATGGTATGTTTTACCTTTATGATTGATTTGATGTGCACCTTATCGTAATTTTGAGGACAAAATTCTTTAAGGAGGGGAGTCTGTAATGACCCTATTTTGATTAAAATTATTTAGGACATTTAATTAGTTAAATAAAATAAAATAATGTAAATGGTTAAGGGAATCGAGATTTGAATAGTAATGGGTAGCCATGCCAAATAACTAACGAACTAAATGAAATTAAAATGAAATAGTAAGGGAAATTAGATAGGGGCAAAGTAGGAATAAGTTATATTCTTATACCGTAAACCCTCATGCACATTCATTTCACACGTTCATAAACAAAATCAAAATATAAGAGAGGCCGACCACCGTTAGGGGAAACCAAGAAGAAGATAAAGCTAGAATCAAAAGAAGGATGCCTAATCAACTTAATCCAAGATCAAATCTTAACTCCATAAAAAACAAGCTAAAGGTGAATAATAGGTTACATCTCATGTTTACTTAGTTTCGGTTATAGTTGAAATCCAAAATTATTTTTCAAATGAGTTGCCATATTTTGATTGTTTAAATAGATGTATATGCTTGTTGATGATTTATGCTATTTCATATAGATTTTATGATAAGGTTCAACTTGAATACCAATTAAATGACATCCATATGCCTTGCGATTTTAATATAAGGTTAGAAATAATATTTTAGAGATAGGTTTCAAGTTTCATAATTTTCTGAATTCATGTAGATTTATTATGAATTTTCTAGTGAAGAAATTGGTTAATTGGGTTTAAAATTATTTACGGTTATTATATGTTAGCTTTGGGTCAGAAATTTAAATATGTTATAAAACATATTAAAAGTGATTTATAGGAATTTCTGTAGAATTTTCCTAAGTGTTTTAATAAGTATATAAAATTATTTAAGGTATAGGACTTAAATGTATTATACGTTTATAAAAGGAGAAGGGGCAATTTGCAAATGTTTTAAATTATTTATTTATGAAATTCAGCAGCACTTTTAGAAAAGATTTTGGAAAAGAAATTGGCAACCAATCATATGTTGACAAACAAAGCAGGTTAGTTGAAAAGAAATTACTTTTTAAAGTTAAAAATCAGTTTTTATAAGGTTTTGCTGTTTCGCCACTTTCGGCAGCTACCTTTCGACTACATACTTCCACCTCTAACCAGTTCGAAACCAATACACATGGTATCAAGAACTTGGTATGTAATGGATTGGAGATAGTCGAATGGTATAGAGTTGAAACAGGGGTTCCTAAGGGGTCAAAACCTTGTTTTGCTTTTAAAAGGAAATGCGCCTGCTTTGCTTTCGAAGAGAATGCTTTCGAATAAGATAGCTTTCGACTTTGTCAAATGTTTAAAGAAAGGTTTCGAAAGAGGTTGCACCTTTGTTTTAATACAATGCTTTCGAAGGGGTCGATACCCTTTGCTGCCGCATCCAACCTTTCGAAGCAGTGCTTTCGAAAGGGTTCCTTTGTTTTAGAATTTAAGCCGCTTCTCCAATGCGTTCGAAGAGGTTGGTTTCGATACCATCCACTTCTTTTACTTAGGAAATTGCTTTCGAAAGAGTTGCTTTCGACTTAAATGTTTTAAGATCCCTTGTGAGATTTTGAAAGTTAACACAAAGGTTTCGAAAGGAATGGTTTTGAATGGTTTCGAAAGGTAGTTCCACATGTTTTTACTTGAACCCAATGCTTTCGAAAGGTTTGATTTATGTAAAGGACTTAATGCTTTCGAAAGGTAGTTCCACATGTTTTTAATTGAACCCAATGCTTTCGAAAGGTTTGATTTATGTAAGGGACTTAATGCTTTCGAAAGGTTTGATTTATGTAAAGGACTTAATGCTTTCGAAAGGTATGTGATAAAGGTTTCGAAGGGGTGGTTCCCCAATGTTTTCGAATGGTTTACCATAGTGTTTAAATAGAGGGTTTCCAATGTTTTCGAAAGGCATGTTTAAAGTATTTTGAAAAGAAGATGTCTAAGGTTTTGTAAAACTTTCGAAAGGATACTTTTAATGTTTTCAAAAGGTCTATTGTAAATGGTTTCGAAAGGTGTGTTTTGGCCTTTCGGCCTAAGGTTCTAAAGTAAAGTAGTTTACTTGTATCGAAAGGGGTACTTTCAATAGTTTCAAAAGGGGTACTTTCAAAGGTTTCGAAAGGGGTTGTTTAAAGCTTTTAAACATGGGTTTCGAATGTGTTCATCAATAATGTTTTGTGTGAAGTATATATAACATGACAAAGTGATTTGAGTAAAGCATAGAGTATGTTTTCCTTGTTTTATTATAATTTAAATGGTTAAATCAA
Source organism: Allium fistulosum (assembly GCA_030737815.1). Classification (NCBI taxonomy): domain Eukaryota; kingdom Viridiplantae; phylum Streptophyta; class Magnoliopsida; order Asparagales; family Amaryllidaceae; genus Allium; species Allium fistulosum. The sequence goes on from CM060905.1 coordinate 1,100,204,595, forward strand.
TTTGAAAAGAAATGTTTTCAAGGAAAATTTGATGGGGTAGTTGACCCTAAGTAAATGACATAGATATTAGAATACCAGATGGGACTAATATGGGGTCGTGCTCTATACTTTAGCTAGTAGCCTTTAGCAAATATAAGTCCAAAATTCCAGTGTGTAGGGCTTTGTAACAGGTAAGACTAAAATGATGTTACACACAGAAAGGAATATACAGAGTAAATATAGGTTATTGGTGAGCCTACAAAACCATTAGGATCAGTTGACCCTGGGAGAAGTAAGTTATGGACAGACCGTCCAGAAGTGTGTCTAACAGAAGTTAGATTATTTATTATGTCTGGTAGGCCCGAGTCAGCCAAAGGTTAGTAGTTAGACAAACAAAACTATAGTGTTCGGACAGATAGTCCATTGATTAACTGATTTGTATGCTTACATGCACTACACCATATTGGCAGTTTCGCAACCCCCTCATGCGGAAGAATAGCAACGGTTTCGAGCTGTTGTAAAATCAATAAGAACGACTAAAGGCCGTTTTACTTTTGCAACCGGTCGAAGCCGTTGTGATTTTTTTTTAGTTCGTTGCCACTTGTGTAACCCCCTTATTCCCAAAATAGTACGCTCCTTTACCATTTGCCCTAATATCGTCCCCGTACTCTTCTCTAATTTCATCTTCAGATCGCCAAATTTTAATCTCTTGAAAGCCATCAATTGTTAAACACTGACATACTACACTCAATTGAGGCAAAGGTATCGATTATCGACGCAGTTCAAAAAGAATCTGGTGATCTCATTTTCCAATCGATCCGGTCAAGGTATTTAATACGAATCGATTTTTATTTTTATTCCTTATGAATGGTTCGTTATGTTTAAATCATCAATTTGGTTCCTATTTTCGAATGTTTAAATTTAAGTCTTGTTAAATTGCAATTTGATTTTGATTCTTCAATTTGGGTCAGTTCAGTTATCTGAGTTCTCATCTGTAGTTATAACTTGCAAATCTTATATGATTGAGCTTCCAGTAAAGTCAGATTTGTGTTATGAGCAAGTAATTTGTACACGTTCAATACATTTTGATTTTATATGCTTAAATAATGTCGTACTCATGGTCACTGACTTCGACAGCTTGTAGAGCACATCAGTTTAAGCAACATTTATTACAATTTCTATATCTACTAACCAATCTAGAATACCTGGTTGTGTTTAATAAATCCAGAAATAACAAACTATGAATGTGTAGGAAGTCTGTTGTAGTGTCTTTTTCTTGATATTGTAGTATGTGTAGGTAGTAGTAGGCTGGACCACTTTCAAGTTTCATTGACTTCATGCTTTTGTTCAATACTATAAGAACTCTAAAAGCAAAAATTTGGTCCTATTTATTTTACTTTCTCTACTTAGCGTTACATTTGTAGCTATAAGCATATTGGAGGTCATTGTAGCCATAAGAAAATTCTGATCTACTTTATGGCCTGCATTTGTAAAAAAATGTACTAAGTGAATCCATCATCATTTTCCTGCTTTGATTTGTCTTTGGATAGGAGACATTTAAGTGGAAAAATTGAGTTGTTCTGTCTCCTTTCGTTAGCCACTTCATTTTGGGTCTTTGTCTAATTTTTGTAGCTTGTTTGTTTAGCTCTCAGGTTAGACTATCAAACTGTTGTTTACAAAGTCTATTAATCTGTTCATCATTCGGGTGGATGATTAGGTGATTGTAGGACTAGTCCAGCTCCTTCCTTACATCGTCAACTTTGTTTTGAGAATTATGCTCCTATCTGTTCCAGTTTTCTAGTTTCGTTTTTACTGCTTTTAGCTTTGTTAGGAGTTGGAGTAAAGGATTTCCAATATAAGAATAATTCCACTCCTCTTCAATTATTTGCTTGTATCCTGATTTATATTGCCATCCGTTGCCGTATTTGAAAGGAATGTTTTTGGCATGTTCCTGTTGGGTATCAAAATTGAAAATTATTACAGTGTGATTGCTCGAGGAATGATTAGCAAAGAGAATCGAGAAACGTAGGAATTTAGTGAAACATTCCCAGTTAATAAAGCATATATCAATTTTGTTGTGAGTCAATAGATTAGGCCCACCATGTCATGTATATAATTCCTTATCCCTTGTGGCTCAAAGAGGTTAGCTGTTCTAATGCATTCTATCAAGTTTGTATGTGCATTAATGCTTTCGGTTATTGCTGACCGAGGATGTCGAGGAGCTGCATTTATCATGTTCAATGCAGGGTATTTCTGAGGACTTATCAATAGGGAGAGATAGGCTTTGGTCTATAATATTTGGATGATACTCTGTTTGATCAGAGTGTTGAATAGGTTGTACAGGTTTTGTGTGATCTATGACTATGGCTGCTTGAGTTGAGCAGGCATTATCGTGTTGAGTTATGTTTTTCACTTGAAACCGAGTTGTTTTGTATTATACTTTTACTAACTGCTGCTGTGTGGGGAGAGAAAATGTATTGCTACTGTGATATTAAAATTGTGTTTGAATTCTGGTTTGAACTGCTAACCTCCTTTTCATATTTGTCTAGGAATGTCTGTAGAGAACTGATATTGTGCACATTCTCGTTTGCTGTTTTAGTTTGGTGATCCATCACATCGGTTGCTATTGCCACTTGAGATAGGAAGGTAAAATCACTACTTATTTATTATTTCACTTTTAGTGAACTAAGGATTAGGTAAGAGATATCTCATGTGATACCAATGGGCACGTCCACCTTCATATTTGCTTTTTCCCAGCTCCATTTTCTCTCCTTCCTGTCAAAAAAAAAGTAAAAGAGTGACAACAACCACCTTAGCCGAACGTCCCTAGCGTTCCACCCATGCCTCGCCTTCCGCCTGAACCACCTTCGGCCCACCAACTCCGTCCAAGTGCCGAACAGCACCTTCCACCACCTAATGCTAATCGAACCCATCAGCTAATCCCCTCTCTACGTGCATGCGCACAACCATGCCTCACTGTCGTCCACACTCTCAAGGCCAGCAAGTCCTCTTCGTCGGCCTCCCCTTCCCTTCGCCCGACCCGCCACCTTGAAGCCGCCACGCACGGTAACCACAACTCCAGCCTATCACCTGTCGCCTCTAGCCTTCCCTCTGTCCCTCTTTTGGAATCTGCAGCTCTTTCCGTCTCTTATATATATAAAGGTATATTTTATTCTATATATATATATATTTCAGATTTTGGTAAATTTTACAGTAAAGAAGATATGTATTGGATGTTATGGCATATGTTAGCTTATATATAAAGTTAGATTCATATACTATGTTGTTATAATATATAAATACGTTTGCACAAGTTGTATATAAATTGTAGCTTTCGAACAATTTATAAATATATACTTTATGTATGTTTTAGAGATACATATATTGTGGCCGTTTATGTATGTTTTAGGACGAATGTTACAGTCACCTTGAAAATTGACTTATCACAACTTAGTTAAAAGATTGTCAAATGCAATGATAACAAATTAATCTGTAATCCACACATGATTAATAGAAATCAGTAAATTATTTGGAAAACAAGCATGTGTGTTTCTACTCAGTGCTTTATATGTATTATCGACGACTGGCTGTCTGTACACGGTGAATCCATTCGTTTCTATGGTTGAATAATAGGAAAAGATTACATGCTTATATTTGTAGTTTAGAATAATAAAGAAAGGGATGCAACACAAGTTAAGGAACAGTTTATTCCCTATAATGCTTGCTTATGGGTTTGTTTAGTGTTACCATATAAGCTGTCATTTGAGTTCCATCATTATCTTCATCTTTTAGGATTGATGTTTCATTAAGTTTTTGGGGATTGATTATAGTTAATATCTACTACTCTTTAACAGTTTTCCAAAGTAGAGATGCACCTTCTAATCTGAACCATCAGAATACATATTTGATGTTTTAAGTGTACAATGTTAGAGAACCAAGAAACAATTGGTTATGCAAAGGATGATCTTTTTACATTTATATATGATTTGTTTTACAAATTGTACAATGTGAGATAATCTAACACGTCCTCGTACGTGTGGTGTATCATCAGCCAAACATTGCAACATGGAAGAGAAGTAGTGTTGTAGTGTGCATTCTCATATTTACTAAAGCCTAAATGTTGTACTGTACTGCATGCTAGTTAGACATAGCTGCTTATAGTGACTGCTAGGGTATAAGTTGATGCAATGAATTTTGTTTTACTAAATATGAGACCATATTTAGTAAGTGGATAAAATTGTTGTTAATGGCGCAAGCCAAGTATCAGGAGAGGGGTAATGCATAGACATTACTCTGGTGCTACAAAATGGCGCCGTTGTAATGGCAAATATTTTGGAAACAGTTTGATGCTAATATTAAATTTCAAGTGAAATCAGAAGAATATACATCTGTTTAGTTAATATCAAAGTTGAACTTGGTGGAAAGCCATAAGATATTGTTACCCATGATTTCTTATTAGCTCTTGTTATTTTCTTTCAGTATGTCTTTTAGTATAGACAAACAATGGATGAATCAATCTAATCGAAGAAATACAGAATATGTGGAAGGTGTGAGAAATTTCGTTAAATTTGTTGCTGAAAACGGTGGCAATAAGGAAAAGTATTCGTGCCCTTGCACGCGGTGCAAAAATGAAGATACATTCAAATTAAATGACATTCATTTTCATTTGCTTAGATATGGTATTGTTCAATCATATACCGTGTGGTGTTTTCACGGGGAAAGAATACTGGAGAAGCCAAAACAACAACTGATTAGTCATGCCACGAATACTGATGAGTACGAACATATTAGGATGGAGGATTTGATCAATGATGCAGATAGATTCCATCATTTTCAACCTACAAGTCAGTTGCATGATAATGCTAATATTGGTGAGCAGTTTACGGATAAATCATTTTTTGATAGTGCAACTGCAACAGAGCCATTGTATCCTTCTTGTCCAAAAGAGATTACAAAGTTGTATGCCATTGTGAAACTGAATAGCTTGAAGACCCAATACGGATTTTCAGACAATGGTGTGACTGCACTACTCGAATTCATAAAGGAGTTACTCCCCGAAGGTAACACGCTACCGTCAAAGTACCCCGACGTGAAGAAGATCATTAAGCAAGTTGGGATGAATTACATAACTTATGATGCATGCATTAATGACTGCATCTTGTACTGGAAAGATAATGCAAACAAAGTTTCATGTACAAATTGCAACGCACCAAGATATAAGACATCATTCGACGAAGAGAGAAAAGCTACCACAGTACCTCAAAAGACCTTAAGACATTTTCCTTTAATTTCTAGATTGAGAAGACTGTATACTGTACCATGGACAGCAGAAGCGATGACCTGGCATGGTCGTGCCAAGTCCGGTACAACCGTAATGTGTCATCCGCGTGATACTTCTCAATGGAAAACTATAGATTCTTTTGATTCTTCATTTGCTGCTGAACCACGAAATATCACGCTTGGAATAGCAACAGATGGTTTCTGTCCGAATGCTTCTTTAACTAACCCTTACAGCTGTTGGCCAGTAATTGTAGTACCATATAACCTTCCTCCGTCTTTGTGCATGAAAAGAGAGTTCTCAATGTTAACACTATTGATTTCTGGGCCAAAACAACCGGGGAAGGATATTGATGTTTATTTAGAACCTTTGATAGACGAGTTAAAGCAGTTATGGGAAGGAGTCGTTGCATTTGATTCATTTAAGAAATCTGAGTTCATAATGAGAGCTAGAGTGTTGTGGGAAATCCATGATCATCCCGCTCTTGGGACTTTATCGGGATGTACAAATCACGGCTACTTTGCATGTCCTATTTGTGGAGAAGAAACTACATCTGTTTATCTCCCTGAAAGTAAGAAGATTTGTTACATAGGACATCGTAGATTTCTTCCATCCGGACACAAGTTTCGATACGATAAGACAAATTTCAACAACGAGCAAGAACTTAAGTGTCCTCCAAAACCACTGACTGGTTATCAAGTTGAAATAAAGGTAGCGAATATAAAAATGAAAGTTGGTAAAAACATACCAGAAATTGGTCGAAAACGGAAAAAGACAATCGATGAAGAAGTTCCTGCATGGTATAGGAGGTCGAAGTTCTTTGATTTGCCATATTGGAAAACAAATTTGACCCGACATAATATTGATGTTATGCATACAGAGATGAATGTCACGAAACATTTGATCAACACAATTATGAACCATAAAGACATGTCAAAAGATGGGATCAATGCACGGAAGGATTTGAAAATCATGGGTATAAAACAAAAGTTGTGGGTGATAGAAGATCCTGAAACAAGTAAAGTACCATACCAAATGTGACTTTCACTTTGAGCAAAGAAGAAAAGATACGGTTTTGCACCGTTTTGAAAATTTTTGAAAGTGCCGAGCAAATTCTCTTCGAACTTCCATAACAATGTGAGCATCAACCCTCCTGAACTAAAAAATATGAAGTCACATGATTACCACGTCATAATGCAACATTTACTTCCGGTATTGCTTCAGCATTGTTATCCGCAACATAAGGATCTACGGAATGTTATTCACCGCATTAGTCTCTTTTATAACATTTTGTGCTCAAAGGTGATCAACAAGGAACATCTTCTAAAAGCAAAGGCTAGTTTGGTAGAAGCAATGTGTGTTATTGAAAAACATTTTTCGCCTGCATTTTTTGATATCAGTATTCACCTTATGGTTCATTTAGCCGATGAAGCATTGATTTCTGGTCCTGTTAGATATAGGTGGATGTACCCATTTGAACGGTAAATTACTAATTTTAGTTATGTACATAATTATTCGATTTAAATAGCTATTGATGTCTACATTTTACAATTATTCATCTTCATAGGTTAATGAAAACATATAAAGGATATGTGCGCAACAAAAGATATATTGAAGGGTGTATTGCAGAAGGATATATTGTATAAGAAGCTAGTCTTTACTGCATGGAGTAAATCCCAAAAGGAGGTGCTGGCACTCATAAACATACCCGTGAAGCGTTTTTAGACGAGGATGATGAGTTTGTTGATGAAATAGCACTAGATAATGGTAAAGATATAACGTTAACTCAAGTGCAATTTCAACAAGTGCGTAAATGGGTCCTTGATAAGTACGACGGATTGGATGAATGGAAGAAGTAAATTCATGAATTTGTTCTGAATTCTTATTATTGTAAATCAATTCATATATATAGTATTTATTGTGTGTTTTTCGTAGGAGGTATAACTCCTATATTCAAAGCACCAAATCTCAAACTCGAGGCGGGGGTACATCTAGGGAAGCTATTAAAAATTTCACTTTTTGGTTACGTGAGGAGGTATATGTATTAAATATTTAACGTATTTTCAAGTTGACCATACACCTCCTTGACAATGTTTTTTTACTTATTGTGTTTGTTGTAGTTGTTGAAGACCGTCGATGTTGACTCAACTCTTTGGCGGTTAGTTAACGGGCCGAAGTTTGATGCCCGTAGTTATATGAAGTACCAAGTGAATGGGTTTTTATTTTCTCCGAAGAGTTATGAAGAGTGAAAGCGAACACAGGATAGTGGTGTATGCATGAGAGCAATTACACAATTTAGAGTGAGTGGGAAGGATAAAAATTTTAAGGAAGCAGAAACAACTTATTACGGAGTCATTCAACAGATAATTGAGTTGGATTACATTGACTTCAAACAAACAGTTTTTTATTGTGATTGGGTAAAGGTCGAAGATAAGATCAATGGTTGTAAAATAGATTCTGTTTCAAGCTTGATCACAGTTAACTTGGGAAAATTGAAGAATAAAGATAGCGTGAATGATGAGCCATTTATTCTTGCATCGGAAGCGAGTCAAGTGTTCTACTCAAAAGATTTAAAAAACAACGGATGGTTTGTGGTTTTTCATACACCAAAACAGTTGACTATAAATGTGGATGACACTGAGTTTCCCACCGTTTATCAATCAGCTTTTGAAGACAATGAAAAATTAGAAGATCTTATCAAATGCATATGTTAAATTTGTATTTCAGAGCAGTTATTGTACCTTAACAAAATATTTATTTAAAATGGTGTAAAATGTAAAATGGTGTGTTATATGATAGTAATAGATGCATTATATTTTTTATTAGTGCCATTATAATATCCTGATGGATCCATAAGGATGGATATATTGCAAGAGTTCATTTTGTGTTTGTAGTTGTAGGTACTTACATATGATCACATACATACACACATGTACACATACATACATATGATCAGCTTGACTATTCTTTCTTTCTTTGTGTTTGTAGGTAGACAGGCAGTTCAAGATATTGTATTTGCACCCTTTAGTTCAGCAGTGCTAAGGTAATATATTTTTGTATTTGCATCCTTATTTCAGTCAGTATTTTAGATATTGTTTTGAATCCGCTTAAGTTTAAAATTCTGGTGATGCAGGAAGACTTTATCACTGCCGCATAAAAGTGAATGTTCCCCTTCCCGCCCATCCCTGTGATGCCCGATTGCTGTTTGCCAAATTATTGCACGGATTCCCCTCCATAACAAGATCAAACGCATTATATGACTTAATAAAATTGCTCCAAGCGATTACTGGTAAGCTGCTGTACATTTGATATAGTAAACAACGTCCCCTTCTGATTTGTCTGATCCCACCAGTTTCTCATCACATTACGATTATTGTCAGTCGGACTGACAAAAATCGTAATGTGGTGTGAAGTTGTTGGGACTGGTGGGATCAGACAAATCAGATAAGGGGACGTTGGTTCATATATCAGATGTACAGCAGCAATAAGGGGACGTTATGGAGGGGACTCCGTGCAATAATTTGGCCGACAGCAATCGGGCATCACAGGGATGGGCTGGAAGGGGAAGAAATGTACGTCGTAATGTTGTTGGGATTATTTTAGGATTTGAGACTTTGCGGGACATAATGTCACAAGATGCCACACCACCGTCAAATGATACAACTTCACAATCATCCACTTTAAAACAGGAGAAAATTGATATAGACAACTACGGTTCTCCAGTCGGAAAAAATGGTTCAAAGGTCGCTACGAAGATTGGTAAACTAGTAAGAAATCATGTGCCAATCTCATATCCAAGTTGGAAAAAAGTTCCGCCAAATTACAAGGAAGACGTGCAGAATCAATTGGAGGTAAGTTCTCCAATCTCATAACCATTTTTATGTACTGTTTCTGTTTGTAAAATATAGTCGTCTGATTGTAATATACACCCTTTTTATGTACTGTTTCTGTTTCTGTACTGTTTCTGTTTCTGATTGTAAAATAGGCCTGAATGGGCGAGGTTTCATATGAGACCATATTTATGTACTGTTTCTGTTTCAAGATATATTCTTTTATAATATTTATAGGATATTTAGATCGATCACTTTATTCATAGAGACTGATGAAACTATATACGTTGAAATGTAAAAATCCATATACTTTGAAATGTAAACTGTGTACATGAACTTAGATGGTTTAAATTCATTTATAATGCTTTCAATACATAAATAAAAAATGGTTTACATGCATTTTTTGTTATGCAGAAATATTATGAGCTCGATCCTCTATCAAAGGACCTTATTATGAAAAAACGTCTGAGGCTTTTAGGAGACACAAGAATGATTTGCGCAAGAATCATTATGACCATTTCATCACTGACGAAGAAAGAATGAGAAATTGTCCACCGAAAATTGCTCAAGATGATTGGGATGAGTTCATAAGAAACGAATCAAAACCCGAGGCGAAAGAAATAAGGAAGCGAGGCAAACAAAATAGATCAATGCTCGAATATGGTCATCATTCGGGACGTAAGAGTCACGCTATGATTACTCAAGAAATGGTATGTGTCATTGAATTGGTGCATTACATTGCATATACCATTAGTTCCGAATATAATTTTAGGTCATTGTATGCAGGTCGATTCAAGTAGTCCGGGAACAGAAGTATCACGTCTTCAAGTATGGGAGAAAATGCATAAGAAAAAAGAAGGCAGCACGTCAGATGCGACATCTTCCTACTTTGTAAGTTAAACAAATAATAAAGCCTCTAAATTAAATTTTCATTATTCATATATATGTATTTACTTTTTAGGACAAAATTGAAAAAGAAAAGGAAACGACGAGTGGTGGTGATGAAGCCATCTTTATATCAGTGTTTGGTAAAGATGTAAAGGGCAGGAGCCGAAGTATTGGGACCAATATAGCTCCTAGCCAAGTTAAGAGTGCTGCCATTCCATGCAAATGGCTCAAACAAGCCCAAGGAGTATATAAGCAACGACTGCAAAATGTGGAGCAAAAATTGATGAAGCTGGACAATATGGATGATAAACTGGAGCATCTTCTCAGCATAGCCCAAGATAATCGTCAAGTAGGCAGTGAAATCGCATCTTCTCAGTTTGCCACTCCGAACAATCAGTTAATCGACCAAAGATGTGAAATCCTGAACTTCGAGGACGAAGTAATTGCAACAGGTACTATTTTAATCGACCAATCAGTCTTTTTGTGCTTCAACCGAGTTTACTGCTCTCTGTTATTGTGCATATAAACAAATTAATGAGTATTAGTGCATGTGTATTTATAGATTCCAAATTATCGTTTGTTATAGAAAAAGAGGTTAGGCAACAAAGGTTCACGTTTGACATGTACGTCATAATTAGGTTCACAAGAGGTATATATGACATTTTCAAATCCAAATTAACATAATCATAAGATATAAGAGAATATTTAGCAATATTTATAATGCTATAACCATAGGATAGAGCAAATTAAGCAGTTTTAAGTAGTTTTAGCAAATCAATAACAATGATCACATGGATAAGTTCTGGTGGGCACAACCTTCACTAAATTCTTGCTTGGCTGAAAGTACAGTGTTATTTAAAAAAAGGTTGTGTTCATGATTAGATTTGAGAAACAGTGAGAGATAGCAAGAAATGATGAAGAATCACGTAAAAGTTCAAAATGCTATTGCAGAGCTGGAGTTTGAGACAGCGAATAAATGACAGAGATGAGAAGGAATTCATTGTCAGTAGCGATCTAGTTTGTATACTTATACTCATCGTAGACTTTATCTTATATCTGTTTTGGTTTCAATTTTCATTGACACTCACAATAGCCATTATGTCCAAAAATAAATCAGTAAACTCCAAAACAAAAAAGGATATAGAAAGATCATAAAAGTTTACACCTTCCATTCCAATCTTGCATGATTTTAAAGATCGAATATCGCATACACAATGGGTCTAGGACTTCTGTAGCTCTGCACAGTGGTCTTAAATGTTTGGGAGCTTGTTAGTTCTGTAAATGTGATTCCATATATTCACTCCAAAAATGCTTATACAACAGGTACTATATGCCGAGATTCCACAGCATTAGTAATTCATGGAAAACCAGTACCACCCACATATGAAAAAGTGTTGTTGGACAAAATTTTATGGCCGGATGAGCTAACCGCCAAAATATGTCGACAATTTACCGAGACCTTTGGGGATGTTGGAGCCGGAGGTTATGTGAGCCATCAAAAGGGTTTGATACGATATCTTTAGTCGGAGGTATTGATGAAATCTTTGTAGACTTCACTGCTTGTAAAACAATGTAGTGTAATTAATGAAACCTTTGTAGTGTAGTGTAATAAACAATGCAGTGTAATAAGTATGATATTCCGGCACGGTAGCATTCTGTTTGCAAAACAATAGTGTAATTATAAGTTTGATAATTTTATATGTATTGTATATGTGCGATATGTTTATAGTGCTTGTGTACCAATATTTTGATATTCTGGCATATTTTGATATATATTGATATTCTGGTATATATACTGAGATATGCGTGTAACGCAGTAGTGAGTTACAGATGTGATTTTGTAGGAGCAGGGAGAAAACACTATGTGCAACGGGTGTTAACCGTTTCTTTATGTGTGACTTTGGCCCAATTTGCAACGGTTTATACCCGTTGCCTTTGGCCCAATTTGCAACGGTTAATACCCGTTGTCTTTGGCCCATTTTGCAACGGTTTATACCCGTTGCCTTTGTCCCAATTTGCAACGGTTTATACCCGTTGCCTTTTGGACATAAAGCAACGGTTTTCTCCCGTCGCTAAATTCAACCACTCCTGTGTTGAAGACGGTTTTTACCCGTTGCTTTTGGACTTAACAACGGTTTTTACCCGCTGTTAATAGCTTATAATGGTGTAGTGATGATATTGATATTATTGCTTTAACCAGTTTGGTTTTAGGATTTTGATTTGCAAAAGATATGTTTTTAAGAGGATATTAGTGAGGGAAAACTCGTTCCGCTAAGCGGAGTGGTCTCACTTAATATCACATAACCGAGATGTATAGTATTATTCACACCAGGCTTTATGTCTGACTCGAAGTTTATGTTTTTCCTCTTAAACTCTCGGGTGCTCAAAATTGATTTGAGTAGGTTGAGAGTTGAGGGTTTATAAGTTTTAGTAGGTGGACGAATAAAGCTTCCGGAGACGAGCAGGAGGCTGATGTTAGCTATTTAGGAGTTTTTAAGTTTTTATTAAGACAGTTTTTTCTATTTAGTACTCTGACCATCCAAGGGAGCATCGTTATATATCGATCTGGCGTATTTTGTAATAATTATATTTGATCTGAACCTGGGAAACGTTTGGGATTATGTAATTGGATATGAAACATGTTTTTGTGAAATGTAATCAGAAAAGTTGTTTTTGAATTCTGTGATTTTGTTTCATGTTCATGTGCTTTTGGTATTATGGATACCATAATATTACCGTATTTTGTCACCGAAAGTTAATATTATAGATTATTGCAGCATCTGTAGCGCTTAACTTTGGGCCTCAAGATAGGGTATGTTACATAGAGAAGTCTATATTTTGTTGTGGATTTGGAGTTTCATGAATCGGCGCTGCGACGTTTTCTATAAACTGGTGATAGGAGTCGCCTAGCAAATCTTCCGCGGTTGCAGATTCCTCTGAAGAGAAACTATCGCTATCCACGATAACACGGTCTTGTTCGGGGATTTGGTTTGCAAGTTCTACTGTTAGACCTTGTTTGGTATCATCTGTCTACAAACAATCATAATGATTTTTCATTGGGATTTTAGTGGTTCGTTTGACGTTTTTGTGTTGCTGTGTTGATTCCTTCTTTTTGTTTGTAACAGTGTTCCATTGTTGTTGAGGAGGGTCATTGCTACTCGCACTAGTCTCTGGCATTTTTGTTCCTGATGAACCTGAGTATTCAATTCTAATTGTTGTATTATCTTTAGTAGTTCCTTTGGATGTTCATTCATTAAAGAGTTTTGCTTCTGTGTCTTTTTTCACACCTTATCTCCCTCATGTGTGAAACTAGATGTTGAAGCCCTATATTGTGCACCGGTCATCTTTTATGGAATCGAAGAAGTGTTGTCATGTTGTGTCTTATAACAACATTCTGCTAAATCAAATCACGCTTGTTTAAGTGGAGAATTGGGTCTCTCACCAAACTCATTTGATGTATGAATATGTGATTCTGTATCAATATATGTCGGAGTATCAGTGGACATATTATTTTGTTCCCAAAACTGAGTGTAAGAGAGTCGGCAATTCTGTGTTATGTGACCAAACGGTTTGAAGTTATCACATACTTAGGTTTATATTCATAAGCTACTTGGATTTCAAAGTGTTCTCCAAATGATAATAAAACCGTTAGGTTTGTAATAAATATCGCAATTACCTTCAGGTTTCCGTAGTTTCCAAATATTTCTAGAATTGGCCATAGACTAGTCAACTTCTTAGAATATATACAATTAACTTACTGCTCCATTTGATTTCGACAGTCTCCTTGTTCAGTTAGGTAATTGAAAATAGATTTTGATTGCTATCAGAAGGAGGGGCTGTAAATTGTAGATCTACATCCACTTCGTTTAATTGATCTGATGTTGAAGCTTTAACAGTCTCTGCCCATGAACGGAGCCAGGAAGTTGAAGGAGGTTGGTTCCGATCAGGTGGTTTTGAGTTCAACATATCAGGGTTAACTGTTCTCACTTGGAATGTCGTTTTCGCCATTAATACCTATGTCTTTTTTTAACTTATACACACACACACACTTCAAAGGTCCATATTGAAAAACCTTTTTGAAAACTTTTCAAGTACGTTCTCTCAATACGTGCCTAAATCCTAAGGAATCTTAAACCCAAGCTCTAACACAAAATGTAATGACCAGCACTTCCCAACACACTGATCCAAAGTTTAGGGTGAATTTCGGACTCGCGTCATGCTAAGAAATACGAGATGTTGGGTTTTTAAAATATCACGGAGCATAATTATAATAATAATTCTAAGACATTCTACAATTTTATATCCCACAGCGGAAGGAATTAAAATATAAACACTGAAAAGTTGACATTTAAGAAAACAATCTCCAAAATACTTAATTTCAATATACAATGTTCCTAAAGTACAATAAAAGTAGCGGCACAGAACCTCTATTAAAGAAAACTATAGCGGTTCAATAAACACTTTATATCGACATGTTATAAAAAATGTTGTATTTATAACACAAAATTTGCCTCTATAAAATAGCAAGCTTTTATAGTACATATATACTGCTATAGTATTTAAAGATAATAGCACACTTCCACCATTATGAATAACAGTTAGCGTACATATGCAGCTATAAAATGTGTAGTATATTATTAGTCTTTTATAGCGACATATAACTGCTATTAAACAAACTATAGCAGTTCGATAAACGTTAGATATCAACATGTTATAGTATATTCTAAATCGATTTATAACATATATATGCTGCTAGAAAATGTGTAGATACAATAGCGCTTTTATGCCGCTATCCTTTGACAGTAAACACCTTTATTACATTACCTTTGTATAGCGCTTATATTATATAACTATAACGCTTTTTAAGCACTATGATTTTTTTTAGTGTGTTTGATGCATTCTGCTATATATTATAGTTTAGTAATAACATATCAGAATGAGTCTTCTTTAAACACATAACAATATGAACAATGTAAGAGTTAAAAAAATATAATAATAAGAAGATGTAACACATTATATCAAACATACCAATATCCACAAACGTCGTATTAAACATGATCAAACATACACATAATTTCCATTACATATCATCCGCTAATGCTACGTTATGTTTTTGACCAACTAACCCCGCCTCACCATCAACTGTAGCTACCATAATACCGACCTTGTCCATGTTAGTTTCACCACATAAGCAACTGTGCACTTTAAAACTACTGACTGCACCATTTAAGCCCATAACTAAAGGTTACCCATGTGACACAGACTCCAGGGGCGGAGCCCACATGCATATGGGGTAGGCACGTGCCTACCCTGGTATTTTGATAAAAAATAAATAAATAAATAAATAAATAAAGTAAGAAGTAAAACACACAGCAACAGACGCGCTTTGTCACAAATGAAGAAAGGAAGAAAAAAACAAAAGAACGAACGAAAAAAGTATCGATGCTCCTCCAATCTTCATCAAGCACGGCGGATTTCTTCTTCTCCGTCAGATAAGAATGAACGAAAATGCGCTATCCTCTCCCTTCTCAACTTCAGCCGAGATATCTTTTGTGAAAGAAAAACCCTAGGTTGGAAATTTTGTAAAATGGGTAACCTTATTTTGTTTTTCCTTTGATCCCTTGTGATGTGCATATTTTAGGGATTAAGCTAGATAGTTTAATTTGATTAATTTAGACAATTCAGTATAATGAAATGGGTTGATTGAGGAATGCATAAAATTATTCATTATTTTAGGTTGCTGATCTTTTTAAAATTGTTCATTGTTTGTTGCTTAACTTAGACAATTCTCCTTCTAGACAAATCAGTTTATTGATCTTAAAATTGTTCATTGTTTTAGGTTGCAAAATGCATAAAATTATTTTTTTAGAAGAGAAAATGAATGTTATCATTTTGGAAAAAATGATAATCACAAACTTGGTCTAAACTAATTCGATAGCTCAAGGTTTTGTAATTGTTAGATTATCTAATTATTGTTAATCCTCTATTCATATTTGCATAAATATTATAAACGAGCTCATGATACTATTTCCGACAATGTGGGATCTTCTTCCAACATTGTAGATAATGATATTCAAAATGAAGCTATTCCAAAAACCGTGAATCGAAATCACGTTCATGTTGATTTGTTAAATCTTCCTTTTGATCGAAGTTTACGAAACCGAATTTTGGACTGACCCAAATGATCAAGATATAGTTCGAAGAGCTTATTTACAGAAAGGTCCATGTCAACCTTCTTTATTAGTATTTCCACAAACTATCATTGGAGTAAAGGCCCGTCGCTTTAATCCAAATTGGTTTAGTCAATTTGGAAGTTGGTTAGAATATAGTGTAAAAGAAAATTCAGTTTTTTGTTTGAAGTATTATCTATTTCATCTAGAGTTAGTGAACAGAAATATGAGTGATGTTTTTACAACGGGTGGGTATAAAAATTGAAAAAATTGTAGAAGATTACAAGAACACGCTCAATCAGAAGCACATAACACCGCATGTATGAAAGCAAAAAATTTAATGATTCAAGCCAGACACATTGAACCACTAATTATAAGGAAAACAGAACAATGTTGAATTGACTATCGAGTTCGACTAAATGCTACCATAGATTGCATTTGATATCTTTTGTGTCAAGGACTAGCTTTTCGTGGTCACGATGAATCTGAAAACTCTATGAATAAGGGAAATTTTTTAGAACTTCTACAATGGCTTGCAAATCAAAACTCATCTATTAATGCTGATGTTTTGGAAAATGCTCCACAAAATTCCAAAATGACATCACCCCATATACAAAAGGATGTTGTAAACTCAATTGCTATCGAAGTTGTCAATGCTATCTTGAAGCATCTTGATGGTGGCCTATTTGCAGTTTTAATTGATGAAGCACGCGATAACTCAATTAAAGAGCAAATATCTATAATTATACGATTTGTCGATAAAAATGGTTGTGTCATTGAATGATTTATAGGTATGATACATGTTCCCAATACAACTGCAATTTCACTTAGAACATCACTTGAAGCTTTTTTTTCCAAACACAAGTTGAGCTTTACAAAGTTGCATGGTCAAGGCTACGATGGAGCAAGTAATATGCAAGGAATGTTCAATGGTCTCAAAACACTTATATTGAGAGAGAACAATTCTGCATTTTATGTACATTGTTTTGCACATCAACTTCAGTTAGCACTTGTTCGTGTCGCGAAAAATATAAACCACATTGCTGAATTCTTTTACTTAGTTAACAATTTGGTGAATCTTGCTGGAGCATCATGTAAGCGTCGAGATATCCTACGAGAAAAATAAACAGAAAGGGTATTCAACAAACTGCGGAGCGGAGAATTATGTAGTGGCCGAGGATTGAATCAAGAGAGAAGTTTGAAACGACCAGGAGACACACGTTGGGGTTCACATTATGGAACCTTAATTAATTTGATTGTTATGTTCTCCTCTGTAATAGACATTCTTACAGATTTGGTGGAAGATGTCTTTGGAGATAAAAAAAAGGAGAATCTTTAAATTTGATAAAAGTGATGCAAAATTTTGATTTCATATTCACATTATATTTGATGAAAAATGTACTTGGAATCACCAATGATCTTTCAAAAGCACTTCAACGAAAAGATCAAGATATCGTCAATGCTATAACTTTGGTGAAATTATCTAAGGAACAACTACAAAAAAAGAGAAATGATGGATGGGATAACCTATTGGTTGAAATAAGTTCTTTTTGCACGAAGCAAAATATTCTTATTCCAAATATGGAGGATAATTATCTTCTTTTAGGTAGATCAAGACGAGGGCCAAAGATAACAAACTTGCATCATTATCAAGTTGATTTGTTCTACGTTTGTTTGGATAAACAACTTGTTGAGCTTAATAATCGTTTTGATGAGGTTAACATGGAATTGCTTCTATGCATGGCTTCTTTGAATCCTAATGATTCATTTGCTTCTTTTGATGTCATGAAACTAGTTCGTCTATCTGAACCTTAACCAAATGATTTTTTCAAAGCGGAATGTATGAATCTTTACAATCAATTAGAGATTTATTGTAACGACCCAACTCCGAGACCCACATTAGCAAAGAGTATTACTAGGTAACACCGTCAGCTAATACGGAGAATAGAACTGGATAGGAGCGACCATCTATAACCTTGTCTTAACTATCTATTGAATACGCCGACAATGCCACTTCTTACTTAAATGGATCGACATCTCCAATAAATACTTAATACAAAGCCATAGGTGGCTGAAGGATCTATCAGAAGAAAATACAACAACTCAAATGTAATACACATCACAGAACAGAAGATCACCACATGCATTTACACATATACAGATACATTACAGAGTTTACAAAATGATACATGTCAAGTGGTAAAGCAAACCACAATATACAGACGAGTCAATAGAGTATATATCAGAGTTACAGACAAAAAGACTACACAAAAAGCTATGACAAAAAGAAGCTAGCGGAGTAGTCCATGCGGAAGCAAAATAGGCTAAGTCCAATGTACCTAACCTGAAACATCTCGGTCTGACCCAAGTATTAAATATACGGGTCAGTCTAGCTAAACAAATCAGTTAGATAAACTAAATGATAATGAACATACAAGATCATAAAGTACCACAAATATCTCCAAAAGAGATAACCAAATCATCTAACAAAAGATGAATCAAAACAAGCCTCATCTCATCGGCAACTCCATTAAACAAAGGATATCATATCCCAAAACAAGCCAAAAAGGCAAATAACAAATACCAATAAAGGTAACACAAGTTTCCACAAGGTAATCGTCATATATCGTGTGGTTCAAAGAACCTACACCGAAAGGCGATACACTAGGGAAATATAATTGTCAAAGAAACAAAAGATGCTCGAGCTCAGTACTGTATAACAAGGATCCACAAGCCCGAAGGCAACAAACCCAAATATCTCTCGAGCGGTGATGAATGACCAACTCCAAAAGCGATACTATAGGGCAACAAACCCGAAGGCACAAACCCGAAGGCACAAACCCAAAGGCAACATACCCGAAGGCAACAAACCCGAAGGCAACAAACCCCGAAGGCTCAAACCCGAAGGCAACAAACGCCGAAGGCAACAAACCGTAGTGGCGAAGGTCCGAAGGCCCAGTACTGGACACCACTAACTGGCAGAATGTGTCACAACTCTCAGAAAGGAACCCGAAAAATGTTAACGTGAGTCCCATACCACACGTTCGCACTAAACGGTTTACTAACCGTTAATCAATTTCACACTCAAAGCAGTACAAAGTTCACCTCATATCATTGGTAAACCAGACCCAAAGGTCAAAACGGTCAAACGAATTGATTAGGAATTAACTGAAAAGATAAACACACGTGTTCATAGCACACGTTTTATTCAATCATTTTATTCTCCTCCCTCTTCGCTTGAAGTGCAAAATTGTGTGTGTTATTTAAATAGAAATTATAAATTGGAGAAACGAGTTTTTAGTACAATTTAAAAAGATTATCTTATAAAAACCCGTGTACGAAGTCAAGAAGGAATCATCAAAGTCAAAAATGCGATAACAACAAATTGGATCGACACGAATCGATCGAAATTGGAAAACCAAGGCAAAACAACAAATGGGCTGAGGCAAGCAGGTCAGTCGACTAAACCAGTGGATCAGTCGACTGGCCCAGAGCCTGGAAACTCTATGTTTCCAGGTCAGTCGACTGACCCAGAGTGTCGGTCGACTGACACAGGGACAAGAATATATGTCCCCCGAGGTCGGTCGACCGAACCCACAGGTCAGTCGACCGATACAGGGGCAGAACGTTTTCTGCCCCCTGGTTCGGTCGACTGACCTACTGGTTCAGTCGACCGAACCTGCTTCCTGGACAGAATCAGTCTAGCCCCAACTGGGGCAATTGCAAAAACACGTAACGGGAGCGACGAGCGAGCGACTATTGCCAAGGACTTACGTCAAGCGACAACCCAGCCTCGTGTAGCCCTCTGAAGCACACCGCTAACGTGTTCAACATCAAAGATTGGATTTTTCACAAAAATTGGATTCCAAAACCAAAAATTGGACAATTCACCAAATCGATACAAATCGAACACAAATGAACATGAATTGATGTTAGGAATTCTTACCTAACAACAACAAAAGCTATAAGCTTAGATGTGAGTTCAAAAATCTCACCTTTAAACTCAAAAACAAAGATGAGAAGCATAAACACAAGGAGAAGATCAATCACTCTTCTCTTCAATTCTACAAGCTTCAATCTAAGATCAAAACAAGTATTTTCCTAAGTTAGGGTTTAGGAATTTTCTAAAATTAAAGAGGAGAAGAGATGGAGAAGATGAAGATGGATCTTACCTAAGCTTCTTTTGGAATTTGGAGCAAGAATTGGAGTTTTGCAATTGAATATAGGGCTTGGAGTTTCTAATTCCTCTTCTCTTCCCCCATTCTCAGTTGTGCTAAAGAAAATGAAATGAGAATGAATGGAGAGGAGAGGGCTGAGTTAAGGTATAGAATGGGTTGGGTGAAACCCAAACCCAAAAGCCCACTAGAAAATAGCAAAATTCAACTTACTCCAAACATATCGAAGCTTATACTCAAAAAAGTCGCAAACGCCATTTTGGACTCAATAGAAGTGGTCCAGAGTCCTAATTCGACCGTTTGCAAAAAGTAGCTTTCCGGACCTTAATCTGATTAACGACGCTATATTTAAATAAAATATTTAAATATAAAATCGTAAAATATGCGGGTTGTTACAAACCTCCCCTCCTTAACAAAATTGCGTCCACGCAATTCCTAGAGAAGAATTTGCAACAACTACATACATACAACCAAGAAGACAAGAAAAATAAGCTTGAGATAAAAAAAGATATTCTCACCTTCACAAAGCAAAGATAGAAAACCCGGATAGGATCACTCGATAAACTCTCTGGTTTCCCAAGTACAGTCATTGGGATTAGCGGACCATTGAACTTTAATGAGCGGCACGTCCTTGTTTCGTAGGTGTCTCACCTCCATGGCAAGTACACGAACAGGCTGTTGTACAATAGATAAATCTGGTGAGATCTCAAGCTCTTGCAAATCAGGAGAGTCAATAACATAATCCGATTCTCGAAGACACTTCCAAAGATGAGAGACGAGAAAGACATTGTGAACTCCGGATAGATGAGCTGGAAGTGAAACTCTATAAGCCACAGAACCAATGCGTTCAGTAATAGGAAATGGTCCTACAAAGCGAGGAGATAATTTCCCTATCACACTGAAACGCATAACCCCTTTCAAAGGAGAAACACGAATAAATATGAGATCACCAACCGAGAACTCGAGAGGCTTCCTACGGTTATCCGCATAGGATTTCTGGCGGCTTTGTGCCTCTTTCATTCTCTGACGAATAAGGACAATCTTCTCAGAAGAATCATGAACAAAATCTGGGCCAAGAATAAGCTTCTCCCCAGATTCCAACCAACAAGAAGGTGATCGACATGGCCTTCCGTATAAGGCTTCGAAAGGAGCCATACCTATACTGGACTGAAAACTATTGTTGTAGGAGAACTCTACAAGGGATATATGATCCTCCCAACTACCTCCAAAATCAAGAATACAAATACGGAGGAGATCTTCTAAGATACGATTCACCCGTTCAGTCTGTCCATCAGACTGTGGATGGTAAGCTGTGCTGAAATTAAGCTTTGTTCCCAAAGCTTGCTGAAGACTCTGCTAGAAATGACTGGTGAATAAAGGATCACGGTCACTCACAATCGAACTAGGAACACCGTGAAGTCTCACGATTTCCTTGATAAATAACTTTGCCAAAAGAGAAGCGGTCCTATTAGATTTAATAGGGAAAAAATGAGCTGATTTGGTGAGGCAATCAACAATAACCCAAATGCTAGTATGGCCCGATCTCGTACGAGGTAGGCCATCAATGAAATCCATCGAAATCTGATCCCATTTCCACAATGGAATCTCTAGAGGCTGAAGGAGACCAGAAGGGCGCTGATGTTTGGCTTTAATACGTTGACAAGTCATGCAATTACTCACATAACTCGCCACATTGCGCTTCATGCCTTCCCAATAATAAAGGCGATACATATCGGCATACATCTTACTACTGCCAGGATGAATAGTATACTTAGAACGATGACAGTCATCCAGAATGTCATGCCTAAGTGCAGAATCAGAAGGCACAACAAGGCAGTCCTTCTTGTGAAGACACCCATGAAAATCAATGCTGAAATCCCGCAACGCCTCATCACGGGGTTCAGTCTCACAAAGCTGAATAAGATGCGCAAGATCAGGATCACGCCGCTGAGCTTCGGCAATACGATCCAACAAAGAGGGTCGAGCTTCCAAACTGAATAATACTACCGGAGAATCAGAGGATAGAGCTCGATCACGAATATCACAAAAGGATAGAGTCTCAAGAATATCCCATTCGGCAAGAATCATAGAAACGACAACCGAATGTCTGCGACTAAGCGCATCAGCAACACGATTACCCTTACCAGGGGTATATTGGATATCAAAGTCATATGAGGCAAGAAACTCGAGCCAACGCCGTTGCCTCATATTGAGTTCCTTCTGAGTGAACAAGTACTTCAAGGATTTATGATCGGTATAGAGAATGAAGCGCTCGCCTAATAAATAGTGTCGCCAAATCTTCAAGGCGAAGACAATGGCGGCTAACTCAAGATCATGAGTGGCATAGCGAACTTCATTCGAACGCAGTTGCCTAGAAGCATAAGCAACTACCTGATCCTTCTGCATAAGCACGGCACCAAGACCACTACCACAAGCATCGGTGTAAACAACAAGATCATGATTCCCCTCGGGAACCACGAGAATATGAGCATTAGTGAGAAGTTCCTTTAATGTCTAAAAGGAAGCTTCACACTTGTCGGACCAAATATAACGAATGCCTTTCCGAGTAAGGCTGGTGAGAGGAAGCACAACACGGGAAAAATCCTTAATGAACCGACGGTAATAACCCGCCAATCCAAGGAAACTACGAATCTCATGAACATTCTCAGGCCTCTTCCAATTCTGGATAGCTTCGATCTTTGAGGGATCGACAGAGATGCCGTCGGAAGATACAACGTGGCCTAAGAACTTAACCTTATTCTCCCAAAAATGGCACTTGGAGAATTTGGCTTTAAGCTGATGGTGACGAAGAGTACTCAAGACAATTCTCAAGTGATTAGCATGCTCAGCTTCAGACTTAGAATAAACAAGAATGTCATCAATGAACATAAGGACGAACTTATCGAGATATTCTTGGAATACTCGATTCATAAGATCAACAAAGAAAGCAGGAGCATTCGTCAAACCGAACGGCATAACGAGCCACCTGAAAGAACCATATCGAGTGCGGAAAGTTGTAAGAGGTATGCTATATTCCGCGACTCAGAGCTGATGAAAACCAGTGGCAAGGTCGAGCTGAGAGAAGACCTTAGCGCCACTCAATAGATCGAACATATCATCAATCCTCGGCAAAGGATACCTATTCTTGATGGTCAACTCATTAAGCTTGCGATAATCGATGCAGAGCCTAAGAGTTCCATCGGACTTCTTCACGAAGACGACTGCGGTACCCCATGGTGAAAATCTGGACTGAATCAACTGCTTGGACTCAAGCTTTAAAAGTTGCTTCTTGAGTTCCTCATTATCTTTGGTAGACATCCTCATGGGAGGACGGCCAACTGGCTTCGCGCTTGGAAGAAGATCAATGCGGAACTCGATCGCCCGCTTAGGTGGCAAACCCGAAACCGGCTCAAAAACATCAGAGAAATCACAAACAATAGGAATACGAGATATATCATCATCATCTCGTGAGTCAAGTGAATATAAAGCCATTTTGGAATTATCCACATTCCGAAGAATAAGAGATAGCTGAGTAGATGAATCCAGATGTCGAAGATGTAAAATTCTTTCAGCACAAATAATCCTGGCATCGTATCTCACTAGCCAGTCCATACCCAAAATCATATCAAAATCCAAATAAGAAATAACGTGCAGATTCGCACGAAAAGAAAATCCACATAAAACAATCTCAACATCATCACAAAGCATGCTAAGGGTTGCGGATCCCCCAATAGGATTCGCAATCCTCAACGAAGTAATCATACAATAAACATCCAAAGACAAATAATCGACAAGCTTTTTCTGTACGAAAGAATGCGAAGCTCCCGTATCGAAAAGAACTCGAATACTACTGTCATGAAATAAAATAGATCCTTCCAAAATAGATGGAGATATACCTCTGGGCTGAGAAGAACCTCCAGAAGCCTTAGCAACATAAAGCTTGCCAGACTTGGCATTAGCGAGAACAGTAGGGCAGGTGGAAACATGACAACCTTCCTTCTTGCAATAACAGCAGAAGAGAGGCTTAGGACAAGCTTGAATCGTATGATCAGGAGAACCACAATTGAAACACTTCCGAATGGAAGGTGTTCCAACAGATTGAGAGTTAGAACCCGATTCAATAGACTTCTTCTTCTTGGAAGGAAGAAATCCATGCTTATGAAATGGAAACTTCTTCTTATTGGGGTTCTTGCGAACCTCAATATCATCACCACTATCACACTCCTTCTCGATGGCCTCGAGATGAAGTGCCGAATCAACCAACTCCTCAAAAGAAAGCTTAAGCTGGAGCATCAAAGACTTCTTAAGATATTTCTTAAGACCAGAGACAAACTTCATATTCTTCTTATACGAAGTGCTAATGAATTCAAGACCATACTTAGATAAGGCCTCGAATGTTGCAACATATTCAGAAACGGAAGACTTCCCTTGCTTCAACTCAAGAAAGCGACGGGCTAATAAAACTTTCTCAGATTCAGGAACGAATTTGAGTTCGAATCGCTCCCGAAACTGAGTCCAAGAAAGAGCAGACTCATCAAGTTCGGCGATAAGAAGCTCGTACCAATCAAGGGCACGCTCTTGCAATAAGCTATAAGTTACAAGAACTCGATCATGGTCAGAAAGATCCATGCGAGAGAAGTTACGTTCGCATGTGCGAATCCAAGCTTGAACTTCAAGAACGGACTCAGAGCCTTTGAATGGCTTTCCACCAAGATGAGAAAAATCACTACACAGACATGCAAAGGCGGACTTGCGTGGAGGAGATACTCGAATAGGAGCTGGAGGCTGAGTGCTCCTAAACAACTCCAAGAACTGATCGGCAGACATATAAACGCCGTTCGGATGCGAGCCACTGGATTACCCAGCATCCGAGCGTCGTCCTCTGCCTCTTCTGGCCATTAGCTGAAAAATAAGATAAGAAAAAGATTAATCACAAGGTAGATATCATTAATTTAAATATGGAGTACTA
Source organism: Allium fistulosum (assembly GCA_030737815.1). Taxonomy (NCBI): domain Eukaryota; kingdom Viridiplantae; phylum Streptophyta; class Magnoliopsida; order Asparagales; family Amaryllidaceae; genus Allium; species Allium fistulosum. The sequence continues at coordinate 1,100,229,884 of CM060905.1, forward strand.
TGGAATAAAATACATTCCTAGACGTATTTCCAAAATTATATCTACCCCGAAGGCACGAAAAGAAATAAGGCACGATGATTCAAAAATTTGTAACATTCATACTACCCTTTAATGTACCGTAATATGTGTCTCTGTTCTATGTTTATCATATTTTTTTCTGAACTCAGCTCTGATACCAAGCTGTAACGCCCCAACTCCAAGACCCACATTAGCAAAGAGTATTACTAGGTAACATCGTCTGCTAATACGGAGAATAGAGCTGGATAGGAGCGACCATCTATAACCTTGTCTTAACTATCTATTGAATACGCCGACAATGCCACTTCTTACTTAAATGGATCGACATCTCCAATAAATACTTAATACAAAGCCATAGGTGGCTGAAGGATCTATCAAAAGAAAATACAGCAACTCAAATGTAATACACATCACAGAACAGAAGATCACCACATGCATTTACACATATACAGATACATTACAGAGTTTACAAAATGATACATGTCAAGTGGTAAAGCAAACCACAATATACAGACGAGTCAATAGAGTATATATCAGAGTTACAGAAAAAAAGAGTACACAAAAAGCTATGACAAAAAGAAGCTAGCGGAGTAGTCCATGCGGAAGCAAAATAGGCTAAGTCCAATGTACCTAACCTGAAACATCTCGGTCTGACCCGAGTATAAAATACACGGGTCAGTCTAGCTAAACAAACCAGTTAGATAAACTAAATGATAATGAACATACAAGATCATAAAGTACCACAAATATCTCCAAAAGAGATAACCAAATCATCTAACAAAAGATGAATCAAAACAAGCCTCATCTCATCGGCAACTCCATTAAACAAAGGATATCATATCCCAAAACAAGCCAAAAAGGCAAATAACAAATACCAATAAAGGTAACACAAGTTTCCACAAGGTAATCGCCATATATCGTGTGGTTCAAAGAACCTACACCGAAAGGCGATACACTAGGCAAATATAATTGTCAAAGAAACAAAAGATGCTCGAGCTCAGTACTGTATAACAAGGATCCACAAGCCCGAAGGCAACAAACCCAAATATCTCTCGAGCGGTGACGAATGACCAACTCCAAAAGCGATACTATAGGGCAACAAACCCGAAGGCACAAACCCGAAGGCAACATACCCGAAGGCAACAAACCCGAAGGCAACAAACCCCGAAGGCAACAAACGACGAAGGCAACAAACCGTAGTGGCGAAGGTCCGAAGGCCCAGTACTGGACACCACTAACTGGCAAAATGTGTCACAACTCTCAGAAAGGAACCCGAAAAATGTTAACGTGAGTCCCATACCACACGTTCGCACTAAACGGTTTACTAACCGTTAATCAATTTCACACTCAAAGTAGTACAAAGTTCACCTCATATCATTGGTAAACCAGACCCAAAGGTCAAAACGGTCAAACGAATTGATTAGGAATTAACTGAAAAGAAAAACGCACGTGTTCATAGCACGCGTTTTATTTAATCATTTGATTCTCCTCCCTTTTCGGTTGAAGTGCAAAATTGTGTGTGTGATTTAAATAGAAATTATAAATTGGAGAAACAAGTTTTTAGTACGATTTAAAAAGATTATCTTATAAAAACCCGTGTACAAAGTCAAAAAGGAATCATTAAAGTCAAAATGCGATAACAACAAATTGGATCGACACGAATCGATCGAAATTGGAAAACCAAGGCAAAAAAACAAATGAGCTGAGGCAAGCAGGTCAGTCGACTGAACCAGTGGGTCAGTCGACTGGCCCAGAGCCTGGAAACTCTATGTTTCCAAGTCAGTCGACTGACCCAGAGTGTCGGTTGACTGACACAGGGGCAAGAATATATGTCCACCCAGGTCGGTCGACTGAACCCAGAGGTTAGTCGACCGATACAGGGGCAGAACGTTTTCTGCCCCCTGGTTCGGTCGACTGACCTACTGGTTCAGTCGACCGAACCTGCTTCCTGGGCAGAATCAGTCTAGCCCCAACTGGGGCAATTGCAAAAACACGTAACGGGAGCGACGAACGAGCGACTATGGCCAAGGACTTACCTCAAGCGACAACCCAGCTTCGTGTAGCCCTCCGAAGCACACCGCTAACGTGTTCAACACCAAAGATTGGATTTTTCACTAAAATTGGATTCCAAAACCAAAAATTGGACAATTCACCAAATCGAACACAAATGAACATGAACTGATGTTAGGAATTCTTACCCAACAACAACAAAAGCTATAAGCTTAGATGTGAGTTCAAAAATCTCACCTTTAAACTCAAAAACAAAGATGAGAAGCACAAACACAAGGAGAAGATCAATCACTTTTCTCTTCAATTCTACAAGCTTCAATCTAAGATCAAAACAAGTATTTTTCTAAGTTAGGGTTTAGGAATTTTCTGAAATTAAAGAGGAGAAGAGATGGAGAAGATGAAGATGGAGCTTACCTAAGCTTCTTTTGGAATTTGGAGCAAGAATTGGAGTTTTGCAATTGAATCTAGGGCTTGGAGTTTCTAATTCTTCTTCTCTTCCCCCATTTTCAGTTGTGCTAAAGAAAATGAAATGAAATGAGAATGAATGGAGAGGAGAGGGCTGAGTTAAGGTATAGAATGGGTTGGGTGAAACTCAAACCCAAAAGCCCACTAGAAAATAGCAAAATTCAACTTACTCCAAACATATCAAAGCTTATACTCAAAAAAGTCGCAAACGTCATTTTGGACTCAATAGAAGTGGTCCCGAGTCCTAATTCGACCATTTGCAAAAAGTAGTTTTTCGGACCTTAATCTGATTAACGACGCTATATTTAAATAAAATATTTAAATATAAAATCATAAAATATGCGGGTTGTTACATTTATGGGATGGATATGACATCTAATAAATTCAAAGAAGTGAAAAGCATTAGTGATTTAGCTAAGAAGATGGTCTTGACGGGAAAGCATATTGTATGTAATTTAGTTTATAAACTCATCATGTTATCCATAATTCTATCGGTATCAACCGCTACAGTTGAAATGACTTTTTCAGCTATGAATATAGTTAAAACAGGTCTTCGAAATTGAATGAGGGATGAATGGCTGAATGATAGTTGTATCAGTTATATTGAAAGAGATGTCTTTGATACCATTGACAATGATGCAATTATCGATCGTTTTCAAAATATGAGAACTCGTAGGGAACAGCTTTAAGATATGTACGTTATGATTAATTTTCTTTTGGAAGATCAATTATTGATCGTTTTTGTAATGAATCTGAAGTCTACTTTGTTAAAGGTACTATTTTTTTATTTTAATCATATAAGTTTCTTGTGTAAATTTTGTTGAATATCATTGACATAAAAAAAACGCCTAGAGGGTCGTTGTCCCGAAACCCCATATCATTTTATGCCCACTCCAATATTATGTCCTGGCTACGCTACTGACAGACTCCCTACCCAAAGTACCACCTACTGACAAACTGTGACTTGCATAAACACTCTCCCCCGCTCCATCTTGCACTACTGTTTCATCGGCCAAACCTTCCAGCACATCAAAGGAGTTTCTAGTTTCAAAACAACACTGACGAGGTGGTTAGCGATTGTTGACCCAAACAACTTAGAAAATAAATTAAACAAAGGTTCCGTGCATTTATATAGAACGCTCAAGCATACCAATATAAAACATGTTGTCCACTCAATATACTTTTTTGCCCCACTAATTTCTAACATATTATAAAGTTTGGACCAGAAAGTATGAGCTATATGAGCCAGTACACTCTTCTAAGTCTTTTGGCATTAGTAGACAAAAATAACCGTGGTTTAATAGGTTATATGTAGAGTTCAGAGGGTAAATTGTAATCTTTAATACTATAACACACTAACACAGCAAACATATTACAGAGGCCTTTATCTCTAAGTATATGTGTTAGTACAGAGATGTCTCAACAAGCATATTTTGATCACTCATATGGCTTTATCTTTGCACACGAACTTTATCTGCTGCTTTTTTTTTCTTTTTCTTTTTTCTTTTTTTATACCAAAAGCCTATAATCATTTTAAATAGTTAAAACAAAGCATAAAGATTGACAATTGTTTAAAAGTATCTTTTGCAGTTTAGGCCAGAGTATTTAAGAATTTTTGCTGATATTAATTCAGTATGATCAAACATATCTATAATATGTTGTTTTACTCTTCACAAAAATCAGAAAGTAATGACTTGTAGAATATCATACTACTTATGCTACCTACAAAGAAAATATCAACCTCCAGGAATCTTAGAGCCAGGGTAGATAGAAATATGGATTTGTAGCAGCTACTAGTCAAGAAGCAAGATATAAGAGAGAGATAGAATTATAAGATTCTTTTTTTAACTTTTCCAAGTACCCCTCCCTGTTCTAATTGTAATTATAGTATTGGTTACAAAGAAATAGCACATTAACAGCATTAGTAGTACTAACTACTAGCTTTTAAATATTACAGGCATAAAGAGTATACTTAATAATTTTGGACACACTTACTTTGTAACCAAAGGCCCATGGTCTTCATTTTCATAAACAACAGCAGCATGTGGAATCCAGCTTCCTGTGCAATCCTTTATCATCAAATGTGCAGCCTCCTCTAATAATAAGAGCAAATGGATTATCCAAATCTTCAATGCTTTTATTTTTTAAAGGGGTGCATGCATCAAGAGGCTCAGCTATATAGAGTACTCCACGTTCACCAGATCCTTTTATGCTAGGAGCTACAAATGAAATGTGAATACTATCACCAGAAGACACTCACATGAATAATATAATATAGAAAACACTCACAGAATGTTTACGCTCTTAGAAATTGTTGACTTTCTACAGCAGTTAAATCAAAGGATTCAATAATACATCAACTTTGTTGAAATATTAAACTTGATTTGTTATGGTTGATTTCTAAAAACTTCTTGTTATTATAGTTTCTAGAGTTTTCTTGCATTTACTGTAGTTTGCTGAGAGCTCTTGAATTTTCTAGTAGAAATAAGAATTTATGTATGGAGTCGTGTTTCTAGAATGGTTTAGGGAGTCATGTTTCTAGAATGGTTTAGAGAGTCATGTTGTTAGAATAGTCTATGAAGTCCTATAATAGAAGAGCTCTCTCATCATTTTGCATCAAACAATCAAGCAAGAAATCTACCATCGATAAAAGAAAAGTTTTCAACAACAAAAAGTCTCTTTCTTATATTCTCTTTCTTTTTCTCACAAAAAATATTCAACAAACTCGTATCAGAGCTTTAAGATTGTTTCAAAGAAAAAGATAGAGATGACGAATAACGGCGTTCCCTTACAAGTTCCAATGCTCACCAAGAACAATTATGACAATTGGAGCTTAAGGATGATGACTCTCCTTGGAGCACATGACGTATGAAAAATAGTGCAGAAAGGCTATACTGAACAAGAAAATGAAGGTATGTTATCTCAAACTCAAAGGGATGGTTTGAGAAACTCAAGGACGAGAGATAAGAAGCCTCTCTGTCTAATCTATCAAGCATTGAATGGTGATACTTTTGAGAAAATTTCAGAATCGAAGTCAGCAAAAGAAGCATGGGAGAAGCTTCGAACATTTTACAAGGGAGCTGATCAAGTCAAAAAGGCACGCCTTCAGACTTTAAGAGAAGAGTTTGAAACTTTGCATATGAAAGAAGGTGAGCTTGTTTCTGATTACTTCTCAAGAGTTTTAGTGGTTAGTAATAATCTAAAAAAAATAGTGAGAAGTTAGATGATGTAAGAATTATGGAGAATATTCTTAAATCATTAGATCCAAAGTTCGAACATATTGTCGCCATCGTTGAAGAAACAAAAAACTTAAAGACCATGCAATAGAGGAACTTCTAGGCTCATTGCAAGCTTATGAAGAATAGAAAAGGAAGAAGGAAGAGACTGTTGAGCAAGTTCTTAAGACACGGATTGATTCAAAAAAGGAAGAAAATAATCGAAGCCAACAAAGATGGGGTTGTGGTCAAGAAAGAGGAAGAGGTCGTGGATATGGACATGGACGAGATTGGAGGCCCAATAACGAAAACAATAACAACAACAGCAATAAAAGAGAAGAAAGCTCAACAAGAGGTCGTGGGAGAGGAAATTCAAGAGCTCCAAGAAACAATAAAGTTGAAGAGAAGACCAATTACATTGAAGAAAAAAGTCAAGAGGATGGTACATTACTACTGGCTCACAAAAAAAATGAAAAAGGTGAGGAAAATCAATGGTACCTAGATAGCGGTTCACGCAACCATATGTGTGGAAGAAAACATATGTTTGTGGAGCTTGATGAATCAGTGAAGGGCAACGTCGCATTTGGAGATGAATCAAAGATTGCGGTGAAAGGTAAAGGAAAGGTTCTTATCCGATTGAAGAATGGAGAGCACCAATTCATTTCTAATGTTTATTATGTGTCAAACATTAAGAGCAACATCTTGACAACTCTTAGAGAAAGGTTATGATATTCGATTAAAAGATAATAACATTTCTATAAGAGACGATGCAAGTAAATTCATTGCTAAGGTACCAATGTCAAGAAATAGAATGTTTGTGCTCAACATTCAAAATGATGTCGCATAGTGCCTTAAGGTGTGCTACAAAGACGTCTCTTGGCATTGGCATCTTCGTTTTGGACATCTTAACTTCAGAGGACTAGAATTGCTCTCTAAGAAGGAAATGGTAAGAGGATTACCAGGCATAAGCATCCTAATCAAGTGTGTGAAGGATGTTTACTTGGAAAGCAATTCAAATTGGCTTTCCAAAGGAGTCATACTCAAGAGCTAAAAAGCCGTTGAAACTCATACATACAGATGTGTGTGGTCCGATCAAGCCAAGTTTACTTGGTAAGAGTAACTATTTCTTTCTTTTCATCGATGATTTTTCAAGAAAAACATGGGTGTATTTTTTGAAGGAGAAATCAGAGGTTTTTGAGAACTTCAAGAAGTTCAAGGCCCAAGTTGAGAAGGAAAGTGGTCTTGTGATTAAAGCCATGAGATCTAACCATGGAGGAGAGTTCACATCAAAAGAATTCCAAGTATTTTGAAAATAATGGAATCAAACGACAGCTGACGGTGCCTAGATCTCCCCAGCAAAATGGAGTAGCAGAGAGGAAACATAGGACAATTCTTGAGATGGCAAGGAGCATGCTTAAAAGTTAAAAGTCGCCAAAGGAATTTTGGGCGGAAACTGTGGCATGTGCGGTTTATCTATCAAACCGATCTCCAACAAGAAGTGTGTAGGGAAAGACACCACAAGAAGCATGGAGTGTAAGGAAGCCTCGTACTCATCTAAGAGTCTTTGGAAGCATAGCTCATGTGCATATATCGGACGAGAAGCGAAGAAAATCGGATGACAAGAGTGAGAAGTATATTTTCATTGGTTATGACACCGACTCCAAAGGTTATAAGCTTTACAATCCCGATACGAGGAAGATAATAATTAGTCGAGATATTGTGTTCGATGAAGAAGGAGAATGGGAATGGAGATCACATAATGACAATTACAACTTCTTTCCATACCTTGAAGGAGATGAAATGCAACAACCAACGATCGAACAATCAAGCGAGAGCCCACTTCCCCACTAGCTTCACCAGCCACAAGTTGTCAAGAAGATGAGAGCTCAAGTGAAAGGGCTCCATGCTTTAAAAGCCTTCAAGAAATTTACGAAGTAACAGAAAACAAGACAATTTTACTCTCTTTTATCTATTTTCATATTGTGAGCCTATAAACTTCCAAGAAGCTTTGCAAAAGAAGAATTGGAAAAATGCTATGGACGAAGAAATCAAGGCCATCAAGAAAAATGACACATGGTAGTTAGCTTCACTTCCAAAAGAACATAAGGCAATTGGTGTGAAGTGGGTGTACAAAGTAATGAAAAAAACCAAAAGGAGAAGTCGAAAGATATAAGGTGAGATTAGTGGTAAAAGGCTATAGTCAAAGAGCTGGTATTGACTATGATGAGGTATTCGCTCCAGTCGCTCGACTAGAAACTGTTAGACTAATAATTTCTTTAGCAGCTCAAAAAAATTGGAAGATACATCAAATGGATGTGAAATCTGCCTTCCTAAATGGAGTTCTTGAAGAAGAAATTTATATCGAGCAACCAGAAGGCTACGAAGTCAAGGGAGAAGAAGACAAGGACTTGAAGCTAAATAAGGCACTTTATGGTTTGAAATAAGCTCCAAGAGCTTGGAATGCTCGAATTGATAATACCTCCAAGAAATAAACTTCATCAAATGTCCATGTGAGCATGCACTCTATATTAAAATCCAAAATGGTGATGCATTAATTGTATGCTTGTATGTAGATGACTTGATCTTCACATGTAGCAATCCAAGCATGTTTAAAGAGTTTAAGAAAGAGATGACGAAAAAGTTTGAGATGATGATATTGGGCTCATGTCTTATTACCTTGGCGTTGAAGTAAAACAAGAAGATAAAGGCATCCTAATCACTTAAGAAGGTTATGCTAAGGAAGTACTGAGGAAGTTCGAGATGGATGACTCTAACCCAGTTTGCACGCCGATTGAATGTGGAATCAAGTTATCAAGGCATGAGGAAGGATAAAAAGTGGACTCAACACTATTTAAGAGCTTGGTTGGAAGCTTGGGATATTTAACGTGCACAAGACCCGACATTCTATATGTGATAGGAGTTGTGAGTCGATACATGGAGAATCCAACAATAACTCATTTGAAGGCAGCAAAGAGGATTCTTCGCTATATTAAAGGCACAATAAACTTTGGCTTGTACTACTCTGTTTCAGATAATTACGAGCTTGTTCGATATAGCGATAGCGATTGGAGTGTAGATATGGATGACCCAAAAATCACAAGTGGCTTCGTATTCTACATGGGAGACATGACCTTCACTTGGATGTCAAAAAAACAGTTGATTTTCACTCTTTCCACATGCGAAGCGGAGTATGTAGCTGCTACTTCATGTGTTTGCCATGCAATTTGGTTACGAAATCTGCTAAAGGAGTTGAAATTACCATAAGAGGAGCCGACCAAGATTTTCGTGGACAACAAGCCAACAATTGCTTTGGCAAAGAATCCGATCTTTCATGATCGAAGCAAGCATATTGATACATGCCATCACTATATTAGAGAGTGTGTTGCCAAAAAGAATGTGCAACTAGAGTACGTGAAGACGCATAAGTAGCCGATATCTTCACCAAGCCTCCTAAGTATGAGAATTTTATCAGGTTGAGGAATCTTCTTGGAGTCACAAATCAAGTTTAAAAGGGGGTGTTGAAATATTAAACTTGATTTGTTGTGGTTAATTTTTAGAAGCTTCTTGTTATTATAGTTTCTAGAGTCTTCTTGCATTTACTATAGTTTGTTGAGAGCTCTTGAATTTTCTAGTAGAAATAATAATTATATATGGAGCCATGTTTCTAGAATTGTTTAGGGAGTCAAGTTTTTAGAATGGTTTAGAGAGTCATGTTTCTAGAATGGTCAATGGAGTCCTATAAATAGAAGAGCTCTCTCATCATTTTGTATCAAGCAATCAAGCAAGAAATCTACCATCAATAAAAGAAAAGTTTTCAACAACAAAAAGCCTATATCTTATATTATCTCCCTTTTTCACATAAAAAATATTCAACAAACTTGTAGTCTGAAGTAGGATAATAGGAACACTGCAATGGATACAAGTTTGAAGAGGTTTAGTGACTAGGTTAGCTGCTTTATAAGACACATATTTTTTTCATTAAATATACATCAATCTAAGTCGATTGCTAATTAACAAAGCAGTTACTGGCAAATCATATAAAAATATGCATTAAAATGTGAACGAATAGCCAATAAACGTTGATTTGAACTTTACTGTTCGCTATACACAATGCCTAACAAAGAAGTATTTTCTAAGGCATACATTTGTTAAATGACATATGTAACCAGTGGAAATTGAACAATAAATATGGAAAAGACATAATGAATGTTTTATCACGTCTTCTATCATGTAGTCCGTTAGATAAAATTTACATGATCAACAAACCCAACTTTTTCTTTGGTTTGTTTAGAACAAAAGGAACATTAAAAGATACATTAAGAACTTGTGTAACAACCCGTATATTTGGACCATTTAAATTGACAATAATCCACACATGTCAACTTAAATAGTACAAAATACGAATCATTAATGGAGTATATGTATATAAATGAGAATCATCACAGAATCACAGACAGATACAATAACAGAATAACGCAGCGGAATTATAACAATGTCATAATAGTAGTTCATGAAGCTACTAAGTAAATACAACAATGTCTCAAGCAAATAGTGAAATAGAAATACATAGATGTCCGATACAATATCAAAATAGAATGGAGAAATACTGATAAAGATAAAGATAAATGATAGTCTTCAAGTCTTCAGCTTCCAAGCAGCACAGCAACAGAAATCCTCAGGCTGACCCGAGCATAAGCATAAACAAACACTCGAGTCAGGACATATATTCTTATACAAGATAATATGGTTCAAATTTGAAATAACAATAACTCAAAGATGAATGGAATAACATCTTTCAGGATCCGTTAAACTATCTACTATGTAATAGTGTACGCTAAGTAGATAATGTCTATCAGTAAGATAAAGTATCAAAATAGCGTTAAGGCGTTACCATTATCCCCCTTAACACATTTTATATAAGCATCATAGTCTATACAGCACTGTAAACTCCACCGTAAACTAGTGGGCTATCAGGGAGTACTCCATAGGTATAACACAAAAACAAATTCTAGTGGTCGCGCATAGGGATACAAGTATGACAAGGCACATGAGGCAATACACAAGGTAGTGAAACTACCGTTTTCCTGATCCGGACTGGTGAGAACGCATCGCCGCAACGATCGCAACACCGCGAAACAACACTCCCAATTCAAGGGTGCGCACCAATCAATAACAAGTAATGAGTAGTTTACGAAGAAGTGTGTTCGCTCGAGGTAGCTAGCCCCATTTGGCCCGGCACGGCTCCTGTTTTAGTCATTTCCAATTTGACACAAGTGTCAAGGCCATACATTATCGTTCTCTTTCTTCAGTCATCAACGTACATCATTCCAACCACTTCATTCTGGATCACACTCCGCGTATAGTTATTAAAGTGGTATTCGGTTTAGACAGTGAGTATGTCCCTAACCGATTCCGGTCTCTTTAATAACTTTCGTAATTATTATACCGATTGGTCATCTAATAAATTTCAAAACTAAATCAATTTCAATTTCACTTGGAATTCGAAGGCCGACATTTCATTTCTCATTCTATATCAATTTCCAAAATTTACGTTTCAAATCTTCCTAATTTTTCCATTTCAAAATTTTATAATTCAACTCAAATTTTATTAAACAATTCAAATATCGATTTAAATTCATATATAAGTTCATTCCATAATTAATTAAATTAAGTTAATTAACATTCAAAACAATTTAGATTCATTGATGGATTCATTCAGTAATCATTTAAATTAAGTAATTTTATCCTTTCAAAATAATTTCCATTAACCTTCCAATTCATTAAATAAAATTAAGTTTACCTATATTATATCAAAACTTGCAAATTTAATTAAATTAAATTCGTCAAATTAAATTATTTAAATTACAAGTCTTATATTAATTTCAATAAATGACATTTTATTTCTTATTAAAGAAATTCAAATTCACTTATTTACTTATTCAATTTAAACAAATTTCAAAACTTAATTATTAAATAAATTCAATTTCACTTATTAACGAAATTCAATTTCACTTATTAAGGAATTCAATAATTCAATTTTATTTAATTATTAAATAATTTCAAAACTTAATTTAATAATTTACTTAAATTTAGACACATTCTTTCATCAAATACTTTGTTAATATTTTGTCTCAAATTATTAAATATTAACATTTAAATTTCACTAGAATTCAAATTCCAAGCTTCATTTTTAAACTCTTATTATTTCATTTAAATAAAATCTTTATTTATTTATTTAAATCGAATTATTTGACCAATCGGGTTTTTATTTAATTCTCTATCCTAAGTCAATGTTTTATTGGGTATTTATCATTTCAACCCGATTCCATTTCAATTCAAAATCAAAACATAATAAAGGGAACTTGCACTGTGATAACTGGGATGGTGTCAAAGTAAATAAACAAGTAATAACAACAATCAATAACAATCCAATAATCAATTCAAATAATCCCGAAATAGTCGTATTAATTTACATTGTTGTTTATATAAATTAATTAACTATTTCTAGAATGTACACTATCATTTCATGTAGATTAAAGATCATTACACTTATTATTTTTTGCAATTCTACACTTGGTTTCTACTTATTCAATTTCATACTATATTAATTTATACCACATAAATTTAAATGATTCAAGGTGTAATTAACCATATTTCTACGTGTCAATTCAATAGACATTAAAAGGGGTCATATTATACAAATTTTATCTAATCAAATTCAACACATATATCAATTCCAAATTGTTAAGTATCCTATGTCAAATTCAATCGTATATTATTTATCACTTCATACATTAACAATTTTTAACGTCCAATATCAACATCAAACAATCAATCATTTATCAACCAAACTTGATTATCATCGTATAAGAATATAAGTCGTGAAATTAATTCACCTTTCGTGGTTAGAGAATGAATGGCGAAGCACGAAGAAGCACTAATGGAATTTGTTCAACGCAGCTCCAACACGAACAATGGAACTGCAATCATCGACAAAAGAAAGATGATATTACTTCAAAATGAACGTTTTTATAAAATTATATATATACGCTCCCCAACGACGAAGAAGAGAACGACAGCTGAGAAATTTTAATGCTGCTGCAAATGGAACTTCAACTGGTTGCTGCTGCACACAACAGGAAAAGAAGTTCAACAACAAGATATGTACTGCGTATATATATATTTTTCGGCAATCACTTAAAAGCAACAGTCTACTCCTTCTTTTCATGAAGCAAACTATTCCATCAACATTCCTTTTTTTATACTTGAACGCAGAGATTCATTTTCAACAAATTGGACATAAGTACAAAACTTTATTCATATGCATGCACACATTTTGTACATGCACAGGCCTGGGTGGCGCACGAGCAAAGTGACGTTGGGGTGCAGTGCATCGGGTCTGGGAAGGGAAGATTACGCACGTGGCGCATGGTGAAGGGTGCGACTGGGTCGTGTTCAAGGGGAAAGCGACTAAGAAGTACGCTCTGGAGGAAGGGGGACGGGTGCGGTTGGCGGTGAGAGGAGGTGGTGACTGGACAATGGAGGCGGAGGCTCGGGAAGGGATGTGCGATGGCCAAAGGCGCGGTGGTTCAGGTGAATGAAGTAGGAGGTGGACTGGGCACTGGAAGTGATGCGCGTGTGCGTTTTCAGGTAGGGGAAGAGGCAGTGCCGGTGATAGCCGGAGGTGGCTAACTTGCGGTGGAGAGGTGAAACAAGGGAGGGTGAAGTGAAGGAGGTCGGTTTCGGTGAGTTGTTGCGCGTGCGTTTCGGGGAGTGATGGAGGGCATGCGCGCGTGTATGGAGGAGGAGTGACTAGAGGCTTCGGGATGGTCTGGGTTCATATTTTCTGTTGCAAAATTGTTTTCAACAGTGAAAGAAATGAAAAGAAAGAAGAAGAGTAAGATGAAGAAAGAGGGAATTGTGGTACCTGAAGACGTTTGTGAATGAGTGGATGGCAGATGAGTACGTTCTCCCTTTTTATGTTTTAGGAAACCAAAAAACAACAACAAATGCCATTTTGAAATACGAAACGTGCTGCTTATTTTTCCTTTTTTTTTGCAACTTCCCATGTCATTATGTCAGCTGCCAACCACCCTATTTAATTCACCCATCAGCTATGGTTTTTTTTTCAAATTTAAATGGATATGGGCTGTGCATCTCAGGACTGAACACGCATTTACCGGTCTGTTTGGAACGGTAAATTTAGCGCGACGTTTAACGTCGGACTCCGATTTGCACAAATGAATATACCGTTTTGATCAGCGGGACGAGGCGCTTCCAACGGTACACAGATAATTGCGATACGACAGTTTTATCAAAATTCAAAATTTACGCCGATTAAATTGTTCGTTTGGCAAAACAATTTAAATGAAGTATGCGACGACGGAATTAGACGAAACGAAATGCGACGTCTTGATCAGATAAATTTTTACAACATTTCTATGTAAAATATTTGGATTCGAAAGATAAATTTTCCGCAGTTTAAAATGAACTGATATACAATCAAAACGCGAACGAAATTTACTGCAATAATCTACGATGAAACTTTTCCATATCCATAACTAAATTGACGCATCTTATAACCGAAGTTTGGACGTTAATTGAGATCGTATATAAAATTCAAATTTTTATATTAAATAAATGGATTTTAAAAAAAATTAAATTTGGTCGGAAATTCAGGGTCGTTATAATCTCGCCCACTCAAAACTTTTCGTCCTCGAAAAGGAATGAGACGGGAGAAGTAGGAAAGAAACAAGCAGAAAAGTCAAGATAGATTTAAGAAAATTGAATTATACCTGAAATTAGTAATTCGGGGTTTGAATCCCGAATACTATCTTCAGTTTCCCATGTGCAATCTCGGTCATCTGCACTCCACTGAACTTTGACGAGATTGACCGACTTCCTTCTAAGTTGCCTCGTCTCATGGTCGACTATCCGAAGTGGCTTCCATTCAATGGTCAAGTCAGGCTCGATAACTAACTCTTCCAACTGAGCAGTGGGAATGGTCATAGATGGATCGCGCACAACTTTGCGAAGATGTGAGATGTGGAACACATTGTGCACACCGACAAACTTTTCTGGTAATGTAATTCTATAGGCCAAAGTTCCAACCCTTTCCGTAATTTCAAACGGACCAACAAATCTGGGAGCAAGCTTCCCTTTTCTTCCAAATCGAATAACATTCCTCAAGGGCGACACTTTCAGAAATACTTCGTCTCCTACACTGAATTCGAGATCTCTCCTCCTTCTGTCAGCGTAGCATTTCTGTCTGTCTTGCGCCGTCTTAATTTTCTTCCTGATTTCTTCAACTTTCTCGGAAGCTTCCATAATTATTTCCGGACCAAGCACCAATCGGTTCCTAGACTCAATCCAACAAGCTGGCGATTTGCACGGCCGTCCATATAAGACTTCGAACGGTGCCATACCAATGCTTGCCTGATTTTATTAAAGATAATTAATTCCAATTCAAATATACTTATTCAAATTTGAAATTCGATTCCTTTACCTGATAACTATTATTATAGGTAAATTCAACCTAATGGAGATGGTCTTCCCAGGATCCACCAAGGTCTATAATACAGGCTCGGAGAAGATCTTCCAAAATCTGATTCACCCTCTCAGGTTGACCATCTGTCTGAGGATGATAAGCTGTGCTCAGATTCAGTTTAGTGCCCAAAGTATCATGAAATGCCTTCCAGAATTTACTAGTGAAGGTAGGATCTCTATCGCATACGATACTAGATGGTACACCATGAAGTTTAACAACTTCTTTCATATATATCTCGGCCAAACTCGAAGTAGTACGAGTGGTCTTGACTGGAATAAAATGAGCGGATTTTGTTAGCCTATCGACAATCACCCAAATGCTCTCGTTACCTTTTCTAGTCCTTGGTAGCCCATCAATAAAATCCATGGAAATCTGCTCCTACTTCTAACTTGGAATCTCCAGAGGTTGAAGCAATCCTGCCGACTTTCTGTGATCAGCCTTAACTTGTTGACAAGTTGTGCATCTACTAACATAGGTAGAAATATCACGCTTCATCCCACTCCACCAATATAATTTCTTCATATTCTGATACATCTTTGTGACTACTGGATGAAATGAAAGCGAGGATTGATGGTTTTCTCTCAGCACTTCCTGTCTTAAACCATCAACATTAGGAACACAAATTCGATTGTCGATCCTCAAAACTCCCTTACTATCTACTTATGCATCCAATTTACTGTCAACATTTCCGACTCTACCAAGAACTATTTCTTTGATACGATAGAGCAAAGTGTCCTCGTATTGCTTGGCTATGATGCGATCCATAAGGGCTGGGGAGACGACAAGCTGAAATAACATTCCTTCCACAAGATTACAACATACCATTGCTTGGTTTCTGCTCAAAGCATCGGCTACGGCGTTTTCTTTTCCTGGGGTGTAGTTAATATCAAGATCATATGCAGGTAAGAATTCGAGCCATCGGACTTGTCTTTGATTCAAATCCTTTTGTGAGAAAATATATCTCAATGACTTATGGTCTGTGAATAATTCGAATTTGGTTCCTAAAAGGTAATGCCTCCATAGCTTTAGAGCAAATACAACTGCAAGAAACTCTAAATCGTGAGTTGCATAATTTGCTTCATGGGTTTTTAACTGGCGACCCGCATAGGCAATAACCTTTCCTTTTTGCATTAGAACTGCTCCTAATCCATCACGGCAGGCATCGGTATAGACGGTCAATCCTTCGCTTCCGTCAATAACTGTAAGAACTGGGGCAGAGGTCAACTTTCGCTTCATCTCATTGAAATCTGATTCACACTTTTCATTCCAATTAAATTTGACATTCTTCCAGGTCAGTGCTATGAGCGGTGCGGCAATACGAGCAAAATTTTCTATAAATCTGCGATGATAGCCGTCCAAGCCCAAGAAACTACGAATATCTGTAGGAGTTTTGGGAGTCTCCCAATTCTGCAAATTCGAAGGATTCGAATTTAGATAGAGATAAGATGTTCGGATAGAAATGACAAGTAAGGATAGAACTCACATTGATTATGGCGATCTTAGCTGGATCGACCGAAAGTCCATTCTCCGAGACAATATGGCCAAGGAATCGAAATTCATCTCTCCAAAAGTGACATTTTGAGAACTTGGCTTTAAGCTAATGACCACGAAGAGTTTCAAGAACAAAAGCCAAATGTAACCTATGTTCTTTCTCGTCTTTAGAGAAGACGAGAATATCATCGATGAAAACAAGAACAAACTTGTTAAGAACATCATGGAAAACTCTATTCATCAAATCGACAAAATAAGCTGGAGCATTAGTAAGACCGAACGGCATAAACAGCCATTCAAAGAAACCATTTTCAGTGCGGAATGCTATTTTAGGAATACTTTCCTCAGCAATTCTGAGTTGGTGAAAGCCGGTAGCCAGATCGAGTTGAGAGAAAACTTTAGCTCCATGGAGCTGGTCGAATAGATCATTAATGCGGGGCATTGGATATCTGTTCTTGTGTGTGAGCTTGTTTAGCTCTCTATAGTCCACACACATTCTGAGAGAACCATCTGACTTGGTGACGAATACAACTGCAGCTCCCCATTCTGAATGACTTCGTCGTATCAAGCCTTTAGCAAATAAGTCTTCAATCTGAGCATTCAATTCTGCCTTCTCTTTAGGAGCCATTCTCCTAGGAGGGAGAACTACTGGTCGAGCACCAGGGATAAGATCAATGCGAAATTCGATTTTCCACAGAGGTGGTAGAGAATTGACTTCTCCAAACACATCAGAAAAGAGTTGAACAATCGGGGTAGAGCTTAGATCATTCGGATGAGAGTCAAGAGAGAATATAAAACTTCCAGCACAATCCTGAGGTGATTTTCTTTCAATAATTAAAGATTCACTCTTATCGTCAATTAGAGAGACGGTTCGAGCTTTGCAAGAGATAACAACTTCGAATTTTCATAGCCAATCAACACCTAATAGGATATCGAATGCCTCGAATCCAAGGACATAGAAATCCCAAGTGAAACGGTGCATGCCATACATAAGCGTGACATATTTACATACCCTTTTGAGGTTAGCAGGTCCTCCAATGGGATTTGATACACATAAGAAAGTAGATGCAAGGATGGGTTCCAATCCGAGTTTATTACACAAATCAATAGATATGAAACTATGTGTTGCTCCGATGTCAAATAGAACTCTAACAGGTAAAGTATGCAACATAAATGTGACGCCCCACCTCTATGCTCACAATAACAAAGGTTATTATAAGGAATAACGTCTGCTATTGCGAAGAATAAGGCTTGTGAGAAGCGACCATCCGTAAGTTATGCCTTAGACGAGTATTGATTACATCGATAGGAGTTGTGTAAATTACTCCCAAAGATATATTTTCAATCCAAATCTAAAACGAAACTACAGTGGCTAAAGAAAAATTCAGAACAACTCATAATAACAACAACACTGATAGTATAATCACATCAGAACAGAAATATCAGATATATATAGCGGAAGACAAGTCTGGAATACATGCTACAACAGTCGATGGTTCACATGAACCAAATGTACATAAACATATACATCAACATACATAAGATGAGAGTCAAATAACCAAAAGAATTCCTCGAAGGCTAGATAAAAGATGATGTGAGGTCCCAAAAGCTGAAGCTGCTACTGAATCAGAGATATCGTCTATCCTGAAATAACTCGGTCTGACCCGAGTATTATTTAAAAGAAAATAATAAACGGATCAGTCTAATTTATTCTTAGAAGTGAATGTATCATGAATAACATCAAAGCAAAATAATAATAGTCTCGAATGAGGCTATTCAACATAAGAAATCAACATAGTTAAATGAAGAAATCACATCAAACTCCATCAAAATCAACTTTCAAATTCACAATTGAATTCAAAACAACAATTCACCAAAATCTAGAAATCAAAACAGATAACTAGAAAATCAACATAAAAGTGGATCGATCCCAACAAATGGCGAGTTTTAGCTACGCCGCACGTGCATCAACATATGGCCGAAGCCTACCAAGTACTGTCAACATAATTTTTGGCGCCCAACATATGACCCGGAGGTCCAACATATGACCCGAAGGTCTAGTACTGGTATTTGACCCGAAGGTCCAACATATGACCCGAAGGTCCAACATAGTGGCTCGAAAGCGCACAAAATCATCAAACAACAAATATTTCAATTAACGAGTCCGGATTTAACCGAAATAGTAAAAGTGTGGTTCCATACTCCGCACTTTTGCTAAATCGTTTAAATCTCTTCATCGTTTCCTTGAAAGTGCAAAATTGTGTATTTTATAAAAATACATTTTACGTTCTCAAATGAACAAGTCCGGAATTAAGCGAATCAGTAAAAGTAAGGGTTCATAGTCCTCAATTTTGCTGAATCGTTTAAATCGCTTTCTCATTCTTTTGAAAGCGCAAACTGTAAAAAATTTGGAAACAATTTCAATTTAAAACCATTTTTAAAACACGTGATTAAATAGTAGCATCTGTAGCAATTTCGACAAGGAAATTGCGCTTCACAAAATACCGTAAAAACGGATACCAAATCAGCGTTGCGGGATAACCGCTTTAAAAATTCACTTTAAATTGACGGTTACTGAAGTCAAAACAACAGTAATTTTTATTCGTCAAAAGTGTCATCAAAACAATACGCTAAAAAATTTAACACCGAAGTAAAAATTCCGTTATAAAAATAACGGCAACAGAATACGTTACAAAACCTAACACCGGTTCAACGTAAATTTAATAGTGGGCTACACTACTAAATTTTCACCAAAATATTTCACTGAAAAAAATGAGAAATGCTTGAACTAATGAAAATAGGAAACTGTGGCCAAACTCACGTGTTTATATAAATACACGCATGCAATAGAAGTTGCTTGATGTACACATGCATTGTATTAAAACAACCCAGGCACTACAAAATTTTATAAATGTAAATAATAGGTATTATCCCAAGACACCTGGACACGCAATTAATCCAAGATCTGGGCATGAATTCATGCAAAGCTTGCATTTACTAGAAATACAAAGATGAATAGAAAAAAACAAATGCCTGGACACGTTTACTTTCAAAAATTTTAAAGCTTGGCCATAATTATTTCACGTATATGCACAAAATGACACTAATACACATGCATGAAGGTGAAAGTGAAATCATGCTATAGATAAAAATGAAATCACGCTAAAGATTAAGTCATGCAAAGGATTACAAACTTGAACGCTTGCATGTATGTAATATAATATCCTGACTAAACTTAATTTTTGCATGCACGACACAATATTCATGCACACGCAACACATGGATTACCACGTTTCCAACATCTTCATGTATTATAACGTGCCTGCAACATGACAATTGAAAACATCTGAACTGTATTTTTGTATTACTGGAAATGCAATACACAATGATCTGGGTTCTGTTAAATTCAACATTTTTCTCTTCTTTTACTCCTATTTTTGAATGTTGAATACCAATATATTCAGCTTACGTATTTTAAGTCGCAGCAATTGCCTTCAAAATGTAAATGTTGTAAACAACTAATCTTACATTCAAACACATTATATACAAAAAAATACTTTACCGAATTAGTTTGGCGCCTACGAATAAAAGTACCGCTTAATTATTGGTTGGCATAAACTGCTTAGACAAACTTGCATAAGCATTCAATATAAATTTTTTTTTTGATTTACCAAAACATCTAAGTAACAAACAAAACAAAATAAAATAAAATGGATAGCCAAAGCTGGTTAGAAACCATGCTATAACATAGTCACCACACACAGTAACATCCAATATGCTTGTTTTATCCTTTGTTTGCAAGAAAAACAAAATATGTTTGGACACTCAACCAATCAGAGTTTTAATTTCTAATAAATGTGCTTAAATCAAGAAAAAAATATACATCATACTTAGCACGCAAAAGAAAGAAAAGACCCGGAACTTGAACTCTAGTGCGTGTATCATCTACCCTCAGTCACGTTAATGCTTGCATAATTTTTTTTTTTGGATCGGACGCGTTTTCACGTATGCACGAACAATGCAATCTTGCACCAAAATGATGTTAGACACAAATTAACCTGGCAATATTATATGCATACTCACTATGAAATGTTTCAAAACATTTTTTTTTCATGCAATTTAAGCTTGCGCACACTCATAAATGAAACACAAAATATATATAATCAACTTAACAACAGAAAAAAAAGTTTCAAACCAGTTAGTACAACACAACCAACCTACCAAAACAGACAGCATAGTTTGCACGAAAATATGGAGAAACAAGTAAATTAGAAATGTGAGGTTTTTACACTCACCTTAGATTCGCTTCAAAATCGGTTAACAACCGAGATCCAACAGAAAGCAATACTTTTTGACTGCCATTAAACTTCAACCAAGCTACTGAAGAAATGAGCTACAAGAATGTTGCAGTGCATACTTTGAAAATGAATAAAAGAATGCTTGCAGCCTACACTTTCTTTTCTTCAAAAATGTGTATAAGTCAATTGGAAAGAGTGGTGGCAGTTTGTACAAAAGCATTTATGTGGAAAACGTGCCTCTGAGAAAAAGGACACAACTTGCTTATAAGAATAGCGATGGCAGCAAAGAGAAAATGTTCAAACTTTTGCTTTAAATTGGACCAAGTCTTCATATATGCACGTGAAGGGCAAAGATAAATGACACAACCTGTTATCTGTTTCAAATGAATTTGCAGCTGACTAACACTTATCCGCTCCACTGATTTGTAAATAATATTGCATTTACATTTTTCTTCAAATTTTAATTAAAAAAACGGATTTTCAAAATATTTATTACGACGGTAATAAAATCACGGTCGTTACGGATTTTCAAAATATTTATTACGACGGTAATAAAATCACGATCGTTACAATAAAAGTACTCTGTAATGTACCTTGGGTATCATTAGGAGCAGGTGGGGTAGGTGGATCACGGGTGGAAGAAGTCATAGCAAAACTCCAGATGTCTTGCCCTTTTGATACAAGGGACAATCCTTCTTGAAATGGCCAGGCTGCAAACAGACATGTCAGATGTTGTTCCTGGTATCCTGAGGTGGAGGAATGGCGGCACTGACAGATGTTGGACAACTGTTGGCATAGTGACCCTTCTGGTCGCACTTGAAACAGGTGATGGAGGATAAGTCAATGGGCTTCTTCTGAGAATAGCCAAGCCCGGTAGTTTTCTTCCAGTTCTTCCTTTGCTGCTCGAAATTCGACTTCCTCTTTCCTGGCTGACTAGAGGATGGCTGAACAACTGGCGCCTTGGTGGTTGATGCACCCTTCGGCTTTCCCTCATATCTAAGTGCATAATCCATCAGCTCGGTGAAAGTGCCATGGACATAGGCTGTGAGGAGATCATAGTACTCTAGACGTGCTCCATGAATGAACTTCTCGTTTTTCAGAAGTGGTGTACCAATCAATCCAGGTCCGAACTTGGAGAGTTCGTTAAACTTCCTTTCATACTCAGAGAAAGTCATGTTACCCTGTTTGAGGTCCATAAATGATCGATAAAGCTGGGCCTTTCCGGCTGCTGGCATCCACTGAGCCGTAAAGAATCCCTATTCACAAGCGAGACAAAGATGAGTCAAGATTCTAAGAGAAAGAAGGAATTATTTGAATGAAATTTCAGTTAGATTTTACCTAAACTGGGCCCAGGTGATGGTTTCCTCGTCAGTATGGGAGGTTACTGACTCCCACCAATCCTGTGCCACATCCTGAAGCTGCCAAGCGGCCAATTGACGCTTCTGCGCGTCAGTAATCTCAAGACCAGTGAAGATCCATTCCAAGCTCTTCAGCAACTGTTGCGCTCCAATGATGCTCTCGGATCCAGAGAATTCGATGCCACCAAGCTGGGTGTATTCCTTGCTAAGAGTAGAAAAATTGACCGCGGGAGCTGGGGCACGTGGTTCAGGAGCATTTCCTCTACCCCCACCTCTAGCATTCCTTCTGGTACTCATCCTGGAATACCAAAAGTGATTTAGAATCAAAGATAGAAATTTTATAGAACTTAAGGAAATTCTAATCAAACGAATTCAATAAGGAGGATGGAATCAAAGGATATAGATTCTGAAATGATTCTCCTCGTTCTAGGGTATGGTTACCCTATCTCTAATTAGTTTAAAACTCCACAGGCTAAGGTTTTTGGGAACCAAAGCTCTGATACCAACTGTAACAACCCGTATATTTGGACCATTTAAATTGACAATAATCCGCACATGTCAACTTAAATAGTACAAAATACGAATCATTAATGGAGTATATGTATATAAATGAGAATCATCACAGAATCACAGACAGATACAATAACAGAATAACGCATTGGAATTACAACAATGTCATAATAGTAGTTCATGAAGCTACTAAGTAAATACAACAATGTCTCAAGCAAATAGTGAAATAGAAATACATAGATGTCCGATACAATATCAAAATAGAATGGAGCAATACTGATAAAGATAAAGATAAAGATAAATGATAGTCTTCAAGTCTTCAGCTTCCAAGCAGCACAGCAACAGAAATCCTCAGGCTGACCCGAGCATAAGCATAAACAAACACTCGAGTCAGGACATATATTCTTATACAAGATAATATGGTTCAAATTTGAAATAACAATAACTCAAAGATGAATGGAATAACATCTTTCAGGATCCGTTAAACTATCTACTATGTAATAGTGTACGCTAAGTAGATAATGTCTATCAGTAAGATAAAGTATCAAAATAGCGTTAAGGCATTACCATTATCCCCCTTAACACATTTTATATAAGCATCATAGTCTATACAGCATTGTAAACTCCACCGTAAACTAGTGGGCTATCAGGGAGTACTCCATAGGTATAACACAAAAACAAATCGTAGTGGTCGCGCATAGGGATACAAGTATGACAAGGCACATGAGGCAATACCCAAGGTAGTGAAACTACCGTTTGCCTGATCCGAACAGGTGCGAACGCATCGCCGCAACGATCGCAACACCACGAAACAACACTCCCAATTCAAGGGTGCGCACCAATCAATAACAAGTAATGAGTAGTTTACGAAGAAGTGTGTTCGCTCGAGGTAGCTAACCCCATTTGGCCCGGCACGGCTCCTGTTTTAGTCATTTCCAATTTGACACAAGTGTCAAGGTCATCCATTATCGTTCTCTTTCTTCAGTCATCAACGTACATCAGTCCAACCACTTCATTCTGGATCACACTCCGCGTATAGTTATTAAAGTGGTATTCGGTTTAGACAGTGAGTATGTCCCTAACCGATTCCGGTCTCTTTAATAACTTTAGTAATTATTATACCAATTGGTCATCTAATAAATTTCAAAACTAAATCAATTTCAATTTCACTTGGAAATCGAAGGCTAGCATTTCATTTCTCATTCTATATCAATTTCCAAAATTTACGTTTCAAATCATCCTAATTTTTCCATTTCAAAATTTTATAATTCAACTCAAATTTTATTAAACAATTCAAATATCGATTTAAATTCATATATAAGTTCATTCCATAATTATTTAAATTAAGTTAATTAACATTCAAAACAATTTAGATTCGTTGATGGATTCATTCAGTAATCATTTAAATTAAGTAATTTTATCCTTTCGAAATAATTTCCATTAACCTTCCAATTCATTAAATCAAATTAAGTTTACCTATATTATATCAAAACTTGCAAATTTAATTAAATTAAATTCGTCAAATTAAATTCTTTAAATTACAAGTCTTATATTAATTTCAATAAATCACATTTTATTTCTTATTAAAGAAATTCAAATTCACTTATTTACTTATTCAATTTAAACAAATTTCAAAACTTAATTATTAAAGAAATTCAATTTCACTTATTAACGAAATTCAATTTCACTTATTAAGGAATTCAATAATTCAATTTTATTTAATTATTAAATAATTTCAAAATTTAATTTAATAATTTACTTAAATTTAAACACATTCTTTCATCAAACACTTTATTAATATTTTATCTCAAATTATTAAATATTAACATTTAAATTTCACTAGAATTCAAATTCCAAGCTTCATTTTTAAACTCTTATTATTTCATTTAAATAAAATCTTTATTTATTTATTTAAATCGAATTATTTGACCAATCGGGTTTTTATTTAATTCTCTATCCTAAGTCAATGTTTTATTGGGTATTTATCATTTCAACCCGATTCCATTTCAATTCAAAATCAAAACATAATAAAGGGAACTTGCACTGTGATAACTCGGATGGTGTCAAAGTAAATAAACAAGCAATAACAACAATCAATAACAGTCCAATAATCAATTCAAATAATCCCGAAATAATCGTATTAATTTACATTGTTGTTTATATTAATTAATTAATTATTTCTAGAATGTACACTATCATTTCATGTAGATTAAAGATCATTACACTTATTATTTTATGCAATTCTACACTTGGTTTCTACTTATTCAATTTCATACTATATTAATTTATACCACATAAATTTAAATGATTCAAGGTGTAATTAACCATATTTCTATGTGTCAATTCAATAGACATTAAAAGGGGTCATATTATACAAATTTTATCTAATCAAATTCAACACATATATCAATTCCAAATTGTTAACTATCCTACATCAAATTCAATCGTATTTTATTTATCACTTCATACATTAACAATTTTTAACGTCCAATATCAACATCAAACAATCAATCATTTATCAACCAAACTTGATTATCATCGTATAAGAATATAAGACGTGAAATTAATTCACCTTTCGTGGTTAGAGAATGAATGGCGAAGCACGAAGAAGCACTAATGGAATTTGTTCAACACAGCTCCAACACGAACAATGGAACTGCAATCATCGACAAAATAAAGATGATATTACTTCAAAATGAACTTTTTATAAAATTATATATATACGCTCCCCAACGACGAAGAAGAGAACGACAGCTGAGAATTTTTGATGCTGCTGCAAATGGAACTTCAACCGGTTGATGCTGCACACAACAGGAAAAGAAGTTCAGCAACAAGATATATACCGCGTATATATATTTTTCGGCAATCACTTAAAAGCAACAGTCTACTCCTTCTTTTCATGAAGCAAACTGTTCCATCAACATCCCTTTTTTTTATACTTGAACGCAAAGATTCATTTTCAACAAATTGGACGCAAGTACAAAAATTTATTCATATGCATGCACACATTTTGTACACGCACAGGCCTGGGTGGCGCACGAGCAAAGTGACGTTGGGGGTGCGGTGCATCGGGTCTAGGAAGGGAAGATTACGCGCGTGGCGCGTGGTGAAGGGTGCGACTGGGTCATGTTCAACGGGAAAGCGGCTAAGTAGTGCGCTCTGGAGGAAGGGGGACGGTTGCGGCTGGCGGTGAGAGGAGGTGGTGACTGGACAGTGGAGGCGGAGGCTCGGGAAGGGACGTGCGACGGCCAGAGGCGCGGTGGTTCAGGTGAATGAAGTAGGAGGTGGACTGGGCACTGGAAGTGATGCGCGTGTGCGTTTTCAGGTAGGGGAAGAGACAGTGCCGGTGATAGCCGGAGGTGGCGAACTTGCGGTGGACAGGTGAAACAAGGGAGGGCGAAGTGAAGGAGGTCGGTTTCGATGGGCTGTTGCGCGTGCGTTTCGGGGAGTGGTGGAGGGCATGCGCGCGTGTATGGAGGAGGAGTGACTGGAGGCTTCGGGATGGTCCGGGTTCATATTTTCTGTTGCAAAATTGTTTTCAACAGTGAAAGAAATGAAAAGAAAGAAGAAGAGTAAGATGAAGAAAGAGGGAAGTGTGGTACCTGAAGACGTTTGTGAATGAGTGGATGGCAGATGAGTACGTTCTCCCTTTTTATGTTTTAGGAATCCAAAAAACAACAGTAAATGTCATTTTGAAATACGAAACGTGCTGCTTATTTTCCCAATTTTTTTTTTTTGCAACTTCCCATGCCATTATGTCAGCTGCCAACCACCCTATTTAATTCACCCATCAGCTATGGTTTTTTTTTCAAATTTAAATGGATACGGGCTGTGCATCTCAGGGCTGAACACGCATTTACCGGTCCGTTTGGAACGGTAAATTTAGCGCGACGTTTAACGTCGGACTCCGATTTGCACAAAGAAATATACCGTTTTGATCAGCGCGACGAGGCGCTTCCAACGGTACACAGATAATTGCGATACGAAAGTTTTATCAAAACTCGAAATTTACGCCGATTAAATTGTTCGTTTGGCAAAACAATTTAAATGAAACAGGCGACGACGGAATTAGACGAAACGAAATGTGACGTCTTGATCAGATAAATTTTACAACATTGCTGTGTAAAATATTTGGATTCGAAAGATAAATTTTCCGCAGTTTAAAATGAACTGATATACAATCAAAACGCGAACGAAATTTACTATAATAATTTACGACGAAACTTTTCCATATCCATAACTAAATAGACGCATCTTATAACCGAAATTTGGACGTTAATTGAGATCGTATATAAAATTCAAATTTTTATATTAAATAAATGGATTTAAAAAAAAAAATTGGGTCGGAAATTCAGGGTCGTTACAACTTGTGAGGTAAAATCATTATAGTTACTACCATTTTTTGTTTTACTTATATTCCAACACTTCGGGAACAACCTATATCAGCTACTTCTGTTTTTTAAGCTATTTTTCTTTATTTGAGTGGTAACTGAACATTCCCTATGTGTTTCATTAAGTAATCGTACTCTCTTCCTTTCACTATTTGGATGTTACCAAAACAATTGTGCAATGCATATAACATATTAAGCGACAAAAAAATCACAATTTTGTAGTTATAAAATCATATGATGCAGCCAATTGCATTAACATCATATGTAATGTAATGCAACATGCTTACCAAAAATATGAACCTTGTAAAAAAACATATCTCGCCTACATCACAAATAAGTGACCTTCCATCCAAAAAATGAGCGATCTAAGCAAGGAATTAACATTTATGGAATTAACATTTATGTAATGGACACCCAATCTCATAAGCCTGAACCATCTAACTTCATTCTTTTTATCCATTACTCCCTTGTTGCAATGAAAACAAAACCATTAGGCAATATATATAATAGTACCATAATATATGTAGTTGTAGCATAATATAAATATTGAAGAGAAATGAATATGTGAGCAGCCGAGTAAAGACTTTATCACAAATACAAACAGGTTGCAACAATATGAAGAAGACATTGTCTGTACCAACCCGACCCAATAAACAAATGGACTGTTACTTATGCTTCATAAATAGCTAGTGTAAGTACGTTTTGTACTGGTATGAAATACAAAACAAGTTCTATTTTCTTCTCAGAGAAACTGCAAATTGAATTTTCTTTCACTAGTTTCTTTAAATGGTATCAGAGCATCATCGCCAAACGGCCTAACTCACCACCACTGCCTTGCTAAAATCTCCATCGGAATCATTTCATCACTTGGAGGCGGCTGCAGCATCTTCTCCTCATAGTATTCTCATCATTGGAGAAGTTGTATCCATTCTTGATTTACCTTTTCTAACTCCCCAGAAGCAAATCTCATCACTGGAGTGTTGCTTACCCACCATAGATTAGTTGTTCCTCCCAAGATCTTGATTCTTGAAGGTTCTGCCGTGCCAGAAAGTGAGTCGGGGTAGTTTCATCATCCTCAACTTTGATTGCACCACCATCAGTTCATCAAGAAGAGTGTCAGCATCATATTTTATTTTCTTGATTTCATTTCTGAACTTATTCTTGTCTTCTTTTGCAAGGTCATTTAGACTTTCTTGATCTGTACACATCATCAATTATCAACCATGGCAATTAACGATGATGATCATTCATCAAACACCTCTCCAACTCGATCAAAATCCAATACCACCCATCAAAACCCTCCAAATGATCTAATCAAGTCTCTCATAAACCCTCAAAGTCAAATTGTCAATATTCAGCTTGATGAAAGTAACTATTTGCTTTGGAAGTTTCAAGTGGAGACTACCATTAAAGGATATGGACTGGAAGATTACATTCATGGGACTGCAGATGTTCCTGAAAGATATACAACAGATAGTGAGGGAAGGTTGATCATGAACAAAGAATATATCACATATTCAAGACAAGATAGCTTTCTATGTGCTTGGTTGCTATTCTCAATAAGTATCAGTCTCCTACCATAGTTAGTAGGATGTAAAACTGGTCAAGAAATCTGGTCATCAATTGAACATGTATTCAGTTCTTAATCAGCAGCAAAAGCCATGTATTACAAAAGACTAATGCAAAATCAAAGAAAAGACAACTTGTCAATGAGAGAATATCTTATAAAAATGAAAACATATTATGACCTTCTTAAGGCAGCCGATCATAAAGTGACTGACAATGAGCAAATCTTAAGTATTATATGAATGGTTTAGATAAGGAGTGTGAGTCTGTTACAGCAGTCATTCTATCAAAAGAGACAACACCAACACTTCAATATGTTCACTCGACTCTGCTAGCACATGAAGGAAGGATAGAACAAAAGAAACCCTTAAATCTTGATATGTCAATTAATGTTGCTTCACAATCAAGAAATAGAAATCAAAATAAAGGCATCATAAATCAAAATTATCAAAGAGGTGGTCAAAATTCTAGGGGTAGAGGAGGCGGATGGAACAACAACAGCAACAGACCAAGGTGCCAAATTTGTGAAAAGTATGGTCACACTACAAACAAATGCTACTTTAGACTTGATCTCAACTATACACCCAGCAATCAAA
This sequence comes from Allium fistulosum, assembly GCA_030737815.1. NCBI lineage: Eukaryota > Viridiplantae > Streptophyta > Magnoliopsida > Asparagales > Amaryllidaceae > Allium > Allium fistulosum. Next base: position 1,100,259,349 of record CM060905.1, read on the forward strand.
ACATCAATAATAACCAAAGAAATTACTGCAAATTTTTCAAGCATACAACAAGAATCAAGAAGCACGGTAGAAAGTTCAAGATTTCTCACCAGAATGATGTTGCAAAATCTGAAGACATTCTGGATGAATGTTGGTATCCAGATTCTGGTGCCACAAATCATGTAATAAGTAACTTAGACAACCTCAATCTCAACAACAAGGAGTATAGAGGTAATTAATCCATATGCATGGGGAATGGTGAGTCTATTAATATAACTCACACTGGTATTGCCTGCATAAAAGGTGAAAGGCAACTTTATCTTAATAATTTATTAAGAGTGCGTCATATTAAAAAAAATCTCATAAGTGTATCACAATTTGCAAGTGACAACAGTGTTTATTTGAATTTTATCCTAAATATTGCTTAGTTAGAGAAATACTAACTAAAGAAATTCTTTTGCAGGGTGAAGTATATAAAGGGCTATATAAATTCAATCTTGTTGGTTCTAAGAATTATGGAATCAAGAGAAAATATTGTAATGTTTTTGAAATTACTCAAACTGAAAGCAGTAAGAGTATCTTTGATATATGACATTGGAAATTAGGTCATCCTAATACTAATATTGTAAGACAAGTTTTAGTTGATAATAAAATTCCTTTTAAAAACATTACTTTATTTTATGTGTGCACAATCTGTCAAATGGGTAAAAGTCACAAACTAACTTTTCAAAATTCACAACACAATTACACCAAACCTTTAGAGATGATAGCCACTGACTTGTGGGGTCCTGCACCCATCAATTCAGATTATGGCTTTAAGTATTATATATCCTTTGTTGAGGCATACTCCAGATATACCTGGTTTATTTTCTCAAACCAAATCAGAAACTTGCAATATTGCTATGCACTTTGTTGCTCAAGCTGAAAAGCAAACCAACCATCAAGTTAAGATAATACAAACTGATGGTGGGACCGAGTTTTAACCACTCAGTGACTATTTTAGTAAAAAGGAAATATCATAGAACTACTTGTCCTCATACTTCTAAAAAGATGGTTTAATTGAAAAAAAACATAGGCATATAGTTGAAACTAGATTAACTCTACTTGCTCAAGCTTCTCTTTCATTAAAGTTTTGGCCAGATTCATGTAGCACTGCAGTTTACTTTATAAATAGACTACCAACTAAAATTTTAGCTAATAAAAGTCCAATTGAAAAACTGCTCAGTATAAAGCCTGATTATCAACATTTAAAGACATTTGGATGTTTATGTTTTCCTTGACTAAGACCATATAACACACATAAGCTAGATTTTAGATTATCTCCATGTATCTTTCTAGGTTATGCTACAAATCAGAAAGGTTACAAGTATTTAACTAGAAATGGAAAGATTATTGTATCTAGACATGTAGTATTTAATGAGCAAGTCTTTCCTTTTTCAAGTTCAAAAGTAAAAACATCTCAAAAGGTATATAATCCAAAATTTTCAATACCTGCTATACCCTTGCGACCAACTAAATTTGCATAAATTCAGGTTGAAGAAAATCAGAGTGGAAGCTGCTCACAACACACAATGTCTAGTAACAAACCAGGTCATGAGCATATCAGTTTCACTCCTCAACAAAATAATAACCATCATCAGGACACATGTCAAGAACTGGAAGAAGCAAGTTCATCTAGTTCTCAACAAAGAGTCATTGAGACATCACCAAGTCAACCACTGCCTACACAAACTCAACATCACATGGTCACAAGATCAAAGAGTGGATATTCAAACCAAAAATATACTCTGCAAACTTGGATCAAGAGGAACCAGAAACATATGATCAAGCTGTAAAAAATAGCAAGTGAAGAGTAGCTATGAAAGAAGAGTACAATGTTCTTATCAAAAATAAAACATGGAAACTTGTTCCAACACCCAAAGACAAAAATATAATAGGTTGCAAATGGACATACAGGCTTAGGAAGAATCCTGATGGCACAATACACAAGTACAAAGCTATACTAGTGGCAAAAGGCTACACTTAGCAGCATGGGTTTGATTTTACAGAAACATTCTCACCAGTTGTCAAGCTAACAACAATCAGAGTTGTATTGACTATAGTATTGCAAAATAAATGAAAAATTAGACAACTGGATGTGAATAATGCATTTTAAATGGTGAATTACAAGTGGTGTGTTAAATTTTGGTGATACAAAATCAAAAATAGAAGGAAACAAATATGCAAAAAGGAAAGTAATCGCGTACTTTATTATGGAAATGCATTAATTATTGGATTGCATTTCCATTAGATGGCAAGGAAATAAATGCATGCTCACGTTATGGAATAAAATATATGCAAAAGGATATGCATATTATTTCTTTCTCAGTAATCGCATTGCTCTGGGATTATTATCTTCCATCTTTGCTAATTAAAGGAATGAGTGAATTACTTGCTATGTTTGCACCATTTGTTACCATTGTAAGTTGCCTCCATTATCTTCTTACCATATCTTGGTAATTTAATCGACGACTCTCAAGGATTTGCACTGATTATATATTAAGGGTAGACTTCATTGTAAACCCATCCTGGCATTCAGCCAGCGATCTCCAAATAGAGCGTCTCTTCTTGTTAACCTTAATTTAGGGCTTTGGTATGTAAACTCTTATCTTGTAATCTCTTGTAACTCTCTTATGTGTAATAAAATCTCTCTCTCCTTTGGACTGGACGTACACTATCTTAATGATAGTGGAACCGGTATAAATATTGTGCGTTTTTTTTCTTCTTTATAGTTATTTGCTATTTATTTAGAGTAATAAAATAATTGATGCTAGATTAAGTGATGTTCAAATTGGCAAATCTAGATCTTGTTTGTTTTTGTTTTTCCGCATTTGTGCAATTTTTGCACAACAAATTAGTATCGGAGCAAGGCAATTTGTTTAAATTTGTCAATGGCTTCTAGAAAGAGCGGTAGATCCAGTGGTAATTATGCTATTACACATTTCGATGGAAAAAGAGATTTTGTGCAATATTGAAGATAAAGACGGAGGAGATTATGTTGAGAGAGAAGAGCGTTCCAGTCTTGGAACTTTGGTGATAAGAAGTTTAGTGTGTTGAAGGGACATCTGGATTTGGGAATCTATATCTGCTTCATGGCTCAACGCCGTTGTAAGAGTCTTATGTTGATTTCCATGAGAAATTTGTGTTTCGCAGATAAGGTATATGGAAGGAGAGAGATTTGATTGGTGATTGAGAGGATTTTTTGGTCTTGGTGGTTTTGAGATTATTTTGGTATCTACCTTCTTTTGATTTTGGATATTTGCAACATTTTGTTAGCGGGCGGGGACATGGTCTGCGCCCGTTAGCAAGGTGTGATGGGGGGTGGTCTTGCTAGAACCCATTGGGTAAGTATTCATTTTTGGTATCTATCTCGTTAAGAGATTTTAGTTGAAGGTGGAGTCCATTTTTAAGAGTTTTATGTTGAAAATAGAATTTGAGTCAAGGTGGGGTATTGAAGATTTGTGATTTTGCATCAAGGTGGAGTGCTAAATTTTGGGGATACAAAATCACAAATAGAAGGAAACAAATACGCAAAAAGGAAATTAATCACATATGTTTATTATGGAAATGCATTCATTATTGGATTGCATTTCCATTAGATGGCAAGGAAATAAATGCATGCTCACGTTATGGAATAAAATATATGCAAAAGGATATGCATATTATTTCTTTCTCGGTATTCGCATTGCTTTGGGATTATTCTTCCATCTTTGCTAATTAAAGGAATGAGTGAATTACTTGCTATGTTTGCACCATTTGTTACCATTGTAAGTTGCCTCCATTATCTTCTTATCATATCTTGGTAATTTAATCGATGGCTCTCAAGGATTTGCACTGGCTGTATATTGAGGGTAGACTTCATTGTAAACTCATCCTGTCATTCAGCCAGCGATCTTCAAATAGAGTGTCTGTTCTTGTTAACCCTAATTTAGGGCTTTGGTATGTAAACTCTTATCTTGTAATCTCTTATAACTCTCTTATGTGTAATAAAATCTCTCTTCGTTGGACTGGACGTACACTATCTTGATGATAGTGGAACCAGTATAAATATTATACGTTTTTTTCTTCTTTATAGTTATTTGCTATTTATTTGCAGTAATAAAATAATTATTGTTAGATTAAGTGATGTTCAAATTGGTAAATATAGATCTTGTTTGTTTTTGTTTATGTTTTTCCGCATTTGTGCAATTTTTGCACAACAAGGTGGTCTATATGAAGCAGCCATGTGGTTTTAATCAATGTGACAGCAGAGGAATGGTTTGCAAATTAAGTAGGGCAATATATGGTCTAAAGCAGGCACCAAGGGTTCTGTTTGAAAAACTCAAGTCAACTTTGATTAAGTTGAATTATCATCCAACCAAGTCTGATAATTTTTTATTTACTAAATTTCAAAATAATTCAATAATATACATACTTATATATGTTGATGACTTTGTAATTACAGGTAACAATGAAGATGAAATCAACAAGCTAATACAGCAACTGGATCATCAATTTTCAATCAAAGACTTGGGGAATCTTAATTATTTCTTGGGTATAGAAGTTAAAAGACCTTCAAATTCAGAGATTCAACTAAATCAAAAAAAGTATATAGCAGAAATTCTCAACAAGTCAAAGATGAATCAAGCCAAACCACTTCCTACTCCTATGGTTAGCAGTCTCAACTTGTCAAAGTATCAAGGTGAACCGATTGAAAATGAAAAACAGTACAGAAGTATAGTTGGTGCACTGCAATATGCTACCATAACAAGACCGAACATAGCATACAGTGTAAACAAAGTATGTCAGTTCATGCAAGCACCACTAGATTCACACTGGAAAGCTGTCAAAAGAATTTTAAGATACTTAAGGGGAATAATGAACTATAGCCTGATTCTTAAAGCAAGTAGAAACATCAAAATTAATACCTATGCTGATGCTAACTAGGCTACGGACTTGGATGACAAATAGTCGACAACATGTTATTGTGTATATCTAGGGAAAAATCCTGTATCATGGTGCTCTAAAAAGCAATCTAAGATATCAAGATCAAGCACCGAAGCAGAATTTAGAAGTGTGGTCGGTGCAATTGCTGAAGTTATGTGGATTGAATCCTTACTCGATGAACTACATGTCAAAACAAGCAGCAGACCTACAACATTGTGCGACTATTTAAGCACAATTTCTCTAACAGCTAATCCAATATTGCATTCAAGAACTAAACACATGGAATTAGATTTATATTTTGTTAGAGAACAAGTGCTAAAACAAAAACGGGATATAAACCACTTACCTGCCACTTACCAAAAGGCTAACGTTTTAACTAAGCCATTGTCATCAAAAGCTTCATTCAACAAAGACAGTGGTTGAAGATCGAACAAATCACAAGCGATTCAAGCTACGGGCAACTCAACAAAGAGATCGAAACCCTAGTTGCAACTAAAAGGCAAATTGAGAAGAAATAACTTAAGGAAGCAAGACTAGGCATCATATATCTGAATCGCATAGAGATTTCACTCAAACAAAATTCAGATGGAATCACTCGAGGCGATTCGGGGAAAAAAAATCCTAGATCGAATTGAAAGGGGATATTGAAGAGAAATGAATATGTGAGCAGCCGAGTAAAGACTTTATCACAAATACAAACGGGTTGCAACAATATGAAGAAGACATTATCCGTACCAAACCGGTCCATTAAACAAATGGACCGTTACTTATGCTTTATAAATAGCCAGTATAACATTTTGTACTGGTATGAAATACAAAACAAGTTCTATTTTCTTCTCAGAGAAACTGCAAGTTGAATTTTCTTTCATCTAGTTTTTTTATAATAAACCTGCATTTAGTGGGTCTGTTAATGGCCTGTTACATGATCTAACTTATTCCATTCCTAAAAATGCGCACAATACCAACAATATCTTTACATGCTTGCTTGTAAACTATCTTACGGAATAACATTGAAACCTACAATAAGAGACGGTTTTCCATGGAAGTGGCATACAAATACTACATTAAATGCATATTCCAAAAGATAAAATCCAAACAAACTTATCATGCAGTTTAACCTATCATTCAAAGATCATATACAAAGAGACTTGATTTATTATTTTAAACTTAGTTAATTTTTATAAAACTTATAGTTAATTTATTATTTGTTGTTGTTTTTGTTGTTGTTGTTTTAAACTTGGTTAATTATTATGAAACTTAGTTTGTTTATTGTCATTATTACTACTATGACTCTTGTTGTTGTGTTAGTATTATTACTTTAAACTTAGTTAATTTATTAATTATTATTATTATATAAACTTGCTTACTTTTTATAAAACTTAGTATACTTGATTAATATTTTATAATTTATTATTTTATTATAATTATTATAAACTTAGTTAATTTATTATTATTATTATAAACTTAGTTAATTTTTACAAAACTTATAGTTAATTTATTATTTATTATTGTTGTTGTTGCTACTACTATTACTGTGTTGTTGTTGTTATAAACGTTGATGTTATTTGTGTTAGTATTACTGTGGTTTAATGCTTTTGTATGCAAGTTTTAACTTTCTCACTTGCACCTGAGTTGACTAGTATTGACCTAATGAAACTGCTGACTTAGTTGTTTGCTTGGGAGACTGCAGCTTAATTTTTGAAGCTAGAACTTTTATTACTGGAGAAAGATCCTTTCATTATCTTTAATTTAGCTCATATACATCTGAAGTTAGAATTTTACGTACATACATAAATTAGACGTGCACACACACAGACAGACATTCAATGACAGTAGGATGGTTATAAATTTCAAATATATTCTTTGTTCATAAAAATGCGTATTATTGAAAAGTTTCCAACTTTTTGTTACAATACCTTGACGGCTTGATTATTCCACTTGCATCTCTTACAATGCTTATCTCTCTTTCTTCATCATTCAAGCCACGAAGCCTTGTTAAACTCTGGACAAATGCAAGTTTAGTTCACTATTCACAATACCTTGAATATGCCAGGCTGTTTTATTGATAGGATTTGATATGTTAAATCTTGTGCTGGAGTGCAAGTCATAAAAATTATCTTACTTGTTAATTCTCTCCTTTATTTTCTCTAGCATTTTCCTGTCATCTTCTTCAACATTTTTGATGTGTTTTTCCATAAATTCACTGCGTTCTCTTTTGCCAAGCATTAGATTTTTTTGCTTTATGATCTCCTCTATTAACATCTATAACAATGTGGTGATCAGTTGAATCTGAAGGTGGTTAAAATTTATGTTGCAGGCTAAAATTTTACAATTGAAAAGGCTTATATATATACATAGAACTGGAAGTCTGTGTAAGGATTATAAAAAGGGTGATTTCGTGCAAAAGATACCCAAAACATAGGTATTTCGATTCTCCCACATGTTCGCATTGTATATATCTTCTCCAAATCTTACGTGACTGCAAATTTTTATCAATATACACAAGCACTGCATATCACCCTTTAATATTTTGCAACATACACACACCCACACAGGTACGTAAGTACGTACATGCATACGTGTGTGCGTATCCAATGATGTTTGTATTGTTAAATAAAATCGGCCTAAATTGTCATATATATTAATCAAAATAATATCATCGTTTTGGCTTTAGCTATAAAAATCTAATGTGTTCGTACAAAACTTGGCCACCAAATTTTTGCCCTCAAAACAACAAAAATGGTGATATATTTTATTTATTTACTAAAAAAAAATCTATTGTGTTTGTACAAGTGCCTACGTTCTATTATATTGATGTATCCAATCTAAGTTCGCGTATTAATCTTGTTTTCATCACTGTTAACTTCATATATGCTGAAAATTCATCTAGTATTATTTAATTTATTTTTTGACTATAAAATAGTTTTGAGTTTCTAGATGCTATTTTTTCTGGGACAAATTTTCAAATTGAGCTAATTTTCGAAGCTATTTCGCGTTTAGAGTTAGCAAATTTATTACCAAATAGGGCTGATTTTAACCCCATCAGTATCCACGTCAGCGGTGTTGTAACTGCCAACGTATTTGCGCAACTCATATAGTCAAATAACTCTTGCGCGACTCATAGTTGCGTAAATGGAATATTAACCAAATGGAAAAGCGCAAATAAAAGATGCGCTTTTCCATTTTCTCATCAAACCAACATAGCGTAACTATGAGTTGCGCATATGTAATAATTTGTTTAGCATAACTCAAAGTTGCACTAATATATTCTGCTGTATATAAAAACAGCAGCACTCACACTTTTTGCACCACACTCACATTACCATTCATTCATCCTTCCAAATTTTCCAATTCCGAACCTAAAACCCCTCAATCACCAAATTATAATTTATTCGAAAAATTCACTCAAAATCGTCATATTTCTGCATCATTAATCGATTAAAACAAAGCTACAACAATTTTTGCAAGGTAATTGAGTAAACCATATTTTCGAATCTATAACCATTTTGAAATATTTTATGTTTATGTGTTGATTTATAGTTCCATACCTTTCATATTAAGCCAGCCGAACCAATATCGATAATTGAGAGATCTCAGATGAAGTATTGGTGAAAAATTGTGAACAGTTGGAAGCTGAATCCGAATTTGTTCATGATACTCAATTTGAAACGGTTTCTAAAACTCAATTTGAGATAGTTCCTCAAAATATCGGTGATGTTGTTGAATCTGGTTTGGAGAATCGGGTTGGCTTAGGTGAACTGAATCAAAAACCGGAGAAACAAATTAGCCGCGAAGGTCGAGTGAGACAACCAACACATCCAATTTGTCACTGTGGAGATATTAGTAAGGTAGTTATATGTAAGACTCAAACAAATGTCGGACGTCGGTTTTACGGATGTGCTGGTTACCTAGATCATATAACTAACCTGAATGGTGTTCAGTGCTGTAAATTCTTCAAATGGTTAGATCGTTCGTTGACCCATAGGGGAGTTGAATATGCACTAGAGATGCAAGCCAAAGTGAGACGATTGGAAAAGGAAAAACGACATCAGGCAAACTATTTGCAGTCTTTAAATCCAATTTGAAAAAGGGTCTAGTAAACCGGTTAGTGCAATTATTATGTAATGGTTATGTATCATACTTGTTTAATGGAGTTATGTATGCACTAGTTTTAATGGTTGTTGTATTACTATGTTGTTTTAATACTTGTTTGTTGTAATGGTTATGCAATATTTGATGTATTACTTTTTCATTGTAATGTTTATTTAATGTTTGATGCATTACTTTGTTGTTGTTCCATGTTGCGACAATGGATATTACGTACAAAAGCTGTGTACAAAATAAATCAAAGTTATAGAACATAGCAACTAACATAAATGTTCAACAAAAGATAACTTTTAACTTCAAAGTTGCGTACAGAATAAAAATAGAAGTTATACAGTACACAAATGACATAAGTAGAAAAAAATCAATTTAGTTATTGCTTCCTGCATGTTCTTCTTTTATGACCAAAGTTACTGCAATGTCCACATTTATCATGTTTTCTGTCCCCCATTTCGTTCATGACCCCCTTAATTCTTGTGGACCTCGGTCTTCTTGTATTCATACGTGTTGGCGGCAGATGTATAGTTGGGCCGTCATGAACATCCCAATATCTACTGTCGGGCACAGGATGAAAAACCGGAGAATAACTATGTCTATAATTGTCTGCTGTAAACCACGATGAAATAAGATCATGGTAAGCTCTGTTCACTTCTCCTTTGCATCGTGCACATGCAGCCAAAACATGAGAACATGGAAAATCGACAAGAATTGGAATATTACATGAACAGCTGCAGTTGTCATTGGTAATATTTACTGTGTAGTTACATGCGTTTGTGTTTATTACTTGTCACTCCATCAAGCTGAACCTGCTAATGCTCATATTTCGTGCTTCTGTTGCATATTTTTCATCATTTTTTCATATGTTGGCGTGAGCGCAGGTGTGTACTCCAGTTCATCAGTACGTCTTCTATGGAAGTAGCTATTAAGACGATGAAAGGTACGTGCTACTAACGTCTTTACCGGTAATGATCTTGCACCTTTTAGAACTCCATTGAAACTCTCTAAAGAATTGGAAGTCATCATACAAAAACATGAAAGTCTTGTGGATCGTATATTATCTAACCTGTGTATAATATGCAAGTGCATAAGCTAATGCTATAGTAGACAATAAATAGTAAAGTATAAAAAGCGTGCAAACCATAGTTTTTACACTGGTTCAGACCTATCGTCCTACGTCTAGTCTCGAAGCTTCCCTTCGGAATTTCCTTTTAACAAATTACCCTCGCTTCACCCGGAGGAATAGGTAATACAAAAGTATATCTCTGATAACCTTGTATTTCAAATAACAAGGTTTTTAACTTATAGTACAATTCTTCCAATGATCTCCTTTGAGTATGTGAATATGAATGCTTTGAGTTGTAGAAAGTGATTTTACCAAAATTATATTCTGGTTGTAATAGATTGAGAGTATATGAACAATGTATATGCGAGAAAGTGTTTAGAAATCAAGAGAGAAAAGAATAGATTAATTCAAGTTCGTTTTTTCTAATTCTCAATCAAAGTAGTGTTTATAGATTCAAAAAGATGCAGATGAAGAGTTGTTACTATTGAGAAAGTCTATTCACTTTAATGGCTGCAACTTTTCGCTGAAAGGTGATTTCTTTTTGTTTCAAAGAGAAGTGTCTTTCAAAATTGACAGTGCATATGACAGACGTCTGTGGTAAAACCTCAGACGTCCGTGACTTCAAAAAAATTTAACCCGATAATTGTCACAGACGTACGTCCATGAAGTGTAAAATCGGTTTTTCAACTTAATTTTGATGCATATCACTACAAGAAAAACAGTCTTTTATAGCGGCATATAGCCGCTATTAAACACAACTATAGCAGTTTGATAAACGCTGTATATCGACATGTTAAATAAGAATTGCACATTCATAACACACACAAAACCGCTATAAAAGAGCATGATTTTATAGCATAAAATAGCTAGCCGCTATGTTACATAAAGACAATAGCCCACTATTACCGCTATAAAACATCTCAATCTTAACGAAAATAACAGAATCTTTATAACAAAGTATAGCCGCTATAAAATGGTTATTCTATAGCGTCTATTTCGTGCTATGTAAACATGTTTATAGTATATTCTACATCCATTTACAGCATATATATACCGCTATAAAATGTGTAGATACAATAACGCCTATTTGCTGCTATCCTTTGACAGTAACCTCATATATTGCATTATCTTTTTATAGCACTTATGTCATATAGTTATAATGCTTTTAAGGAGTTATGCTTTATTTTACTATATATTTGATGCACCCCCACTATTACATTTTAATAATAACAATCAAAATGAATCTTCTTTAAATAGATAACAATTTGAACAATGTATGAACGAAAAAAATATAATAATCAGCAAATATAACGCATGTTCATGATAATAAAATAAAGTTCAACAAAAAATAAGTTCAATACATGAGTTACCAAATTCAATACATATTCATAATGACAAAAGACAACATAGTTCAAAGTTACCGTCTACAAGTACCAAATGCATCACTAAGAAATTGAACTGCTCAAAGCCTTTCTTCGTGCATGTCTTCGGTCATTGGTACTACTTCTTGAAAATTCAGAAAAATTTGAAAATAATTATATAAAACTGTGATGAAAATTAAAGGTTAATGGTAGTACCTTCTATTATTATATGGATGAAGATTTACATAACTTTTTTGAACATCAAATTTTTCTTAGACTGATGAAGATAATGTCTTATTGCATGTTGCATTACAACAGCCCGTGTTTGCTTTTTCTTAATAATACAAATGCACATACACACATGCACCAAACTGCATTGGAATATATATTTTTTTCTTAATATGTCTTATCAAAAATATTCTAAGTGCCTAAATTTTAAAAAAAATTCCAAAATCTCCTTTGCGCAGATGGCACCGAGGAAAATCTCAAACACAAGAAAGAGATATACAAGATCAAAACATGATCAAAATCACAATATATCAATCACATATACCCGCACGGGTAACTATCAAAATATTTACTTATATATCTTATAAAGTGTGTATGTCACATAGCATACACCCTGCTAAGCATTGAAACATACCTTATAGCAATATTAGCGAGTTCGCTAACATTTCCAAAGAAACATGAGCATAAAGAGAGCCAAAAGTAAGTCAAGAGCCATCAAATACCTACACTTAACTCAAACAAGCATATGAGCACATATATTTATAAATTATACAACTAAGTCCACAAAAGTAAGACTACGACTTTTATACTAACATTAATTTTGCAAGTAAAGAACTTAAGGCATTATCATCTACCAGGACAAGGCTTAAGACATTATTATTTCTATTATTAACTTAGTTTATTTATTGTTATTATTATCGTCATCGTCGTTGTTGTTAGTATTATTATTATAAACTTAATTAATTTTTATAAACTTAGTTCATTATCATCATCATCATCATTATTATTATTATTATAAACTTAATTAATTATTATAAACTTAGTCAATTATTATTACTATTATTAATACATATAAGCTTAGTTATTTTTTTTAAAACTTAGTTATTTTTATAAAATTCGCTGATCTTCATCTATAAACTTAGTTATTTTTTATGAAATTAAGAATTTTATAAAATGAATTAGATGTAAAGATGTTGAATACTTTATAATTTACTACCGTTGTTATCATTATAAACTTAGTTAATTTTCTTAAACTTGGTTAATCTATTATTATAAACTTAGTTAATTTTGTAAACTTTTTTAATTCTTATTAAACTTAATTAATGAAGTTAATTTTTATAAACTTAGTTGATTTTTTAATAATATTAATATTATTATTATTATATAAATTTAGTTAAATTTTTGTAAAACTTAGTTAAATTGGTTAATACTTTATCATTTATCGTTGTTGTTGTTCTAAACTTAGTTAATTTTTTTAAACTTTGCTTGTTTATTATTGTTATTACTATTATGACTATTTTGTCGTTTTTGTTAGTATTATTATTATAAACTAAGTTAATTTATTATTATTATTATACATAAACTTAGTAATTATTTATAAAACTTAGTTAACTTAGTTAATATTTTATAATTTATTACTTTATTACTATTACAAAATTAGTTAATTCGTTATCATTGTTATTATTATAAATTTAATTATTATTATTATTAACTTAGTTATTTTTTATAAAACTTGGTTGTATTTATAAAATTCGTTGACCATCGTCTATAAACTTAGTTATTTTTTATATAATTTAGAATTTATAAAATGAATTAGATGTAAAGATGTTGAAAACTTTGTAATTTATTATCGTTGTCATTGTTATCATTATAAACTTAGTTAATTCATTATTATTATAAACTTAGTTAATTTTATAAACTTTAATTCTTGTTAAACTTAATTAATGAAGTTAAACTTATTTAATTTATTAATATTATTATTATATAAATTTAGTTAATATTGTAAAACTTAGTTAAATTGGTTAATACTTTATCATTTACCATTGTTGTTGTTCTAAACTTAATTAATTTTTATGAAACTTAGTTAATTTTTATAAACTTAGTTTGTTTATTGTTATTATTATCATTATTACTATTGCTGTTATTCTTGTTACTATTATTACTATAAACTAAGTTAATTTATTATTATTATAATACAAGTTATATAGATGTGGTATAAGCACCTCATAAAGTTGTATAGATGTGTGTACCTTTGGAGGAAGGTTATTTCCTCCCTTTTAGTGTTATATATATATTTCTTTTCCAAAAAAAAAAAACAAACTTTAGTTAGTTTTAGGACCACATTGTGAAATGAAAGAATTGATGGAAGCATTGTAGGTTGTAACATTAATAATTGGTAGTAGAAATACGGGAGGTTCAGATCTGCAAAATTGCAACTTGCATTGTTGTTCTTAATAATTGAATATTGTCCTTCTATTTCTAATATGTTTTCGTTTTTTTATTGAAATCTTCATATATAATTGATGTCAAAAAAAAAATATATATGCATGTTAACTTCATAGTTATTCCAATTGTGTTTAGATGCATTTGCAGAATGAACATTATTGTCCATTCATAAATGTCGATTTGTCGTTGGTTTCGCCAAATGGCAGATTACAGCTCATTGTTTTGGAACAAAAAATGGGATGTACTGTTTTTAGCTTACCAAAATTTCACTGTCAGGCTGACAGTCTTTTCATTTAAACTTAAAAAGAACATACGGATGATAATATGTAATCCTAGTTGCTAAAGATTATGTTTGTGCACGCACACAAATTTTGTACAGTGAATGGTCATCCAATCAATTCTACCTTATAATCTCTTAACATAGCACGTACACTACAAATGCAACATTAAATTGATAACACACATATGCAAACATGGTAACTAATCAAAATTTAATGAAAAGGAAATATAGGAAACAAAAACTACCATAAACCGTCGAGGATCTGGCCATGCCAGTCTACTTAATCTCTTAACTGCGATCCTCCTGTATGCATCAAGCTTCCGTTTATAAACAATGTTAGGAGCTTTCTCACCATGCTCTGAAACTATATTCTCTACAGCAAAACTCGAAGTCGCAAGCCTCAGTCTTAACAAACTGTAATCTGCTCAGATATCACGGTCGACCAAACCCTGTAATTACAACAGCAAAATACAATAATGAAGCTATGGTCTACTGCTTAATATTATTTTATTTCTTATAAAATAATATTTTATTTTAATATTGGCATTGAAAAAGCCATGATCATGTGCCTATATACCAGGTAATTAGATTTAGAATGTATAAAGCGGTTCTATAGTTATATAAATTTATTTCCAAATATACAAGCAAAAAGAGAATTACCTCGTCGTCTTTTTGAAGAGGATTCAATGCAAGAATTAGCGACTTCACAGTGGGGCGCTCTCGCTGCTCAAGTTGCAAACATTTTGAGGCAATACATACTATTTTAGTCCCATCCTCATTTGAAAACTGCCCTTCCAAACATGAATCCGTTAACTCATGAAAGTTCTAGCCTTTTATCAAGTCAAGAGCCTGACAGTATACAAGAGATATAGATGTAGGGAAACGGTTGCTAGTAAGTAATTAACTACAGTAATCTAATTGAAATTTGAGAGTATGAAAATGAGTAAAAAACTAAAAGGTACGAACTGAAGTTGGTTTTCCACTCCAAATCTAGCCAAAATTATCAATATTGATAATATGCACAACATGAAATACATATTCTTAAGACTTGAAAACAGTTTACAAAAACAACAGAGTTATACATCATAGACTTAATACTTCACCAATGTAGATATTAGTGGAACCTCCAAGCTTGGAAATAACATACAACGGTATATAATATGAAACATGACCAGGCACACACTAGTGCGCATAAATAATTTGATCCACCCACCAAATTCTTATAATTATATATTATAAGTAAATAACATCAAATAGATAAATATAAGATAATATATTTATGTACTTTGATGATTGGCACATTACTTGCAAAAAAGCAATACGTTAAATTTACAGTTAAAAAAATTACAAAAAAATTACACTTGAAAATAAATGAGTTAAATATTTATAATAAATAATAATAATATTCCTATACCATAGGGGAAATATCGTCCACAATGGCAATGACTATACAGTTGTATCTGGCTTATAAATACCCACCACTCTATTTAAACATTGTTAAGACCTGACAAAAGAATCTACAGTTTAATTTGATTGATGTAGAAGAGGTGACTGAGTTTGATACAATATTATTAGTAACGACCCGTAAATTTCAGTGGTTTTATTTATTTAATTAATTGAATTTTGTGAAATTTTAAGCAATAAAATTTTGAAATAAAAATTTATTATTTGGAATACGTCTTATTAAACATAGCAACTGGTAAATTTTCATCTGATAATATGGATGTTTATTTTCTTGGGTAATTCTATTTCAATTTAAATCAGTTAATAATTGATGATAATAAAATGTTTTCCAAACCTGAATATTTTTATACAATAAATTTGTAAACCATCTTCTGAGTGAGACGTCATCTTTCGTTTCTCCAAATTTGGACTTCTATTGCTCCATCAATCTTATTTTCGGCAAATTAACAGCATTTTCGGTACCAATTATCGACTTTTGATAGGATGATCGTACCATTGATATTTGTATACCGTTTTGATCGTCTCGCCGTGCTGATCTCTGCGGTATATTCAATTCTGTGCTTTGAAGTCCAGTACTCGACGAAACCATATAACGGTTCACCGTATCGGTACGTCTTGATCCTTTTGAATTCCTGCCCTTTCATTTGCCCAACGGTAGAATTTCGAATGGTCGTTTTCTTTATTATTCCCTAGAACCTTGTGCATGACTTTTCTATTCAATACGATCTGGTTCGTTTATAGTTTTCTTTCTTGTCTCTGGCCTTTCGTTTCTATTCATTAAAAAGGGAAATTTATATACGTTAAGTTGGATTCATTCTTCAGTGCCTCCTACTTCTTCATGTCCCCTCTTTCTTTTTCTTTTATTTTGGTTGACATAAGAGAATATTTTGAACTCACACATCACCACCGAGGGTCGCCGCAACCTAGCCTCAATAGCCACCTACATCACCACTCGCCCTCCCCTCTTTTCTTTTTTCGCCAGCCTCCTCTCGCCACGACCATGACCCGAAGTGTCGCCCCTTCAACCCGAAGAACCCACCACCTCAGCCTTCGTATCCACCCACCGACGTCACCCACAACCGTTCGGCCTTCCCACATCACCGCCCTCCTCCATGGCCGAGTTACCTTTGCCGAGGCCTTCCTCCTCTCCAACCTGCCGTAACTACAAGCCTCCGTGAGCTCGTTTTATGGCCACTTGGCTTATTGGACTTGAACTGTCGACCTTTCCCTGCTTTTTCTCTCCTCCCCAAGCTTGCGCCGCCAGCGTGGCCATGCTCTGACCGATAGCCTCTTCACGCCCATTTCATAGCAGCCTTCTTCCGACGTTTATATAACAGGTATATGATTTATAACTTTCATATATATATTTATATATTTATATATTTCATATATAATATACATATTTCTAATACTGTTATACCTTGTTCGGAAAATATATTGATTTTAAACATTTATGGAATATAAGGATACGGTGATTCAGCACATATATGTATATAAATATATTACTTGACTTTTTTTGCAAATGCTTATTTGTTTATATATATAATATGTATATGAGCTGTAATGCATTCATACATGACTTTTAACATATATATGTTATGGATTTTGAAGCATGTGTTACAGTATAGATATGGTTTCAGTTTAGCATTATATATTTATCTCTTTGTAAGCTACTTTGTTTACATATGTTATGATAATACATTTTAGAACTTTTTGTAAAATGGTAAAGTAAGTGTATGTTATCTTTACTACTAATAATGTAAATTCAGTCCACTATTTCAACCGTGTCTTTACGAACTGCCTAAAATGCCCTCTCACTATCACAGGTAAACGTGTACCTCCTATTGCTGCTCTCGATTTGGTTTCTTCTCCAATTCGTCAAATTCCCAATTCAGTTCTTCAAATCCTCAATTCGATTTATCGCCACCATCATTCGGCTCATCGAGTTTCCTTCCCTTCCAGATCCACTGTCTTCTCCAACTTTGAATGTCGATTACCGATTATCAACAATGGTTACTTCATTAAACTACAATAGCTGATCTTATGGCACGGCCTAAGTGCTCGAGCTCGAAAGGATTGATTTAGGCAGGCAAGGCTCGATGCACTGGAAATGGTGTCTTGCATCCAATTCCTCAAAATTCCCACTTCCTCAGAATTCCCAATTCCATTCATCACCATCCTATAAGTCATACAAGCTACCCAACCTCCCTCAAAATCAATCTCTCTTACTTCCAAATCAACAATGGCAGTATCACTAGCAACGTAGCATCCACGGCAGGTGACTGGATGAGCCGGAAGAGATAGCTCATTACTCTGCGATTTGATAGCGTAGGCAGTAGGTGATTTCTCTTACCTTTTATTTTCTCTCTGAGGTATAATTATATACAATGTATATATTTTGGTTGAATTGTTGACGTGGTATAATTAGTCACTTTTTGACAGTGTCACTCACTGTTCTTTGTTCTTACTGATCTGATTTTTGGATGTTGAACATGGTTTCTCCAATCTGAATTATGACTCAGGAAACGAACATTGTTATGAACCCATACAAGGTTTGACATCGTTACTCATTATTTTACACTATTTGATCCGATTAGTGAACCCACCTAATAGATAATTTTTTCACCTGATTTGCGATTGGCGAAATGAAATTTATTACAAAGATATTGAATATTTTTAATACCGTAATTTTATTGATTATTGCTACGGTTACCGATTACCCTTCATTTATTTTCAGTATACACTTCATTTACTTTTAGTATAGTTTCATTTCTCCACTAATTGTCATGGTTACTAATTTAACTTATGTTTAGGTTATGCACATCTCCATTACTAATAAAGAATATCTCAGCAGAATTTGTGACAAACAAACTGTTATGGAAATTTCCAATCCGAGACCGCTCGAACACAATTCCCAAACGCAGCGGAAACGCTAGATCGCGATAGACGATGCAAAACAACCAATCAATAACCCAAATCAATCTCAACCAAAACCAAGATACGATCACAACACCGAGATAAGCAATATATAAGAGCAATAACAATAAGTAAATCACACACCGATTTATAGTGGTTCCACTAACAACTTGTTAGTGTACGTCCACTTTGAGAGAGAGCTTTTATTATTACCAATGAAAAAAAGTACAAGAGATTGTTTACAATGATCAACTAATCACTCTAGAATATATTTGTGGAGAATAGGATTGAAGAGATTAGGATTCACCAAAACCCTAATAGAAGAATTAAACCCTAGATTAGAAGTGATTAGCATGTCCTCAATAGGCTGCTGAAAATAGCTTTTATAATAGGGTAGAGATCAAAACCGAATGACCAAAATACCCCCCAATATCAGCACAAGCAAAATAGAAGACCCAGGCCCGAAACTGGAAAACTGCCGAAAAACGGTCGACTGGTCATTTTTGAACCAGTCGACTGGTCCAGAGACCCCATGGTCTCTGGACGAAACCGGTCGACCGGTAGAAATGGACCGGTCGACCGGTTTTGGGCAGCAGTGCACAATAGTGCACTGTTTGCTCCTGGAACTCCCCCCCCCCCCCCGAGCTCCGCTACTCCGGCCGCTTCCTCCTACGCCTCGCTACTCCACTCCTCTTCAACTCCAACATATCGTGTCGCTAAAATTTAACACTCCACCTCGACACTATATCCATCTCCATCATCAATGGTACCATACCATCATCAACACTGATAGCTCCAACTATCGCCACTTCTACCTTCACCAAACATGAATGCTTCCTCAATGGGTTCCGGCAAGGCCACCCCCCATTGCACTTCACCACAGAGTTCAGGCACAGAGCCCCCACCCGCTAATGAAGTGTTGGAAACACCCAAAACCAAACCGATCTCACCAAAGACCCGAACACTTAGGAGTGTAAACTAGTGTTCGCCAAGAAGATAGAACCACAATCTCACCCCAATACTCTTCTTCATCTACCAACCAAGCTCCTCTCTCACCCGTGCCACCCCGTGGCACTTAGCACTCCTCTAAGCAAATCAAGTTCGAGCAATGCTCGAACTTCCCAAACGGCAATGCTTTAGTAAACATATCCGCCGCATTATCCTTTGTGTGCACTTTCCGAAGATATACTTGCTTATCCTCATCCATGGCTACCAAGAATGACTCCCTCACTTCAATATGCTTAGTACGTGAGCTAAACGCCAAATTCTCCGCCAAATGGATAGCGCTTTGGCTATCACAATGAACATCGATACTATCGTGTCCAACACCCAAGTCACACAACAATCGCTTCAAATAGAGTGCCTCCTTAGCCGCCTCCACCGCGGCTATCAACTCCGCCTCCGTAGTGGATAAAGCTACTACGGTTTGCAATCTCGATCTCCAACTTATGGCCGTGCCACCAAGTGTGAAGACATACCCGGAAGTTGACTTTCTCCTATCCCTATCACCGGCGTAGTCCGAATCACAATAACCAACCAACTTGCAATTCATTCTCTCACTACCGCCAAAAACAAGACCATGAGATGACGTACCTTTGAGATATCTCAAAATTAGCTTTACGGCTTCCCAATGCGATTTCCCCGGATTAGCCACGAACCGACTAACCACCTCGACGGCATTTGCAATATCGGGCCTTGTACACACCATGGCATACATCAAACTACCAACCACACTTGCATATGGCACCGTTGCCATATAAGCCTTGTCCTTCTCCAATATAGGTGAACCTTTACTCGAAAGCTTGACATGCAAAGGTAAAGGTGCAGTTGTCGCCTTTGCATTCTCCATGCTAAACCGGCTAAGCACTTTCTTGATATAATCCTTTTGAGTTAATTTCAACTCAAAACGCTTCCGATTCCTTTCAATCTCCATGCCCAAAATTTTCTTTGCTTCTCCAAGATCCTTCATCTCGAACTCCGATTTCAATTGTAATTTCAACTTGTTGATTTCATTCTTGTCCTTCGAAGCAATGAGCATGTCATCCACATACAAGAGTAAATACACCCAACAATCATTTCCCAACTTCTTGAAATAAACACAAGCATCTTTGATGCTTCTATCAAAACCATTTTCAAGCATAAAATGATCAAACCTCTTGTACCATTGCCAAGGTGATTGCTTCAACCCATATAGTGATTTCTTCAACTTGCACACCATATTTGACTTCCCATTTACCCCAAAACCTTCCGGTTGCTCCATGTAAATGTCTTCATCCAAGTCACCATGCAAAAAGGCGGTTTTCACATCAAGTTGCTCCAACTCCAAGTCGTGAATAGCAACTATGGCAAGTAATATCCGGATAGAAGTATGCCGCACAACCGGTGCGAATATCTCATCATACTCCTTTCCCTTCCTTTGTGCAAACCCCTTAGCCACTAGCCTAGCTTTGTATCTCCCATCGTCCTTCACCTTGTAAATCCATTTGCACCCAATAACACGGTTTCCTTTAGGAAGTGGAACCAAATCCCAAGTTTGATTCTTCATTAACGATTGCATCTCTTCCTCCATGGCACAAACCCATTTCGAGCTATCACTCGAATTCATGACGTCATCAAGGTCCATCGGCTCATCTTGGACTACTATAAGCGCATAGTCCATATTATCACAAAAGCTAAGATAATTCCAATCACCATATCTCTCGGGTGGTCTTATAAGATGACGACCCACCCGAGTAGCAATACCATCACCCGGACTCCTTTCGGCTCCACCTTGAGTTGAATCTTCTCTAGAATCGTGCACATCACCTACACTACTAGAGGCACCTTGTGGACTATGTGATGTACCATCAACCGCTCCCTCCTCACAAGCATCTTCTACTACTCTACTCTCTATACCCCTTGGACAAAATGTGGGAATAACTTCCTTCTCCTTCGATTCACCATGAACCAAATCCGGAACATTCGATGAGCTCTCATTCTCCTTGAACATTGCCGACTCATCAAAAGTAACATGACGAGAGTTTATTACCTTCTTCGTTTCCGGATTCCAAACCCGATAGCCTTTCACTCCTTCCGTATAACCAAGAAAAACCCCTTTGAAAGCTCTAGGTTCAAGCTTATCATTTCTCGGATCATGCACATAAACGGGACTTCCAAAGACACGAAGATAGCTCAAGTCAATACTCTTACCTCTCCACACTTCCTCCGGAATTTTGTTATCAATAGCCGAGCACGGAATTCGATTAATAATGTGTACCGCGGTTGACATAGCTTCGGCCCAAAATCCCTTAGACAAACCCGATGTCAATCTCAAGCATCGAGCTTTCTCTAGTAGAGTACGGTTCATCCTCTCCGCAACTCCATTTGATTGCGGATCTCCCGGTGTAGTAACATGTCTCCGAATGCCATGATGCTTGCAATAATCTAAGAATTCTCCGGAAACATACTCCCCGCCATTATCGGACCTAAGAACCTTCAAAGATTTACCACTCTCATTCTCAACAAGAGCCTTCCATACTTTGAACTTAGCAAATGCCTCCGACTTGGCCTTCATTACATACACCCAAACTTTGCGAGAAAAATCATCAATAAAGGAAATATAATACTTTGCTCCACCCAAAGAAGCAACCGGTGCCGGTCCCCAAACATCCGTGTGCACATACTCAAGAACGCTTCTTGAGTCATGTTTCCCTTCATCGAATGAAACCTTTGTTTGCTTCCCCATGACACACTCTTCGCAAAACTCAAGCTTGTTGAAACTCTCTCCACCAATCATCTCCCTTTTCCGAAGAATCTCCAAACCCTTCTCCGAGACATGACCCAATCTCAAATGCCACAACCTAGTCGCATCCAAGTCACGAGAACTATCAACGCCAACACAAGTTTCACCTTCTATGGTCACTCCTTGAAGCAAATAAACACCATGAACTCTAGCACCTTTCATAACCACAAGCGCCCCCTTCGAAACCCTCAAGCAATCTCTCTCAATAGTGATCTTGCACCCCAAAGAATCCAATTGCCCCAAAGAGATAAGGGACTTCCTAAGTCCCGGAACATAGCGTACATTAGTGAGAGTACGAACTACTCCGTCAAACATCCTAATTTGCACGGAACCGATGCCCTTCGACTTATACATAGCACCATTACCCATAACAATCGAATTTCCCTCTCTAGCTTCGAAAGAAGAAAAACAATTCCTATTAGGCGTCATATGATAAGACGCCCCCGAATCGAGCACTCATTCGCTACCCGAAACATCCGATGCCACCGCCGTCAATACATCAATATCTCCCTCACTATCAACACTCTCCACCGCAACCGATGAAGACGCCACTTCCTTCTTTCCTTTCTCCTTGTCCGGACACTCATTCTTCCAATGACCGGGCTTCTTACAAATATAGCACTTGCCTTTCTTTTCCTTCGACTTTCCTCTCTAACCGGGATTCCTAGATTTGGAACGAACCCGGTTATCCTTCTTCCAATGTTCCTTCTCCAGAAACAAACCTTGACCATTCCCGGCACTACTACTTCCTACACTCAACTCCTTCATTTGATCTCGCAACTCCTCACTAAGAAGACCCGTCTTGACATCATCCAACGTCAATGTATCACGGCTATAGATCAAACTATTTGAGAAACCCGTATAACGGTCCGGCAACGAACATAACAATATCATCGCCTTTTGCTCTTCCTCAATCTTCAAATCTACCGCCTTCATCTTCATTAGCAAATCATCAAACACATTTAAGTGCGCCTTTAGCGAAGTCCCCTCTTTCATCTTATAGGTGAAAAACGTTCGCTACAAGATCAATCGGTTAGTTAGAGATTTCTTCATATACAACTCCTCTAACTTCTTCCAAATTCCCCCAGCGGTGACCTCACCACTAATTTCGGAGATAACATTCTCTCCCATAGCAAGTTGAAGTGTAGTAAATGCCCACTCTTCAATTTCGTCTCTCTCAACCTCCAATATGTCCGCCGGCAACAAATGTGTATCAAACACCACCCTATGAACCCGATTCCTCCTTAGAACCGCTTTCATCTTCCATTGCCATTTTTCAAAATCATTATCGCCATTCCACTTATCAATAACCAATTGCGATCCCGAAGCCGCATATGAACCACGTACATACGGCGCTACACCACTTGGACTAACCATTGAGGGAACACTAGAGTTATTATCCGATTCCGGCATTTCAACAAACACCTACCGACTCCAAAGCTCTGATACCAAATGTTATGGAAATTTCCAATCCGAGACCGCTCGAACACAATTCCCAAACGCAGCGGAAACGCTAGATCGCGATAGACGATGCAAAACAACCAATCAATAACCCAAATCAATCTCAACCAAAACCAAGATACGATCACAACACCGAGATAAGCAATATATAAGAGCAATAACAATAAGTAAATCACACACCGATTTATAGTGGTTCCACTAACAACTTGTTAGTGTACGTCCACTTTGAGAGAGAGCTTTTATTATTACCAATGAAAAAAAGTACAAGAGATTGTTTACAATGATCAACTAATCACTCTAGAATATATTTGTGGAGAATAGGATTGAAGAGATTAGGATTCACCAAAACCCTAATAGAAGAATTAAACCCTAGATTAGAAGTAATTAGCATGTCCTTAATAGGCTGCTGAAAATAGCTTTTATAATAGGGTAGAGATCAAAACCGAATGACCAAAATACCCCCCAATATCAGCACAGGCAAAATAGAAGACCCAGGCCCGAAATTGGAAAACTGCCGAAAAACGGTCGACTGGTCATTTTTGAACCAGTCGACTGGTCCAGAGACCCCATGGTCTCTGGACGAAACCGGTCGACCGGTAGAAATGGACCGGTCGACCGGTTTTGGGCAGCAGTGCACAATAGTGCACTGTTTGCTCCCGGAACTCCCCCCGAGCTCCGCTACTCCAGCCGCTTCCTCCTACGCCTCGCTACTCCACTCCTCTTCAACTCCAACATATCGTGTCGCCAAAATTTAACAACAAACATACTGAATATTTTTAATAACACCACCCTCCAACATGTTGATGTTCCATTAAAGAAAAGTACCTAGCACATTGAAGTTTCATGATTTATTTTTCGGTTTTCATGTTTATCCATCTCAACGACATAAATGGCACTTCCCAAAATAGATTCAAATAAATAAATCATGTGTCACTTACATTCAAAGAAGTGATTTCCACGAGTTAAGCGAATAGAATAGATAGTCAGATCATTTATGAACTACTATGGTTAGAGTGAAGTAAATATATGATTAGTAAACGAAATTGATTCCACCGAATCAACATTGAATGAACCAACTATTGACATAAGTGGGTTAATAATAGAAATTTCATTCCCTTATTTCCAAGTTTGGCCTATATATATATATATATATATATAGAGAGAGAGAGAGTACTCCAAATACCTTTTTAAAACATGTGTGATCCTTAAAGCAAGAAGACCGCTCAGGAGTTATTATCAATAATGAAACAGAGTCATAGAAATAGTTTAATAAAGGCCCTAAACAATAAAATGGCCCAACAAAAAACGATAGTAATACATTCAGATCAATAGATAGCCGATCAAACGAAGTTGTGAACAAGTAATTAGAAATTATACATCTTAGCTCATAACAGAAAGTAAATGAATGAAAAGTAGAAACGAAGATTGTGTTTGCTAAAACATATACTCCAGGCTATGTTTTGCTGAAAGGGGGAGCAAGTGGGCTCACAATAGTTGCTACAAAACCAATGCTTGGGTTGTTGAGTTATGACATGCTATAGTAACATCGATTATTTGGACAGAAATCGGTGCTTGGGCTCAGAAAAGTAGTTACAAAATGAAAAGTAGCAGCTAGACATGACAGGTGAAAAGCTGCAGCACATCAGGTATTGGGACAGCAGCTTAGTGGTATGGTTTTCTTTAAACAAATAAGGGTTTTCCCCCCGAATGCAGGTAAGTTGAAATCAATATTTTTATAAGAAAAAAAAAACACGTGGTGCTATTCTTATTATATGTTATGTTGTGCTTCAAGCATCTATATTGATGGTTAATATGTGCAGTATTTAATTTTGCCTATATAGAGCTGCTATGTTAATATTAACTATGTGTGACCGTTTTTTTTTTGCTTGAAGCATAGTTGTCAATATGTTAAGCCTTTTGGCTTTAGCTGCTATGTGAACATGTTATTCAAATATGGCAGAATAATTTATATTGGATTTACACTTTACAGCAAGTTTTGTAACTGTACTCTCCAAATAGTTGCTACGTGAATATGTCATTAATTTCTGTTTTGCCTTCATGTGCGAGTTTCCTATATAGACCATGCCTTTATTTTTGTACTGACAGCTTCGCCATTTAATGTCCTCTTAGATTTTGTTTCCAGGCTGATGCATCTATTTTAAAGTTTCTTCTTCTTAGGAATACTTCAACTTCTTAGCAGGTTTTACTACTATAAAATTTCAACTACCGACCAAGCACTACTTTATGCTTAAAAGATGAAACGCCATAGCTATGCTTTCCAAATAAAAAGCTTAGTATATTAAACATTGGTTGTCTCTACCATTGTACAAATAAGGAACTTCCCTAAAACGTCTTAGGCTACCATATAAAGATTGATATATTAATGGTTTGGATCACGTAGAAAAATTTACTGATAAAGAATTCAGTCACTTTACATCCTGTGTGTTTCCAATTATTTAGTGCAACAAATGCTTATAGATTTATAGATTTGTTCCTTATTTACCCCTGTTTAAATTTAAATACATCAAAAACCTGCTCTTTTAAACTGAATGCCGCAACACATTGTTGCACGTTTCCAGTTTCTCAAAAAAAAATTTGATTTATATACGTCTGCATATATACGTATATACATATACATAAAAGTTAAAGACAACTTTTAATCAAACATATTATTAAAAGAGCCCATCCTGAGTTAGGTTGTCGTTAAAATAAAAGACTGTTGCAATGTTAATTGATTATTTGGTAGATCTCCGCCGTGTGCGTAGCATGTGTGATATATTAATTTCAGTCCGTTTTGATGTTTACTAATATTAAGCTAAAATTAACTGTTACTAATACACCTGTCGTATTTGTAACAGTTTCTGTTTATTTGCTATTTTCCCAAAATAAAGGGGATGTATAGCAAGTAATAAAGCAACCGTAAATCTTCTACACTTAGTTCATAAAATTCAAGCTTACTAAGTTGGAGAATAAAAAATGTTGTCATTCTCCTTTTTACCCATAAATCCAATGCATGATATTAGGTTACATTTGTTACTCGATTTTACATACCAAGTTTCTTCTTATTGTTTCCAGTCATACAAACTCCCAGACAAAACACACACACACATACATCCATCCATACATACATACACACATGCGTAAACACACATAAATATATATATATATATATGTATATATATATATGTGTGTGTATATATATATATGTATATATATATATGTATGTAGTAATTTCCGTACACTAATGTGACAACTACACCTAACCAACATTATAATATGGTGAGGTTGAACTTTTCTTTATATAATTTATTATGCCTGATATTTTTTCTACTCGGTTAGTTGTTGTTACTGTGTTCATGCTAAGCGTCGTGGAAAATGGTTCGCCTACACTTGGTTTTATTACTTTTGACCAATCAATATATTTTATTTGTTGAAAACAAGTAGATTGTTGCAAAAATGAAACATGATTTTATGAGTTATAACCAATCAATACAGTACACATCCTGCAAATTCATATTGATTACTTACATTTAAACATGATAGAGTTAGTTATTTATTGTAAGGACTAATATATAAGAGTCAAAATAATACATATATAAGTTATTTGAATAGGCGAGATGCACATTTAATCAACTTACATTAAAGGATAAAAATATGTGCTCAAGTGATCTTAGTTGAATACCTACATTAAAGGATAGAAATACATGCTCAAGTGACCTCAGTTGAATATCCCCACATTACTAACAATAAACTTTGTCTTATATCATTAATCCGTATTATGTAAGGTATACATGGCATACTTATAATTTTAGATAATGTTAGCAAATTATTCCTTAAAATTCAAGGTTAGTACTCAAACTAATTAAATGATCATAACGTTACTCAATGAACTGATTATACATGCTTTTAATGTATATATAGAAGTATATTTTAGTTTTGATGTTCATTAAATTTGTTTGTAAAGACAGAATTTTGCACCTTCTCTGCTAAACCATCTACTTATATTAGGAAAGAATAAATTTTTCACAAGTAGTGTAATTGGAGGCATGCTGACGCAGCGGATAATTCAAAACGATCTTCAATCGACGTAAATAGCAATCTGTGGATTGATGGATACTGAAATGCTCGAATTCGTTGATCCGAAGATACCGAACTCTAGCTATCTCTGACTCGTTGATCCGAAGATACCGGGAAAGAGATCTACGATTCTTCGATGTTGATCTTGCGCACAAGATACCGTGAATTGGCTTCAACAAACGATGATCCGAGCGCACTCGAATGACGTAAGTGGAGATAGGAGATACACTCGACTACCAATTGAAATTGAAAGCAACAAGCTAACAAAAGAGAATTTTATTCAATATTCAACAACCCTTACAAATGAAACAACTCGCCTATTTATAGGCTACAACACGCAAGCAGAAAGAAAAAAATACAACTCCTAAGTCGGCAACCGACTTAACAACATCTTACAACCATAGGTCGGAACCGACCTATAACACGCGACTTATGCAAACAGTACATCCGACTTAAAACAATAATATCTTCGCGAATTAAAGCATCTCACGAGTTTTCTTCTTCAGCTACAACTTATCTCGGCATCTACTTAATGAAGGTGGCCTGCGATTTATGGAAACTCAGAGGGATTAGGTCGGTCGCGACATGGGGTTTGATCGGAGAAAGGGTTAGGTCGGAGATACGATAACTCGTTCGCGAGTTAGGGCAAGGTCGGAAATGGGTAACAAGGTGATTAGGTCGGAGGCTATTGAATTGGAGCTTGCTAGTTCGCGGTGGAGTGTTAGGTCGGAAATGGAGTAAGGTCGGCAATTGGAGATAGGTCGGCAATTGGGGAATAGGTCGGCAATTGGAGTTAGGTCGGCAATTGGGGATAGGTCGGCAATTGGAGTTAGGTCGGCAATTGGAGTTAGGTCGGCAATTGGGGTGGGAGTTAGGTCGGAGCCTCTGGTCTTCGAACCTAGGTATGCTGCTTCATCATCCTCCCCTTGTTGACAAAAATTCGACCTCGAATTTGTACTTCTCTCTTTTTCAACAAGCTCATCTCCATGGTACGGAATCAAATGTTTAACGTTGAAAACGTCAGCAGTGTGAATGTGATCTGGCAACTTTAACTGATAAGCATTGTCATTGATTTTCTTCAAGATTTCTACTGGTCCAATCTTTCGAGCTTTCAACTTGTTGTAAGTCCCAACTGGAAAACGATCTTTCGTCAATACCGCGTAAACAAAATCACCCTCTTTGAAGACTACACTCCTTCGTTTCTTATCCGCCATTTGTTTGTACTTCTCATTTGTCTTTTCCAATTGTTCCTGAACGATTCTATGGAACTCCGTCAACTCTTCAACAAAATCAGCAGCTTTCTTAACTGTCTTCTTTGATTGTGGTATTACCGTTAAATCCAAAGGTCCCTTCGGTAAGCTCGAATAAACAATCTGGAATGGACTGAACCCAGTACTTCGATTCACAGCATGATTATGGGCAAATTCTGCCTGACATAACTTCACATCCCAACTCTTTAGGTTATCTTGAACAAGACACCTCAACAAGTTTCCCAACGATCGATTAACCACCTCCGTTTGTCCATCAGTTTGCGGATGATAAGCACTACTAAACTTCAGCTTTGTTCCCACCATTTTCCACAAACTCAACCAAAAATGACTCAGAAATCGAGTATCTCTATCTGACACAATAGATTCTGGCAATCCATGAAGTCGATAGATCTCATTGAAAAATAACTGAGCAACATGAACAGCATCTGCCGTTTTCTTACAAGCAATAAAGTGTGCCATCTTCGAAAATCTGTCAACCACCACATAAATGGAATCATTACCACGCTGCGTTCTCGGCAATCCCAACACAAAGTCCATGCTGATATCAACCCATGGTTTGGTAGGCACCGGTAACGGCATATATAGCCCCGCATTCGTCGCTGTTCCCTTTGAAACCTGACAAATATGACACCTTTCCACAAACCTCTCCACCTCTTTCCTCATTGATGGGCAAAAGTAGGACTGTGAAATCAACTGCAAGGTACGGTCTCTCCCAACATGTCCCTCTTCGTGTAACTCCTTGATAATCTTCATTCTCAGACTACCCTCCGGGATGCACAATCGACTTCCTTTAAAAAGAAACCCATCTACCATCAAAAACTCATCCGTCTTTCCCTCCTTAACTTTATCAACAAACTTCATGAAGTAAGGATCTTCAACAAATAATTCCGGCAACATTTCAAAACCTGTCACTTCAACTTTCATTGTCGTCAACAAATGACTCCTTCTGCTCAAAGCATCAGCCACACGATTGGTTACCCCTGACTTGTGCTTAACGACAAAAGTAAACTGCTGTAAATAAGCAATCCACGATGCATGTCTCGCTGAAATCCTGTCTTGCCCTTGCAAATGTTTCAATGCTTCATGATCAGTGTAAAGAACAAACTCCTTCTGAAATAGATAGTGTCTCCAGTGTTTAATAGATTGCACAACAGCATAAAACTCCACATCATATGTACTGTATCGCATCTTCGCTCCGGACAACTTCTCACTGAAATATGCAATAGGACGCCCCTTCTGACTCAACACCCCTCCAATCCCAACCTTGGATGCATCATTATGTAGTTCAAACACCAACTGAAAATCAGGTAGCACTAGAATTGGTGCAGAGGTCAAAAGATCTTTGATTCGTTCAAAAGCAACCTCGGCTTCCTCCGTCCATGCAAACTGTTTACCTTTCATGCAATCTGTAACAGGCGCCATCACACTACTAAAGTGTGGAATAAACCTTCGATAAAATGAAGCCAACCCATGAAAACTACGAACTTCCGTTATCGTCTTAGGCTGCGGCCAATTTCTGATCGCCTCAACTTTACTTTGGTCAACCTGTATTCCTTTCTCTGAAACAACATACCCCAGAAATAAAACACTATGCGTCATGAACACGCATTTCTTCGTTGCAGCATAGAATTGTTCTTGTCGCAATACCATCAGCACTTCTCTAAGATGATTCAAATGTTCCTCTGGACTCCCACTGTAAATAAGAATATCATCGAAATACACCACCACGAATTTCCCAATGAACGGTCGAAAAATCTGATTCATCACCCTCATGAAAGTACTTGGTGCATTGGATAAACCAAATGGCATGACTAACCATTCGTATAGACCCTCCCTGGTTTTAAAAGCAGTCTTCCATTCATCTCCTGGTCTGATATGAATTTGATGATATCCGCTCTTCAAATCGATCTTAGAAAAGATAGTAGCTCCGCTTATCTGATCCAACAAGTCATCCAACCTCGGCATTGGAAATCTATATCTCACGGTAATCTTATTCAATGCTCGACTGTCAGTGCACATTCTCCATGTCCCATCCTTCTTGGGGTCCCAATAAAGCTGGTACAGCACAAGGACTCAGACTCTCCTGCACACGCCCCTGTTCAAGCAATTCCTCTACCTGCCTCCGCAATTCTTCATGTTCCTTCGGACTCATTCGATAATGTGGTCTGTGTGGCAATACAGCACCGGGAACAAGATCTATCTGATGTTGTATATCCCTCAACGGTGGCAGCTCCGTTGGTAACTCCTCTGGAAATACATCGTCAAATTCTTTCAGAACTGGTTTAACTTCTTCTGGAATTTCAACCTCTTCACTGCTTTCTCGTCCAATCAACAAGAATACTTCCGGCTCTTCTTCAACTTCTTTAACAAACTCCTTCAAAGTCAATAGAGTTTTCAGCTCTTCGATTTCCTCCACTTTGTTTTCTTCCTGTTGGCGTTTCTTCGGAACCAGAGTAATCTTTGTACCTTCGAACATGAAACTGTAACTGTTGGTCCGTCCATCATGTTGTACTGCTCTATCAAACTGCCACGGTCTCCCCAGCAACAAATGACAAACGTCCATATCTACGACGTCACACCAGATTTCATCTTTGTATTTCTGCCCAATTGAAAACTTCACACAAGCTCTACGTCCAACTTTCACTTCACCACCCTTCCTCAACCAAGCTAACTTGTACGGTTTAGGATGTTTCTCGGTTTTCAACTCCAACTTCTTCACCGCTTCTGTAGAGATAATATTATCGCAACTCCCAGCATCAATAACAAATTTACAAACTCTTCCCAGAATAGTGCATGTAGATTGAAAGATATTGTTCCTCAACCAACTACTTTCCTCCTCTTGCTTCGGTGTTAAACAACTTCTCCTCATCATCAATGCGTACCCGTCATCTCCCGACAGTAAGTCTTCCTCCTCAACTGGTAAAGAATTAGAGCATTCAGCTTCTTCATCCTCATCCTCAACCTCAGTAATCATTGCTCTCTTCTTTGGCTTTGGACACTCATTGCTTTTATGACCCAACTCCTGACAGTTGTAACATTTGAAACCGTTGTTAACCTTTGCCTTCTCAACCTCCTTCACCACTGGTTTACTGATAGGTTTAGACACATTAGAACTTCCACCAACACCCTTCACTTGATTATTGGAATTCGTAAACACACCACCTCCTCGTCGTCCCTGCTTCTCCCAAGCCAACGCTTTCTGATGTGCTTCCGCCACAGATCTTGGATCGAACATATTAACCATATCCTGAATCTGCATTCTCAATCCCCCAATGAATCTAGATGTCAGCTGCTCTTCCGTCTCCATAATGTCATTCCTCGCAATAAGCTGGTAAAACTCATCCGCGTAATCATTAACAGTCTTTGTGCCCTGCCTCAAGTTCTGCAAACGTTGATACATCAGAGATTGATAATTGTAAGGTAAGAACGTTGCTTTCATCAATTTCTTCATCTTCTCCCAAGATTCAACTTTTGACTTCCCCATTCGTTCACGTGTAAGTTTAGTTTGCTGCCACCATGCCAAAGCTCTACCCCTCAACCTTGTAGCAACCAACTTCACTCTACGACGTTCTGGAACTTCTTTGAAATCAAAAATTTCTTCAACATTAGCCATCCAATCCAAAAACTCCTCAGCCTGCATACCACCTTTGAATTCTGGAATTTCTGTCTTCATCCCAGATTCCCACTTGTGATCGTATTCCGACTGATTCCTTCCTCGTCCACGTCCTCGTCCATGAACACTACCACCATCATACTCTTCTTCACCATCCGATGTATATCGATGTCGATCCTGACCACCAACATCTCTACCACCATCATTCCTTCCACCAACATTCCTACGATCTACATTCCTCCGATCTCGATCAGTCACATTTCTATCACAATCTCGATCCACGCTTCTATGATCACTATCGACACTTCTCTCTCGATTTGAATGTGGTGAAATTCTACTTCTTCCATGGCTCGATTCAGGTGATACTCTTCTCTGATTTTGACTCATTTCCAACATCATCCTCTCTAATCGACCAATCCCTTCCGTAAGCTTCTCATTGAAATTCTCGTTGATTCGTTGCTCCATTTCGTCGGCCTCTTCTCTTCCGTACAAAGCATTAATATTGCGATGACGTTGAACTCGTCTTGGCGGCATGATTGAATACTTCACAAACACTTCAACAAATTCACACACTTTCCGGATTTTGATCCAAAATGAAACGGATCGAAAACTTCCACTTTGTAGCAAATCGCGATGAACACGATGGACAAAGTTTCGGCCTCCAATGCAAATCCGATCAAACAACTTCGAACAATGTTGACTCTTCTTCCTCTCGGCCACGGCTCAATACTTCAAGCACTCGGCTTCTCTTCAAACTTCAAATTAATAGGCTCCAAGTCTCGATCTAGCTATGATTGGCTAGAACAAGCTCTGATACCAAACTGACGCAGCGGATAATTCAAAACGATCTTCAATCGACGTAAATAGCAATCTGTGGATTGATGGATACTGAAATGCTCGAATTCGTTGATCCGAAGATACCGAACTCTAGCTATCTCTGACTCGTTGATCCGAAGATACCGGGAAAGAGATCTACGATTCTTCGACGTTGATCTTGCGCACAAGATACCGTGAATCGGCTTCAACAAACGATGATCCGAGCGCACTCGAATGACGTAAGTGGAGATAGGAGATACACTCGACTACCAATTGAAATTGAAAGCAACAAGCTAACAAAAGAGAATTTTATTCAATATTCAACAACCCTTACAAATGAAACAACTCGCCTATTTATAGGCTACAACACGCAAGCAGAAAGAAAAAAATACAACTCCTAAGTCGGCAACCGACTTAACAACATCTTACAACCATAGGTCGGAACCGACCTATAACACGCGACTTATGCAAACAGTACATCCGACTTAAAACAATAATATCTTCGCGAATTAAAGCATCTCACGAGTTTTCTTCTTCAGCTACAACTTATCTCGGCATCTACTTAATGAAGGTGGCCTGCGATTTATGGAAACTCAGAGGGATTAGGTCGGTCGCGACATGGGGTTTGATCGGAGAAAGGGTTAGGTCGGAGATACGATAACTCGTTCGCGAGTTAGGGCAAGGTCGGAAATGGGTAACAAGGTGATTAGGTCGGAGGCTATTGAATTGGAGCTTGCTAGTTCGCGGTGGAGTGTTAGGTCGGAAATGGAGTAAGGTCGGCAATTGGAGATAGGTCGGCAATTGGGGAATAGGTCGGCAATTGGAGTTAGGTCGGCAATTGGGGATAGGTCGGCAATTGGAGTTAGGTCGGCAATTGGGGTGGGAGTTAGGTCGGAGCCTCTGGTCTTCGAACCTAGGTATGCTGCTTCATCACATGCGCATGCTCTCAAAGCTTATAAATTCAAATTATATCCATCTTTAGAGCTAACTCAGGATAAAAAAGCACGACCTAGCAGCATAGGTTTTACCAGTTTAAGTTTCCTACGATGCTTGCGAGTTTCTCCACTTTATAGGGGCATTTCTGTTTTCCAGCTTGATAGAGCAAACATAGACATAACTATAAACATAAATCATGATTGTGTTTTTATTTCTCTTTATAAAATTGTTTTCAACTGTAGGTAAAAATTAAAAGACAATACAGGGAACTAACTATAAAAGAAGTTGAAGAAATCATGAGCAAATGGAAAAGCAATGCAACTGGCTATGACAAATGGATGATGAAGATTGCAAATAGTAGGCCTGTTGCTTTTGGTGAAGTGAGGAAAGAAGAGAAGGTTGTAGGTGGGCCCTGTTCTTGGAAGTTGAAAAGAAAATACGGTGAAGGAAATTTTAGCAATGATGAAGAAGATGGAGATTGGGAGGCGAATTTTTTTTTTTGAGTATGAGCTTAATAGGAAAGGTTTGATGAAAATGACGAGGACAAGGAAGGCAGTGACAAAGATTTTGATGATGATATCCAAATGGGTGAGTTAATCTTTGAAGTTTAATGGATATGTAATCACTGTATTTTAATATAATTTACACCGTAATAATGAGAGAAAGCAATATAATTAACTGCTTAGGAATTGTTGTTGATTCTATTGTGTAAAACCATACAATTTTAGTAATTCTTTCCCCTTTTACTGTTTTTGTGTTTGTAATGACTCCATGCGTGTCACTGCATATTGGCTCTTATATATTGGATTAGATAATGCAATATATTCATTCATCTTCTAAGTAAAGATTGTTTCTTTTCCTCATTGTCCTTTTTTCTTTCTTAAAGGAGAATAGAATTTTCAAGAATGGCAATGCCTTTATTACTCAAATCAGACACATCATTAACCTACTAACTACCAACAATAGTGCTAAATTTTCTTATATTTAATACAAATAGCGGCCATTTTACATATTCCAGACTATGATTAGGGACATGAAGAAAATTTCACCAATGATGACGAATCTATAGGAAATGATCCATTGGAATGGGAAGCTTTGTTGGCTCTTGAAATGCTTGCAACACCTTAAATTATGTTGGTCTGGTAAAATAAGAATATATAAGCAGGCTCAATCATCTTTGCATTGACGGTATGAAATACACAGTGCATTGCAATTTAACATCATATTTCACAGAGCTTATTGATATTATGAGTGTAAACTACATCAGGTGAATATAAGGATGTGAAGAAGAGCCCCCGATCTTACTTATTGATCCAAAATTTAATAAGCATGCATTAACTAATACCTCATATTCAGCATGCACTAATGCCTCATATTCAAAACATACAGTTATATTCAAATGAAACCTACAATCTTTAAAAGAAGAAACCATGTTTATTGATTGACAAAACATGAGTAATACCGGTTGGTTTTAAGAGTGCCTGCATCGATTACTGCGGTACACACATTTGGTGCGTGCTATGAGTAGAAAAAAAAGTTGTTTGGTTTAGTAGATTATTATAGCTCAATTGCTTTACAATACACATTTATTCGCTAACAACCATAATTAATGTCTTTTTTGATTGTGCAGTAAATTTTGTAATTAGTGAATGTGGTTTGGTTCTTTAATCATAAAAAGAACTACATGATATAAATAAAAGGAAATTTTTTCAAGTTACTGACAAAAAACAGTCCATATGCACGTCTATTTGGACGTGCATACATACTCGTATGTATAGTGATAGTTATAGTTTACATGTTAGTTTGTGTGTCAGTATATATAAGAAGTTGATTTTATAATTACTAATTTGATATTAAATATTGTTTTGAATATCACATTGAGTGTTTATATATATGTCAGTTTTAAACTTTTGGTTTGTTGATTGATTTTATAAGTTATATAAATATATATATGTTTGACTTTAATACTGAGTTTTAGTGTAAACAATGGCTTTTGAAATATATATTCTATTAATAGGTGTTTGAAATTAGAACATGATTTTGTATATGTATACAATTTTATATCGATATAAATTCACTTATACCAATTATCTTCACCGATCCGTTCTGATTTGATTTCGTCAAATTCTTATCTATCAGCTTGTCCGTCGAGTCTGTATCCATCTAGCTTTGATTCGTGCTTG
Source organism: Allium fistulosum (assembly GCA_030737815.1). Taxonomy (NCBI): domain Eukaryota; kingdom Viridiplantae; phylum Streptophyta; class Magnoliopsida; order Asparagales; family Amaryllidaceae; genus Allium; species Allium fistulosum. The sequence goes on from CM060905.1 coordinate 1,100,296,073, forward strand.
GACTCGTAACTCATCTCATTCTCGTTCATCTCTAGCCTTGAAAGGTGAGCAATCACTCATGATTAATGTTCTTTTATTTATTAAATTTGATTTCAATTGAAACGACAATTGAAATATACTGTTGTTAGTTATTTACATTGCCATATATATGCTATTATCTGTATCTGTTCACCTGTGACATCTGACATCATTATCTGTATTTACATTGATGATATATGCATGTTATATTATTACCATATCTGTTATCACTCTACAAGTTCCTTGTTAGTATAGAATTCCCTATGGGTTGAAATGATACATACCCGAACGATCTGTAGAATAGGAGAAAATCATTATGGGTTGAAATGATAAACCCAAGCGATTTTCAATTGAATTGAATTTGGGATTACGGGTTGAAAAGATATATACCCGTATATATTTAAATTATGGATTGAAATGATAAATATCTGTATCACTTGACCATAGGGTAGAAAATTATATACAGACACCGTTGGTCTATATATAAATATTTTGAAAATGATTTCGATTGTTTTGAAAAGGAATATATGGTTTTAATAAATATTGATTTAAAAGATTTATTAAGGTTGATTTAATAAAGTTGATATATAATATGTTAAAGTATTTATTTAATATATATAGTTAAATATAGAGTTTATATTGATTCAGGTTGGAAAGATAAATTTGAAATTGATTTGAAATTATAGTTATTTAAGAATTTTAGGTAAATAAGTTTGATTTGAGATTTATAAAAATTGAAATTTAAAGATATGTTTTATAACTTGAATTTGATTAAAAGTGACTTAAATAAATATTTCAAACTTATATAAATTTAAATGGGATATTTTGTTTATTTAAATTTGTAAATTGAAGTTGTATTTAGATGCTATTGAAATGATTAAGCAAATATTTCAAAACTAAATAATAGTAAAGTGAATTTGATATATATATATATATATATATATATATGAAATTATCGAATTTAGTTTTGAAATGTTGAATATTTAAAGCTTTGAAATATATTGAAATTGAAATGGCTTATTTTATTGTTCAAATATGTATTTGAAATCGATAATTTGAAATCGTTTACTGAGAACCTGAATTGAGTTGAAATTTATGAATTGAGATTGAATTAGAATTGAATTTTGGAATTCGAGTTGATTTGAATCGATTTGTGAGATTGAGGAAGCTAATTTATTATTTAAAGTATTTTTAAAACTATATCTAAAACTATTTATATTTTTACTTTATAAATTATTTTAATATAAACTATTTTAATATAAATCCTTTTCAATATAAATTATTTTAATATAAACTATTTTAATATACTAACTATTTTATTATAAACCATTTTAATATAACTATTTTTGATATAAACTATTTTAATATAAACTATTTTAATTATACTAATTATATATATATATATTGTTTTAACTTATAACTATATTTTTATATAAATTATTTTATTTTATAAACTATTTTATTATAAATACCATTATTGATATCTAAACGGTAAGGGAAATGCTATAATTTCAAGGTGTTCTTATTTCCTAAATGCTATAATTTCACGGTGTTATGATTTCCAAAATGCTATAATTTCAAGGTGTTATGATTTTCAAAATGCTATAATTTCAAGATGTTATGATTTCCAAAATGCTATAATTTCTAGGTGTTATGATTCCGAAGTGGTGCGATTTCAAGATGTTGTGATTTCCAAAGTATTTAATTTTAAGTGTTTTGATTACGAAAGTATTATAACTTTGAAAGTACTATGATTTTGGAAGTGAATATATTTGAAATGGAAATGATATCGTATTGATTTGGTTTTTGAAATGAAAAATGATATTTTGGCTTTGAAGTATAAACTATTTTGAAATGACCGCGGTGTTATAATAACGATTGGTTGTTAAAGAGACCGGGATCAGATATGGGCATACTCTCTGTCAATACCGAAAACCACTTTAACAACTGTGTACGCGGTGGAGATTCCATAATGAAGTAGGATGGTGGCGACGATCCTATATGAGGTATATACGTGGACCCGACTCCCGTGAGTTGGCATAAGGTGGCTAAAACAGGAGCAATTGACGGGCTAATGAGATAGCTCCTCTGATCGGACACACTCCATCGTATGCCATTCTATTAATTGTGATTGATTTGGTGTGCACCCTTGATTTGGGAGTGTGGCTCGAGGTGGGCGATTGCTGCGGCTCTGCGTCACCACCGGCCCGGAAGTGTATTGTATATCAACCCTGGCATTTCCTAGTTGTGCCGTGTCACCTACCCTAGCGCGCCTTCTACGAGTTTGTTTTGTACCATACCTATGGAGTGCCCTCTGACGACGCCCATTACGGGGGAGATTACGGTACTGTATATAGACTATGGGAATATAGAAAATGTGTTAAGGGGGATATGGGTAACGCCTTAACGCTATTTTAATAGTTTACTTTACTATAGATATTATTATAATAGCGTATATTACTACATAGTAGATAGTTTAACGGATCCTTAGAGGATGGTTATCCCAAACATCCTTTGAGTTACTTGTATTTCAGTTGATATTTCACTTGAGTTGGATTTATTGATATAAGAATGTTAATCCTGACTCGAGTGTTTTGTGTTTTGCTTTACGCTCGGGTCAGACTGAGTGATTCAGCATTCGAGACTCACCTTTGGAGGAGCTTCGCTTGGAGATCCATCTATTGATTCCTCTTTCAGTCGTTCAGTTGATTCCAGTGATGTATTCAGATCTTGTATTTGACTATTGTATTGAGACATCTATGTATTCGTGACTTTTGCTGTATCTTGTTTAACCCTAATATATATATACATATATATGTATGTATGTAGTAGCTTCATGAACTACTATTCTTTTGTTTCCGCTGCATTATTGTTATATTACTCCGTGTCTGTGATTCTGTGATTATTTATTTACTGTATATGCTGAGATTTGTCAAATTTAAATTAACAATCTGATATTTTGAGCAATTCAAGTCTGACATGTGCGGATGCGAATGGTTGAAAATTTCAGGATGTTACATGTGGTATCAAAGCTCTGGTTTTAGGCAAAGCTTAGCCTATATGGTAAATTTAATTACATAATCACCTCCGTTCGTGCTTGAATCTCTTTCTCTTTGACTCGTTTTCCTTTGAATTTTGGAACTCCCCTATTCGTTCGGAAATCCACTCTTGTCTTCCCGTATCCAAATTCTTCTTGATTCTGGAGTATCCCATAGCTCCACCAAATGATTTGCACAGGGGTGAAACTCCTTAACAATCGGTATTGATTAACCGGAGATTTCTACATCCTCGGTTTACGATGCTGCTATCTTTTGCTATACCCGAATTCTATCTCTGGCGATCGAATGTCGATTTTCTTCAGAATTCTACCTTGATCTTATCTTAAAGTCACGGTTGACCCGGTTAAGGTTGCCCGCGATTTATATAAGTCTATCCATCTTCCTATTTCGCACTTTGATTGTCTTATCTCCCTTTCGAGCCTATCTATTTTAGTTAGAATTCTCTTTGATTAGAGTTCCTCTAAATTTGAATCCCTATCCTTGTTCTGAAATCCATTCTGGAATCATCGAGTGAGGGAGTGTATTTGTAAATTATATAAAATGTTTTATATGTTGTGTTGTTTGAGTTGTTGATGTTGATTTGGGTTTTAGATCGATTCGTCTGATCAATGCTATCGATAGAAATTTCAAAACACTTTAACAGAGCAAACTGACACAATATTATTTTAAAATTTGGTAAATGAAATAAATTTTCTATGATTATATTATATATATAAGTATATTTTTTTTCTGAAAGATAATTGTTAAATAAATTGATTGTTTGAGATGATAATATTTGATTATCATTTATTGTTCTATAAATGAATTTATAAACATGGTTTATAAATTGATTTGGAATTTAAATGAATTTAAATCGGGAATTTGAGAATTTAATTTCTGGTGATTTCAAACTTTGGTTTTAAGTTTTAAAATATATATTATTGAAAGTATTTTCGAATAGAAATTGTTTCCAAAGAATTTTAAATGTTTAAAATCAGTACTCTTCTCTTTTGTCGCTGGAAAATAATTTCGGTGATGGCGGCCGCATCATCGATATTCATTTTCGAGTTTCAAAAAGGAGAGGCCATTCAGTAGCTTTGCTACACTTTTGTTTTGGAAGTTAAATTTGATTTGAATTTCTGGGGTATGATTTGACTTATAATGTATATATAGGTATATGTTTATAAATTTGATTTGAAAATATAATATACTTATATCTAAATGGTTTGAATCAAAATCGAAATTTAACTCTTAAATTCTTGAATAAATTGAATAAGGAAATTTTACTTGTATAATACTCAATTGCATTCCATATATAACTTACCTAAATATTCAGAAGTTGAATATGTAATTGAATAATATACAATATAAAATGATGTTAAAAGAATTTTTAAATAAATTTGAATGGTTATAATAAGTGTAAATATACTTAATCTATGTGATAAGATAGGTTAAGTGGAATAAAATTTAAATAATAATTTGGGAAAAAAGAAGAATTAAATTGAATAAAATATGATTTTAAATAAATTCTTATACACTTAATTTATGATAATAGAAAATGTAAATTGAGATAAAATTTAATAATAAGACAATGAATAAATGAGATAGATAAAATAAATTTTGTTTTGAAGGAATTAATAAATGGAAATGAAATACCTTGAATTAAAATCAATTGTGGAATATTAATTAAGTTAAACTGAAATTTATATGGTTTTAATTTAATTGTTTTATTTGTATTTCAATCTAATTTCTTTCTGGTTGTTTCTATTCTCCTACCCCTTCCTTTTCGGGGACGAAAAGTTTTGAGTGGGGGAGAATGTAACGACCCGTAAATTTCAGTGGTTTTATTTATTTAATTAATTGAATTTTGTGAAATTTTAAACAATAAAATTTTGAAAATAAAAATTTATTATTTGGAATACGTCTTATTAAACATAGCAACTGGTAAATTTTCATTTGATAATATGGAAGTTTATTTTCTTGGGTAATTCTATTTCAATTTAAGTCAGTTAATAATTGATGATAATAAAATGTTTTCCAAACCTGAATATTTTTCTACAATAAATTTGTAAACCATCTTCTGAGTGAGACGTCATCTTTCATTTCTCCAAATTTGGACTTCTATTGCTCCATCTATCTTATTTTCGGCAAATTAACAGCATTTTCGGTACTGATTATCGACTTTTGATAGGATGATCGTACCACTGATATTTGTATACCATTTTGATCGTCTCGTCGTGCTGATCTCTGCGGTATATTCAATTCTGTGCTTTAAAGTACAGTACTCGACGAAACCGTATAATGGTTCACCGTATCGGTACGTCTTGATCCATTTGAATTCCTGCCCTTTCATTTGCCCAACGGTAGAATTTCAAACGGTCGTTTTCTTTATTATTCCCACTACGCCATAGATGGCCTTCTGCAACAGATTTGCATGGTGTTGCCAGCTAAAATGTTGCGATAGGTATGCTGATTTTTGTCTATTGCAACACACGCTTTAAGGTGTTAGCATAGATATCAGCAAAATGTTGCAGTAGCTATAGCTGTATTCAAATTAAAAAATTAATAAAATTAGCAATCCGCGTGAATACGATCCAACGATCTATATTTAATCCGACTGTTAAAATGGATCACCACTGCACTTTTTACCAAATTTTCGTTTTCCCGCCTATGTTGGTGTAGATCCCCTTTCAGTTTTCAATTCATAATTCTCAAATCAAAAAGCAAATTCACGAAATCCAGCAAATTCATACTTCCAATTCGCATATGCTTTTCGATGTCAGATTGGAATTCGGTATCAGACTCCTAGAGCTCCGGAATCAGATCCGGCATGAAGTGAAAAGCGCCACCTCCTTCATACTCCTAGAGCTCCGGAATCAGATCCGGCATGAAGTGTTTCAGGTTGGGGTCGTGGTTGGGTGAGGCTGATTGTAGAAGTAGGTCGCGGTGGGTTTGTTTGTCGCGGAATGTTGCGGGGTTTGTCAGTGTTCGATTGGTGGTTAGTTGTTGATTTTAGAGGCAAATCGTGGGTTTTATTTGGGTTGATGGGTTAGTGATAAAGACGATTCATGAAGTGACGGGGAAGTCGAATTTGGGTACCGAAGTTAGCATTTTTGGAATTCACGATTAGAGGAGGGGGGTTCGGCTCACTGCAGTGTGATTAACGTGTTTGTTTGGTTTATGGGTTGAGTTTGTCGACTGCGTTGTAGCTGGAAGGTAGTGATGCAGGTTGTAGGAGCAGTTTGTACAGGGAGATGGTTGAGGAGGTTGAGCGGTGTAGTTTCATGGAGGTGCTGCTGTTGTTCGTTAGTGAAGTTCTGGATGGTTCAGGTAGGAAGAAGAAGAAGTTGAAGGAAGAAGTCATTGATGATGGTGCTTCGGGGATGAATGTGCTTCGGGGATGTAAGTTGCAGCAGTTTGGGGATGGTGGTAGTGTAGAGGTTCGTGCTGCCGAAGTCCGTGACCTGTTCGATGAAATGTCAATTTTGTGTAGAGGTTCGTGGCAGTGTAAGTTGCAGCAGTTTGGGGATGGTGGCAGTGAAGGGTAATGTATTACTTATTAACACGCAACCTGTTCGATGAAATGTCAATTTTTATTTATCATGGTTTCAGGTCTTTTACCAAGGCAGAGAATGATGGCTGGAAAAAGGTCGGATGATTCAGAAGAAGCCATGAAAGAGTTGCAAAAGTCAATCATCGAGGAGGTGTTCAAATTCGCAGGAGGTGATCATTTGTGCATCATTTTACGTCGTTTCAAAGAAGGCTCGATCTTCCGAAATCGGATGAATCGGGCGGTGCCCACTTGTTCGTTTCAAAGGAGGTCGATCCCCGCCGGGACTGCGGTGCCCCGGACCCCCGCCGGCGCTGCGCCCGGACCCGCTTCTCGGCTCGCCTTCGGCTCGGCACTCGGCTCGCCTTCGGCTCGGCACTCAGCTCGTCATATATTCGTCAGTGTCGGTGTCTGTATAAATTGAAACTGCATATGTAATGAGTGAACTGAGTGATGTAGTGAGGAATATCTGTATATGTAAATATCAGTGTTATATATCATTGAATTGTAAAATAGTGGAGTCAGGAATTTGTACTATTTCTAATGTTGAAATAAAATATTTATTTAAATAAATTATTGTTTGAATATCAAATTCTGTGCAAATAGCATTTTATTAAATAAAAATTTATTTCTATTAAAAAATCAAATATGCTCTACATTGTGGGCCCCACAAATTCAGAAAGTTAATATCTATAGCAACATTTTGGAATGTTGGTACAGACACCTATGGATGTTGCTATAGACCCAAATATGGTTCTATTGCAACAATATTTCTTATGTTGCCTTAAATAGTCAAAATGTTGCCTTTGAGGTCTGCGGCAACGCGGCAAAATGCAACACCGAGAAAGTGTTGCCTTTGCCCTTTTTTAGCCTACAGCATCATTTTTTGGCACTTCCTGCATCACTTCTTTGGTGTTGCAGTATGCAATCTATGGCGTAGTGTCCCTAGAACCTTGTGCATGACTTTTCTATTCAATACGATCTGGTTCGTTTATAGTTTTCTTTCTGGTCTCTGGCCTTTCGTTTCTATTCATTAAAAAGGAAAATTTATATATATTAAGTTGGATTCATTCTTCAGTGCCTCCTGCTTCTTCCTCTCCCCTCTTTCTTTTTCTTTTATTTCGGTTGACAGAAGAGAATATTTTGAACTCACCCATCACCACCGAGGGCCGCCGCAACCTAGCCTCAACAGCCACCTACATCACCACTCGCCCTCCCCTCTTTTCTTTTTTCGCCAGCCTCCTCTCGCCACAACCAAGACCCGAAGTGTCGCCCCTTCAACCCGAAGAACCCACCACCTCGGCCTTCGTATCCACCCACCGACGTCACCCACAACCGTTCGGCCTTCCCACATCACCGCCCTCCTCCATGGCCGAGTTATCTTTGCCGAGGCCTTCCTCCTCTCCACCTTGCCGTAACTGCAAGCCTCTGTGGGCTCGTTTTATGGCCACTTGGCTTATTGGCCTTGAACTGTCGACCTTTCCCTGCTTTTTCTCTCCTCCACAAGCTTGCGCCGCCAGCGTAGCCATGCTCTGGCCGATAGCCTCTTCACGCCCACTTCATAGCAGCCTTCTTCCCACGTTTATATAACAGGTATAAGATTTATAACTTTCATATATATATATATATATATTTCATATATAATATACATATTTCTAATACTGTTTATACCTTGTTCGGAAAATATATTGATTTTAAACATTTATGGAATATAAGGATATGGTGATTCAGCACATATATGTATATAAATATACTGCTTATATATACTTGATTTTTTTTGCAAATGCTTATTTGTTTATATATATTATATGTATATGAGCTGTAATGCACTCATACGTGACTTTTAACATATATATGTTATGGATTTTGAAGCATGTGTTACAGTATAGATATGGTTTCAGTTTAGCACTATATATTTGTCTCTTTGTAAGCTACTTTGTTTACATTGTTATGATAATACATTTTGGAACTTTTTGTAAAATGGTAAAGTAAGTGTATGTTATATGTATAGTGATAGTTATAGTTTACATGTTAGTTTGTGTGTCAGTATATATAAGAAGTTGATTTTATAATTACTAATTTGATATTAAATATTGTTTTGAATATCGCACTGAGTGTTTATATATATGTCAGTTTTAAATTTTTGGTTTGTTGATTGATTTTATAAGTTACGAGTGTATATGCACGTCCAGTTGGGCCTGCTCTAATCACAATGTTCGTACATTAATTCAACAACACATTTGTATGAGGTATAGAGTAAATATAGATGGTTGTGTCACATAAAAAGTAAACAATCAGGAGATATAACAATTTAATACCTGCTATGTAGCCAGCTTAACTCTATATCAGTAACACTTGTCAGGTGTTTCTAAAATTTATTGCAACATTCAATTACCGTTTCAAATTGATCATTTTGGTGTAGTGATTCTCTTTTTTATCTTATTTTTTCATTCATTTTTATTTTTATTTAATCGATTGGGAGCGTTGGTCCATTTCTAAAAGTCATATCATCATCATTATTTTATGTTGCCTTCTTAACTTAGGCATTACTTTATTATTCAAAATTAATGAACACTTCTACATGGTAATTCTTGTACATATTCATTCTTGTCTACTCTAGTGTAGAGAATTCAGACGTTGCTTGGCGTCCAAATAATTTGTTAGGTGCCAAACCTGATAGCATGCTCTAAGCTAACTTATTGTAGATACTTTACGTGTATTAATCTTTATATAGTGCTGGTGGTTGATGAGTCCATGAGGCCTTGAACGTGCTGCACAATTATGTGTTGGTTTGGTTGTATCCATCAGTGACTCATTTTATGAAGATGTGGTGAAATTAGTGGGTTTATCACTAAATCGGTGAATTTTGTAAGTGGAGGACCTGATTTATATAGCTCATCAATAAATCAACACAATACACAAATTGTGAGGTAGGTATATGAAATCAGTATAGGCATCAAATACTAAAAATGTAATAATATCCAATACTTGAAAGTTGAAACTACAAATTTTGAAGTAAATCAGAAACGATTATCATGGTTCAAACGTTGGAAACAAATAAGATGAACTATGCTATTGAACTATAACTTTTTGCTTAACTACAATTATATTATCATTCCAGAATCATCTCTGTCAAGTTTCAGTTAAGTTTACCACTAAAAATCCCTTTCTCCATCACCAATCCTCGATCATTTCCTGCAAACTCCTTCCCTGATCCCCAGGCATCAAATGCCCGCTCCAGAATCCACAACATGACTCAATGTCCTTGCCCTCTACACATATCCGGCCGTTTCTCCATCGACTTTCCATACCTTCCTCTCCGCTTCTAGAAACTTCTCCAAGCCCTCCCATTTCATTTCCCTTCTCCAAGCCTCAGTTCATACTACTCCATCTCTCAAATCAAACAAACCCTGATAAAGCAGCAATTTACTCTTCTTTACCCTATCTTTTTTAAATAAATTGATAGAATTAGGGTTGATTAGTTTTGAGAAGTACTTGGAAAATGTGGATCTGAGATACGCAAGAAGGAGAATTAGGGTTGATTAGTTTTGGAAAGAGGCTGAAAAAAGGCGGATGTGGGATACGTAGGAGACTGGAGCAAGATGGTGAAAAGGGTAACCATGCGAATAGAACAGATACGAACATAACGGAGGAGGGTAATTTTGGGATTTCAAAAAGACACGGTTGAAACCATATGGATGGAGTTTACATTATTAATAATAGAGATGAGAAATAAGAAAGCTACGCTAAAATAAATATTGGTAATTCTAGCAATTTAAATATATTGAGAAAGAAAATATTTTGATGATACATTGGTGGAATGTGCAACGTGAGCAATTTTGCTAGTGGTACTTGGATGTTTCCTAGACTGATTCATAGGTGATTCAAATACAAATATCTACCTAGGTTAATTTATAGAACTCATAATATTCATTTAGCCATAGGCAACTCTTATATACAAATGATGATTATTTGAACATTACATTTGATCTAGTTTTAGGAAAACAAATCAGTGGCTTATTATTCATAAAACCCATAACATCCATTCAGCCATAGGTAACTCTACTATTCAAATGATGACTACTTGAACATTACATCTGACCTGTTTTTAGGAAAAATAAATTATTGGCTTATTATTCAAACAGTACGACCTGAAATACATTGTCAATTTAAACAAATTCAAGTGTATTATCCTATCAACTTTGCTATTTTGAATGCATGAGACAAATTGCACACAAAGTTCATAAAATGTACCAAGTTCATAATATAAGAGGTTAAAAGGAATATTGCTGACTTAATCAAATAAGGCATAGCATAGAAAGACATTAAACACTATATCAAAATGAGGCGAGACCTGCTCCACAGGAGTAACTGTAAGTCAAGTCAAGGTAACAGGCAAATTATACTTCGGCATTGGAAATAACATTCATTTCAGTTTTCTATTTATGAAGTCGACCATATAAACAATGGGATGAATCCGGAATAAAGATAACAACTCAATATCCTCTCAATATAAAAAAAACTATAAATACCTATTGCTGTTGATCGGTGTTGGCAAAAATCGGGCGAAGCTCAGGCGGCGCTGGTGATGGAGGCGGTTGAAGAGGGCGGTGCTGGTGATGGAGGCGGTTGAAGAGGGCGGCGATAGCGGTTGTTTTTTTAAATCGGGTGCGATGGTGGAGGATCGTTGAGTCGGGCTGGGGAGAAGGGATTTAGAAACTGATTTTGGGGAAGAAAAATTCAAATATACGAAAGAAGGACGGAGTTTGAATCTGATAACGATTTAGGGTTTTCTGGGATAAATTTGACACGGAAGGGTATTTTCGATAATTCAAAAAGACGCGGTTGAAATCAGTTCAGGGAGTTTTCATTATTAGTATATATATATATATATATATATATATATATATATATATATATATTAATGAATGTTTGGTTAGTCTTTAGTTTATAGTAACAATGTCATCAATTTCACTATGGCGAGTGGGGATACATTACCTTTATAAGACTATAAGCCATCACATTTTACAGTTAGAATCCGACTACTTTGCTATGTGGTTTCCAAGGGCCAACAGTATTTCTATTCTATTATTGGAGTAAATATGTAAAGTCACTCAGTGCTAAGAAAATTAGATCAACTGTGAAGACTTTACTTTGCAAAGCAATAAATTAATTTGATAATGATTCTACGGACCCAACATGAAATTTTGTATGATGAATAAGATGTATACTTTCTCGGTATCCACACTATGTACTTATGATTTCACACATAAACTTGTAATTTATTTTATAAATTTATGCAAAGGCAGATGAAATGCTAAAGTTTATTGTTGATAACAAATTTATCTAGAAGCATGGGATTGAGAAAGTAGTTAGAACATTGTTAATATTGTAATGATTTTATGCCCATAAAGCCGATCTTTTATTTTATACAGATTTTATGATCTAGCTCAAAGTCTTAATTTTGCAATAATATTTTAGACAATTAATTTTTCTTCATAAAGAGTTCAGAAAATTAAGAACAACTTTGATATGAAAATTCTTGTACTTGTTAGCTCCCAAATAAAAACACCACTATTGTTACCAGGTGTCCCTACTTTTCCCAATATGCGACTACTGAATCAAAATCTTGCCATTTAATGCGTTGAATTGCAATTTTCATGGGAGGCTTGAGTTGTTATACATAATCTCATGTGCAAAACTATAGTTAGGAGCTCGTATGCCAAGAAGTTCATAAAATTCTTTAGCAAACGCAATGGTACTTTACACCATTTAACCAATATAATGTCTTATGACCTAATGAAACTTAAATCTCCAGTCTCAAATATGTTTGGTTTACATAATATAGATTAAGTTTCTCCATACACCATTATCATCATTATACTACCCATATATGGTTGGCTATAAATAGAGCCAAGGTCATAATCAAGTATAACACACACACTTTGCAAATCTTCAAGATGATCAACCATAATCTTATCACTGTTACCATCATCGCCTTATTATTTGCTTCTGCGTCTTTTTCTGTAAATGCAGTGACATGCAACAAAGCAGATAGAGCAGCACTTCTTGCATTCAAGGATTCCTTCCCTGATAAAAGCTTTTACCACTCGTATCCACACTGGGTAGCAAACTCAACAAATGATTGCTGCAACTGGGATTACGTTCAATGTGACACCACCGGATGCGTCACTTCTTTAGTCTTGTCTGGAAACAGTTTTGATCCTCCTGACATGGATCTCAATGGTTTGTCTATGATCCGCTAACACTGCTTTTTCATCAAGTATCATAACTTAAGTACTATTTCCTTATACATATTATTAATCACCACAGGTACGATACCAGCCGTGCTTGGGGATCTTACAGCACTCAAAACAATATGTTTTGATTATATGCCCGGTCTAGTAGGGCCCATACCATCCCAGATAACCAAACTAAAGAACCTCCAATCTCTGGTTATATCAAATTGCCAAATCTCCAGTCTCAAATATGTTTGATCCTGTACTCGGACCTCAATCTAGTTCCCAAATCCAAGCACTGTTCTTTTTTGGCTAGTTTCAGCAAGTTTGGACATAATTCTCCCATTATTATTGCGCCTCCTATTAGCAAGATAAAATAGAAATGTAAGGAAATAAAATAAAAATATATTTATCTATCATCAAAACTAAATTACATTCAAAGCAAAATTTTAGTACATAAATCATTTGTAAGCAACGTTAAAAATTAAAACATGGTAATCAGCATAACCTATATATTGCATTATAGTTCAACTTCCACAGCAACAGGTCATTCTATTTTGGCTAATCTTCATAAGGACTTGAATAATCTTTTGTTTGATTGATCCATTGTCCAAAATATTTGTAGAAATATAATATGAATATTGCAAGGCGCTACAAGAGAAACAATCATTGGAGACATCGAAAACCTAACAACGCATTGCAACTATTGGAAGTAAATGCAAAGCTAACATGAATATATCCTGAACTGTGTGCAATTTAACATTGGCAAGCCTATTACCACCCCCATGCTTTTCTGAGTTTTCTCTACCCATCCCACCATTTTCTACAAAATTAGTAAACTCCTACAGTTGCAGTGAATGCCCATGTTCATGATAATTTTACCCTTCAGTGTTCCTCTCCTTGACAGCTTACTTTCTTATACTTTCTCTCCTTTTTACTTTCTTTCTTCCACTCTCCTCTCTTTAGTTTCTTTTTCATTCCTTTACTGTTTTATAATTTCACTATTTATTAAATTTCAATACCAATTTATTTCATTTGGTTAGCTCGTAATTTCGTTGGATTTGAGTTTCATTTAATTAAATTAACTCAAGCTAAGAATTATGCTCAGGTTTATAATAACAAATCAATTTATTCTCATGAACATAGAAGTTAACTCGGTATATAATAAAAATAAAGATGAAGCTATGAATAACAATCATCAAAATTTATTCTCATGAACGTGAGAAAAAGATAACTATTTGACGCAATAAAATTAATCAAATACAAATCATTGGATTAAGATAATTATTCAGCATGATAACCATTTAACGGACTGACGTTGAATCCGCAAATCCCTTTGGAAATAATAAGGAAACAGTAATGTACAGGTCATCCAAATTATTAACTCCCTGAGGTTGAAAGTTAATGGATGTCATATGAATCGAAGATTGACTATAAATTTTATCTACAATGAACCGGCAAATCCAAGTTAGTTCTGATGTTTTAACTTTTATGAAACGAAGATCGACGGTAACTTATCTGTAATGGGAATATGAGTTAGTAGCTTTGTATCTGTGTGGTTTGGTAGTTAAATAGTGCCAATGATACTAAGGGTATTAAACTTAGTGGAGTTAAAGATGTCGTGTTTATTTGTACCGATATAACTGAATTTGAGCCGCATTTAAAGTTACAGCCAAAATGAAGTCATCATATCTAAGCACATACAATCCAAATGCAGCCATGGTAAGATGTGTATGGTAATTAGCAGAAGGTTACAATTTGAGTAATAATAAGTACTGTTGAAGCATGCAACTAAATATTTTTAAACGTATAAACCATGTTTATGCATAAAGCTGTATTTCCAAACAAATTACCACCCTAAAGTGCTTAGTTAATGATCTGCTTGAAGAACTAAGGGAAATGTGGACAGACCGAAAACTGTAGTGAACATTGAAAAATATTTGAATAGGGCAAGGTTAGAACTGGAAGTTTGATGTGTTTCTTTAAAATGGATGAAGTAAGAAGTGCAAAAGTCACTGCAACAGATATAGCTAAATGCAATAAGAAGTATACATGTATAACACTGTGTAAATGCAAGATTAATTCAAAACGAATAGTTAGTACAGAGTTGAATATTATTCCGTACCATCCAATAAAAAGGACAATACAATCAAAGCCAAGCATCATTCAATGCACTACTTAATGGAATTGGTAAAAAGATGGCATCCTCAATTGAAAATTATATATATATGGTTGTCCTCAACCAGCAAATATGGTAAATATATAAAGTCGATTGTCCTTAGTTGCAAAACTAAAAAACAGTTCAGGCAAAACAAATTACATAACATATTTCATTTTGAACAAATTTAAACTTGTATGTATTTTAGTCCTGATACTTCCCCTTCTTTTGTTAACACTACCTAATCATTCTTTCATGCTTTGTACTGCAATTGTTGTCTAATATCATTAGATATCTCACCAAACAAATGGAGTACAAAACCTAAGGTTCACGTTACATTATTTAAAGCCTCCGTTCTGTAAGCGGTTAGAGAAAAAAAAGTTAAAAAAATAGTAAACTAACATGAACATAATATGAAGATTCGATGAGGGAATAAAGATCAGGACTGAAGATGATGCCAAAGTATTTTATTTGCCAAGATTGTCAAAGCCCAAATTTAAAGTCATTAATATTTCCAGGCTTAACATGACTAAACATATAAAGATTTAGGTTTATGTTACTATTGCAAATCACTGAAAGTGAACGATTCACAGTTGCCAAACCAAAACTTTTAATGTAAGGAAATTATTTTATCATTTGAAGGTTTCAAAATTTGTATGGTAATTATTACAAATATTAAAGAATTTGGAGTATAAATTCTATTATTCCATACAACATCACTTGACTCTTAATTGTCATAGAAAATTAAAGAACCACATAATATCATCAGAGTTCTCTCTCTCTCTCATGTTATGTTACTAAAATAAATACAAACTTAAAGGTTGTATATATAGCTAACCTTCATACTCAAAGATTAAGCATCCTTAGCATTTGAGTAATATATATATAAACATAAACAAAATATTTAAGGAACTCAAACATGGTTATTCCAAAATAAATGAGCATTGAATCCTAACCTGAGATTACAATGATCGATCGAGCTGCCCATTCGAAGTTCATTGAACAAATTAAATGAATAGCGAGTCGGACCAATGATCGATTGAGCCACCTAATCAAAGTTAATTGAACAAATTAAAAGAATAGCGAGTTGGACCAATAAGCTAACCCCCTATCCATTTTACATGGGTAAGAAAAACAATCACTACCTGAAACCTTTTTTTCCAGTTATATTAAACTCTAGCAGACTTGACATGCACATGTTTCAGATCTGGAGCCTATTCCTATACACAGCCGAAACTTCATTAATCAATACTACAAATAGAAACATATGCTGTGTGTAGAGGCAATTGCTATAGAGAACCCCATCACCTTGAAGCCTGGTGACGAATGTACTGGAATTTTGGAAGAAAAACGAACGAAATGGAAAATCATAAGTTTAAGAAAAGCAAACAAAATGATAACTAAATAGGAAATAAGTAAGTTTACCTGGCAGTTAAAAAGGTCAAGCTATTTACTGCAAACAATACCTACTCAATCAATAATTAAACATAAATTAAAAATTAATTTGAGAAATTAAGATGAAAATTGGAAGTTAAAATAAATTGTGACAAAACTATATATTGTAAATATTATTATACAGATCAAACTTGTATCTAGATCATTGCTTATGAAAAAACTATTTTATTCACAAAAGTTAAAGTATTTACCACAAACGTGCATAGGAAAACATTATGGAGAAAATAACGGCAAAAACTTAAATATATCTCCATGGAGCACTAAGCAACTAATATGATCAAATTAAATTAAAGGAGTGTATTTTAAATGCTTTCGCGGACAATTAAGGAATTAAAACTGAATGTACGCTCATTATTGGAAAATGCTAAGTTTATTTACATAAATTTCACAATTATAGTCAAATATTTTGCAAAGAATTGCTTTTTTCAAGTTAAAGTGATGATGTCATCACATGATAATGTAATATAGTGATGCAACTTTGGATGATGCTGTGTTGTTTAATCGATATCACCATTACAACCATATATTTAAAAGAAGAGAAAGGGGAATGTGAGAGAGAGATGCTTACTAAGTTTGGATGATCAAATACTCTATTTATGATCAACCTCCATCGTTGACCAAAATCCCCGCTTGTACAACTCAACCACCAAGAAATCTTGAACATGTCATGGTTGTCTATGCAATGCAAAAAATGAAGAAATGGTAAGAAGGTGACCAAAAATATTATATTATAGCAAATACAAAATAATACTTTTATTGTAGGCCATTATTGGATAAATGGTTTACCGTTGTAGACACCCATTTAAAGATGAATTTTAAAGTAATGTTGAACCAAATTCAACAAAGAAATAATACCTTTTTAGCTTTGTACATGTTTGGATGTTTGGATAATGTGACTCATCTTTGTACATGTTTGGATGTTTTAAATTTCAGTACCTTTTTAGCTACCATTACTTTTAATGTCAGTAAACCCATGAAATTAACATTATGATGTACTGTATGTTTGTTGAAATTTGCTGATATTAGCAAATGACCTTTTTCAACATGACTTTTCCATGTTTAGATTCTTCGTTTTGTTTGTATTCCACCATTGTGAAACTAACATGTGTCGTGATGTCTTATTATGAATAAACAATGGACTGGGCAAAAATATGTTTCAGTTATTTGTTAGTTGTTATGCGTCAAAAAAAGAGCGAATGATTTTGGCCCATTTATTCAAGGCGTTTTGCCAGCAAACGTAATCATTTAAATGATTCTTCATGAATATACAAAATTCTGTAAACATATGAAAATACATCCAATCCACTAACACTACATAAAAAGCAGTTTATAATGTGTGATCAAAAATATTAGAGAATAATTCAATGTTATAAGAATAAGAATATACAATGTAGGTGGTCGTATCTTCATGATATCCTAATGGTAGTGAGTTAAATGCAGGTGGAAGTGGGTAGTAAACCAAAAAGAAAAACTGGCAGTGTGATGATGGATGCTGGGATGATAGTGTGTTAGGCTCAAAAATATAATCTGATTTTTGCAATTAAATCATTTTTCAAAAAAAATTCTATCATTATTATCTATTTTAGTCGGATGAAAATTTACATGTTAATGACCACAAAAATAGCCACAGCCAACACCAATTTTCAGCGAAAACTGACTCCATTTCTTAATCATTTTTCTCCTTAAGTTAACTTTATAACTAAGAAGATATTTTCAATTCACATTTTCTTATTCATCCGAGCGAGAAAAGGAATCGATGTCTGATAGCTTATGCTGTAATCAATTTGGCAAAGTGAACCGAACTTCAAAATCACAAAATTTTATGCCTAAACACATAAATATGTTAACTACAGGGAACACTGGTTTTAAAATAATATTTCAAAATTTAGTTACATTAAATTAAAAAGGGTCCGCTGTTAAATGAAAATATTCTCACATTTTGCTTAAAGTCTTTATTCTCTGCTACTAAAACTGATTACGATAAATTCATTCATTACCTATACAAACTTATTCATTGCCTATACAATAAAAGTCTATTGTTCTGTAACTTGAAGATTAATAAAAGAAATATGTGGTTCAAATTCCAGTTTCTTTACCTTGGCCTTTAAAATATCAGCTGAGTGGTTTTAACATTTATTTTAACAACAACTGATAATACTGCCGAACCGAAAACGGGGATTTTAAATAGAGATGTTGTTCAATTGATACCTAGTTAATCCAAAAGTTAAAAAGCGTAGCAAACCACAAAAAAATAACGCATGAAATTCTTGCTGGAAAATAACAGATTAAGTAGTAGCAGATTCGTTCGGGTAAAGTTTAACAGATTCAAAATATATCAGTACAACACTTAAACTTAACAGAGGGTACTTAAAATCCGGTCAGGTAAATGTTAATAGATTTGAAATAATTCAAAACAGAGTTTAAACTTAACAGAGGGGTCTTACAATCCGTTCAGGTAAATGTTAACAGAGTCGAAACCTAAACTAACAACCCATTTCGAATGTCGATGTCAATAGAGTAAGAGGTAAAAGTGACTGTAAATGTAACATACTGCAATTGACATACCTTCGAGCACCTGTGGTCGAAGTCCGATTGGGCACGGGCGCAGCGATGGCTAAGGTTAATCGTCGGTATGTGATAAACCTTCGTCAATTGCTGATCGTAGTTGTCGAATTAAGGTATCCGATGGCTAATCGTCGGTTGCAGTTGCAGGAATAGATATCGATGGAGACGGGCATCAGATTGCTCATCGTCGGTTGTTAGTTTAGGTTTCGAATCGGGGAAAGTGGGAAAGGGAATTAGGGTATGTGATAAACCTTCGACAATTGCTATTTTACGTTGAGGAATCGGGAATTAGGGAATTGGAATGGGAAAGGGAAGCGGGAAAGAGAATTAGGTTTTTTACGTTGAGGAATCAGTGAGAAGTGAGAAGGTTTGAAAATGGGCGATGAGATTTGCAGGGGAACGGTGAGAGCGAAGGGCATATTTGGAATTTCAAAAAAACACGGTGAAATTCTATTCAAGGAATTCTCTTTATTAGTAGTAAAGATATAAATATATATGTTTGACTTTAATATTGTGTTTTAGTGTAAACAATGGCTTTTGAAACACGTGTGTATATATATTCTATTAATAGGTGTTTGAAATTAGAACATGATTTTGTATATGTATACAATTTTATATCGATATAAATTCACTTATACCAATCATCTTCACCGATCCGTTCTGATTTGATTTCATCAAATTCTTATCTATCAGCTTGTCCGTCGAGTCCGTATCCATCTAGCTTTGATTCGTGCTTGGACTAGTAACTCATCTCATTCTCGTTCATCTCTAGCATCGAAAGGTGAGAAATCACTCACGATTAATGTTCTTTTATTTATTAAATTTGATTTCAATTGAAACGACAATTGAAATATACTTCTGTTAGTTATATACATTGCCATATATATTCTATTATCTGTATCTGTTCACCTGTGACATCTGACACCATTATCTATATTTACATTGATGATATATGCCTGTTATATTATTACCATATCTGTTATCACTCTGCAAGTTCCTTGTTAGTATAGAATTCCATATGGGTTGAAATGATACATACCCGAACGATCTATATAATAGGAGAAAATCATTATGGGTTGAAATGATAAACCCAAGCGATTTTCAATTGAATTGAATTTGGGATTACAGGTTGAAAAGATATATACCCGTATATATTTAAATTACGGATTGAAATGATAAATATCCGTATCACTTGACTATAGGGTAGAAAATTATATACAGACAGCGTTGGTCTATATATAAATATTTTGAAAATGATTTCGATGGTTTTGAAAAGGAATATATGGTTTTAATAAATATCGATTTAAAAGATTTATTAAGGTTGATTTAATAAAGTTGATATATAATATGTTTAAGTATTTATTTAATATATATTTTTAAATATAGAGTTTATATTGATTCAGGTTGGAAAGATAAATTTGAAATTGATTTGAAATTATAGTTATTTAAGAATTTTACATAAATAAGTTTGATTTGAGATTTATAAAAATTGAAATTTAAAGATATGTTTTATAACTTGAATTTGATTAAAAGTGACTTATATAAATTTAAATGGGATATTTTGTTTATTTAAATTTGTAAATTGAAGTTGTATTTAGATGCTATTGAAATGATTAAGTAAATATTTCAAAACTAAATAATAGTAAAGTGAATTTGATATATATATATATATATATATATATGAAATTATCGAATTTAGTTTTGAAATGTTGAATATTTAAAGCTTTGAAATATATTGAAATTGAAATGGTTTATTTTATTGTTCAAATATGTATTTGAAATCGATAATTTGAAAAGGTTTACTGAGAAACTGAATTGAGTTGGAATTTATGAATTGAGATTGAATTAGAATTGATGGAATTCGAGTTGATTTGAATCGATTTGTGAGATTGAGGAAGCTAATTTATTATTTAAAGTATTTTTAAAACTATATCTAAAACTATTTATATTTTTACTTTATAAATTATATTAATATAAACTATTTTAATATAAATCATTTTCAATATAAATTATTTTAATATAAACTATTTTAATATACTAACTATTTTATTATAAACCATTTTAATATAACTATTTTTGATATAAACTATTTTAATATAAACTATTTTAATTATACTAATTATCTATACTATAATGCAAATACCTGGTCAAACCGGTCAAAGTGAAGCCTTTTTGGCAGTCTCCATTTTGCCCCCAGTTCAAAATAAAAGGAAAACATTCCACCAGTGCAGATTTGTCATTTCCCCAAGCCCTCACACGTTGCCGACATCCTTCTGCACATGTCTTTTTTCCACCATCTTCCGTTTCCCCCTTCCTTTTCGTCTTCCTTATCCACTTTCAAAATAAATGGCAACTCCCCTCATTCAACTTTCTAACCGCCACCCCTACACCGTCCTTGCTTCACTTCCACTTCTCATTCCCCTCCACTGTCTGCCGCTTCAGCACATGCCGCCGCCACGGTCAATCTTCATGATGCGAACTAGGTTTGTATAAATCTAACTCTGTTTGCTGTCGATTTCAATTTCTTCTTTTTTTGGAGTTTCTCATTCGATTTTCTGAAATAGATATCCGTCAAATTTGAAACTTCGACATCGAGCCTCGCATTCATTAAAAAGATATGTTCTTTTTCTAATTATTATAGAATCAGAGTAAATGCTAAACCATTTGTTCTGAATCCACTTACACGTTCTATGTAATGCATTTCTCTCCCCCAATTGACAATAACTGAGCGACAACAAATCAATGGAGGAAAATACTGGAAAAATTGCGTCCCTAAATATTTCTCAACTGTACGGTCTCCAACCTTCTTCAATAATTTGGTTACTAGGGTTTTGTTTTCTTTCTTATAGGATCGAAATCTATTTTTTATTTTCTATTTGGATATTTATGTTCAACCGCCTTAGAAGAAGGAAAGCAAACTCTAATGGTAATTGTATCACCTTCGTCAATTATTCACCTTTCTTCCATCTCCAATGGTAATTATGTCATCTTAATTTACCGAGTAAATTCAGTTCGAACCCTAATTTGTTTCAGCTGACAATCATACTATTTTTCTTCTATTGTTTTCATACAAAATTGTAGACGAAGAAGAAGCAACGACTAACAAAGATGAGTTGGAAGACAGAGGGGTTCGTTCAGATAAGTGAAGAATTGGAAGAATAAAAGTAGGTACTATTCTTCATGTATTTTTGACTAAGGTTTCATTATTTTCTGCGTTGTACTACAGTTCTATTTCAACATTTGGGAAATTTATTTTGGTTGAGTAGAATCATGGTTTACTTGCTTGCAGGATTTGCCTGAACTTTAAAGTGATACAGATTGAAATTATTTGTCCTGCCGAGCGATATTTTTCCTTCCTGTTGTTCATGGTTTGCTATTACTATATGTTCCATATCTAAATATTAACATATGCAAAGTAAAATGTGAAAACTAATTGCTTAGTTTCTTTAATGTTTCGGATATATTTGAATTTTTGCAATTGGTAGATTTGGTACTCTCCCAAACTACCACAAGATTACACATCTCGTTTTCGAATTTTCTCCACCAACGGATATAAATTAGAATAATGTTTTAGTCCATTATGCACCTGCTACATTTTAGGAACATTTAATGTTCCAGATTGATCATTTTCCCCGATGATATTATTTTTCCAGAATTATCAATTTGCCTAATAATGGAGTACAATATTGCAACATCATTCATTGCGTAATAGTCTTCTCAGAGCAAATACAATATATGAGTTATAGACTGAGTGTACTATATAAAGTAACACAGTAATCGTTTAACAAATAAAAATAAACTAAAATACCTACATATTATACTGGAGAAAGATACCAGTTAGTAAATTTTTATTATAAAGGTAAATTTAAAGGTTGTACAAATATTTGAGATAGATTGTATACTCCAGACATAAATAATTTTTTTTCTAATACATTTACAAAAAAATTCAATGCTTTCCACAAATGGGTAAATGATGAATGCTAAATTGTCATCATACTACAAAACGATTAACTAAGTTACATGCACTTTGATAACTGTTTTATCAAATGACCTATCATAGCTATCTTTTGACATTAAAAATAGAACCCAAGAAATAGTATTTTCTATTTAGTTCTTTTAGACAACTAAGATATAAGCTTCTTTTATTCTATGAATGTCATTAATTCATTCATTTTATTTGGTTCTCATTTTTGTATGGTTAAGTTAGTAATTGAACGTTTCTATAGATTTTATTGCCATGCAAATTGAATTATGCAGTTATTTAATCAACTTTTGGTATTTGAGAATCTACATTGAAATTTTGCTGTCAATGCAGAAGATTGTGTTTGGAAATTCCTATTACAAACAGGTGTATTTGATAAGCAATGAAAATTTGACTAAACTGGATTGATACATGCTGATCATTGAAAGTTAGGACAACAACGGTTGCAAATGTAATAAAAGTTGCTTTATTTGTCTATAGATTGTTTTTAAAAATTAAATGGTGAGAAAAATGCAAAACAGCAAAGGTAATTTTAAATGTACCATCAAAGCTATGTATGAATGTAAATTGAATTAGTTTTATTGATAGAAAATATGTCAAATACACAATTTATAGTTAGACATAGTTTATGAACTGTTCCCTTTAGTTTTGGTATGCTAGCAATACCTCAGAATCCTAATGTTGGCATTGTAGTAGGCGAGCCTCAGCAACCATTACAAAATAATATTCAATGAGAGGACTATCTTTGTTACATTCTCTAATGGTTATCCTTTGACCAAGCAGGAACTACTGAGCTTTTTCATGAGGTATTATGGAGGTATAGAATCTGTAAATATTTAGGCATCGAATGGAAGCCAGCCCCCTCACTATGCTCTCATTTCATGTTACAAATTAGCTACACTTTTTCAAGTTCTCGGTGGTGCTCCAAAGGTTAAGTTCTTATTTAATGGGAAGCTCTCTGGGCAAGGCGTTATATCCCTAAAAGGAATTATCACACAACTGAAATGATGCAGCGAGTAAATGGATTGGCAGCACACAAAGTTGATTTATGTGACTCTGCTGGGTCTTCATTTCTTGCGTGTGTGGGGGAGTGTATTATGCATATATACGTGTGTGCTGTGTGAATATTGCATGCAACTGGGTGTGTGTTTTCATGAGTGTGCTGTTGAATGTGTGTACAGAGCGTGCGCAGGTGTGTATATTTATGTGTAGTGCAAATTTGTGTTATCTGTGTGAAAAACAATGTGCATGCGTGAGTTGTTTGTGAATTTATATGTGAGTAGATTAAACCACACAGTGAAATGCAATCCATTTATATATCTGTTATACATATTACATGTTATTTGTAATGTGAAACTAATGATGATAAAGTTGTGGCTCTGCTTCAGTGTTTTGCATTCGTAGCTAATCAAGTTCTCTACTAATTCTAACATTCAGAAAAATAATGGCTAATTTTACAAACTTCTTAAACAATTCTATCTACAATCTTGATCAGATAGATCCGTGAAATGCTTAGCCGCTGAAACAACATATCAATGATAAGGCAACCGTGGTCCAATCAAACACTCATTTTCAGTTTCGAATACATTTTTCTATCATAACTGTAACAAAGACAAAATATGCTCACTTTCTTCTTTGCACACGTCCAACGGACGTGCCACCATACTTGTATATATATATATATACTGTTTTAACTTATAACTATTTTTTATATAAATTATTTTATTTTTAAACTATTTTATTATAAATACCATTATTGATATCTAAACGGTAAGGGAAATGCTATAATTTCAAGGTGTTCTGATTTCCTAAATGCTATAATTTCAAGGTGTTATGATTTCCAAAATGCTATAATTTCAAGGTGTTATGATTTCCAAAATGCTATAATTTCAAGATGTTATGATTTCCAAAATGCTATTATTCCAAGGTGTTATGATTCCGAAGTTTCAAGATGTTGTGATTTCCAAAGTATTTAATTTTAAGTGTTTTGATAACGAAAGTATTATAACTTTGAAAGTACTATGATTTTGGAAGTGAATATATTTGAAATGGAAATGATATCGTATTGATTTGGTTTTTGAAATGAAAAATGATATTTTGGCTTTGAAGTATAAACTATTTTGAAATGACCGCGGTGTTATAATAACAATTGGTTGTTAAAGAGTCTGGGATCATATATGGGCATACTCTCTGTCAATACCGAAAACCACTTTAACAACTGTGTACGCGGTGGAGATTCCATAATGAAGTAGGATGGTGGCGACGATCCTATATGAGGTATATACGTGGACCCGACTCCCGTGAGTTGGCATAAGGTGGCTAAAACAGGAGCAATTGACGGGCTAATGAGATAGCTCCTCTGATCGGACACACTCCATCGTATGTCATTCTATTACTTGTGATTGATTTGGTGCGCACCCTTGATTCGGGAGTGTGGCTCGAGGTGGGCGATTGCTGCCGCTCTGCGTCACCACCGGCCTGGAAGTGTAATTGGTATATCTACCCTGGCATTGCCTAGTTGTGCCGTGTCACCTACCCTAGCGCGCCTTCTACGAGTTTGTTTTGTACCATACCTATGGAGTGCCCTCTGACGACGCCCATTACGGGGGAGATTACGGTATTGTATATAGACTATGGAAATATATAAAATGTGTTAAGGGGGATATGGGTAACGCCTTAACGCTATTTGAATAGTTTACTTTACTATAAACATTATTATAACGAGTACATATGCACGTCCAGGTGGGCCTGCATTTAACCACAATGTGCATGCATTTTTATTTGTACCCGTGGAAGTAGATTTGATAGTAGCATCCCCACATTTGAACGCCGCCTAGGCAGAAACCGCTATTTTTTTGTTCTGACTGCAATAACTTCTTCATACTAACTCGGAATCAGGCAAAACTTCGACCGATGAATTCCTACCTAAATTACAGACAATATGGTACACTCGGATACTTCATCTTGTAAACGCACATTGTAGTTCTCCAATGGGACAGACGGTTTACTTAGAAAATAACATGGCACAACATCCTCATATTTGAACTCCGCCTAGTGCAGAAGACGCTATTTTTTTTATTCAGACTGCTATATTTTCTTCATACTAACTTGGAATCCGGCGAGACTTCGACAGATTAACTCCCACCTAAATTACGGACAATATGGAACACTTAGATACTTCATCTTATGAATGCACACTGTAGTTTTCCATGGGGACTGACAGTTGTACTTAGAAAATAGCAGGCTAACACATCTCCATATTTCAACTCCGCCTAGTACAGAAGCCGCTATTTTTTTGTTCAGACTGCAATAACTTCTTCATACTAACTCGGAATTAGGCGATACTTCGACCGATGAACTCCCACCTAAATTACGGACAATACAGTATAGTTGGATACTTCATCTTGTGAACGCAAACTATAGTACTCCATGGTGACTGACAGTTGTACTTAGAAAATAACATGCTATATCCCCACTTCAACGCTCACTGTAGTTCTCCATGGTGATTAATAGTTGTACTTAGAAAATAACAGACTACATCCTCACATTTAAACTTTTCCTAGGAAAAAGCCGCTATTTTTTTGTTCAGACTGCAATAACTTCTTCATACTAACTCAGAATCAGACAAAACTTCAACCGATGAACTCCCACCTAAATTACAAACAATATAGTACACTCGGATACTTCATCTTATGAACGCACACTGTAGTTCTTCATGGGGACTGACAGTTTACTTAGAAAATAACATGCTACCACATCCCCATATTTGAACTCCGCCTAGTGCAGAAGCCGCTATTTTTTTTGTTCAGTCTGCAATAACTTCTTCATACTAATTCGGAACCTGACGAGACTTCGACCGATTAACTCCCACCTAAATTACGAACAATATGGAACACTCGTATACTTCATCTTGTGAACGCACACTGTAGTTCTCCATGGGGACTGACAGTTGTACTTGGAAAATATGAGGCTACCACATCCCCATATTTGAACTCTGCCTAGTGCAGAAGCCGTTAATTTTTTTGTTCAGACTGCAATATATTCTTCATACTAACTCGGAATCCGGCGAGACTTCGACTGATTAACTTCCACCTAAATTACGGACAATATGAAACACTCGAATACTTCATCTTGTGAACGTACACTGTAGTTCTCCATGGGCACTGACAGTTTTACTTAGAAAATAACAGGATACCACATCCCCATATTTGAACTCCGCCTAGTGCAGAAGCCGCTATTTTTTTGTTCAGACTGCAATATTTTCTACATACTAACTTGGAATCCGGCGAGACTTCGACCGATTAACTCCCACCTAAATTACGGACAATATGGAACACTCAGATACTTCATCTTGTGAACGCACACTGTAGTTCTCCATGCGCACTGACAGTTGTACTTAGAAAATAACAGGATACCACATCCCTATATTTGAACTCCGCCTAGTGCAGAAGCCGCTATTTTTTTTGTTCAGACTACAATAACTTCTTCATACTAATTCGGAATCCAATGAGACTTCGACCGATTAACTCCCACCTAAATTACGGAAAAATATGGAACACTCGAATACTTCATTTTGTGAACGCACACTGTAGTCCTCCATGGGCACTGACAATTGTACTTAGAAAATAACAGGATACCACATCCCCATATTTGAACTCCGCCTAGTGCAAAAGCCGCTATTTTTTTTGTTCAGACTGCAATATTTTCTTCATACTAACTCGGAATCCGGCGAAACTTCGACCGATTAACTCCCACCTAAATTACGAACAATATGAAACACTCGGATACTTCATCTTGTGAACGCACACTATAGTTCTCCATGGACACAGATAGTTGTACTTAGAAAATAACAGGATACCACATCCCCATATTTGAACTCGGCCTAGTGCAGAAGCCGCTATTTTTTTTGTTCAGACTGCAATATTTTCTTCATACTAACTCGGAATCCGGCGAGACTTCGATCAATTAACTCCTACCTAAATTACGAACAATATGAAACACTCGGATACTCCATCTTGTGAACGTACACTGTAGTTCTCCATAGGGACTGACAGTTGTACTTAGAAAATAATAGGCTACCATATCCCCATATTTGAACTCCGCCTAGTGCAGAAGCTGCTATTTTTTTGTTCAAACTGCAATAACTTCTTCATACTAATTCAGAATCCGGTGAGACTTCGACCAATTAACTCCCACCTAAATTATGGACAATATGGAACACTCGGATACTTCATCTTGTGAATGCACACTGTAGTTCTCCATGGGCACTGACAGTTGTACTTAGAAAATAACAAGATACCACATCCCCATATTTGAACTCCGCCTAGTGCATAAGCCGCTATTTTTTTTGTTTAGACTGCAATATTTTCTTCATACTAACTCGAAATCCGGCGAGACTTCAACCGATTAACTCCCACCTAAATTACGGACAATATGAAACACTCGGATACTTCATCTTGTGAACGTACACTGTAGTTCTCCATGGGGACTGACAGTTGTACTTAGAAAATAACAGGATACCACATCCCCATATTTGAACTCCGCCTAGTGCAGAAGCCGCTATGTTTTTTGTTCAGACTGCAATATTTTCTTCATACTAACTAGGAATCCGGCGAGACTTCGACCGATTAACTCTCACCTAAATTACGGACAATATGAAACACTCGGATACTTCATCTTGTGAACGTACACTGTAGTTCTCCATGGGGACTGACAGTTGTACTTAGAAAATAACATGCTATATTCCCATATTTGAATACTATTTCTCTATAAGATGTAAAAGGGTATATTTGGAATTTCAAAAAGACATTGAGTAAATCTATTCAATGAATTCTCTTTATTAGTAGTAAAGATAAAGATAGAGTGAACGATTTCCATTATTATAATGAGGGGTATTTCTGGTATTTCAAAAAGACACGGTTGAATTCTTATTCAAGGAATTCTCATTATTAGTAGTAAAGATAGCGTATATTACTACATAGTAGATAGTTTAACGGATCCTTAGAGGATGGTTATCCCAAACATCCTTTGAGTTACTTGTATTTCAGTTGATATTTCACTTCAGTTGGATTTATTGATATAAGAATGTTAATCCTGACTCGAGTGTTTTGTGTTTTGCTTTACGCTCAGGTCAGACTGGGTGATTCAGCATTCGAGACTCACCTTTGGAGTTGGAGCTTTGCTTGGAGATCCATCTATTGATTCTGCTTTCAGTCGTTCAGTTGATTCCAGTGATGTATTCAGATCTTGTATTTGACTATTGTATTGAGACATCTATGTATTCGTGACTTCTGTTGTATCTTGTTTAACTCTGTTATATATATATATGTAGTAGCTTCATGAACTACTATTCTTTTGTTTCCGCTGCATTATTGTTATATTACTCTGTGTCTGTGATTCTGTGATTATTTATTTACTGTATATGCTGAGATTTGTCAAATTTAAATTAACAATATGATATTTTGAGCAATTCAAGTCCGACATGTGCGGATGCGAATGGTTGAAAATTTCAGGATGTTGCATTATTTGTATTGTCCACTGGTGTGCTAGCGTAGTTTTTCAATCATTACAATTCTCTCCAGTGTAATTTGTAATAAATTTCATGCATAATTTAAGATGAAGCAATTCATAAGCGTAATTTGTTTAACATATCTCTATTTGAGGTTATTGAGAATCAGATTGTGTGTTTTGCACAAATGTGTACTTGTTTGGGTATGTTTGTGTATGTGTGTTTGTTTGTCTCTATATACATATGTGTCTCTGTGTATGACAAAGAGAGGGTAGGAGAGAGAATGAAATGTATAATCATAAACCCATCTAAGATTAATTCGATTTTTAAAAATAACTCACATAATTAGGTGGAATACGTTTCCCACTCAATACATCTATTAACAATGTACCAAAGCTATATATCACACTTTCTGGTGTGGCTCTTCTCGTGCATCAAATGAAAAATAAATGAGAATGTATGGTATGACACGGTAATACAGAATTATGTAATTTAGCATTCAAATTAATGTTAAACTCAGACTATATTGTGAAGTATGTGAAATTGTAAACGTCTAGGAAGTTCATGTCTCAAAGATAAGGTAATTCCATAATAATCAAGGAGACAACTAACGCATGAGAAGGTTAGACTCAGTGAATCTAATAACTAAGACAACAGCTCATAATTCATGTTTATCCTATTATTGCACTTGTTATTCATGTGACAGCTGATATATTATTTAGCTCATGATATAAAACAGGTGAAATTCATATAACAAAGAAATACATTGTTCGCTAAAGATAATCATCAGCTGCACACCGATTAATTTTGACAAAAGGTTCTCATAGTAAAATATTCAACCAGGGGCGGCTGATGAGGTTTTCAACAAACTTATTCAGCACATATTTCTTACATTGTTATGGGTTTTATTTGTTTACTGGAAATTCATTTCTAAAATACAAGAATTGAAAGACTTACCGGTTCTTAGATATTCAGGTGGTGTGAATGCCAAATTAGTGTTATAGCTTATACCATCCCTGCTATCCTTCATCAGACCAAAGCATAAAAGTCTTGGATTATAATCATGTATATTGCTAGTCCAAAATTAGATGTGTAAAGAAACCCACTGGTATTCTACCATTGGATGTCTTCAAAAAATATTAAGATATTTACTGCTTACTTTTTTTTCCAGTATGAGTTAATATAAAAGCCCTCATTCAAATGGAAAAAATATTAATTAACATTTCTATTTAGACTAAAAGGTAATTAGCAAGTACTTTCTTAGTTGTTGAAGTGTCAAGCACTATGCTACATCACAAGTTCTAAAAAACATTTCAATGTGCATTGAAAAAAGAATTTTTATGCCTTAGTTTACGATGTAGAATTGTATTGAACAAAATTTCTAAAACAATGATGTTTAGCAATGGCATAAAGCGAAAAGCGAGAGATAAAGCATGGAAGGAGTTGTTGAATTAAATGGTTTGCACCATTTACCTTGTATATGTCAAAAATAACCTCCTAGAACCTAAATTGGACACATTTAGCATTTGGACTTTAAATTTGGAAATCTGAAAATGAAATAATTTTATGACGCTTTTCATAAAATAAAATAAAAAGGCAATCCTAATCCATTAAATAAGACTTTGTAGGCATTAAGATCATGATAAAGAGAACGCCCTTTGTTCCTACAATATTCCGAAGCTTCAGCAAGATGGAGTACCACCCTCAGTCTCATTGACTGTTTCATGGGTTGAGTTTCCCCTACACAGAATGAATTTAGTATATTACAGTGCAGCGTATAACAAAGAAAATAGATGTTAATTATATATATATAGGAATATTACTTCCAAAAAAGTTATATTACATTATTATCCTATAAGGAAATAAAAGCAGATCGTGGAATTGCATTTTATTGCTCATTAAAGTGTAAAAGAAAAGGAAGCACCAGAAAATATATGTTGATGACCAATCATAGGACTTGGTAAATACAAATTTAGAATGATTAAGATGAATAGAAAGTCATGCTCAAATATAATATCAAGAAAGATTGAACATGTAATTCTCTGAAGAAGAAAAATGTATCACATGAAGTATTCTATAAAGCTATTATTTTAATAATTAGTCAAAACCGAGTTTCAAAAATGTTTAAGGCCATTCATTAGCACTTTTTAGCACCCTAGCAGCACCCATAAAATTATGTGTATTTAAATGGTCATATTATTAGGGGAGATGTCACTGCAAATAACCACCATCCAGGTGAGACACCCCTGACAATAGAGTTGTTAAAAATGGCAAATTTATAAACTGAAGTGACATAAATCGGATGTCTCCAATAAATCATTTTGGCACCATTTAATAACTTATAGCGTAGAAGACGTTTTGCAAGAGTGTCATTTGGCATATATTCTACCACTAGTATTCTCTCATCCCCTTCACAGCACAACTGGGCAAATTTGCAAGTCTGTCGCTTCGAAGCTGACCTACGGATTTTGCTTCCTCTTGAAATAAAACCCAAGTTAACAAGATTTTGATAAAGTGTTGCGCATAATGAAAGAATACACGATGACGACATTAGTTATACCATTGATAGAGAATAACACTAATGATTGATAATTTAAGAAGGAACTAAAGTGTGGTTTATTTATAGAGAGTTAAGAATGACGAATTTTGCTTCCTCCTGAAATAAAACCCAAGTTAACAAAATTTAGACATGGTATTATGCATTATATAAGAATGTACAATGGTGGCATCGGTTACACCATTGATAGAGAAGAACACAAATGACAGATAAGAAGGAACTAAAGTATAATTTAATTACAGATGGTTTAAGAAGGAGCTAAAGTATAATTTATTATGTGACTAGTCTATATCAAATGGAGGTGGTTTAAATAAAGTGGTAACAAATAATGTGTATTGCTGCTAATATGCTAGTTTTTGAATAGTGCAAGGCCTTTTGCTTGAGGGACATAGAGTTTGCATCATTGGGTTTCACAGAAGTATCATGGATGCTTTTGTTACAAGGTCACAGCAGATTAAACTTGGGTCTAACAGGTGGTATTAGGCCTAAGGCGGCACAAACCCAACAGCAGGATATACCCAAGGTGGAGATAAAGTGTTGACATTATTAAAGAGCACCGCATGGTGTTTAGCTTCAGCTTGGTAAATAACTATTATTTTTACTTACAAAAACATATACGCAAGCATGGATTATATAGGAAAACATTTATGGCATGAGGATATTGCCATGGTCAAGAGTTGATCTGATAACTTGGGATAATGAGCAAAGAAAGCCTATATACAGATATTGAAGTAGCATAAATAGATGTAGCATAAGCACCTCATTAATTTGTACATATGCATGTTAACTTCATAATTGTTCCAATTGTGTTTAGACACATTTGCAGACCGAACATTATTGTCCATTCATAAAGGTAGATTTGTCATTGGTTTCGACAAATGGCATATTACAGCTCATTGTTTTGGAACAAAATATGGGATGTACTGTTTTTAGCTTACCAAAATTTCAATGTTAGGCTGACAGTATTTTCATTTAAACTTAAAAGTTTTAAATAGAATATAAGGATGATAATATGTAATCTTAATTGTTAAAGATTTTGTGCGTATACACAACAAGTTTTGTACAGTGAATGGTCATCCAATCAATTCTACCTTATAATCCCTTAACATGGCATGTACACTACAAATGCAACATTAAATTGTGGAGTTACATACGCAAACACGGTAACTAATCAAAATTTAATGAAAAGGCAATATGGGAAACATAAACTACCATAAACTGTCGAGGATCTGGCCATGCAGTCTATTTAATCTTTTAACCGTGATCCTCCTTTGTGCATCAAGCATCCCTTTATAAACAATGTTAGCAGCTTTCTCACCATGCTCTGAAACTATATTCTCTATAGCAAAACTAAAAGTCGCAAGCCCCAATTGCTCAAAAGAAAATTCTTGAAATGGAGGCAAATTGTATCCATCGACTCCTTTTTCTTCACTCTCTAAAATAGGAAACATGCATTATATTTGTTTTCTTTTTAAACCAGTATGCTTAGCATAAAAACAAATATCATACACTTACAGAGATCCGGAGCTTCAGGAACATTGTCTTTGTATTGCGAACTACAACGGCAATACTTCAGTTTTGAAATGCAAGATCCCATTTAGAACCAATATATTTTGCATAAAATTAGTTCTCCTGACAATATCACTTCAAAAGCTTGAATTATCTGCAAGCCAAATAGGGAAAACATAATGATAGTATTGCACACACCTTAAATTGAAAACAATTTAAAATTTTGACAAACCAAATCAATTTTTTTAACTATAATTACTATAATCACTGGACAAAACAATCAAAAATAGTTTAACTATAATTACTAAACAACTAAAAAAATAAAACCAAATCAAAAACAAAAAAATCAGAAGAAAAAAATCAAATTATGCGCACCTCAAATCGATGTAGGGTTCTAAACGCACTCCTCAAATTGAATTATCCGTACAACAGCTTGACTTCTTCGAATCAGCTCATCATGGAATTCAGAGCGTTTTTGAGAGATGTCGAAGATCGAGAATGTTCAGGGTTTCGATTTAGGGTTATAGATTGCTTCGTGGGTTTCGATTTAGGGTTGGAATAAAATTGAAAATGGATAAGCTGTTACAGTCTTGTTTGGCTTGGAGGGAAATAAAATATTTAGGAGCAGGATGTTTTGTTTTAGGGCCGCTTTTTGCTAAAGCGTTATGTAACATAAAATAACAAACCATTAAAATTCAACAATAACGCTTTAGAGTAACGTGCTAATGGCGCTATTAATAACAAACTTTCTTGTAGTGTATGAAATTGTGTGTGATCGTGTATGCATATATACTCAAGGAGAACTTAACAATATTTTATCTAGGACTCTTTTACAGTAGGATAACCTTACTAACAGTGGTATGGTTGATAGATCTTCGTATCTCTTTGAGTCTCAATATCTTCGAGCATAGTGTCTTCTTGTAGTATATATCTGCAATCTTGATAAGGTCTATATATATATATATATATAATTGTATAGTTTTTATCATTGAAACATAAAACGGAGGTTCTAACAATCTCCCCATTTTTGATGATAACAACTATACAATCAAAAAAATCAACTATACAATAAAAAATGGAAGTATTATTTTGTTTGTCTCCCTCTATGTATATGCATAGATTTCACCCCCTTTGTCATTATCAAAAAATAGACATAGCATGTTATCCATTAAGATCATGGAAAATCAAATATGGAAGTTCAAAATAAAATTAGAGACAATTGTAGCAAAAGTTGCAAATAGTGAAACAAACAAGCATAAGAATTGCAAATTAAAAGAAAACTCTAATTGTACTAATTTTGTGAGTAAGATAAGCCCTCATAGTTCTCACAACATTTCCAATAAGAAGAAGGATCCTTCTTGTATGTACCCGACCATTGCGTTTGGTCATTGTACTCCTCATCTTCGTGAATTGAAAGGTCTTGAAATGTCATGTACGATTGTTGTTGAAAATGCGGAGTATCGAACACGTACATGTCATCACTATCTTCTTTTTGTTCCTCTGGTTGTGCATGAATAGGAGTCTTTCATCGGTCACCTCTATCGTGAGACATACCTTCGGGCAAGGGTTGAGAGCGATAAATTGGTGTTTGAGCTCGAGGTAGAGGTGTTGGTGAAGGCGAGGATGATGAGCGAGAAGAATATCGACCACGTACTTTGTGCATAACTTTGCCTAAAAAGGAGACCACTCTGTCCAGAGTCATCTCCATTTTTGTCATCCTTGTGGAGAAAGAACATTCCAATCCAATCATCTTTCTGTTTAAAGCTCGCTGATTAGCCGTGATTATCTTTTGGTTTTTAAGTGTCAAATCACGAAGAGATTCGTTTTGCGTTGGTTCAACACGAGCTTCTTGTATTTCAGAGTCCGAATAATATTCGGTAGCATGACTAGAGGAAGGTGGTTGTTGTGAAGGATGAGGGGAGTAAGTCTGTTGAGGAGCGCTAGTTGGAGGAGGGCCATGATGTTTTTGTTAATGCTGTTGTAGAGTTCATTGGTCGAAGGGGACGATATGAGTTGGGGTCTTGGGAAGATGCATCAAGGATAGATATCGTGGACCACTATCTTTTGTTGGAATTTCTTCGTATTGTGATAAGTACGAAGGAACTGCAAGATGCGCATTATGTATAGGGCATATACAATTGAGCAAAGATGTTGAGTCCAAAAACCTTTAATTTGGTCATGAATAAATTTTGCCCAATTTACTGGTAGGCGACCAAATATTGCATACAAAGCTCGATGGTCATTGGGATAAATTTGCTCATGACTGCCTAGACGGGGAATGATTGTGTTAATTATCATTCGATTAGTAGTCTAGCACGTGGGCGTAGGTAAATGGA
Organism: Allium fistulosum; assembly: GCA_030737815.1. Lineage (NCBI taxonomy): Eukaryota > Viridiplantae > Streptophyta > Magnoliopsida > Asparagales > Amaryllidaceae > Allium > Allium fistulosum. Next base: position 1,100,331,988 of record CM060905.1, read on the forward strand.
TTTCCATTGGGGCATCCTATCTTCCCATATTTGATGGGTAACTTTATCCCTGGGTAAAGGACTGTGATCCTGTATATCCATTAAGTCAATTGCCTCATACGAACATCCTAGTATACGGCCAACCGTATATACATTAATTTAATTTCCTTTCCATAAACACTTAACCATAACCAACCATCCTCATTTTCTGGATTCCAAATCTCTGTACTACATAAATAGGACTAGAAAAGGTAAATAGCCAGAGGATCGATAATTACCTTGTTTGCATCGTAGCTAATTAGGTTGCAGCAACCGTCATCCGTAGTTATAACTAGAATTTCATGTTCTATCACATTTCTAAGGCGATAGAAAGGACTAGAGTGGATTTTCTTTCGGGAAAGCGCCTCAAATCGTTTGATGGCATTGGGATTGTTGCAGAGCCATTAGTTTATGTGAGCTTGTGTAACCGGGGCTTAAGAGGAGGCGGAAGATTGGCCTTGTTTTTTCTTTTAGAGACGGTTACCTTCTTAGGAGCTATTGATTGATGAATTCGAAAATTACGGAGGCTAGGGTTTTAGAAATTGGGAATTGAAATGAAGGTAAAAGTGAAGAATGGGATAAATTATTTATATATGGCTGCTAAAAATTTGAGGATGGAGCAGCAACAGACGTTTGTGAGGGAGTCACAAACGTTTGTGACTTTAGTAAAAGTGAAATAGAGAGTTTCGACAGACGTCTGTGATGGTTCCATGGACATCTATGGCTGCAGAGAAAATAAACAGAGAGATTGGACAGACATCTGTGAGGTTTCCACGGACGTTTATAGCTACAAAATAAATTCCTGTAACTAGTGACAGACGTCTGTGGTATATTCACAGACGTTTGTGGTATGTATTTTCGGACATATTGAAATTTTTTAAATATCAATGATAAGTTTTATTAAATTTTAATAGAATAAAGCAATAGACATACCAAAATTAATAAATAAACATAATTTATATGATGCATAGCATAAGTTTAGTTTTTGTCGGAGAATTTAGAATTGTTGATTTGTTGTATATCCCATGAATTTGGTTCACTTTTGTATCGTCAATTAATGGCTTCGGTGGAGACCAACTTGGACGAGCTGGAGTGTCAATCGAAGCTTGGTTTGATGGTCCCGATTTGCACAGATTTCTCAGACTAATGTTATGCACTTTTATAGGAGTTTCTTGTAATTGAGGAGATTTTTTATGTATGCAATTTTTTGTTGGTGAATGACCATAAATTGCTAGAATACGCTTTTCGAGAAAATTTAGATGAGATCCTCGACGTCGTTGCTCGTAATACGTTTCACGTTGAACGCCGATCATTTATTGTTGATAGTGATATATCTCATCGATTTTGTCAGTGAGAGATGTGGATTTCAGATCAATTGAACGTTTAGCTTTCTTTTCCTTAGGAGAAAATCTAGTGTGGTATGTTGGTGATGCAACAATTTTTAGAGAGACTGCACGAGTTGATGTAGGTGTGGATTTAGTTGGTGATACGTAAGAGCTATCTGACAAGGGTGATTTATAGTCGATAGTTGAATAGGTGGAGTCGTGATCAAAAGACATTTTTGTATATTATTTGTTTTAATAATCTATCTGTGTTTATTTGTTTTTAGGTAGAATATAAGCTGAATTTATAAGATAAGGTTTTGCTATATTTAGAAAATAGGTTAAGGAAAAGGAGTTAAGCCATAAAAATTTAACAAAGAGTTGTTAGTTATTTAAATGGTTGTTATTAGTTTAATTTTTATGTGGTTATTATTAATTCTAAGTGTATAAAACTAATTGTGCAGTTGAAAGTCTATATGAGGCATTTCTACAAATTTAAGTGAACAAAATATTATTTCTAAAAATTTATTTAACCAATTCATTGTACGAACAAATTCCTAGATCCCGTCTTAACTTAATAAAAGTTAGTTCACTTAACGATTTTGTAAAAATATTAGCTATTTGATTTTCGGTATTAACAAATTCAAGAGTTATCATTTCCTTTTTCAACATTATCTCTTAGAAAATGGTGACGAATATCGATATGTTTTGTTCGTGAATGATTAATTGGATTTTTAGTTAAATTTATAGCTCTAGTATTATCGCAATATATTGGAGACTTGTTTATTATTTTTCCATAGCCTTTTAAGTGTTTGTTGCATATATATTACTTGAGTGCAAGCTAAGGCACAGAAATATATTCGGCTTCACATGTCGAATGAGAAACACAATTTTGCTTTTTACTAAACCACGAAACTAACGATTGACCAATAAAGTGACATGTGCCACCTATACTTTTTCTATCTGATTTACATCCACCAAAATCCACCTCACTATAAGATACGAGTTCAAACGTACTGCCTTTTGGATAAAATAGACCAAAATCTTTAGTGTTGGTTAAATATCGTAAAATCTGTTTAACTACCTGATGATATGATTCTTTAGGATGTGCTTGAAATCTTGCACATAAACAAACACTCATCATAATATCTGGTCTACTAGCTGTTAAGTATAGTAAAGATCCTATCATGCTTCGATATAGTTTTTGATCGAAATCTTTTCCATGTTCATCTTTGTCTAGATGATTAGTAGTACTCATTAAAGTAGGTTTACTTGATGTATTATCCATTCCAAAACATTTTAGTAATTCTTTACATTATTTTTCTTGATTTATAAAAATTCCATTATTTAATTGTTTTATTTGTAATCCTAAATAGAAATTCTATTCACCCATATGAGACATTTCAAATTCGTTTGTCATTATTGTAGAAAATTCATTATATAAATTTTCATTAGTAGATCCAAATATAATATCATCAAAATAAATTTGAACAATTAATATATCCTTTTGTTATCTTTTAATAAATAATGTTGTATCTATTTTACCAATTTGAAAACGGAATTTATTAAATGTGATTTTAATCGATCATACCAAGCATGAGGTGCTTGTTTTAAACCATATAACGCCTTTTTAAGTTTAAAAACATGATCTGGATATTTTTCATGAACAAATAGTGGTGGTTGTTCAACGTAAACATTTTCTTTTATAAAACCGTTCAAGAAAGCACTTTTAACATTCATTTGAAATAGCTTAAAGTTATGATGACACGCAAAAGCAAGTAATATTCTTATAGCTTCAAGACGTGCCACAGGTGCAAAAGTCTCTTCATAATCAATTCCTTCTTGATTGTATCCATGTGCCACTACTCTTGCTTTATTACGTATAATATTTTCATTTTCATCTGCTTTGTTTTTAAAAACCCGTTTTGTTCCAATTGCTGATTAATCGTTTAGCCTTGGTACTAGTTCCCAAACATTATTTCGTTCAAATTGATTAAGTTCTTCTTGCATTGCTAAAATCCATAAATCATCATTTGATGCTTCCTTGTAACTTTTTGGTTCAAAATTAGATATAAATGCTACATTACTCATTTGATTTGTTTGTCTTCTAGTCGAAACTTTGTTATCTAGATTTCCAATTATGTTATTAATAGGATGATCTTTTAAAATACGGGGTGGTGATTTCAAATTACTGTTATTTTGATTATCATTATTATTTTCAATCATAATTTCAATGGCCTTATTTTGATTAGTGTCAAAAATTTCTTCATCATCTTTATTTATATTTTTAAAGTTTTCATCAAACAAGACATGAAGACTTTCCTCTAACATTTGTTAGTTTGTTAAAATTTATGTATGCTTTACTTTGATCGGGATATCCAACAAAAATTGCTTCATCGGCTTTTGAATCGAATTTACCTAGATTATCTTTTGTATTTAGAATAAAGCATTTTGATCCAAATATCCGAAAATATGATACTTTTGGTTTATTTTTGTAGAACATTTTATAACATTTATTTTAGTCATAGGTCTAAGAGTTACACGATTTAATACATAACATGCAGTAGCAACTACTTCGGCCCTCTTTGGTAAGTCACTCCCATTTAGGAGAGTTCGAGCACATTCTTGCAAGGTGCGATTTTTTTTTCAACTACTCCATTTTGTTGTGGTGTTCGTGGAAATGAAAAATTATGGCTAATTCCCTTTTTATTACAAAAGTTTGTAAATGATTCATTTTCATATTCTCCACCATGATCACTTCTTATACTTTTGACTTTTAAATCCATTAGAGTCTTAATTGGTTTAGCAAAAATTTTAAACATTTCGAATGTATCGCTTTTATGTTTTAAAAATAGCGTCCAAGTATATCTTGAAAAATCATCTACAATTACAAAAATATATTTATTGTGATTTATCGAACGTACTTGAGTTGGATAAAATAAGTCCAAATGAAGTAATTCACGAGGTTATTTATTAGAGATTTCCTTTTTAGACTTAAACAAGCTTTTCTTTAATTTTCTAAGTTGATATGCATCGCATAGATTTTTTACTTTGAAACTTATTTTGAGCAATCCTCTTACCAAATTGTTTTTAGCTAATTTGTTTATATATTTGAAATTTATGTGACAAATCTTTTATGTCATATCCATGGATCATCATGATTTGCGGTTAAGCATAAATCATTATTATGATTAATATTCATGTTTAAAATATAAATATTTTGATTTCTTGTTCCCTTAAAATTTAAAGTTTTATTTTGATCAAAGATATTGCATTTATCTTTTTCAAAAACGATTCTAAATCCCTTATCGCATAATTGGCTTATACTAAGTAAATTATGTTTTAAGTTTTTAACTAATAATATATTTTAAATAATAGGAGAAGTAGATATACCGACATTGATGATGTTTTCAATCCCAATAATATATTATTTGGAATTATCCCCAAAAGTGACATTGCCACCATCCATGTAAGTGATGTTTGATAGCATGTGTGCATTTCCCGTCATATGTTTGGAGCATCCGCTATCGAGTATCCATGTCTCCTTATTATTAATTTTGTTTTTGGGTACCTGCAAAATAACAAAAAAAATAATTGGTACTCACTTCCTCCGTTAGGGTCCTATGTGTTAGTAGGAGAAGGTAGTCATACCCATGAGGGTTTGAAACCTTTAGAGATGTAATTTTCATTATGAACTATATCTTTTAAATATATATCGATGTGTTTTTGTGTAATCAATTTGTTATTTGTTTTAGGAATCCATATTTTAATTATTTTTGTTCCCTTATTTTCATGTTTAGATTTTGTTTTTCTAAAATTTGTATATAATGTACTATACTTCTTAAATCCTTAATTATTATTAGAAATCAAATTATTTTTTGAACGTTTATGATTTTTTTGTTAAATCCTAATCCCTTCCTATTTCCCGATGGTTTTGAAATATTTATCAAATTTTTCTTTTCTTTATTAAATTTTGAAACATTGTTAGTGATTTTATCTAAATTATTTCTGTGATTAGAAATTTCTATATTAGCTAATTCTAAATTTTGTTTCAATTCGTACTTTTATTTATCGAGTTTATAATTCTCTATTCTGTTATTCTCTATATCATGTGTTATAGTAGCATTTTGAGATGGTAATTTTTTACATTCTTTTTGTGATAATTCTAATTCTTCCTCTAAAATAGTTTTCTCATCTTTTAACAATCCAATTTCTAATTCAGCTTCATTTAATTTTCCCACATTTTCTTTATTTAATTTTTTTAAATCTCTATATTCGTCATCTAACTCTATATAATTTTAAGAATTTCACCATATGTTAATTCAAGATGTATCTCATCTGTGCTAGCCATGAAGCAAACATTTGCTTTTTATGAGTCACTGTCGCTATCGGATGAAGAGGAAGAGTCGGAGTCATCCCAAGTTACTTGAAATGCTCTTCTCTTTTTCTTGAAATTTTCAAATTTGTTTTTCTTTTTATCGTTGTTGAGAAGTGGACAGTCTTTCTTCATATGGCTAAATTTATCACACCCAAAGCATTTCATTGATGTTTGATTTGAGGAATTTGTGTTGTTGTTGTTTTGAAATTTCGTCATCTTTTTGAACTTCTTGAACTTGTTTTAATTTTTGGTGATGAAAACAATATCATCTTCTTCCAAGTAAAAGTTGTCATTATTTGCCTGAAATGCAATGTTTTTCCTTTCTTGATTTTGTTCTTTTCTTGCCTGTAAATTAGCTTCATACGACATCAAATTTCTTATTAACTCTTCAACTTTGAGTTGGGAAAGATCGCTAGCTTGTTCGGTGGCTAAAACTTTTTTTTCCCATTCATTTGTCAGATATTTCAAAATTCGTGTGACTAAATCAAAATTAGTGAATTTAACTCCTAGTGTCATAAGATCGTGTTGTATAGTTTGAAATCTAGAATACATGTCAATAATTGATTCATTTGATTTCATTTAAAAGATGAAAATTGATTTTGTAGAATAGAGATCTTTGTTTGCTTAACTTTGTTTGTACCTTCATAGGTAATTTGTAATGTACGTCATATATGATAAGCAGTAGTGCAAAGCATGACTCATGAAAATTCATTTTTATTAAGTAAGCAAAATAATACATTCATAGCTTTGGCATTGTTTGATGCCTCTGCTTTCCGTGCATCATTCCATGTGCCAATTTCGGTGTTAGGTGATTTATATTCATTTGGAGTTGCTAGCATATTTCTAAACCATTTGCTTTCATAAAACTTCGCATGCGTGTTGACCAATAAGCATAATTAGAACCAGTAAATAGTGGAGGACGAGCAGTTGATTGACCTACTTGAAATGTACTTGCCATTTTAATGATTTCAATTACACGTTACTGTAGATTGAAATAACCTTGCTCTGGTAACAAATGAAAGGCTTGTGGATCGTATTTTATCTTACCTGTGTATAATATGCAAGTGTATAAGCTAATGCTATAGTAGACAATAAATAGTAAAGTATAAAAAGCGTGCAAACCAGAGCTTTTCTACTAGTTCGGACCTCCCGTCCTACGTCCAGTCTCGAAGCTCCCCTTCGGTATTTCCTTTAAACAAATTGCCCTCGCTTCGCCCGGAGGAATAGGCTAATACAAAAGTATATCTCTAACAATCTTGTGTTCCAAATAACACAATTTTTTACTTATAGTATAATTATTCCTATGATTTCTTTTGAGTATGTGAATATGAATGCTTTGAGTTGTAAGAAGTGATTTATTCAAAATTATATTCTGGTTGTAATAGATTGAGAGTATGTGAACAATGTATATGCAAGAAAGTGTTTAGAAATCAAAAGAGGAAAGAATACATTAATTCAAGTTAGTTTTTTTCTACTTCTCAATCAAAGTAGTATTTATAGATTCAAAAAGGTGTAGATGAAGAGTTGTTACTATTTTAGAAAGTCTTTTCACTTTAATGGCTGCAACCTTTCGTTAAAAGGTGATTTCTTTTTGTTTCAAATAGAAGTGTCTTTTCAAAATTGACAGTTTTCCCGTATGACAGACGTCTGTTGTAAAACCTCAGATGTTTGTGACTTCAAAAAAATTTAACCCGAGAATTGTCACAGACGTCTATGGTTTTATCTTAGACGTCTATGAGGTGTAGGATCAGTTTTTCAGCTTAATTTTGATGCATATCAAATTGTGTGTGATCGTGTATGCATATATACTCAAGAAGACCTTAACAATATTTTATCTAGGACTCTTATACAATAGGATAACCTTACTAACAGTAGTATGGTTGATAGATCGTCGTATCTCTTTGAGTCTCAATATCTTCAAGCATGTTGTCTTCTTGTAGTATATACCTGCAATCTTGATAAGGTCTATATATATATATATATAGTTGTTATCATTGAAACATAAAATGGAGGTTCTAATAAAACGTTCACAGTTGTCCTTGTAAAGAGCCCGTTGTTCATCCTTATATTTGAGACTTCTGTCAATCCATCTGTCAGCAGTCGGACTTCCATTTTTTAGTTGCTCTCTTAGTTCTTTGTATGTTACCTCGTCTCTTTCTTCAGCACAAGCATGGAATAAGTTTTGAAAAATTTTGCTACCAAAACCAGCCTTTTTAAAGTCTGCTTTCAAATGAAAAAGGCAGAAGCGATGATGATGCAACCTTCTCTATTTCTCTTGCGAGGCAGTTGGAATTCCTTTTATTATATCAGAAATAAATGTAATACATTTTGCATTTAAAGATAGAATTAAGTGTACCATGCACGAAAAAAACCATCCCCAAGTCTTGGCTGATTTGGTTCGTATAATAGCAAATGCCAAAGGAAAAGGAGAGTTGTTTGTGTCAACTCTTGTAGCCGCAAGCAATGTACCTTGATATTTATCATAAAGATGTGTTCCATCAATAGAAAGAAAAGGACGACAATGCTTGAAACATCTTCAATGCTCGGTCTAAATGCCCAGAAAGCCCCTCCAAAATTGAACGCCTTCTATATGAACATGATAAACAGTGGCTGAATTGCATTTCTGTATTCCACGAAGAAACTGTGACAAGCCATTGTATCAAAATTCCCAATCGTCAAATATTTTAGACACGGCTTTGCTTAGTCCTTTCCAAGCTCTCATATAGCTTATTTGAATTTTGTCCGGATCTGCCATAAGCTCTTGGACAGATTTTGCAGTGTAACTTGAGTTCAACGAACATGTGGAAGGACTTTGGTGCAGATGAATTTGTTTGTTGCTTGTTTGTGGTTCGATTTGATGATTGGATTTGAGCATGAGTGATCACCACCATTTTTTTATCACCCACCATCCAACATGATCTCTTTTAGAAATAATAGCATGAAGTAGCCATAGACAATTAACATCAACATCACGTATCGCAGTGAACTCTCTAGCATGAGACCTTATGTGTTTAAATGAAACTGAACATTTTATCGACCATTCACTTATATGTTCAATTAATGATTCCTTTGATTTAAAAATCATACCGACTCGAGGGCCTTTCTTCACAAATTCAAGTCCAAACATTTCATCGGTAAATTGAACTTCTTGCATAATAGATCTTTCCATGATTGTGTCTTTGCATTGGTCATCCTCTAATGGTTCTTCCATCTCGATATGCTCGTCAATGTCATCAACTTCCTCTGGAATATCATCTAATGGAGCATCATTGTTAACATTCATAGCATCCATCCATGTCTCATCTTTGTTAAGTGAAGAAGCAATTTCCATGCTATCCAAATGTGATACATCAGTATCATCATTTCCACCGTCCATATCTCAGTTTCAACATCTTCAATTTCTTGCAAGTATTCGTTTGGATTTGGCATTGGAATTGACTATGGAGGATACGACATGAAACCATACCCGGAATACTGCAATGGATATGGCATGAAACCATAGCCGGATGTCTTTGTATACAACCTATAAACAAACATATGAGTGTTAATTACATAAAACATGAGACCATGAACGAAACACACATGTATCACATGAAACCATACCCAGTTGTTTGTGCGTAAACGTTGGTGGCTGGTAGGAGTAGTATGGGTAATACATTTGACTTTTCTCAGCAGTATTTCTTGATCCTGGTTGGCTTGCATAATCAAAGATATGAGCTTACGGTTCAGTTGTTTGTACCACCTCCTTCTTAACGTACAACTCAATTACTTTCATCCTCACACAAAACATAGAATCGATGTTTTCGTCATCGTTCACCTTAATAGCAATCGGTTCATCATCCATTACCCACTTACTCACCAACGAGATGTTGAATTCGGTAGAATTAATTTTTGTAGCTTTGTAAATTGCAGTTTTCAACTTAAGAAAATTAAAACCCTTCCTCACTTTAGATCCTTTATGATTTCCACCAACATAGGTTGGCCTGCTATTCTCGTCGATGATTAAATCACTTTCATAGCGACAAATAATCGGCACGGTAGTCATAGGTCTAACAAATTTCAATAAACTAAATTTCAATAATAGATCTAACAAAATAAGCAGAGAAGGGTTTCAAAACTTTACCTTAACTGTAGATGAAAGTGAAATCTTGTCTTGATCTTTGTCGATTTAAATGAATTTGAATGGATTTGTTATATTTTTAGTTGAGTTGTAGCAAGAGCAATGAAGTTTAGGTTTTTGAAATATGTTGGGTTTGAGAAGTTCTGTTGAAGTGGAGAGGAGTAAAGGGTGTTATAAGCTGCTGTTGGGCCAGTAGGAGCAGCCCATGAATACAGGCGCAACTTTGAGTTGCGCTCCTTGATGTACACGTTAGCACAACTTTAAGTTGCGCAATTGTGTATATGACAGAGCGCAACTCAAAGTTGCGCTCTTCTGTGTATTATTGCTGCTCTCCAAACAACAACTCACATATATGGGAACAAAATATGCATTTCATTCAAAACCAACATATTTCACGCAAATTTAATTCAACTGTATATATGAAAACAACAACAACAACAAGCTGCAAAACCACAAATCTATTAAACAACGTACATATCTTGATTTTACATTAACAAAGTTCAACTTCAAATGTGATACAAGTTCAAAACAACAAAGTATAACTTCAAACGAAAGCAACCAACCTACAAACCAAATTAAACAACTTAAGTACACCTACCATAACACCTAATTGCTTAAGTTTCTAAGTTCGCATGGTGTTCTTTGTGTTTGAGTTAGAGGTGGTTGAGATGGTCCAGCTTCAACTATATCCTGCCCAGTTGACTGCCTTGTGAAGATCCGCCCGCGCCTTTAAAACAACTTCGTTGTTATGTACGAGCAAAAGCCTCGGACGGACGAGGGACATACTACGGTGATCATTCAAGCTTGTGCCTACCAAGAAGCGACTTGATAATTTCTTTGATGTTGAAACTCTTACCTTTTACTCGATCTTCATCTCCAGGATCTGCATGAACATCATCAACTTCGTTTAAAATGAGGTACAGCCCTTGAACCTAAAACAAAAGAAGTATTGGCGTAAATAAGTAAAGCTAGTTGAAAGAGTTAAGAGATGAAAACTTATTTACATGTACCAAGTCACGTTCCACTGATTCCCATGGAGCATATCTAGGCAACCTAGTAGACGATTCTTTAAGAATAAATCGTTGCATTATATGCCGGTACCAATTGTAGTATTGTTCGATGGTGACTCTTGGTACGCATTCAACTTGAACATGATCCAACTTGTGATCCCATCTTGCTACGTACATGTTATACAAATCTATATTCCAACCGTGTGGGAAAACTTGCTCGATTGCATCTAGTATATACCGATGAAGGCCAAATTGCTTCATCACTCTATTGGGGTAGTGCATGGCCACACTTTGCAAGCAAATGATTGGGGTTCTTGAATACCAAGTGTTCTCCATCCAAGCAAATTGGCGGCAAATCCTGTACAATCTCAGCCGTGTATGACGTCCAATCAACATTATGCTACTCCATAACATCGAGCTCATTGCGATAGAATGTGGGATGATGGGATGGATTATCTCTCCAACATCTATCTCTTGTCCATCTACAATCAGTGAACAAAATAATGTGTGAATATTGCACTAATACATAGATTTTTCGATAGAAATTACTAGCGGTATTTACATGGCCCCGTATGGTAATCCAACAGTGACATTGGCACGAACATTTGGACGATCAATAGAAATACTCGTCTGTGACCAAACCTGCATAATATCAGTGTTAAACAAAGTCTTTCAAAATATTAGTACAATTATAAGTGAAAAATGATATACCTGCAGAAGGGTTAGGCAACCAGCTAACCCGTTCGACTTCGTTAGTGTCATATTATCCAACTTCTTATACAAAGCGCATAAAACTGCGCTACCCCATGAATAATCAGAAATAGTGGCAAAGTCATGTAACATATATAACCATTTGACACTTACTCGATGCTTCAAATAGTTTGGAAAAAAAGGGATGCTATAAAAAGCAATATAACAGCCCGTGTGAACTGTTCTAACTCCTCAACAGATGAATCGACCGTAATCTCTCAATAAATTATAAGGTCGTTTATCCATTTGACCTTCAACTCTCTTCTATTAACCACCACTTCGAGGGGTGGAATTTCACCAAGCAAACGGTGACAAACATTATTGACATCCACATTACCACCGTAATTCAGAACGGTGCCTTCTATAGGAAGGCCAAGCAAAATAGAAACACATTGGAAAGTAATTATCATTTCTTCCACAGAAAAATGAAAGGTGAAAGTCTCGGGCCTCCATCTATCGCATAATGCTGTCAGTAAAGACCTATCAAATGTGATATATTTTATTTGCATGAAATACCAGAAGCCCGCTTGATGAAGTAATTATTGGACTTGGTGATCATCAACCACCTCCATTAGATCTTTGAAACTCAATGAATGATCCAAACAGTCGACGGGTTTTATACTCTACAAAACAAAGAATTATAACGTATCATTAATTGAAACCCTCGTTAAATCTTCAACATTTGTGCAGTGATTATCCTGCAAATATATTATGGTATCATCGACAGGTTTGCTTTCCGGTTCTGAAAGTTCATGCAACAAAAAACCCATATTTTTAACATCTTTTACAATAAATGATTGATTCAACTGTATGAATTGGATCATTAACACCTAGAACAAGCTAATTGATGATGTTTCTTGCAAATAGAAATAAATAATACACAAATTAGAAATTAATAAATAAACCTAGGGTTTAGACAATACCAAAATCGAATTATGTTGACGAAGATCCCGCTTCTATTGTGATAGATTGTTATAGTTGACGATTGGGAAGAAATTTGTTAATTTTGAGTGGAATTGATTAAAAAGTCAAAGTTTGAGATTTGGCGCTGATGGGTTCGAGTAGAACTTCATAGGAAGCGGAAGTTTTTAGAAAATAAAATGGGATGGTGGGGTTTCTGCTGCCTTTATGTGGAAATGCAGGTGCAACTACGAGTTACGCATATTATGTAAACTTCAATATTTTAAGTTGCGCAACGATGAGTTGTGCATATAATACTATCGATTAAGCGCAACTCATAGTTGCGCCATTTTAGTTTGTTAAGAAAATGGAAAAGCACATCTTTTATTTGCGCTTTTCCATTTGGCTTATACGTTCTATTTGCGCAACTCATAGTTGCGCAAAAATTATATGACCATATGCGCAACTCATGTTGTGCAAATACGTTGGCAGTTGGAACACTGCTGACGTGTATGTTGATTAAGCTAAAACCAGCCTTATTTGGTGATTAGTTTACAAACTAACTCTAACCGCGAAATAATTTCGAAAATTAGTCCAATTTAAAATTTTGACAGCTGAACTATAATAGGGGTTCCAATATAATATACGCTAAAAATTTGACAAAGGATACATAGATAGGTAAAAAGCAATAAGGTTTCAATTTAATAGAAGGGTACATATAATAATATACATACTATTTTTTGAAAATGAATACTAATATTTATTTGTATATGCTTATGTATTTGTATAAATGTATGTATATGTATTTATATACATGCATGTATATGTATATAGATATGGCTATATATCCTTCAATGCTAAGCAAATTGTCGGCTTAGAAAAGTCAGAGAAAAAATGACAACTGAACTATAAATCTATTTTAATTTGAAATGGTATAAAAAATATCACAAATGGTGAATAAGATGGCATAAATACCTTTCCAAGATCTACACCCATTATCGCACTAGTTGGCGTCAACATTTCAGGCATGCCTGGTCCTCCTTTGAGTCCTTCACCCCTTATAACAATCACCTTCCCCTAGTAGAGCAATTATATCATGAAAGGGTTGTAATTGTCAATACAAGTTAAAATGCCTAAAAGGCAATTAATTAAAATGGCATTGTATAAAAGTTAATATTGTCTTCTGTTAGTTCAAAAGAGAAAAATCACAAAAATAAAGTTTACAAATGACAATATATGCTACCTCTGAAGTTGACCGAGGCCTCTACTACCCATGATCAAAGAATCAAGCTTCAAAGCATGCTCATTGAACGATCAAAATTAGTACTAACAGACATATGCATTCTTGAGAATATATGGTCCACATGTAAGGCTTTTCCTTGGAGTATATTTAACAGTTACCCTTTCTAACTTTAGGCTTCAATTTAATTAGTTACTCAATATAGGTCATACTATATAGAGTCTTGTATTATTCTGATATGTATACATATGCATGTTATTACAAGAATGATAAACAAAATATACACATATGTATTTAAAATAAGCTATAGGTGGAACCCAGTACACGAGGCTGTGGGCTCTGGAAGGTCAATAGTGTACACATCTTTTCCCTCGCATTGCGAAGTTCCGGACTCGAACCTGGGCATCCAGATCACCATGCGGGTAACCGCTTTGCCAAGGCTCCAACTCCAAGCTATAGTTCAACATTCTAGTTTATCTACATTCTACTGTCATTATATTGTTAATTTGACATTTATTTTTATTGTTTTGATAATCTAATAAAAATAGTAAATAAATTAAGTTTTACACGTCTATTAAAATATTTTATTTATCCTTAAAAAAAATTCTAGAAAATTAGATTAAGTTTCAAAATTATGAGATCCTGTTTTGCTTATGGATTTTGATTTTCTGTTTTGAAACCAATGAATTTCAGAAAAAGAACTTTTCTTACTCTTTGAAATGTTGAAAAGATTGGTAATTTTATTAAAATATATGAATTTATTCTTTAATATTTGATTTTTCTAATAAAGTTGAAATTCAAAAATATATTTGATTTTCTAATTTTTGATTTCTTTTAATTTAAATTTTACTGATAAAATATTATTTTATTAATAATTAAATTACTTGAAATATTTTATATTCAAAATAATTAGATTTCGTAAATGAAAAATATTAAACCATTAAATATTAGAATTTTACCTATTTTTAATTTTTTTATAGAGAAACTATGAAAATATTAATTTAGGATACAAATATGTAAAAAAAGTAGAGTTGATGATAGAACTAGCACTTAATTAAGACACGTAAAATATTGTATCTTTTTATTTTGTGTTCTTATAACCTTTATCTTTTTTTTATTTTTATTATTTATTTATTTCCTATAGAAAGAGATTTTCATTGGTCATTCTGATATTGATTTCATTTTATTTGTGGTGTTCTCATTGCAACAGAAATGGGATGTTCTATATGTAGTGTAAAAATTAGCTTTGCAAAATCGATCTTTTATCATCCAAATCACAAAGAGATAAGTTTGGATAGAATATAAACGGACATGAAATTGGAAATCAATATACAAGAGGTTCCATCCAACCACCCTCTTTATTGATTCACCAAAATTTGTTTACAACTAATCGAACAAAATAAAAGTAAACGAAATATAAAATGAACCAAAAACCAAATTGAGAAAGGGAGTCTTGATCTCTATTGCTAAAATTATTGGAGAAGAAGAACAAAGATGGAAGAAGAGAGAATTAGAAAATAGATTTCCACTCATTTTACACTCTCTAGCATCGATTACTTAATGCCCAAGTTAATATTAGATGGCAAAAAATAAATTGATTAGCTAATTAAAGAGAGAAATAAACATAACCAAATATGCTTATTAATTAAGTAAAACATAATTCTCTTTCTTCCTTTTTGCATATTTGTTTCCTTCTAGTTGTGATTTTGTATCACCAAAATTTAATACTCCACCTTGATGCAAAATCACATATCTCCACATATCAAGCATGTCATCTCTAGATCTATCACAACTCTTTGTATATCAATCATACCAATTTACAAACCTCTACCACCGCCTACAAGTGATGCATCTCCCACCATGAGGTGCACCACACCAATCGGTCTCAAAAGCGTTTGCAATACCGCAAAGACCTCCATACATCTTTGTAGATTTTCCTACTCGACACTCGTCTATCACTCGATCTGAGCTCATAACATGGTCACTATCGATCCCTCGAGCATCATCAACATGAAGACCCCTATCTAAAATATGATCCTCAACACGATCATCATAAGCAGTGAACGCATTAACCTCTCCAACCGTCACTCGCTTCCCATAATTGACTACATGACTTACCAAACTATAAAGGTTTCCTTTTTCCAATACTCCTCTCATCCCTACAAGACCACCCTTCTTCACTCTCAGAACTCCACCTCGAATCTCATAAGCGCAACCACGGCGATCCAACTGACCTAGAGAAATAAGATTATGCGAACAAGTCGGTACAATGTCTCACTCTAGTGACTTCTCTAACCATACCATCATGCATACGAAACCGAATAGATCCAATACCACAAATCAGTAGCTCCTCTCCATTGGCTGTCCTAATGCCGACACTCTTCTCATAAGAAGAGAAACAATACACATCTCCATAAATGTGAAACTGGCTACCGAATCCATCTTCCAAGGCTTCTCCTCACTAATAGAGACATCACAAGAAGTATCATTGTCGCTATCTTCAGCTATGCCCGTCCGTGTAGCACTATCATTGTCACTATGTATAGCCTTTTATTGACCCTTTTATACGCTTCACACCTATTGCGCATTTGACCCTTTTTATGACAATAATAAAAAATGATGTTTTTCGACATACCTTTACCATTAGCGACTTTCTTCTTCGGACTTGTATCTTTCTTCGAGTCCCTTGCTACCATAGTCTCATCTTGAACTAATTTCACACATGACCCTTTTCTTCATTCAAAAGATTACTTCGAATAGTTTCTGGTGAGATAGTTCCATTAACGTTGGAATTATTCAATGAAACAATCAAAGTTTTCCAACATTCTGAAAGCGAACTCATCAATAAAAGAGCATGTAACTCATCATCAAATTTGACATTCATATTTGTCAGTTGATTTATTACATCTTGAAATTCGTTCAAATGCTCTAATACCAAACTGTAGTGCAAAATTTTGCTTTGCGGAAGCTTTTCCCAAAAGATCTTTTATCATTCAAATTACAAAGAGATAAGTTTGGATAGAAAATAAACGGATATGAAATCAGAAATCAATACACAAGAGATTCCACACAACCACCCTCTTTATTGATTCAACAAAATTTGTTTACAATTAATCGAACAAAATAAAAGTAAACAAAATACAAATTTAACCAATAACCAAACTGAGAAAGGGAGTCTTGATCTCTATGGCTAAAATTGTTGGAGGAGAAGAACAAAGATGGAAGAAGAGAGAATTAGCAAATAGATTTCCACTCATTTTACACTCTCTTTTCTAGGCTCTATTTATAACATCAATTACCTAATGGCCAAGCTAATATTAAATGGAAAAAAATAAATTGATTAGTTAATTAGAAAGAGAAATAAACATAACTAAATATGCCTATTAATTATGAGAAACAAAAGTTTCTCTTTCTTCTTTTTTGCATATTTGTTTCCTTCTAGTTGTGAATTTGTATCACCAAAATTTAAAACTATAAATTGATTGCTTTAAATTGTTTGGATCTAAGATTTCATCCTGTGAAACTTTAATGCAGTATAGAAGTAAACACGCTGATTCTGTACATTTCCACAAAAATCAATTCATTGTTTTATCATCAAACAATGGCATTTAGCATCTTACTTTTAGTTTAATAAAAGAAGATATACTAAAATATCTATTCTAGTGTTTCTGTTTCAACTAATTTAGACTCAATTTATTCTTTTACTACCAAACACGGTGAGTTACTCATGTTCTAAAATTGTCTTTTGTAACGTTTACAAATACATGCATCGTGTATAATGTTCATCGAAAACTTTCTAAGCACAACAATGTAGGTTAACTGTACGAGCAACATTTTCTAAGGTAGCTAAGTTGCCAAAAGTAACTAAAAATTTTTAATACATGCACAGCTAACAAAAGCGATCATCAAGGAACCATACCACTTTACGGTAATTGTGGATAAGTTTTGTAAAGGACACCTAAGAAAAGAACAAAGACAAATGCCTAAGACGACTGTTGAATTATACACTTTAACAAGATAAAGAAATATTTATATTGGTAGATATTGTATTGTTCGTGAATATCAGCATAGAAGATATTCAGAGTGCATGCGTAAAGTCCTCAACTATTATATATTAGGCATAAAAACATATGTCTACATCCACTGCCCCAACTCAAATCGGACAACAAATAGAAAAGGGAAGTAAAATAAAGAAATACACCTTCATAGACACGGTAAATGCTTTTGGAAAAGCATGAAGGGAACGTCACGTTCTTATTGAGATCATCTTTATTCTTCCTTATATTTCCTACACATATTCAGTTTAATGAAATAAAATAAGTTTTAACATTATAGCGATTATAAGTATATTAATTTTGATACACCTAGTCTTAACAATAAAATTACCTATTGAATTTAAACACAAAAATTTGAAAATTCATTTTTAACAAACTGAAGTTTTACTGATTCTACAAATAAGTATAGACAAATAATTAATTTCACATATCTCGATCCTTATTTCCCTAATTTTTCAATTCCCAAATGAAAATCCTTCTTGACAAAAGAAGCAACAACATCCACATCAAGTGATCAATTGAGTCAGTGGCGTAAATAGTGTCCAAATCAAGAAATAACAAAAGGTTTAATGATGAAATCTTTCAACAAATTACCTCAGCCCACGAGCAGGCAAGGGATAGCAAGCGTCGAGCAGCCAAGTAAGACAGTGAGAGGCGGAGGCATAGAGGGCATAGAGGGAGTAGGCACTGAGTTAGTAGCGGTGACTGGCTCTAGGGTGTGCTGCGCAGTGGTTTGCTGGAGTAATGCAGTTACGTCGACGGTGAGGTTTTTGGAGTTCGCGATGCAGTTCACTAATTTTTTGTTGTTGAGAAACGAGAAACCAATTGCCCCCGGGGGATTACCCTATTGCATGGCCTACTGGGCCTCTCCCCCAAACCGATCGTGAAAGCATGTCACGTTTTGTATTCAATTCAGTTTAGGGTTTTTTCCCCATCTGTCGCTCTTAGGGTTGCCTTATTTGGTGGGTATGACGAGTTATGGACGAATGCAATGATAAGGGAGGAGATTTTGTGATGGAGGATTTGATGAAATAAATTGAGGGGGAGGAGGGAAGAGGAAATAATTTGAGGAATTGGCAGCATGAAAATAATCTGGGGAGCTGGCTTTGGGAAAGGGTTGCGAAGTCTATGCCTTCTTTTTAACTAAAATAAATTAAATCAAACAATAACACTATAAAATAAAGTGTTTTCTTTTGAAGTTACAAAAAAAATTACTTTTCTGGTAGTGATATAAGTTTTACGACTTTTGATACAATAAGTAACTACACAATGAATAATAAAGAATATGAGAACTCCAACGTGTAGCTCTTTTCTCCACGTACTATGCTCAATCAACTGATATCCTCTCATCATGTGGTGGGGGAAAAAAGAAAGGGAATGGATTAAACAAAAGTTTGATGAATAAGTACAGTTATAATATATAACAATAATGTAAAGTCAACTTTAAATCTACCCTATATAATCTAGGGTGCTCTACAAATGTCTGTGTACTTTCTAGGGTTTTAACTTAAGGGTTTTTGTCCAACACACACCTATACTACAACCCGTGTAGGCTACTATAAAGATAAAACTACAAATCGAACCTCAATAACTAATTATGGGCCACCGCTCTTAGAGCTACTCAATATGTAAACACCGTCATTAGGCTACCAAACATGGAAACGCTGCTCCTAGGCTACTAAATATGGCAGCACTGCCACAAGGCTACTAAACTTGGAAACACCACCCCCTTAGCTACTAAATATGGAAACACCGCCACTAGGCTACCGTGGAAATACTATCATCGCCCTTAGACTACCGTGGAAATACTATCACCGCCCCTAGGCTACTAAGGAACGAACTTTTCCCCTAACTATGACTACACATAACCTAACTACTCATCGAGGGGAAAACCCACAATGCCGACTCACTAAAGTATCTCATCAAATGAATCCGTTTCTACCTCTCGATTATAATGTAGACCTCTTATTGCACATGCAAGGATCCACATCTGAATTGTTTCACATCGCATCAGTATTCGTGCATATCAGGACTTCCGTTGTGCCGAGCCCATACAATTCATCGGATATTAGTCAGTGTTCTGCTTCCACCGTAGATCCTCCTACGAGTGCCATTTGCGATAAAATTGTCCCCGATCGAATAATCCACCCCGCATTGGATAAAGAGTATTTACCAAACACTGAAATGTCCTAGCGTCATCTCATAGGGAACTAGCTTCCCTACTTCTCCTAACATACATACATATAACCCTAAATAAGCTCACACAACAATTAACATGTATATTAATTTTATTCTAAACTTGGGCCTTAGGCCGAGGTCCAATTCCTTATTTCAAACCATAACCGGTCGACCGCTACACCCTACCAGTCGACCGATTACGGTCGATCACTCAGGGAAGTGGTCGACCGTTCGCAGTATAAAAATTAGGTTTTTTTTTATTTTTGATTCATTTTTTAACATTTGATTTTCGTTCTTGGTTGATTAGTAAATTTATGTTACACGGTGAATTCTAAATAGTGACCATTATATATTTCCAATTCATAGATTTTCTCAAATTTAATTTCACTTGTTTAATACGGGGTTAACCAGTTTTAGGGTTTAAGTCCAATAACAAAGGGGTTTACTTGGGTTAAAACTAGATTTATCAATTTACAGTAATTTCAATTTCTAATCCATGTTCCAGGTTTAAAAGTTAGGGTTTATAGTTTAAATTTCAACATCCTATATCAAATAGAATAGATTAAATTTAACTGTAATAATCAACTTATTAAAACTATTCCAACTCACTTTGAATCCAAACTCTAACTCCATTCCTCTTATGAGATCAGCACCCGTTAGCTTGCCCTTTCCTATATCTAATTCACTAGTATCCTTCTTCTTTAATTTTAATTTATTTTTGAAAGAAAGTTTATAAGTGGAGAGAAGAAGTTTTGGCGAAGTTCTGGTAAGCTTAAAATTTTCTAATGAAATAAAGGTTAGCCTGGTTGTTAATTTATAGGGGTTAGGGATAGATTTAGAGCATTAGATCTAACCATGGAAATCTTTGCTCTCATCTTGGTCGTACATCGCATACTTGCACGAGAAGAAAAATATTTCAGTCAATTATAGTCATTTAATCGGCACCAAATCCTCAAACAGACACGACCACCGATAGTGACAGGTCGACTGCTATCGGTCGACCATTAGGGTCAAGAGGTGGACCGCTTATAGCGTAAGTTTGGAAAGTTTTTATTTTTAATTTTATTTTGTTTTCGAATTTTAAAACGTCCGTAATTTCTTTGTCCTAACTCCGATTTCGAAGTGTTATATATGAAAGTTGTTTAGAAAATCTCTACGAACGCAATAGTGTAAGTTTCATAGCTAAATTCGGACGTTTGTGAAAATTTCATTTTAGCCCTTTTTTCTTTAAATTTAATTTTCTTATTAAATTTTCGAGGTGTTACATTGTTCGTCCATTATCAACATTATAATCCGTCTGAAAATAGATTCTTACAGTGAACTGCTATCAAAATGAAGGTGTTACGATACATTAATAATTGAACACTATCCTAAAACCGTCTAAATTTGATGTTAGTTATGAATCTAAATTATCCTAACAAATAGATTGTAATATTAACTTTACAATAACGTTTGCCCACTACTCTTCTATTAAATAATGGTAAAACAGAATAATTTTCTACTCTCTTATTAGCTATAAGAATTTTCTTCTATCTTTTTAATTCTCCTTATATATTTTATTTTCAAATATCCATAATTCATTGGTATTATAATTATTACAATGTTTCCACTGGTTCCCCATTCTACCGTTTTACATTTAAATATCAGTTTTTAATCATTTTTATAATTATTTATAGATTTCTCCCACGTTTTACTTCCATTATTTTAAGGTTAAGTCCATAATGTAAAATTATTAGGTGGTCTTAAATTATAACATTTTAAATAAATACGAATAATAAATATTCATTAATCGATTTGATAAATTTATTTTTCTGAAGAATGACATTACAATAAATGATAAGTGATGAATGGATGTTTTCTTTAATGTTGAAAAATAATAAATATTTTCAATTAATATGTTTTTGTTAAAAAATTATAATTTAATTATTTATATTCGTAATTTACGTTAACCAATGGATAGAAATTATACCAAATTTTAATTAGAATTATTTTCTTTTGTATTTTGTTATCTTATATATTGAGGTAAAAGTTGAATTTTTTTATTATAAATTAAAATTATCGAGGTATAAAAAATGTATTAAAAATCATTTTTTTACATAATTAAAATGATAATGTGATGTGTGATGTTCCTAGTCTTATTTTCACTTGATATTTTCTTTTGGTAGTTAATAAATATTTCGTTATCGCTTTGACAATGTCGTATGCTTATTTTTGATAAATATGTGATGTAAGAACTTTAAATGCATGAAACTATATTGATTTATTAGTATTACACTTCCGTTTTTTGATATTTTCGTCATTCTGTCAAATAATATTTGTAGCTCAATTTATACATCATGTAAATTTTAGTCAAATGTATCAAAAACTAAATGTCAATTTCAAAATCTATGTACATGAATATTTATCTATAAAAAATTTATAAAAATAGCTAATGACCACTAGCTCAAATGACAAGTATGATGCTTTAGATTGAGATTCTATAGGTCATAGGTTCGAACTTCCAAGATATCAAAATGAGTCCTCTACTTGATAAAGTACCACACTTATTTATTTTTAAATATTAATTTCAAAATTATTTAAGAATATTAATTTTCATTTATTTGCATGATAAATCCTAGAACATAATACATCAATATATAACTCATTTTTATTAACAAAAATAATAATTTAATTTTTATTCAAATATAAAAATACATAAACCTCATAACAAAAATAACACAAAAAAGGTAGGTTCAATTTATAACTCATTTTTCCAGCAAATTCATCATATATTGCTTAATAATTTCTATTGTTCAAAAATATGTATGACATTATTTTTATATATTATATTGTGTGCAACGCATGAGTTACACACTAATGTGTATACAATATACTAGTGTGAACCCGTGCTTCGCACACAGAGTTGACAGGATAATTAGTTTTAAATTAATGGTTGAAAATAGCTGGAACAGATTACGCAAATGAATTATCAATTTCTAATAATATTAAACATTAAGCACTTAAGTAGTGAAATATTTATGGTTTGGAGATTTTAAAAAATATGTCTTTATTTTATATATTTAAATTGCAATTGCAACTTGAAATAATGGGGTTTGGATGATAACTGAGCATCCATCTTCCTACCATTATATCAGTTGAAAAAAAGGTAAAATTTAGTCTGCCAAAGTTTACGTGGAGTCAAAGATTGGTTCTGAAGAACCAATAAAAATGATTTTGTATTGAATGCCCTGAAATTGACAAACTAAAATAGTTTGATAATACCAATAATAGAACATATTCTTCAAAAAGTTCACCTCGCACGTCAACTAAACACAAACAAACATTTCTTACATAATTAACACTGTATAATGTGGCAAGTTATTACATTTTGTACAGCATCCCGATTATTTTCTTTGGATGCATAATATAGTACATGATTAACCATGTATATAACAAAGAAAAGAAACTATATTTTACGGACATATTGGTGTTCCTTGTACAGTCTGATCTTTGCTAAGAACAAATGTTATTAACAATCTTTTTTTGTTGGCTTAAGCTTAGCTAATGGATATAACGTTCAATACTATACATGTATTCCTATGGGGATTGACACTATGAATAAGAAAAGAGAGATATAATAAAATTCCATTATGTATTCTATTGACCATTTTATCAAAGCAGTAGAATATTCCAAATGCTTTCTCAATAAATTAAACCAAATATTTTTTGCTATCTCCATTAACCTATATTTTCATTTAAACATCAAAAATATTTTACATAAATATTGAACCCGTGTAAGAAAGGAATATTTAATATTAAGCAGTTTATTCAATTAGGCAGCTGAACTATGAAGCATCGCTTTAAAAAGCAAGTTAGAAGAACCATATTCTATCGCCACACTTTTAATCAGACCCTCAGCACTCACAACCTTCTCTTTATTAATACCAAAAATAGAAACTAATCAAATCATTCACATCATGCAGTCCCAACAAATAGAACTCACTAAGTATGTTTTTTATATATAAATTATATTACATGCGGGGGTTTGTATCAAAAACTTTGTATTTACATTTTGTTGCTTTTATTGTTAAATCTTTTGTACTTTGAAATGAGTAATTGAACACTTAATCTTTCACCTTAAGCTCCAGTTGATGCTGCAATATTGATTGATCGAAAACGGATGCTCCGATATCAATCTGCATAAATAGTAAATGCAATGCTTAATTTTACCATGTAAATGTTACTTAAACCAATTGTTCGAGTATTCCCGCTCCCTAGAATGGAACTCTTTACAGAACTCACTCGTGGCCAGGATCTATATCCTCATTACCTATTCAAACATTTTCTAAGGAATCTCAAGCAATAGTAGGTTTTGACCTCTTCCTGGCAGACAGGAATAAAATCATTGGGGTAGAATTCTTTGCTACACCATAATTGATTGTTGTAGCTATAAGGAAGACACTTTTGCTAGCTCCATCATGAGCAACTGTAAGAGGCGTGACTTTCACTACTAATTTCTTAGCCTCATCTTTGCCGAGTCATTCGTTGCATGATTTTGATCAAATATTCCATATTAATAGCCAGGTGCAGATCCTTAATTGTGAAAGGTTGCTTCAGTGTAGTCCCTAGCGGAGGTAGTACGAATCAAGGTAAGGATAAGATAGATGAAAAAATTCTCCTTATTTCTGTTTCGCAGTGTATATATTAATTGCAAACTGAGTTTTTCCAAAAGGCATATGTGGTGTATAATGTAATCAAGAAATTTGTTCACTGAAACCTTGAAAATAATTTTTTTTTTGAAGAGGATAATAATGAATACTAATTACCACTTATATTCTATAACTTTACCACATGAGCTAAAGTACTCGTAAATCATCATACTGAAGTTGTATCTTTGCTCGTAGCTTCCATAAGATCTATAAAAAGATGAACAGTAAATACATGTTTAAATCTTATCAAGCATACAGAGATGATATTAACATGCCACTTTCCTTTAAGAGAGATGTAACTATATCTTACATGAACAATAAACATTTATAAGAACCCATACGTATGGCACGTACGATTGGACGTGTAAAAGAGAAAATGCATTAGTTTTATTTTTAGCAAGGACGAAACCATCCTCATGTTGCCTTGTTTTTAATTATATATATATAGATATATAGATATATATATATATATATCTTTCGAAATAGAATATCAATTTTTGAAATAAAAAAATTATATGGACTTGATGTAAAGAATTATATAGTAGCTTGTGAACTACAGTAGATATCATACTAATGCATACTGTGCAAGAGAAAAAGAGATGAAAGAAATATTAGAATTAATAAGAGGGTAACAATTCTTCTATTTTACTATTATTTAATAGATTAATAAGATAATTGAATTGTTATATAAACTACTATAATAACTCAGCTGTTATTTTTGGATGTTCACTAAGTCATGACATACACAATGCATTGCAACCTACTACCGATCATAATAAGAGAAAAGAGGGAAGGTGATGAACTAAGTTTCTATTCAAAATGCATGGAGAGGATGGTAAGCATGAAAATCCATCTTCAGTCAACACATATCTAATAGCTGAAGGATGTAGTTATTCTATAAATGCCATGTGCATTACTATAAGTTAAAATTATATGTAATTATTTACATACAGACTTAACTACTAGATATCTTGAAGTGGAGATTTGTGGAGGAAATTAGTTATTTCAACATGGTAGTAAGTATACATCTTGAATTGCAAAGGATGGAGAATCTGTATGTTTAAAAGAACAAACATGTGATAAGAAAGTTTTCTACATCACTTTTTAAGTCCTTTTAATTATAAGAACCCATTATAACTAATTTATAGTCCATACATGTAGAAGTTTGGCCTATCTTGAATATACACGTTGTATTTGAAATAAACTGGATAGAAACTACATGATAAAATGGATCACACAGGGTTTTGTATGTTTATCATGGATTTGAAAGGTGTATATAACCCCATTCTCAATCGATTCAAATGTTATTGTTTATGTATAATTATAGTACTAATTTATAAAAGGAGGAATTTTTTTTTCTCTTCAGTTTAAAAATAACAATACTGTAGGTAGTATTCCCAACAGTTTGACCGAAACACAAAAGAATTTTGGCAATTTAGCCAAAAACTTTAGAATTAGCAACAAAAAGGAAATAAATGACACAAAAAGACAATAGTACAATCTTATGACTTCTACCAGTCGACTAAATTTCTCCTTCAAGCTTGCATACAAATTAGGTAAAGAAACATACTCTTCCTTCATGGCTATTCTTCATTCTTTCAAGCACCTCATAAAAAGCAGGTTTGCCAGTAGTCTCCCCCAGAGCAGCTATGAGATCCGCTCTTCTCGGGTCTATTAAAGCATTGAGAGCTGATTCCACAGCAACTTTTATTGTGCATTAATCTGTGCACTATTAACTGTTTCAAACTTTTTCTTACCTTTCAACCAAACAATTGAATACCGTAATAACAGTTATCACACACTGATGAAGATAATCACACGTATGTATACGTAGAACATATGTTTTCACCACAATATATTTTATTTATACTATGATTTTCTAGCCAAAAGTTTGATCATCGTATAAATGTCATTTAAATAAAACAATATATGTGTGTGTGTGCGCGCGCGCATTTGAGTTGTTGTAATATTTATTGCTTAACCTAAGTCATTTTCCACAGAGTACTAAAAAACACAGAAGTAGATGGAGAATAGGTGTGTAGTTTGCAATGGAGTAATACTTATTTGGGTATTATCTCTTAGCCTGATGTAGTGTAATCATATTTAACAATTCTTTTTTCCTACACTGTGGTTAAAGTTAAAAAAACTCTTTGTTATTGATGACTTAATTTGAACATAAAAATTTCAATAGCATCAAGATCTTTCCAAAAAAATTTGTGAGAAAACTAAGATAGGATGCCATTGACTTGATGATGAAATAAGGTTCGAAGTTGTGATTACTAATTAATTGTGTTCATGCTTATAAGTGGAAGATGCATATAGTCTCTAAAAACCAAATCAAATAACTCATAAACTCAAAGTTTGAAAGCTTTTCTAAATTTTCAAGGCAAAAAAGAAAGACTTATAATTAATTTGTAATTATTTCAATTATTTCCTTTTCAAGTAAAAACACTTTACAATATGAAAATAAAATCAAAATTTTCCACAATAAATATCATATAACTTGTTATAAGCACAAAAAATTGGTTGTTCATGTTAAATTTTGGTGATACAAAATCACAATAGAAGGAAACAAATATGCAAAAGGGAAAGTAATCACGTTTGTTCATTATGGAAATGCATTAATAATTGGATTGCATTTGAATGAGATGGCAAGGAAATTTATGCATGCGCACGTTATGGAATAATATATATGCAAAAGATATGCATATTATTTCTTTCTTCGTAATCGCATTGCTTAGGGATTATTTTCTTCCATCTTTGGAATGAGTGAATTACTTGCTATGTTTGCGTGATTTGTTACCGTTGTAATTTGCCTCCATTATCTTCTTACCATATTTTGGTAATTTGATTGATGACTCACATGAATTTATATTGGCTATATATTGAGGGTAGACTTCATTGTAAACCCATCCTGGTATTCAGCCAGTGATCTCCAGATAGAGTGTCTCTTTTTTATCCCTAATTGGGGCTTTGGTATGTAAACTCTTATCTTGTAATCTCTTGTAATTCTCTTATGTGGAATAAAATCTCTCTCCTTTGGACTGGACGTACACTATCTAGATGATAGTGGAACCAGTATAAATATTGTGTCTACTTTTTCTTTATAGTTATTTGCTATTTATTTGGAGTATAGAATAATTGCTGCTAGTTAAGTGATGTTCAAATTGGCAAATCTAGATCCTGTTTATTGTCTTTCCGCATTGGTGCAATTTTCTGCACAACAGATTGGTATCAGAGCCAGGCGATTTGTTTCAATTTGTTCATCAATGGCTTCTTGAAAGAGCGGTAGATCTGATGGTGATTATGCTATTACTCATTTGGATGGAAAAAGAGACTGTGCAATATTGAAGATAAAGACGGAGGAGATTATGTTGAGAGAGAGAAGAGTGTTCCAGTCTTGGAAATTTGATGATAAGGAGTTTACTGTGTTGAAGAGACATCTGGATTTGGGAACTTGTATCTGCTTTATGGCTCGATGTTGATGTGAGAGTCTTATGTTGATTTCCATGGGAAATTTGTTGTTTGGTAGATAAGTGGATTTGGAAACTTGTATCTGTTTTATGGCTCGATGTTGATGTGAGAGTCTTATGTTGATTTTCATGGAAAAATTGTTGTTGGCAGATAAAGTATGTGGAAGGAGAGAGATCTGTCTTGTATACAGAGATTTGGATTAGCCTTATCTATTGGCTTTTGTTTTTTGGCTCTGTATTTGGATTGGTGATTGAGAGAATATATTTTTTTTTGGCTTTGGTGGCTTTGAGATTATTTTGGTATCTACCTTCTTTTGATTTTGGATATTTGCAACATTTTTGTTGGCGGGCGGGGACATAGTCTGAGCTCGTTAGCAATGTGTGATGGGGGGTGGCTTTGCTGGAACCCATTGGGTAAATATTCATTTTTGGTCTGTATCTCGTTAAGAGATTTTAGTTGAAGGTAGAGTTTGATTTGAAGAGTTTTATGTTGAGAAGAGAATTTGACTCGAGGTGGAGTGTTGGAAATATGTGATTTTGCATCAAGGTGGAGTGTTAAATTTTGGTGATACAAAATCACAATAGAAGGAAACAAATATGCAAAAGGGAAAGTAATCACGTTTGTTCATTATGGAAATGCATTAATAATTGGATTGCATTTGAATGAGATGGCAAGGAAATTTATGCATGCGCACGTTATGGAATAATATATATGCAAAAGATATGCATATTATTTCTTTCTTCGTAATCGCATTGCTTAGGGATTATTTTCTTCCATCTTTGGAATGAGTGAATTACTTGCTATGTTTGCGTGATTTGTTACCGTTGTAATTTGCCTCCATTATCTTCTTACCATATTTTGGTAATTTGATTGATGACTCACTTGAATTTATATTGGCTATATATTGAGGGTAGACTTCATTGTAAACCCATCCTGGTATTCAGCCAGTGATCTCCAGATAGAGTGTCTCTTTTTTATCCCTAATTGGGGCTTTGGTATGTAAACTCTTATCTTGTAATCTCTTGTAATTCTCTTATGTGGAATAAAATCTCTCTCCTTTGGACTGGACGTACACTATCTAGATGATAGTGGAACCAGTATAAATATTGTGTCTACTTTTTCTTTATAGTTATTTGCTATTTATTTGGAGTATAGAATAATTGCTGCTAGTTAAGTGATGTTCAAATTGGCAAATCTAGATCCTGTTTATTGTCTTTCCGCATTGGTGCAATTTTCTGCACAATAGTTCATGCTAAGGTTGAATTGTTCATTTATCATGCCAAACCGAAGTAAAAGAAAATTAATCTCACTCCTTAGCTATACTAATAAACCTCCTTTCTGACCTTTCCCACATCTCTAAATATTATTTCTCTACCACATAACTTCATAAATCATTTTCACTATCATAATCTTCACTCCCCAAAAATTAATAATAGCAATTTATCAAATGCAAATTGTTGTTCTCTTTTGTCAAAAATTTCTCAATTCGCCGACGAATTTGCTTCATTGCAAAAGTCATAAAGGAAGGAGTCATATAGGAACATCTATGAAGGCAATGTTATTTTACATGTTCGAACAAAGATCCTATTCTAACCGTCATGACAATATCAATATGTTCGTTCAAGTAAAAAGTTCCCCACATTATACTCATAGGTCTCAAAGGTTACTAAGCGAGAGGAATGTAAAGAATTTTCGGACAATAGAGGCATGTTTGAAGTTTGATTAAGAAAATTGTGAAGATCCTTTCCTATACACGGGTGTATTCTTTTTTTGTGGCACATGTCTTTGTGCATGCAAAATGATTTAATTAATGGCAGCTAGCATTACCTTTTTTGCATTTTAAATTATCAAGTACGAAGTCAGTGTGAAACCCATTTTATTTCATCTACATGATAACACACGCATTTCAAAAAAATTGTTGAAATCAAATGTAAAGCATAACAATAATGTTAACAATCAATTCTACATAGAAAACAATAAATAATGATTCATCAATAAAATCAATACCTCCAACACTCTACCATCATTTACCATGTCCAATAATAATGCCCATATTTCAATCATCAATTTCTAATTGTAATTGCTTCATGAATACAACGAATTGAAATCAAAATAAAAACTCACCGACTGTCGAGATATTATAGAAACCCCGCTCCCAGCTAATTCCTTTCCTTTGAAATTAGAAACTTGCAGTCCTTGAGATATGAACCTGAATGCTCCATACTAAAATAATATAGCCAAATATAGTAAATATTATGGGTTTGTGATCTACCATAAAATTAAGAATTGATTACATCATAACAACCAATAATGACACAAATTATTGGATTCCTAAATATGCTTGATATAGTCTTTGAATAAGAAACTAACATCAGCAAGTGTAAAGCAATTTACATACCAAAAATCAAATCTATTACTTGAATCTGAGATAGCGTGATTATGGGATCATCATCTTCATCATATCTTAAAATACTTCCATACACATCATTTGAAATGGGGGCAGCAACAAAAAATACTTTGGTACCATCATAAATCATAAATATAATCAATATAAACCAAACTAAAAGAAAATTAATGTTTAATAGTTTGCAGTTGCACAAAATTGGCAAACCATCAAATATAATATTTATAATAATTCAAAGATAATAAAAGCATGACAAAATTTACTTCTCCTTAGTGATAGTATAAAGCTGTATGTTTATATGAATGTAATGTTGAATATGTGTATATCATAACATACAAAGCTCAGATGGATTTTACGCTACACCCGTTGAGAAGTACACAAAAAAAGAACTTTCACCAATAAAAAAAATACGTTGTCTATTCAGAATCATTAATATGGAAATATTATATTTTCAAGGAAAATAGATTGTGAAAAACTATATAATTCCCTTCATAAAACTGGTTTTTAATAGTCTATTCATAGTCAAGTTATTATCATCTTAAATAAAGCCATGCAATTAAGTTTGATTGACATTTTTAAAGTAAACAAATTCATGTTTTATGCAAAACCATGGTACTGTCAAAACCACTATATTTCCATTTTACGTTGGGTTTAAATGCATTAAACCATCAGTACTTATACAACAGTTATGTTATTCATAATTCACTTCCATAACGGACGTTGTTATATACCTTTTAAGAATCTTTATTCGGCATTTGTTCTGCCAAATTTCAACAGGCATCGGAAATTACATGGCATCAATGCATTTTATGTAAGGCTAAAATATCCATAATTAAGGATAAGGATTTAACATAAATATTAAAAAAACCACGTAATCCATATTCCAAGTTCCAACTCTTGTTACGTATAGAACAAACAATTATTAGGCTAAAAATACGGAATCTTAATGGGTACAAAACTAATTGCAGATATAATATTATTTTGGTAGGTATATTTAAAAGTAAATGGGTACCAAAAAGTTCTCATGCTTTACCCAAAGGAGACTCATACCCATTGAATGATTAAAGTGAATGAAGTTTTTATTCCCTACAAAATTATTAAGCTACCGGCTAGAAGTTCTAAATCATAAAACATCAGTACAATTCAAAGCTGAAAATATTATTACAAAAGAAAACATATTAAAACATATTAGAGTCCCTAGTGCATTGTATCATTTATGCTTTATTTCATATGCAAAATAGACCGTACAAAATGTTTACAGCCATGGCAGACGGAGACATTCACTAAACTGTGCACGTCCATTTCTTATTAAAACAAAAAGGTGTGATCAGTGTACACTGAACTGCAAGCTGAGGAACACAACAAATCTAGTGTCTATACAACTGAGCATGAGAAAACTTTAGTATAAACATTTTTGTGTATAGAAGCATGTATGAAATGCAAAACCTTACCTTAGTCATGTTTCCAAAGTGTAGTTTGACTAAATCTTTAAATAGAGGAGATGAAATGACATTGGAATGAAAAGTATGCCAATTTGCCAACAAACAAAGCTAACAGCATGTAAAAACCAGGCCATGAAGTCTTGAAAACCTTTACTCATCTATGAGAATGCATTTTAACAGACCATTTTGTACCTCTGTTAAACAACAAAGTGCATAACAAAGAAAATACATTAATTTTACAAATGCTTGACTCAGAATTACAGGGAAAAGCATACAACACTATAATAATGATAGAAAGCAATCAGACAAAAAGCGCATTCATTTGCAGGAAGCAAGTTAAGAATGAAATAACGATGGATAACAACAATGCAAACCTACAGGGAAGAAGGAGGATGAACATCACAGTTGGAGAAGCAAAATTACCTACGGCTGCAGAAGAAGGGGATGATGGAAGCCAAGTTGTTAACAATGCTTTGTGGACATTCGTCCATGAATGACCGGAGGAAAGGAAGACCCTACGAGGACTGGAGGAGGATCAACGATAGAAATGGTGTACTGAAAAAGGCTAGCACCATATTAGCCCAAAATCTGGATTCGAAGGGTTGCTGAAGATTTGCAAAAAGGAAGATCAACGTCGACACAGAAACAGGCTAGAAGTGGGGGATCGTGAATACCTAAGGTTTGGATGTGAAGGGTAGGAGGGAAGAGCCGTGTACGAAAAGAAGTATTAAAGTTTGGACGGTTGAGTTTAACCTATACATAGCAAACTGAGAGCAATTTTTTGAGAGATTGTAGGGGACTTCTAAGCAATGGAAACTAAACTCAGCTTGGATTGTTACCTGAAGTAGGAGGCAGATGAAGACAGATCATTGTTGGATTGACGATTAAATCACGATCCTATCTTGCATCCCTAGATCTCCATCACACCTCAAACTCCAGCACCGAGCTCCACTGCGTCGCCGATCTCTAACATAATTTCAGTAAGATTCAAATTCCTCTACTCCTGGATCTTGCGTCTTCAAGAAATGATGAAGAAAAGGAAACTGATTTAGGGCTTAAATTAGGGGGAAATGAATATTAATGTTTCGATTAGGAGGAGGAAAAGGTAGAAAGAACGGAAGCATTGTCTTAAACAAATAGAAATGGAGAGGTCGGCACGAAAGGAAGCGACTGTTCATTTTCTGAAAATCCCCGCTGGCTTGTGCGACCTTGAAATCAAACTCAGTTTTCATATTATACTCGAAGACTGTTCAGTTGCCAAATTTCAAGAGGGCCTGTGTGAGCTTGAAATTTAACTCACTAATAATAATATAGTATAGATATACAAGAAAAAAGCATGAAAGGACAAATTTTATCACATTTCTAGCTTATAAAACCAACTCTCAAT
Organism: Allium fistulosum; assembly: GCA_030737815.1. Taxonomy (NCBI): domain Eukaryota; kingdom Viridiplantae; phylum Streptophyta; class Magnoliopsida; order Asparagales; family Amaryllidaceae; genus Allium; species Allium fistulosum. Next base: position 1,100,365,354 of record CM060905.1, read on the forward strand.
TTTTTTAGCATAGAGGACTCAAAACTAAATTTGGCAGAAGGACAACTTTTAATGAGAAGGAAAAGGCACAATGCAACTAGGTAGTTTTGGTTTTGTATTTACTAAATTCAAAAACGAAAAGAATAGACACTTATATTTCAATTTATAGTGCAATAGTTGACCTTACCTTGTGGTAGCATTTTATGGTTAAATGGTACGACTTATTAGCATTTTGTACCTGATATATTATTTTTACGTCAGTTTCTTATATATCGATGTTGTACAGTATCGCTTTTAACTACTACTATTTAGAAATAGATTTTAAGTTGGCGGCGGCTATGAAAGAAGAGGGCTAAGGAAGAGGGTGACTATGAGCGGTGGCAGAGCGCATAAAGGGCAGCAGGAGGGAGTATGACGGTGCAGAATGCGATGCGGTGGCATGAGCGCATGCGAAGAGTGGTATGTTCTTATGGCCAAATATTGAAAGCGCTATCATAGGAGCTCAAAAACTTCAAAATTTTGTACTTTAAACTAAATTTCCTATATATATATATATATATATTAGCCATGCCAGGAAATTCCTTCATAATTAATTAGACTAGTGTGCAACCCGTGCATTGTACACAAAAATATTGTAAAATATAGTATTCATACTTTTAATGTTAAAATGAAAACTTTTTATGCAATGTATGATAAATTTAGCGGAATAAACGAGCTATAAATTAAAATTGTTATTATTGTTTCCATGTAATTTATGTTGAGTGGCTTATACACACACATACATGTTTGAGAAATAAAATAATTTTATCAATTTTGTTAATATGAATATAGAATATACGTAGAAACTGCCAAATCTTAGTGATATATTAGATGAATTAGCAAATATTATTCAACAGAATTTGTGTAAATAAGTTAAATTTGAAATTATATAATTAGTTTATATATATAGACTTTGTTGAGGCCAAAAGTGGCATAATACCCAAAAACCTATAGAAATATTAAGACCTAGTAGAAAAAATAAATGTAAAGCAGTAAGAACACCAAGATTTTTATAGTTGGTTCAGCAATCTCCGGCCTACATCAACTTTATATTTTATTTATTAAAGATTTGAAAGAGAGATTGAAATCACAAGTACAAGGAATTAACAAGTTCTTAAACCTAGAACTACCAATAATGTTTGCCTTGGTGATTATTGTGAAGATAGATAGAGGATGAAAAAGGAGAAGTGACAAAAGTCTATTCCTAGTTGCCATAGGGTTTGTATTTATAGGGGAATTCCCCAGTAGAATCGGAAGCTCGCAAAGTGCAAGATCCAAATCCAAGTCCAAAGGTGTAGGAGAGCAGTAGCCTGCCCAATCATCTATTGAAACCACTTGGTATCGAGAGGTTCCTCTCAGTACTGAGAGATTTGTGTTGGTAGAAGATTCCATCTTCTTCTTCGATTCTACTTCCTATCTCCGATCCACTATGTTCCATACACTTTTCCTTGAAGATTGAGTTATTTCTGATAAATTCTTTGATATTGCTTGTCTTTTCCTACTTCATTTGCTTTTCTCCAGAGAATACTTAGAGTTGCTCATCTATTCTCTAAGAAGAGCACTCTATGGCGATCACTTGACGTAGTGTTTCAAGTATAAATGGTTTAGGAGGTCCAAAGTGGAGTAAAAACCTCTCGGTACCAAGTGTTTCCCCTAGTACCGAGTGGTCCACTTTGCACCTTTTAAACTTGTTGAGTATGATTTTCTTGCTTTTCCAAACATGTTTCCAAGTCCGTGAATCATTTTGTCTTTATCTTGATGTTCTAATTCTAGTTGAAAATTCATTTGGTTAAAAAAATGGTTAACACTTGCCTCTCAAAGTACGCCTTATGAATGTAAGATGTGCTTTGCTCAAGGACAAGTTTCAGCAGTAGTCGACTTCTGGTGGTCAAGCTTTCCAACTATCCATCGATTCAAGGTCTGGTGAATCATCCAGTTCCTTTGGATTCTCCTGCAAATCCATGGTCATTCCAGACCGTCATAGCTTAAGACTCCAGTCCTTGCTTAAGCGTTAGTTATAAATTATAATCAGTCCATTTTCATCCATAGTTATCATATCGTATATTGAAATTGTTCTGTGTTCATCTAGGATTTACCTATTTAATTTGATTACAAGGCGTTCAAACTTTAAGGTCAAGTCGACATCCATTCTAGGGTTCAATCTCATCGAATTATATAACACCCAATCTAGAATTCGATATTTCCGGATCGCTTGTCATCCAATCTAGGACTCGACCTCTTCAGATTGTTTAGCATCCAATCTAGGGTTCAATCTCTCCGGATACTTCCTGAGACCAATCTGCTTGCTCTCTGGCAAGGGGACTCAACATTCAAGCAAGTCCATCCGCTCACTCTCTGGTGAGGGGACTTACTTTTTATCTCTGCAATCCTTACTAAGCCCAATCTGCTCGCTTTCCGACGAAGGGGGCTAACGTCCAAACAAGTCCAACCGATCACTCTCTAGTAAAGAGACTTACTTTTTGTGGTCATTGCCTCGTCTCTTCGGATGGGTCTACCATGATCAATATCGGTCATCACGTTCAAGTGGTTTTCAAAAATCAAATATTCAAATCAAAGCAAGAAGCAAACATCCTAAATATTCATCTCAGACATCCGAATCAGAGCGTGCATAGAGACCAATCGAGGTCTCGTATACGTGTAAGCGGTCTGATGTTATTATCCTTTTCACTATCCAAAATGGAAAGCAAAGCGTGGGAAACAAACCCGACCCTTGTCAGTCCTGATCATGGGATTACTAGTCTCGACCCAGGTCCCTACGTGTCTTGATGCATTCACTATAGATGGTGGCTGCTCTGGCTGCACCATCACAATTCGATTCCTTACATACTATTGTAACTAGTTACTTCGAATCAATTCTTCTATCAAATCACAAAAGTGTCTGCACTTGTTCGTTTTATGTCCATCTAGCTCATGGAACAAGCAAAATATTCTAGACCTTCTACCATGATCCATTGGTTCCCTCTTAGCTGGCCTCTGGTAGAGGATATGCCCCATAGTTTCTAGGTATATCCTCTCTAGGTTTTCGATTAAATTACTGTAGGAGGAGAACTTTGATTCCCTCCTTTTTCATTTCGGTCCTTCGAAGTTGTAACCAGCTTTTCATTTCCCTTTGTCTTTACTATATTCTGCTCCGAACGGTCCTTCGTCATCCATAGCATTTACTCAACATTCTCGTAGCATCATCCTGATGCAAATACCTCTCTGCCTTGTGATAGAACTCTGTAAGATCCATTGGTGGATCCCTCTCTAGAGAAACTTTAAATTCAATCTTATGCGCGACTCCTGAAACTACCGCCATTAGAATCACTGATGGATCCGGCTTATTAACTACAGCGGCAACCATGTTAAACCTACTCAAGTAACTTCTCATGGTCTCTCCGGTCCTTTGCTTCATGCTTGATAGCATCATCACATTCTTTGGTCGTGAAATGTGAACCCTGAACTATCTCATTAACCTATTCACTAACATGGTCCACGTGCTTATAGACCCATTCTCTAGCTGTCTGAATCACATCGCTGCTAAATCTGTTAGATATAATGGGAAGCACCACCCAAGTACCTCCTCAAAAGCACCTAACACCTCCATATGTCGGATGTATCTCATCAGGTGAACTGTTAGATCTATCCGGCCATCGTACATTTCCAATGTCGGAAGCTTGAAATCAATAGGATTCCTCGCATAACGGATGTTAAAGGTAAATGGATACCTTTTACATCCTCTAAATTCTGTTCTGATGGTCCACCCCTTACTATCATTCTGGCCAACTTAGCTATTCAACTATCACCGTCCAATGGAGGTCTTCGATTCATTATGCTCCCCGCTCTTATAGGGGAACTCTAACACATACTCCTCTAGCTAGACACTCGCATTCTGGTCCGCACCTCCAGCTTCATTCTGCCCTATGTTCCTATGGGGAAGGTCTGGCACGTACTCCTCTGGTCGTTGTGGTTTTGCATTTTGACTTTCATTTCTGCCCCCAACATCATCCATTCTTGGCATCCCAGCTCGTCCTAAGCTTGAATCAACATTGCCCCCGAGTGAATTCCTCTCGGTACCGAGAGGATTGAGGTTGGCACCGACTAGTTCTAGTCATTAGGGCATTGTTCCAGTTTACTCTACTCTACCTCCAGGTGCTCCTACATTGGTTCTTGGTCCTCGGTTCGAAATCCCAACAGCTCCAGCTTTTCTTTGCTATCCTGTCCTTTGAAAAATCTCTCCAACGTTTCCTATTGCCAAGTCATTATTTCATCTTGCATCTCTTTTATCATTCTCTGCATCTTCTCTCTAGTCACATAGATAGAATGATTAGAATTTGAGGACATCCTGGCTGCCCTTATGCTCTGGTTGACTCCTTCCAATACTAGATCTGGTGTTAGGCCTCTTCATCTTCTCTAAACTTCAGATCCTAAGTTCAATTATCAGTGAAAGTACCAAAATGTTGACGCCAAAAGCGGCATAGCATCCAAAAACTTATAGAAATATCCATAACTAGTAGAAAATAATTGTAAAGCATTAAGAACACAAAGATTTTTATAGCAATTCATCAATATTTGGCCTACGTCTACTTTAGATTTTATTTATAAGAGATTTAAGAGAAGTTTGAAATCACAAATATAAGGAATTGACATGTTCTTAAGCCTAAACTTCTAACAATGCCTGCCTTAGTGACTATTGTGAAGAGAGATCGAAGATGAAGAAGGAGAAGTGCCAAAGTCCATTCCTAGTTGCCATAGGGTCTGTATTTATAAGGGAATTCGCTAGTAAAATAGGAGACCCTGCCTTGTATCCTTTCACCTCCCCCATGTAATCATTTATGGGATTCCAATGCAGCAAGAAGTCGCGTTCCATATTGTCGTTGAATGTTTTTTAATTTTAAAATGTGTTATATTCACAATAAACCTTTTAGTCTTTATTAAGGATGTTTTTTATTTTAAAAACAAGCTTCTGTTCTTTTAGCTATTGAGTACATGAATGTGCTCTCTTTTTTGAAACATATGAATTCTTAGGCAAAATTTAAATCATTTTTTTACTAGGGTAACCATCATTAGTAATATAAACATACTTTTCCTATTTGAAAACTTGAAACGTATCTTCCATTGGAAATATAATTGCAATTCCTTTTTAGGGTTCTGGAAGAGCTTACTTTTCTGCTATCTCAGCTTATACGTGCACTGGTGATGGAAATGCCATGGTTGCACTAGCAGGATTGCCAAATGAGGTATATATTTTTTATGCCACTTTTGTGTCTACTACGATACCCTTCTTAGTCAAGTACAGTAGCATGTGGTGCTTAATTATTTGTATGCAAGATCTCGAGTTTGTTCAGTTTCACCCTACTAGTATATATGGTGCTGGCTGCCTCATTACTGCAGGTTTGTACTTGTAGACAAGGCTAGTAGTTATCTATCTTACGCCAAGTTCCACTTGAAACTCAAGTATCGTCTTATAGTAAAAGAAAGCATGCATATATAAATCGTATTCTCTAAGTTGGCCACCTTTAGTGCACCGACTGATAGGAGAATAAGATAGAAATTATGATCACGATTCCAACTGTGACAAGATTCATCTTGATAATGTGTGTTAGAAATAACCATGCATCTTTCAATGTTTAATAGAAAAGGTCATTTATTTGGGTCTTGAATGTGTTATCATTCTTTAGAACTTCATATCTTAAAAAAAACTCCCCCGTGTCTTCATTTGACCATGTACTTTGCAATTTCAAGATCTCATGGCGAAGGTGGTATCTTACGAAATAGTGAAGGTCGACGTTTTATGGAAAGATATGCACCTATTGCCAAAGACCTTGCTTCATGATATGATGTTTCAAGATCTATGACTATGGAAATTAGGGAAGGTCATGGTGTAGGTAAGTGCTTTTTTACCAATTGATGTTTCTAGCTAATGGAGCTTATGTTGGCATTCTGGTTTATCATATTAAGCTCATCTTCATGATCATCTGCATTTTTTTGAAGTTGTAAAAAATACTTTAGAATGAGTATAATAAGGCATAAAGCTTGTTATTACAGAATTTTGAATCACCTACCTCTCATATAGATTCATAGTTTCAATCAAGGTTTGTACCAATTTAGAAGTCACTAACAACCTTATGCTGTCCATATGAGGGGTAGGTAAAGTCACCAACAAAAAATGGTTAAAATATTTATTCCAAAACTTGTTTAGGGATTTGATAATTATATATGTTGAAGAACTCTATAGCATTATCTCTTTATTTACATGAAGTGTGACTGGCTATTCATTTTTTTCCTTTTTCTTAGGAACCCTGAAAGATCATAATTATCTACATTTGAATCACCTACCACCTGAAGTTCTTAAGGAAAGACTTCCTGGCATATCTGAAACCGCTGCCATATTTACCGGTGTCGATGTTACCAAAGAGCCTATACTAGTTCTACCAACAGTGCACTATAACATGGGTGGTATTTGTTGGAAAAACAAGGTGTTTAAACAATATGATGAAGGATAAAGTTTTGAGAGTGTTTTGCTGCAAAATTTCTTCTTGCATTCAATAGAGGAAAATCCAGTACATTCGGATACAAAAACCTCTAGCTCCACCTCATACTTATACAACTTGAGAATTGAGATTCATACGCTCAACTTACTCCTAAACTGACTCCTAACCATGTGCATCGTGGTGTGACTTATTCTTCCACAATCACACGTCTTATTTGCTTAAAATAAAAATGCTAACTTATCCTGAAAACTAGCAACTGAATAAAACAGAATTTTGACTAAGTAAAACAAGTTTAAACGTTTACATTCACCCCCTTAAACTTTTTTTCCTTTGATGATCTTCACACCGATCTTCTCTCTCAGTGAATCTTTGTCTTCCAAGAGGCTTTGTCAGTATGTCAGCCAACTGAGTTTCTGTGCTGGTATACTCAAGTTGAACAATGCCATGCTCAACACATTCACGAATGAAATGAAATCTAGTATCAATATGCTTACTTCTTTCATGATGAACTGGATTTTTGGCCAAGGGAATTGCTGACTTGTTATCAACTTTCAGAATTGGCTTTACTTGATTATCTCCTCTCAAGCTTTCCACCAGCCTTGTGAGCCAAATTCCCTGACAAGCTCCTCCTGTTGCTGAGATGTATTCAGCTTCACAAGATGAAAGTGCCACAATTCTCTCCTTCTGTGACACCCAAATGATGGGGCTTTCTCCAAGGAAAAACATGATTCCTGTAGTGCTCTTTCTGTCATCTGTATCCCCTACCATATCATTATCACTGAAGCCTATCAAATCCTCATTTTCTTGACCTTTTCTGAACACACACCCCAGATCAAGTGTGCCCTTCACATATCTCAATATCTGTTTCACAGCATTCATATGTGCAGTGGTTGGAGCTTCCATGTATCTGCTGGCAACTCCAACTGAGTAGGCAAGATCAGGCCATGTGTTTACAAGATACCTCAAGCTTCCAATGACACTTCTGTATAAGGTGGAATCTACTGGTGGTTCTCCATTATATTTTCTCAGCTTGCACCTTGGTTCCATGGGAAGACAACACTGGTTGCATTCTGTCATACCCATTTTTTCAATGATTTTTCTTGCATAACTTGACTGACACAGAGTTATGGCATCCTTGTCTTGCTTCACCTCTATCCCCAAATAGTAGCTAAGGAGCCCCAGATCACTCATCTCAAACTTTTGCATCATCTCCGACTTGAATCTTTGAATGAGTTCTGTGCTTGAGCCTGTGAGAATAAGGTAATCGACATACACCTCCATAATTGTTACATGATTTCCTGATTTCTTCATGTACACAGCATGCTCAAAAGGACATTTCTCAAAATTCAGGGACTTCAAACACTTATCTAGCTTTTCATTCCAAGCTCTTGGCGCTTGTTTCAAGCCATACAAGGCTTTGTGCAGTTTAAGCACCTTGCTTGGATGGTTTCTGTCAACAAAACCTTCTGGCTACATGACATACACTTCCTCCTTCAACTCTCCATTAAGAAAAGCCGTTTTAACATCCATGTGATGAACATTCCATCCTCTGTGTGCTGAATATGCTAGCAACGCTCTTACTGTCTCCATTCTTGCTACAGGAGCAAACACCTCCTTGTAATCAACTCCAAACTTTTGCACGTACCCCTTTGCAACTAATCTGACCTTGTGCTTGATGATCTTTCCTTCTAGATCTTTCTTTAGTTTGAAGACCCACTTCAAGCCCACAGCCTTGTGATTCTTTGGCAAGTCAGATAGCTCCCAAGTTCCATTCTTTTGTATGGAATCGATCTCAAGAGCCATAGCTTCCCTCCAATTTCCATTTCCAGCAGCTTCAGCATAGTTTGTAGGTTCCTCAATAGATAAGAAACACAAACTTGCTTCCTCATCCACTTCTCTGGTTGCATCATAAATTTCTTGCAGAGATCTGAAATTCAGTGGACCTGCACTTGATCCTGAACTGGCATCTGATCTGGTTGTGCCCCTGGGAGAATTTTGTGGTGATGGCAAAGGTGATGCTTCTTCACCTCCCTTATAAGAGCTTGGTGTTAAAGTCACATCACCTTCCCTATTTTTCTTCTCACTCACACTGACTGTGAATGTGTTTCCACCATTCTCCATTTCCCTGTCTTGACCCTCTTTCCACGACCACCCTTTTTCTTCTTCAAATACCACATCCCTGCTCACTAAAATCTTCTCTTTGTTTAGATCTATCAACCTGTAAGCCTTAGTGCCTTCTTCATATCCAAGAAACATTTTCTTTATGCTTCTGTCAGCTAGCTTAGTGAGATGAGGAGACACTGTCTTAGCATGAGCCAAGCATCCAAATACACGTAGGTGTTGTACATTTGGAGCCTTCCCATGCCAAGCTTGATAGGGTGTCATCCTCCACACTCTTTGTTGGAGCCCTATTCAGAATATACACAGAAGTTCTCACTACTTCACCCCAAAACTTTGTTGCCATGCATTTGCTTTTCATCAAACTTCTGGCCATCTCCATGACAGTTTGGTTTCTCCTCTCAACCACACCATTTTGTTAAGGGGAATATGGTGCAGTTAGATGCCTCTTTACACCCTTATCATCACAGAACTTCTTGAACTCATGAGAAGTGAACTCAGCCCCACAATCTGTTCTGAAACACTTTACTCTTCTTGCAACTTCATTCTCAATCAAGTTTTTGAACCTTTTGAAAGCCTCAAAAGCTTCCCCTTTACTCTTCAATATAAATATCCACATAAAATGTGAACAATCATCAACCAGAAGCATAAAGTAATTGTTACCTCCTTGTGTAGATGGTGAGATTGGTCCACATAAGTCTCCATGAACCAGTTCAAGCTTCTCCTGTGCTCTAAAAACTGCCTTCTGTGAAAATGCAGCTCTGTGTTGCTTCCCCACCATACAACCGTCACACACTTGATTGGTTTGAGCAATTTCTAGCATACCTGCAACCATCTTTTGGCTTGTGAGTCTCTTTAAAGCTTGAAAATTAAGGTGCCCGTACCTGGCATGCCACAACCAAGCCTTGTCTGTCATACTTGCCATTAGATAGACCTTCTCTGCAGTCTTCAACTTTGCTATGAAAAGCTTATTGTGTTGCCTTTGCACTTTGATCATGAGCCTGTTGTTGATGTCATAGACTTTCAACACTCCTCCTTATATGATCACTCTGCCACCATTCTCATCAAGATGCCTAAGGCTTATGATGTTGCTTTTCAGCTTTGGTATGTAGTACACATTTGATAGAATTAAGTGCTCTCCATGTTTGCATTGGAATAACACTGAACCCTGTCCATGTATATTAATCATTGAGTCATCTCCAAACCTCACTTTGCCATGTACTGAATGATCGACCTCAGTGAAACAGCTTTTGTCACCAGTCATATGGTTGCTTGCACCAGTGTCAAGATACCAGTTTGACTCCTTCTTGGCGTCTCCTTTTGTAGAAGACATTTCTTCTTTGCTTTCAGAAACATGTAATTTTGTGAGCTCACATGTTTCAATCATCATTAAGGCAGGTTGATCATATTCTTCTTTCTCTGTCAGATTGGCTTGTTCTTCCTTCTCCTTTGATGGACATTCAGAAGCAAAATGCCCCATCTTTCCACAGCCGTAACATTTTATCTTTGACTTATCAAATTTTCTTTTTTGTTATGGCTCTTCTTCTTTCTTTTGAAAGCCACCATTTCCTCTTCCTTTGCCTCTACCTCTTCCACCTCTATTGTTGCTTTGATCTCTGGTGTATTTCTTCTGAGATTTACTGTCTTCTCTTGCCTTCCATTCTACTCGAGTGAGAAGCACAGTTTCATCTCCTTTTTCTCCATGACCTTGCATCCTCTCCTCGTAAGCTTTGAGTGATCCAATAACCTCATCTGTGGTTTTGGTTTTCAGATCACTAAACTTCTCGATTGTTGATGCAATCTGCAAGAACTTTGGTGAAGTTGATCTCAACAACTTCTTCACAACTTGTTCTTCATCCACCTTGTTGCCTAACCCTCTTAGTTTGTTGACAACAATCTGAAGCTTCCCAGAGAACTCATTTATGTTGTCACCATCATTCATTTTCATGGCTTCAAACTCTCTCCACAATGATTGTGTTCTGACTTCCTTCACCTTTTCAGCGCCAAGGTTAAGGCTTTGAGCATGCTCCATGCTTCCTTGGCTGCCTTCTTGGCACCAAGTTGAAGTAATGTATCTTCACTTATGCCTTGATAGATGGCTGCGAGAGCCATCTTATCTTTTCAGGTTTCCACAGGTCCTTCAGCCTCCACAGCGTCCCATACTCCTTGAGCCATCATGAACACCTCCATTTTGATGGCCCATGCTACATAATTGCTTTTTGTTAGCATAAGATATTTGAGTGTCACGGATCCCTCCTTATCATTGATCCTGACTCCATCTCCATCTGAAGCAATGGCGCCTGTGTTGGTTGGTGTGGTGTTCCCAGTGCTTCCATCTCCTATTCCTCTTTGAGGCATTCTTTAGTGATCGAATTTCACCAAATGCTCTGATACCAGATGTTGGAAAAACACGGTGTTTAAACAATATGATGAAGGATAAAGTTCTGAGAGTGCTTTGCTGCAAAATTTCTTCTTGCATTCAATAGAGGAAAATCCAGTACATTCGGATACAAAAATCTCTAGCTCCACCTCATACTTATACAACTTGAGAATGGAGATTCATACGCTCAACTTACTCCTAAACTGACTCCTAACAATGTGCATCGTGGTGTGACTTATTCTTCCATAATCACACGTCTTATTTGCTTAAAATAAAAATGCTAACTAATCCTGAAAACTAGCAATTGAATAAAACAAAATTTTGACTAAGTAAAACAAGTTTAAATGTTTACAGTATTCCCACAAATTATCACGGTGAGGTAAAATTCATGACATCCTGTTGATATTTATCTTGTATATTTTAAATACTAGTTAGCTCATCATAATTCATACCTTGACAATTACATATGTATAACACCCTCTAATTTTTGAACAACATATCAGTAAATTATAAACAAAAATTAGATATTGACAGTTGCAAATAAATGTCCATTCAGATCACAATAGTGCTCATTATCCCAATTTGAAGCAGTTTACCATATATGGAGAAACTTGTAACAAATTTCAATGTTTTTGGGTGCCTAAAATTTTTAAGACATGGGTCATATTTTTTTGGTTAAACCTTTTTTCTTTCTTTTCCAAGTAATTGATGTTAAAGGTGATGACCCAGATGCTTGTGTTCCTGGACTTATAGCTGTAGGTGAAGCAGCTTGTGCATCAGATATGGAGCGAATCGCCTTGGTGCAAATTCTCTTCTTGACATTGTTGTCTTTGGAAGAGCCTATGCAAATTGGGTGGCAAAAATTAGCAAGCCAGGTAATACTTTTTCCACCTTTACAAACAAAAGAGCAATTTTTCCATCATTTGTTGTTTTGAATGTATTTTTCGATATCATGATGTCGTAAGTAGGACAAATGCAAAAGCCTCTGGAGAAAGATGAGGGTGAGAAGAACATCACATGGTTGGATAAATTAAGAAACTCAAATGGCTTGCTCCCAACTTCTAAGATTCGACTCAACATGCAATGAGTTATGTAGAATAATGTTGTTGTCTTCATTACTCAAGAAACTCTTGAAGAAGGTATTTACATCTGTCATACTAGAGCAGTCTATATATCTATGATATATTTCTAACGCATTCTTCTTAAATCTGATGGGCTAATTGAACTCGTATGGTTGTAGGTTGTCATTTGATTGACCAAGCCTGGGAGAGTTTTCATGATGTGAAGCTCCAGGATAAAAGTTTGATATGGTATACAATTTCCCTCGATATTCTCCATCTATTCAAATGTCATCTTATGATGTTTGATTTAATAGGAATTGTGAATTAATTGAGACCATTGAGCTATAAAATCGTTTTGTAAATGCATGCATAACTATGCATTCCACTGAGGCAAGAAAGGAGAGCAGAGGTGCACATGCCCATGAAGATTTTATGGTTAGACTGACTTCACAAACATATACTCATTCCTTCTAGTTGTATCTAATATTTAGTAATGTGATCCTTTTCCTCCTTTTGCAGAAAAGGGTTGATTAAAACTGGATGAATCACATGTTAGGGTCAATATTTTTTTTCAATTTTAGTGCTTGATCACACTTTTAAACATTTCAGCATAGCTTATACACATGGGAGTTCAATGATCTATCATGTGTCAACATCGCCTATAGCATGGAAAAATTATACAGTTTTATCATATGAAATATTGCATAAATATTTGACTCCAATATAATAACCATCTCCCACAATGTACTGCTACACTATCTTAAGATTGCAATCCATTAGTCAAAAGTTGGATAAATAAATGTATTTTAAGAGACAAGATGGCCATAGACATAAGTTTGACATGTAGTTTCATGTAGTTGATCATGACATTTTTATCTAGTGTTATTACAAATTAGTGTATTTCTACATAACATAATTGTTCACATCTCTACTACTAATAACGAGAATTCATTGAATAGACTTCATCTGTGTCTTTTTGAAATACCAAATACGCCCTTCTCTCACCGTATGTCCTTTCTCTCGCTATGCGTCTGCATTTTTCCACGCTTCTCCTTGAAGTAAAAATCCCTAATTCCCTTTCCCATTCCTGCCGATTCGAAATTTAAAAATTGCAATCAATTTCCACAACTTGCGCTATAGCAACGACGATTATCAATTACGTACGGTCACCAATTAATGACGATTACTCCGTACCAATGATTGCGCTAGCTCAACCAACATCGACCCGATGTCTACCAAACTTCGAACACTGGTACCATTCCGATTTTCTTTCCTTTCCTCCATCGAATTTAAATTTCGATCTGTTGAACTGTTGACTTGATGTGTGCAAGGAGGTCGGGTCGGGTTTGATTCCTGGGTCAGTTGATCTTCTGCCCATGCTGTTGACTTGGCTGGCTTCCCTTGCTAAAAGATCTGACTTAACGAGTAGGTGTTCCATTTTCGATTTTGGTTGTTGTTGCTCTGTCCAAAAAAAGAAAAGAAAAGAAACACTTTACCGTACAAATGTTTTATTTTATTTTATTTTCATATATTGTTTCTGTTGAATTTGAGTTGGTTTACAATGATTTTCTGTCTTGGACGTAATTATATATTGTTTACTGACATACATATGTTAATCTCCAGTATTTAGCTTCTGCTGTTATATCACCTTTCTCTATTTTATTTGATTACTTTGGTTACTTCAGTTGCACTATTATGATTAACTGCTTATCACAGACTTTGGTTACTTCTATTGCACTATTCTGATTAACTACTAATTACTGTGAAATGATCTATTTAGAATATTTCTTCTAAAACTGAGTTTGCCTAAGGAATTTGGATTTTTTTGAGGCAGGATGCCAAAAAAATTATTAGTTTACACATACGAGTTATTGATTCTTTTAAGGTCATGTTTATATGATTCATTCACTAAAATTTTAATGCTTGCTCAGTCTATAATATTGGCCAATCTCATAAATCAATCTGCATAATGCCGGAACTTCTTCGTTTTAGGTATGAAAGTGTTGTCATCCATGTTTTACTTTGATTTTACTGTTAATCTCCTACATTTAGCCTTTGTTTATATATCGCATGTTATTGCTATTTTTCTCTCATTGCTTTGATTCTGTTGTTAATCTCCAATGTTTAGCTTCTATTGTTATATATGTTAATCTCCAATATTTAGCTTCTACTATTATATCACCTTTCTATAATTTATTTGATTACTTTGGTTACTTCTGTTGCATTATTCCGATTAACTGCTTATCACAGACTTTGGATACTTCTATTATTGCAATGGACATAAGATGGTAAATATGACGGTTAAATTCATATGCAAAACTAATCATTACACACACACACACACACACACACTATTAATGATGAGAATTGGATGAATAAGATTTCAACCGTGTCTTTTTGAAATTCCAAAAATACCCTACATCCACCAACGGAATTTTACTGTCGGTTTGCAATCTCCACCACCATCCCTTTCCAGATCATCAATCAACAGAATTTCACTATAAATTTACAACCGACACCACCAACAAAAGTTTTTGAAATAAAAATATTGTGACCACCAAAGCTATTAGATGCACGAACATGTGATTTATACTAGCTACGTATAACTGTTTTGCATTGTTTTAAATTCACTTAATGAACACAAACTTTAAAAAAATCTTCTGCGGTGGTAAAAACATCTGTTGTTTCGTCATGGGCTGAAAAAAAACTTGATTGCTGAGGCGGTGGTTCGCAACACTGCATAACCATTATCAATTGATTCACGTCCACTGCTGTCTCCATATATGAACCTAAGCGCTAATAAATATTTCTGCTTGGCCGCAGGGGATTTCACCTATGACTCTATAAAAGCAATAAAAGTATGTATCAGCATTAAAATTCTTGAAGCTGACAACATTGTTTAAAGGTATATTTACATGGTCTGTTATTTAATCCAAGTACTTTGTTTATAAATCTTGCTGCTTAACAGTATTTTATTTTTGTCAACAAGGCACTGGATGATAGATATAATTCTATTACAGTGCTAACTAATAAAACAAAGATGTGGGTTCTAACAACATAGAAATAGCTGAGACTACCATTGCACAGCTAATGGATGACATAAGGAAGAGAAATTGTCAGGTATGTGAACATCCTTTGCTAACTCATGTGTTGTATCATGAGTTCCTGTCCAAAATTAACTGCATACATGCTTAGAAATTGACATCCGCAAATATTTGAAAACCAAAAAATTAAAAAACCAAATTTTGATTGTACAATGTTTGTGACACAATATTTTGTACAATTTTCTTTTATTTTTACACCATAATGTTTCAGTATCACCAGAGGTATATCGATGTTATTGTGTTAATCAATAATCCACCATTTTGACAGACAATTTAATAACCCTTTTATTAGCTTAAAAATAGAAAATTAACTCCCATATCAAGTTGACATATGTATCGATTTAAAAAATGGGTTTTTTCATTTTAAATTCATAGAAAGACAGTCGTGATTTCAAAAATGGTTTTTCTATATCAAATTGTCATGAAAAGATGTCACATATTTACTAAACATGGGTGACATTGGCAAATTTCAGTAAGAAAAAATGCATCTTAATGTTTACTCCGTTGCATTTAGTTTTGGATGGTTCTCTTAATTTTAGAAACATTTCTCCATTGAATATCCAAAAAAAGCGAGCAGGCTGAGTGACATTGTAGCCCTCGACATATGCGTACCTTGAGATAAGTTATTTGGTCATATTAAAATGTCAGATTTTGATGGCTACTCATTCAAATTAGTAGCTCTACCCACCGTCCTGGAACTCGGAGAAAAATCTGATGACACTGCTAATGAGTTTGACTCGGTGGAAGGTGTACTGAAACTATTTAAAGGCGGTCTTTCTCCGTAGCATACTCCTTTTCTTTAATTTATTCACTGGAATGGTCCATTTTTGCTTATTAAAGCATTTAAGTTCTCTTTTGATTTTCGTTTTTCTTCTTCTTATTGAACAGGCGACACCGCCTCAAGGGATAGTTCCCTTTGTGTTTGCAAAGGATTACAGCATGCATCCGGACAATCTTAGCACTTGGTAAGTAATGATAGATTCCTTTATCGTTTTGTTATGTTGAAATTATTCATGTAAATGCAAACTGTTTCTGTTTTGGTAATGTAGTGTTATATTTGGAATGTTGATTGTCGTACCTATAACAAACACTTGAAAAGAAAATTAATGTTGACATTTGTTTTTTTTGTAAAAAAGGGCATGAGATTTATTTGTTATAATGTTTTAAAAGTTGTAACGTTTGACTTATGAAAATTTATGTTCATTTAATTTTATTTGAAACGTATATGTTCTATTTTATACATAGGAAGAAACTACAGTTGGTAGAAGCTTGGCACAACCCAGTGATCAAGCTTATGATAATATTAATATCATGGTTTCATTGATGTGTTTCTATTTAACCCCCAATACATTTCTTTAATGAGCACAAAGTATGTCCTAAACAATTGAATTCGAGGTAGTTGGTTTACCTCATGTCAATTACTTACCACTAAGCAGCCCAATACAATTATTTGCATCCACTTATAGCTATTATTATTAATATTACATGCTAATAATAACTGAAATGGATCTATTAATCGATGAGTTTGTTGTTATTAGGTTGTAGATGTACATAAATAGAGTTCAATATCAATTAAGTGAAACAACTGAGTACTTTGAAGATTTTGACAACAGAGCTAACCTTCTCTGCTGAACTGAGGGTAGACTTGAAAGCAATGAAGTGAATGAAGCTCCTATTAGCGGCAATGAAGCGAAAAGTTTTGATGCAATGAAGTAGGAGCTGAAATGAAGCTCCTATATGCCTGCCTCACTTCATTATTAATATTAAACGCAATAAAGTGAAAGAAGCTGAACCAGGCTTGAATACCGAAAACAAAAGGAAAACACTAAACTGAGGCAGGCAAGTTGAGGTTGTAAACTGAAAGCAGGTAGGTAAGCTTGCTCTAAACTGCACATAAAACATATGGTAGGCAGGCTCCATGTTGTAGAACTTATAGATAAGTTAGAAAATTCATGGATAGACAATCATTACAGGTATTGTATTTGATGACATCGTTTCGGTTTCACTTATAGACATGTATGAAAAGTGTGGTATTATGCACATGGTAGAACTTATATTTTCCAATTGAAAATCAAAATACAATTTCATGGACTTCTATGATATCAGGACACATAGAAAACGGAAGACTCAATGAAGCAACTCCTAATGATTGGCAGTCCAAGAAATTTGACAGAAGAAATAACCAAGGGTGATTATAAGCCTGACACTAGCTGCAGATTAAAATGGGGATGAAGATATAAAGGCCATGCCGTTAATATATCATAACTAAATAATGTATATGTTAATAGATTAAATTATGCTTTTTGTAACCATGTTAATCAGGCTTATCCGATTGCATAATTTTTGTTAATAGACTAAATTATGTTTCTTCTATAAATATATTAAAGCTTTTATGCAACTATAATTAATATTTTACGAACCATGCAAATGCTATATTCTTAATGTTCAAAAGTAGTGTTTTCTATTTGACTCGTGCGTTCTTCCTTTTAAAGCTACCTAGCATTTTCAAAGGAAATATTTTGAGATGCAATGAATCATAAACTAATTTATATTAGGATACAAAATTTATGAGTAGTTCTGTGCATAAAATATTAGGTGTCCTACATCTTATATACGTTTTATACAAAAAAAAGCCTATCAGACCAGTCTATTCTTTTTTTAAGCACAACTTAAATATTTTTTTCCTGGTTAAAAGCCACATGATTTATTTTTTTCAAATACAATTTGGTATTACTTTGCTGTCATATAAATGTAAGATAATATGTTGTAAGCTTAGTATTATCTGCATATGTTTTACTAGCAACAAATGAATCATGCTACTAGAAAGCACATTTGAGTTAAAGCTTTGATAACATGGAATACCTCTAAAGAAACATTTCTACAAACCAAAATGTAACTACATTTTACCATCTACAATTCAAAGTTAAACAATCAGCAAGTAATGTCGATAAAAATAGATAAATAATTTCTTAGTAATGTAGGAAGCAATCTATTGGTGAGATTGTAATAATCCATCACACATAGCTGTCGATAAGATATTTCCTCATATAATCTGCAACGAAAGAAGGTTGAGCCTCTCTTAACTTGAATACGCTTTCAAAAGTGGCTGTAATGTCAGATCCATAGAAAGCAGTCTAGTCATTGATAGTTATACTAGCTGCAATTACTTCACTTTTCCCGTTTACCGTTCGTGCAACAAAACGAACTTGGACAAATTTATTTCCTTCAACTATTATTCTTATCTAACTCTAGAAACGATGATTTGTGGCTATTCTCGCATCTACTCCATTTAATTTTGACTGTAGTTTCAGGCATTAAGACAAGCGGAGTTTCTTATGACGATATTACAAAAACATCAGCTAAACCGATAGTCATAAATTTTGACTATAGGAACATCAGGAACATGCACATTATGATTAGATGTAAGTCTAGATTGCATGCACATTGTGACTAGATGCAGGTCCACCTAGACGTGCATATACACTCGTTTAAATAAAAATAGATGTGCTGATTACTGGTATTTCATTTTCATCCGGTACTGGGAAAATGAACAAGTTAGGCTAGCATATAGGCCTGAAGCTTTTTTATTTAGGTCGAATTCAGAGATGTCCACTATTAAAGAGGTTGTTGGGTCAACCGTTGCGTGGCACAAAGACTTCATCTCCTTGGCCTAGTATGTATGTACATTTTGGTTTTATGGGTTATGTGTTAGTATTCTATTTTAAAACTTGATATGTATTTTGGTATTGTTTTGCTTTTTGGAACTGTCTATCGTGTATATATTTATGGATTATTTGTTTAGATACTTTAGAACTCTATGAATGTAACTTTATCTATCTTTTTGGAACTGTCTTTCGTGTATGTGTGTATGAATCATGTGTTGTACTATTTTAGAACTATGTGAATATAACTTTATCTATTTTTTTGAAATTTGTGTTACAACTTTATGAATATACCTTTATTTAGTCTTTTTGTATGTATGATTTTGGTTGTTTTATGATAATATTTATTAGTTGTTAAATTATTAAATATTGGTATATGTGTGTAGTATATAAGTTGTAGTTAACTGGTTATTTTTAATTTTGTATTTATTTTTCAATGGTTGAAAATAGTTGCAATAGATAAAACAACAACGGTCAATGTCTGTTGTGGCTGGGGCATATTGCAACAGTCCATGTCTACTATAGTTAAGATGTATTACAACAGGCTGTGCCAATTGTATTATAAGCTTTTACAACGGTTCTGAACCGTTGTAAAAATGTTTACTACAATGGGTTTTTACAACATTTTTAAACCATTGTAAAATCATTTTGGTCTATTATAGCATCGCATAATAAGATAGGCGATGGCCCGTTGCGAAACCCATATTACATCGGGGATTGCCCGTTTTAAAAAGGGCATTTTGTTGTAGTAACACTTTCTGAAATTCACAATGGAAGGAATAAAATATAATAATAACCAATAATATAACCCCAAACAATAATATAGTATCAAATAAAACTACAACTACAACATCTCTTTATTAATAACTAAACAGACTAGTATCTGGGAATAACTGAGATAAAATATTAGATAGCCATAAATAAATATTCATCTCCATTGCACCATCGTGCCTCCAAGTCACCACTAGTCCATGCTATCGATCTATTAAAGTGTAACTAAAAAGAAAAAAATGATAAAGGGGGTCAGACATAAGTCCGGTGAGTGAAACTCGTCATATAAGTGTATAATACTAATAAGCTAGTAAAACAACACTTATGCTATAAAACCATACCTTAACCTATGTCACCTACACCCAATAATTTAGCTAAACAAAATATAATATCATAGTGGCAACATAGGATAGGTCTCACTAAAACTAACCCATATCTAATCATATGCACTCGATCGAACCAATGTCCCAACTCGTATGCCAAAGACCAACTACAACACGATCGAACATGAAATTCCAACTAGTTATCGTCGAAAACGTATGCGACTTGCTACTGAGAAACTATATGTTTTAGTCCAATATCATCAAATCGTAAGTGATGGCTTATGGGGAACACAATGCCTTAGCCCACTATCGCCAAAATAGTGGACAACTCACTATCGAGGAACTATATGTCTCAGTCCGTTATCATCAAATCGTAAGTGACTCACTACCGAGGAACGCAATATCTCGGCCCATTATTATCAAATCGTAAGCGAATAGCTACTATGGAACACAATATCCTAGCCCACTATCGTCAAATTGTAAGTGACTCGCTACTGAGAATAAACTGCCTCATCCTACAATTGCCATAACGAACAATGTATCATGAATCTACTAAAATAAGACAATTTTCAAAAGTGTCTCAAAACACAAAAAATAGTATACTAAAAAGTTCTTTGCCTCATTATGATCCCAACATCATAAACCACGTATGAAATGGAGGTCGTATGTGAAAGTTATAAACGTTTGAAATTAAGGATAATATTGTAATTATTTATGTTGATGGGATTTTTCATCCCACAACTCCCAAAATGATCATAGAATAATTATAGTGCCAATTACTTCTACGATTACGAATGTAACGACCCGTATTTTCAACTATTTTAAATAATAGAATTTGATATAATTATTGAATAAAAATGGTTAGAAATAAAAATTTAACGATTTATTAATGTAGTTTATTCAATATTAACTTGGATATAATCTTGAAGTAAACAATTACGAGAATTTATGCAATAATAAGTATTGAGATTGAATGTTATGCATTGAATGTGTTTGTAATCAATAGCTGGAGTTAAATGATTTAGATGGAAATAAAATAATTATTGATAACTAAAATTCATTTGAAATTAATGGTTATTAATGTGATTTATTGAATAATCAAATTGTTTAAATTTAATATTGGGAATTATATAGATAATTGAATTTTGAATTTTATATGAATGAAAATGATCTTAAAAGCTGATTTAAAATTTATTTAAATAAGAATGAAAATTTTAGCTTTCAAAATTGAATTCAAGGCGATTAAATAAATTTTTGGAAATTGCTTATTTTAATTAACAAGTAAAAATAGCCATTTTGACCATTGTCTCGGATTTCGACGAAACTAGTTTCATCGGATCTGCTATAGTGAATTATTATAGGATTTCAAGTTTCGTAGCGATCAGACTTGTCGTTTAGCCATGCGAGCTTCAAATGCATAAAAATTAATTTAAGGAATTCTATTAAAATTAATTGATTTTGAAAAGCTATCTTCTGAATACGATCGAATTTGGCGCCGAAACTAGTTCCATAGCGTTCGAAATGGGGGTAAAACATTAGGAACGCCAGGTGGCACGCTTCGTTTGGAGTTCAGAATTTTGCGGACCAATCGTGCGAGATATTTTCTTATTTAAATAATATATAGTAAAAGTCAACACTTAACAACAGCCGAAAGTTGTCTTCCCTCGTACATATTCCCCTACACTCCCTCTCTCCCTCTTATCTTTTCAATGTTCGAGCAAAAGAAAAAAAATCGAACGAAGGTCGTGAGGTGAACTGGGATGAGGGACATCGCGAATGAGAAGATCGATGTGGAGGCGACTTGTAGCAGCGCGTTTTAGGGTTTTCATTGAGGCATGCTGTTAATCGGCTAGTTTTCTATCGGTTTAGAAAATAGTCGAAAATTTTCAAATTAAAA
Organism: Allium fistulosum; assembly: GCA_030737815.1. Classification (NCBI taxonomy): domain Eukaryota; kingdom Viridiplantae; phylum Streptophyta; class Magnoliopsida; order Asparagales; family Amaryllidaceae; genus Allium; species Allium fistulosum. The sequence goes on from CM060905.1 coordinate 1,100,387,182, forward strand.
TAACCGCAAGCGCATGGCATACTATCATAGTACGTGGCGAGTACGGGTCTATTCGCAGAGAATTGTTGATTTAAATTTCCTATTCAATCAAATTAACCAAAGTTGAAAAAAGTGAAGCTAAAAATGTAGAAAAAAAATGAGCAAAAGAAAATTGATAAAAGTAAGAGAGTTTGAGAGCAATTTAGAGAAAATTCCACTCTCTAGATCACATAAATCAACAAAATGAAGTTATGATCTCTCTTTTCTTATCATTAGTGTAATAAGTTGATGTGCTTATCATAAGTATAGTATATTTGTGCTATTAATTAGCACAATATAAACCATCAAACTATAACACAACCACTAATACACATTTAACTCTCATGAAATATGACAACAAAGTTGAAAGCAAAATCTATTTTAAGCATAGCCTATTAACTATTGTTTAGAAATATAAGTCATCAAATTTTAATTTCAACAATCACTTCATTACCATCATCATATGTAGATGAAGAGGTAATCATTGTTTGTGATTGTTTAAGCATAGCTTATTTGTTGTCAACAATATAGGCTATCAAATTCACATCGAAAACAACAAGTTAAACCAGTTCATATTAAGCACAAAAAGAGAACATAAACATCAAAATGTTGCATCTACATACTAGAGAGCTTCATTACGCCTAAATTGAAGGGATTAAGCTCTCATTTTTGTTATCATATGAACAAATGTAGAAAGCAACATGAAACTAACAAGAGGAAAAACAAAATCAAAATAAAAGGAAAAACTATTCTACTTGCATAAATGAAAAGAGATCTACACTACAATATGAAAGGAAATAAACAAGAAAAGGAAAAGAACATGTATTACATTGCATAAAAAAAGTTACATGAAAAGAAAACGGCTAAGTAGCCATGAAAAGAAGAGAAGAGCTTTGATTTTATTTTCTAAGCTAAAACTAACTAAGAGGAAGAGGGTTACATGAAACATAAGGGTTATTTATACAAGTTAGAAACCCTAATGCATATTTTTGGGGAATGCCCAAAATGCCCTTGTAGGAAGTGTGGTGGCTAAGTTATCATTAGCTTTAATAATCACCCATTAAGTGTGCATGAAAGTGTAATGGCCATTAGCATGTGGATTAGCTTCTAATTTGTACATGAAGGAAGGTGGGTAGGTGGGGTCCTTCATGATCTTCATTTTCAATTATTTCCATCTTCATTTGTTCTCTTCACTCTTGTGCATGCATATATCATCATGAAACCACTTGTAAAATTCACTAAATTTCCTACAAAACAACATAGAAAATTCCAAGTAAATTTTCACAATCTAATAAATGCACAAAAATGACCATTTTCCCCCTATATGAAGATGAATATGTGACAATTTGAAAATACTTTGAATTTGGTTTAAACAAGTTAAAATACCCGATATGATCATTTATTTAATTTAAATAGATTAAATATGGTGGTAAAAATATTCATATTTACGTGCACATCAAATACTCCCACACTTATCTTTTTATTCGTCCTCGAATAAAGAAAAAAAACTATGATAAAACCGTTTTCGTAGGGAGCACGATTGCAATGAGCGTATGCAACAAGCCGTTAAACCTCTGGGTGTCCCCAATAGGACGAGTGTTGTCTCGTGAGGGCTTTCAGCAGATACTACCCACAAAATCCAAATGCAGGATGAAAGTATTTACAAAATGCAAGATTTATTTACAAAGAGATGAATGCGAATTTTTGAAAATATTTACAAATGAAAGATTTATTTTTAAATAGACACAAATAAGATAAATATAAGTTTTGATCATTATTTTGAAATTTAAGTCATTTTACTCGTCAAAACATCCAACAAAAATCAAGTTATCAAAGCAAATATACTATAGTTTAACTCGTAGTTTCAGTTGATAACAAAGTGTAACTATGAAATGGATCCTTAGTTGATTATCAAAGTTTATCAAAGTGGTATTTTCATTTCTTTTCAATAACAAGTCAAATCAAATAAGTTAAATTAGTGCTTTCATTTTCTTTCTCTCTCCATTTTTTCTTTTGAAAATTTTATTGATATTAACAATATTTACATATGCCTAACTCGTATAAACTGAGGCCAGATATATTACCCATGCATTGCCTTGCGGACTGATGTGAGGGGAATACAGAGCGTGGCGAGTGAACACACAAGTGTGAACACTTATTGACTATAGGCGTTATTAGTAAAAGAACTTTTATATACACACACCTAACTCAGATAAACTAAGGCCAGATATATCGATCGTGCACTGCCTTTCGGACTTACGTGAGACGGGTATAGAGCATGGCTAGTGAACACACGAGTGTGAACACATGACTCCAGGTGTTTATTAAAAATATACATAGATACAATTTTTTTTTGTTTTTTTAGAGAGAGAGTTTCGCAAAATCATCTTAGCACCCTTTAACTTAGAAGACAAAAACCATGTTATATCCTTTACTTTAAATTCACCACTTTTTAAAACAAAGGTTTTCAATTAGGATGTATTTCATAATTAACACATATGAATCTTCATATATACTAGTTAAACCATTGTTATTTGTAATCAAACTTCATTTTTATTTTTGTTAAGACAAATAAATCTTCAAATTTTTTAATTTAGTAAGCCAAAACCATATATTTATCTTATAGTGTTTTTTAAAAAAAAACAAATCAAAAGAAAATTTGTTTTTGGGATTTTTTTTCTAACTTTTTTTATAAAAAGTAAAAATAAACCATAAAAATTAAAAAATGAAGATGAGTCTCCCCACATACTTGATTTTGACTGTGTCCCCATAGTCAACACAAGTGAAAGGAGAAAAATAAAACGATGACCTATATTTACATGAAGGTGAACGGTATTTACACGAGATTAGAAAGTATATCGTCAAAGCGTAAATAAAACGGTCTTCCAAAAACCGATTCATTTGCCTCGTCAAGTATATGAGACACAGCCTAAGCTCGAAAAACCAAATCGTAAAAGATTTCAAAGTTGAATGTTGATTTGGAAAAACGAATGTCGTTTTATTAAAACTGTACGAGTTGTTTTATTTTCGATTATTTTCGGGGTTGATAAAACGATTGATTGAAATTCAAATTTATTTTCACCAAATTGAAATTCAAACTTATCATTAAAAACTTCTTCAGAATTATCGAATTCAAAATCAAAATGGCGGTTAAACTCCTCCCCTTGAGAATTTAACAACTCATTTTCGAAAATTCCAAAGAAATCATGTTCGTTGAATTCGTCTTCCTTTGTTGGATTATCAACAACTTCATTGCATGAATCGATTTCAAAATCTAAAGTTGTTGTATTCAAATTTTCAAAATTAGAGAAAGGAAGATCAAATTTCAAATTTGGTTCTATACCCTCAAAAGAACTGAAATTCAACTCAATTACCGTGTTCTCAACAACTTCATTAAGATCGTTATTTTCAATTTCAAAAGTTGTTATTTGAAAATCAGTGATTTAGGTAAAAGATGGATTATCGTTTGACTCATCACATGTTGGGATTTGATTTTGTTTATCATGTTGTTTCATATATGTTTCAAACAACGAATCTATGTGATCATCGTAGATTTCGTCCATTTTTTCAACAAAATCCAATTTATAGTTATTGACTTGAGAATTTTCGATTTGGATTTGTCGAGAACAAAAAATTTCACTCGTATCGTTTTCGAGATTATTACCATTGCCAAAATTATTTGAAAAGTGGATTTCATTTTCCTTTTTATTTTGAAATTGATTTTGAAATTCGAAATTGAATGTGCATGGGTTATACTCGAAATCGTTTGAATTTTGAATTGAATTCAAGTTTTGATCACTTTGAAAACTTGGTCTTGAATCATTGCACAAATAGGAATTAAACAGATCATTTATCTCTTGATTTTGTTGTGTAGAGAGTTCGAGTAAAGATGAAATCATTTCAATGTTATTTTAGAGATTCGAGGGTTGTTCGTAATTTTGAAAATTTTGTGGTTCAAAACTCGAATCGTTTAAACTATAGTTATTGTTGAAATATCCATAAGAATTTGGTGTGAAATTATGTGGATTATATTGATTTTCACAACTATCGTAGAATTCATGTGAATATGGAAATTCAGACATTTTCAGGAATTTTTTTGGGTTTTTTTTATAAAGAAAAAATATTTACAAATAAATTTTCTTTTTCATAATGGAAAATTGATTTTTGTTTTGTATTTTGATTTTTCAAAATTTTTCTTTGTTTTTGAAAAGATTTTATATATATATATTTTGGATATTTTGTTTTTCTAAAATTTTTTTTGGTATTTTTTAAATTTCAAAAGAAAAGGATTTAAAAATTTCAAAGAAAAAGAAAAGGAATATTTACAATTTTTTTTAGTTTTGGATTTTTGAAGTTTTTTTTAAATATGCATGGACTAATGCAACTACATGAATGCAAGGGTCTAATTAAAAATTATTTATCCTAAGTTAACCCAAAATTGTATAATCACACTCTATCTTAAATTAATAAGATAGCTCTTAGCCAGGTAACGGGCAGGATTTATCGGTGCATCACGAATTACCGTAGCAATGCAGCCGAAGGTTTAAGTACCTTTAGATGAATAACCACTATAATATTTACGAATCACTGTAATATTTATAAATGGTTATTACTCTACCGTAGCCTAGACACCAAAAAATTAAATTGTTCAAAGAAGACAACTTGTCAATATACAGTTAAGTGTTATCGATGTCTAACCGTTATTATTAATCAAAATCTAAGATGAAATGCAAAGCAGAAATTAAACGTGTATTAACAATGCAACTACGAATGGATTTTTGTTTTTGTTTTGGAATTTTTGAATTTTTTTTTCAAATATACAAATGCAAGCAATCAGCAATGCAACAAAAAAGGATAAGAGTGCAAATTTTTTTCTAAGCAAGCAAGCAATTTATTTGGCAAGCAGAGCGGCAGCTGTTTTTTTTATATCTGCTTTTGCAACGTGAAATTAAAACCAAGATATATACAAGTTTTTTTTTAATCTGAAGCAACAAAAGGCAAATGAAAAGAAAAAAACTAACTAAATGAGTAAAATGAAAAAAGGATAAGGCAAAGCAATTTTTTTAAGAAGTTAACAAAATCGATATAGAACACAACACAACACAATAACCCAGCCCACAGTAACTTAAACAAGAACAGCCCACTTAAAAAATTATTTCTCTGATGATCATGTAATTAATATACCGAAGCCACTAAAAAAACTTAAAAGAACAACAAGAGGCGATTTTCTTTTTTCAAAAAAAAATTGAGATCGCAAAATCAAAGGAAAAAAACGAACAGCAAGAGATGATTCAAGAGGCGAAGGTTGAGCATGGAATCGCCGATTACTTATGGAGATTCAGATGTTGCAGTCGTGGTTGTTGGAGGCTGTGATTATGGTGCTCGACTTGGATTCGAGGATGAGGTGATTGGGATGGCAGTGAGATTGGTTGTAGGTTCGTCGATTTCGGTTGTGAGGTGGTGAAGGCGTTGCGGTCCGAGCTCTGGTAGCAGCAGGTAGGTGGATTCGATTGGTGGTTATGTAACAGTTGAAGCTTGTATGGTGAATGGCGCTAGTGGAGGTACAGGTGATATGCAGAAGTGGTAATGCAGTTTTGAGGAAGGGGAGAAGCAGAGAGGTAGATGATGGAATGGTGAAGGCACTTGTGTAGAAGTGTACACTAGTGGTTGTACGACGTTGGTGGCTTGAACAGTGGTAGAAGGTTGTGAGAATGGCTGTCGATGTTGTATAGTGGTATGTAGTAGAGATTGTTTTGATGACCAAGTGGCTGTGTTGTTGTCACTGTGGAGGAATTGAGTTAGTGATTTGACAGTGAAGGCAAGTGCGGTGAACTGTTGAGGGTAGGAAGTGGATGTTAGAAGTTTATTGTAGTGTCTGCTCTGTTGGATGTGGTGAGGACTTGGTGATAGGCAGACAACAGTCAGGGAGGTAAATGGAACTGTGGATGGTGACTGTGGTTCGTAATTTAGGTGATGTAATAGATATGCCGTCGGTTTATTGATATGGAAAGCGATGATGTGGTGATATTGAGCGACAGTGGTAGAGTTGTTGTGGTCGAGTGAAGTGGTAGAAGTGTTATGTTTAGTAGTGAGGATTGTTTGTGAACGTGCTGCAGGGGTATATGAATGCTACAGGTAGAAATGTTGTATGGATTGTCGAAGTGAGGTGGCAAAACTATCGGGGGGAAGTTGAAAGTGTGACAGTGGATGGGTATTGACAGTTTTGGGTAGAGGAAACTGGTTGCACTGCGCAAGTGATCGGTTGATATTGTAGTTTGGAAATGAATGGTGGTTACGGTGATTTTGTATGTTGAAGTTGGTCAGGTATATGTGCAGTAGTGTTGAATGTTGGTTTTTGGGCAGTGAATGATATGGGGAGGTGTGTCTTGAATGGCAAGATGGAGTGTAAGTTGTATGTAAGGAGATGATAGGAGATGTATGGTGAAACAGAGGTAGGGGAGTTTGTTTGATGCGAGTTTGTATGTAGCAGTTATGAATGCAGAAGTGGAGATAACTTGTATGGCACAGTTGCAATGTTGTACAGGGTTGCTGTGGTGAGTTGTTGGATTTGGATGATGTTAGTATGAAGGGAGTTGGTTAATGAAGGGGGTTTGGCCGTGATGAAGTGTGTTTGAGAAGTGAGGAGCTGTTGTGAATGGTGGAGGGGTGACAGTAAATGTTGAAGTATGATCGGAAAGTGTAGTATGGTCAGTGGTAAGATGGCAGTGAAGATACGGGTTGTTGACAGGTATGCGATGTTCTGATGTTGGAGAAGTTGTGAGGCAGCAGTGTGTATGTAAGCAAATGGTTGTATTTGGTAAGGGATGGTTGGAGAAGTCTGGTGGTTCAGGCAGTAAGTTGAAATGAAAGTGGATGATGGTTTTTTTGATGTTGTGACAAAGGAGAGAGAATTGTAGTGATATGGTTTGTATGTGTAGCAATGCGTAGGGCTATTGGGGAGGCAGAGCAAAGTTTTGTGAGATATGTCAGTGTGCACTGTGATGTGGTATGGCAATACGGAACGGTGCAGTAATGAGAAGTATGGTATGCTGTGGAGCTGTAGTGTTTTCTGGTGATGTATGGTATGGTGACGGAGAATGTTTGAAGGTTGTTTTGGTGAGGATCAGAGGTGGATGAAGGCAGCAGGGAAGGGCAGTGGCACTGTTCAGGGGTGTGTGTAGGGAACAATAACAGTGTAGTGAGGGGAGTTTACAGAAAATGTAAATTTGTAATAAAAAAATTGAAAAATGGTAAAGAAAATGAAATTTGTAAACGAAAAGGAACTAAAATATTTTTGTTTTTGTTTTGAAATTGTGTATGCAAAGTTTTTTTTTTGTATGCAAATGCAAATGCAAAGTGAAATGGCAAGAAACAAAAACAAAATCAAACGACACAACAAACACACACACAATATTTTTTTTTAATTGCAAACAAACAAACAAAATAAAATCACACAAAAACCAAACAAAAAAATTCGAAGTATAGAAAATAAAATCAAAATGAAATTCCCTGACAACGACGCCAAAACCTTTTTAATCAACTAGTTTTCTATCGGTTTAGAAAATAGTTGAAAATTTTCAAATTAAAATAACCGCAAGCGCACGGCGTACTATCCTAGTACGTGGCGAGTACGGGTCTATCCGTAGGGAATTGTTGATTTAAATTTCCTATTCAATCAAATTAACCAAAGTTGTAAAGAGTGAAGCTAAAAATGTAGAAAAAAAATGAGCAAAAGAAAATTGATAAAAGTATGAGAGTTTGAGAGCAATTTAGAGATAATTCCACTCTCTAGATCACATAAATCAACAAAATGAAGTTATGATCTCTCTTTTCTTGTCATTAGTGTAATAAGTTGATGTGCTTATCATAAGTATGGTATATTTGTGCTATTAATTAGCACAATATAAACAATCAAACTATAACACAACCACTAATACACATTTAACTCTCATGAAATATGACAACAAAGTTGAAAGCAAAATCTATTTTAAGCATGGCCTATTAACTATTGTTTAGAAATATAGGCCATCAAATTTTAATTTCAACAATCACTTCATTACCATCATCATATGTAGATGAAGAGGTAATCATTGTTTGTGATTGTTTAAGCATAGCCTATTTGTTGTCAACAATATAGGCTATCAAATTCACATAAAAAACAACAAGTTAAACCACTTCATATTAAGCACAAAAAGAGAGCATAAACATCAAAATGTTGCATCTACATACTAGAGAGCTTCATTACCCCTAAATTGAAGGGATTAAGCTCTTATATTTGTTATCATATGAACAAATGTAGAAAGCAACATGAAACTAACAAGAGGAAGAAAAAAAAGCAAGATGAAAGGAAAAACTATTCTACTTGCATAAAAGAAAAGAGATCTACACTACAATATGAAAGGAAATAAACAAGAAAAGGAAAAGAACATGTATTACACTGCATAAAAAAAGTTACATGAAAAGAAAATGGCTAAGTAGCCATGAAAAGAAGAGAAGAGCTTTGATTTTATTTTCTAAGCTAAAAACTAACTAAGAGGAAGAGGGTTACATGAAACATAAGGGTTATTTATACAAGTTAAAAACCCTAATGCATATTTTTGGGGAATGCCCAAAATTCCCTTGTAGGAAGTGTGGTGGCCAAGTTATCATTAGCTTCAATAATCACCCATTAAGTGTGCATGAAAGTGTAATGGCCATTATCATGTGGATTAACTTATAATTTGTAAATGAATGAAGGTGGTAGGTGGGGTCCTCCATGATCTTCATTTTGAATTATTTTCATCTTCATTTGTTCTCTTCACTCTTGTGCATGCATATATCATCATGAAACCACCTGTAAAATTCACTAAATTTCCTACAAAACAACATAGAAAATTCCATGTAAATTTTCACAATCTAATAAATGCACAAAAATGACCATTTTGCTCCTATATGAAGATGAATATGTGACTATTTGAAAATACTTTGAATTTGGTTTAAACAAGTTAAAATACCCGATATGATCATTTATTTAATTTAAATAGATTAAATATGGTGGTAAAAATATGCACATTTACATGCACATCACATGGCGCGTACGTGCGCGTGAGCTTAGGGGGCGGAGCCTGGCATGGTCGCAATTAGGGTTTCGCGTCGATTGATGGTTTGGATCTACTCGCGTGCGATGGGAGCTGCGACGCGCGATAAACGATGGTGGCTGCTGGCGTGGCGGCTGAGGGCTGGTGGTCGATCGTGCTTTTACTATAAAAAAAAGAAGAAAAAAAGAAAAAGAAGAGGTCGCGAACGAAGTGGCAATCGCATGTGTACGGGGAAGAAGGCAGTGAGGGGGAAATAGGTTTGTTTAATTTAAATTTAAATTGAGTTATGTTAATGATTGTTTTAAATTATTTCAAATGCTAATAAATCTTAAATTTTCATACGAGGTCCATTTTAGGTGAAACTAATCGTGTTGCGACCATAGCGACGTCGTCTACAGCATGGAGTCAGAGTGAGATTTATTTGAAGCTAGAAATATTTTCAGTTTCAAATAAAAGGTGAGTGTTTATACGCTCACGACGTACTAAAATAATTTTTATGTTAGTTAAATTTATATCCTGAAGTGATTTAAATTCATTGACTGTTATTTGGTAAATTTAACAGACATTAGATTGATATATGAATTGAATTGATAAGGATTTAAATGGATAGTTAAATTTGAGATTTAATTTCCAGTTAGATGATCGAAATTGATAACTAATTAACTGTTGTGTTAAATTGACTGTTTGGATGTTGATTGTGATGGATGCTATTGATTGATATTTTGGATGATTTGGATGTTTATTTATTTTTAATATATCCTGTTATTATCATGTATATTATTTACAGTATATAAAATTATAAATCGAATTATTTCAAATAATTTAAGAAATAGGTTGAAATGATATATACCCATGACATTTATTTTGGATTGAAATGATATATATCCATCCCTGAAATTAAATTTAAATAACTAATCACTTGGCCATAGGATAGAAAATTATATACAGACACCGAATTGGTCAAATTAAATGGTTTTAAATTCTTGGATGGAATTTATTCAAATGATTTTATTTTATGATAAAATAAAATTGAATCAAAATATGGGAATTAAATTATTTTGAACTCGAGTTTTGAAATATTGAATATCAAAATCTGTAAAAGAAATCGTTTAAAGAATCCAATTTGGAATTTGAAGTTATAATTGAACTATGGAAATCAAAAATTGTTTGAAGGCTGAATTTTATTGGAACTTTGAAACGTGTACTAGAAAAAGTGATTTAAATTGATATTTCAAACTTTGGCTCAAAATCGAATTATTTTAAAAGATTTGAACATTGAATTGAACATCAAAGTTAAATTTTGTTTAAACGATTTAAATCGATACTTTGGAATCGAACTCGAACTAGATATAGATTGAAATGGTTTGAAATTAAGAATTGAATTGAAATTTATTCAAGTTGGAATAGAAATTGAAATCAATTAGAATTGAAAGCGAAATTGAATTAATTCGGAATCGAAATTGAATTTATTTGAATTGAGATAGGAATCGAAGTAAAATTCGACTAGAAATCAGAATTGAATCGATTAAATTGGAATGAAATCGAATGTGAATTGAATTGGAAAATTTTGGAATTGGATCAGTTTGACTTTGAAACTATTTTCAAATAAATTATTTTAATATAAACTATTTAAAATCTATCTTTTTAAATATTATTATTATTTTGATTCTCCAAACTATTTTACTTTATAAAACATTTTAAATACTTAAATCATTTTATATCAAACCATTTAAACTATTTTTAAACAAATTAAAAAAATTTCCAAACTATTTTCAAAAATTCAAACTGGTCAAAGACTGGAATGTTTATATTTAAATCGTTGATTTAAATATGAACTGGGTTAAAATGAAGTTATAACCTAAATTGAAATACAAAACAATTTTGGAAGCGAAATTGAGATATTAAGACGAAAATGATTTTGAAGTGAAATAGTGTATTTTGAGTAAATATGATGATTTCGAAATGAAATTGATTTTGAAGCGAATATGATATTTTGATATCAAGTACGAATTGTTTTCAGGATATAAAAGTACCAACCGTTGTGTAAAACGACGTTTGGTTGTTAAAGAGACCGGGACCTATTATTGGCATACTCTCTGTCAATATTGGAACCACTTTAACAACTGTGTACATAGAGGAAACTCCAGAACGAAGTGGTTGGATTTGGCGTCGTTGTTGGATTTGAAGAAAGAGAACGATGATGGATAGACCCCGACACTTGTGCCAATTTGAAATGACTAAAACAGGATGGCTTGACAGGGCCAAGCGGGCTAGCTACCCTAAGTGGACATCCATTCTTCGATTTTCTTGGACTCGGTCCATATTATTCCTTTTGTTGTTGGTTTCGATTGGTGCACCTTGATTTGGGATAGCCTCCCTTTGACTCGATATGGGATGAATGGACGCGGTGGGCGGTCGTGGCTACGATGCGTTACCACCAGCCCTGCGACCCATACTAGTAGTATCCTACCTTGGGCATTGCCTCACGTGCCTTGTCATACTTTTATCCCTATATGAGACCGCTACGATTTTGGTTTAGTGTTGTCGTATCACCGCGCATCCCTATCCCCGACGTGCTACTGGGGCGTTATATGCAAACTGTATAACAATGCTTAAAAACGCATTAAGGGAGATTAATGTAAAGCCTTAACACTAAGAAAAATATTTATTTTACCGATTAGATATTACATATATAGTGTGTTCTACTATATATACATATTTTGACGGATCCTTAAGAGATGGAAAATCTCGTAACATCTCTTTAGTTATTGCACGCACGTTATACACTGGATAGGATGTGAAATCCCATAAACATCTCTGACGCTATTACACTCATGTTATTTGTGTTATCGATTTGATTCACATAAGGATATTAAAGTCCTAACTCGAGTGTTTTGTCTTTTCATTACGCTCGGGTCGGTCTTGAGTTTTTTAGCGACTTGAAGATTATTCTCTGGAGGACGAAGACGAAGATTTGGTATATTATTACTATTATTATTCCTGCATCATGTTGTCTGCTGCATTATTTTATTTATCCCTGTTGTATATATAACTCTGATAAACGTTGTATAAATTATAATCAAATGTATAATATAAACAGCTTCATGAACTGTTTATTTGATTATTATATTTTATCGTTCTGCTGCAAGACTCTGTGTTTGTTTTCTTCTTCTTTTCTTATTTTTCTTAATTAACACCATTGATTATCTATGTTCTGGATTTTTTTGGATTGGACGTGTGTGGTTTATTGTCAATTTAAACCTTCCAAAATGTGGGTTGTCATAGTTGGTATCAGAGCTTTGGTTTAGAGATAACCTTAGCTTTGCGGGGTTTGACTCATTAGAGATAGGGTAGTAATACCCTAGAATGAGTTGTTTGAGTGTATATATATGAGAGTGTACTTTTTAGTGTTATAAAATGTTTTATATTGTGTTTACTTATCCATTGAGTTGTTTATGAATTCTAGTCGATGCGTGGGACACCGTGCTGTCAACAAGGATTTATAAACATTTAAACGAGGCAAGTCGACATAATATTGTTTTAAAATCGGGTAAATGAAATAATTTTACCTAAATTATATTTTATATATAAAATTATAACTTTCATAAGCCTATATAATTATCAGTGAATGTTAGTTGTTAGGAGATGATAATATTTAATTATCATCAATTATTGGTTGAATTAAATTTTAAAATGAATATTATTTGAACTCCATTTCACGAAGTGTTCGATCATTAAATTGAATTGAAATCGATTACAATAAGAATTGTTTAAAATGGAAAAGTGTAAATTAACAAAATATTTTCATAATAAGGTAATGAAATTATATAAGTATATTTATAATATGGCTTATAAACAGAAAAGATTTAAAAGCTGAGAAATTTTATAATTTAAAATCCTGTTGATTTTTCAAAATTTGTTTTCAAAGCTGAGAAAAGTGTTTTGATGAGAAATATACTTTGAAAAGATTTCTGAAATAAATAAAAGCATTGAACTCGCTTTAGTCGCTGGGAAATAAGTCTGGAGATGACTGTAGTATTGCCAGTATTCATTTTTGAGTTTCTGAGTAAGAATTGCTACCAAAGAAATTTATTTTCGGATAAAAAAAGTTTTGATTGTGAAAAATATTTCAAGTATGATTTAATAAATATATGAAAATAGTTTTGAACTTATAATTGAAAATAGCATAGATAAAAATAACTTTATAACTTATAGATTTGAACAGGAAAGTGAAAATTAAATTTTAAAACAGTTGAATATTTTGGTTTAGCGAACAAAAGAAAATTTGAAATTGAAATATGAAATAAAAAATTTAACCTAAGAAATGTTAAATAAATTGAGTTAGTGAAATGAAGTAAATAAAATGAAGTATAACTCAAGAAAGCTTAAATAAAATAAATTGTATTTGAAATGAATTAGATAAAATAATGAAACGAAATTTTTAAGTGAATAAATTTGTATAACTTATAGGTTTGAGAAATATTAAGGTAAAAATATATTTTAAAATTGATGAATGTGGAAGATAAGAAATAAAATTAACTTGAATAAAGTCAAATCTATTTACTTTAAATAAATGGTCTCCCCCATATGGCGATTCTCTGGCCTCCCCTTTTCCCCTTCGGCTTTTCTCTCCTCTTTCGCCTCGTCCACTTCAACCTAATTCCCTTCTCTTCGTCTCTGCACTGATGGCCAAGAATCGGAAGAATAAACCTCGCTTTGCTACATCTTTTGGACCTACTTCGCAAACCAGATCTGGCCGTAATTTCTCTTTTTCAAAGTCGCTCCCTTCTCCATCTATTACCCTTCGATCCCTACCAACGACTTGTTTCCAATGTCGCCTTTGATCCAGTCTTCTCCATTTCCATTTGTCGCTGATGTGTCAAGCACACTTAAGCAGTTATCGACTTTCGCTGCTAATATAGCCTCTTCTTTGGAGGGTGATATCCCACTATCAGGTATAGCCATCGTGAATCCTTCATCGCCTATTTCGAATTTGGTAAAAACTGTTGGTAATTGGGTCAGTGCTGATTGCAATTTTAGTACTCGAGTCGATCATTCTGCTTTGATGAGTTGTGGGTTTGAGTTTGTTTCGACTGAAACTGTCGCCCTTATTTTCGAAGATACGATTATTGTGGAGAATTGTAATCCGACCGAATCACTTGGTTGTGATATTGCTCCTAGGCAAAGTACTGTTACTGCATCTACACCAATTCCAAAAACTTGTGATGATCCTGTAGCAGTTGTTGATATTAACAATGATTTTTCTAGTAGCTTTTCTGTTGATGCTGCTAATATCCCTGTTGTTGATGAGCCAGTTTGGTTTTCATTGTTTAAGGAATTGCCACGGAACGCCGATGCATACTCCCCGTAGATATTTAGCACCCAAGTCATTGATGGTACTAACGTGATTCCACATGCTGTTCTTCGGGAGGCAGAGAGCCATTGGTCTGATCACTTAATTGGATTTTTCCTAGATGCTACATCATCAGACTCGGTTGTTCGTGAGCACTGTAGGCGAGTGTGGAAATTGAAAGTTTCACTTCATGTCCAATTTATAAATTCCTTTTTCTTCTCTAAATTTGGTAATAAGGAAGACAGACTTATAGCGCTTGATTCTAGCCCACTCATTATTGAGGGGAAACCATTTATTGTGGCTCCTTGGAGCTTTGGTGTAGACAGTGCTAGAGACCAGATTCTTTCCATTTCGGTTTGGGCCACTTTCTCCAATATTCTGTCTGTGCTTCAACCTCTGATCGGTTTGAATTGGCTTGCGAGCCTTATTGGGGATTTCAAATGCTTTGATGCAAATACCATTGCGCGCAACAACTTATTATATGCTAAGGCATTGATTGAAATTACCCCGGTGAATCTGTTACCATCGATATTGAAAGTAAGAATCATGGAAGGTCATGAGGTGGAAATAAAAGTTAACTACAGCTAGAAGCCCGACATATGTACAAACTGTCAATCATTTGGACATTCGTGGAGAAATGTTCTAGGATTGCTCCTTTTCCTCCTACCGATAAAGTCCCCCTCCCTAGGTCAGAAATGAAATGGGTCCCCAAAGTTAGATTATCACTTGTCTCTGATCCTGCTATTACTATTTCTCCCACTGTGGAGACAGTGTCGGAATCCCTAGCAGTTAGTGATTCCGATGATGAGGTTATTTACTGGGAATCTGACGAGAGTACATTGGTGCACGAGGATACAGAAATGATGTATGACCAGCAGATGCATAGTTATCATATGTTCCTAAGTGGCCAAGATGAGTCTAGGAGACTGGTATATCATGCTGAGGGTGAGGGACTTTCTCTGTCAACCACTAGTATAGATGGTGCATGCAATTGGTGGCAATTATTAGATCCAACATGGGACCGAATTTATCTCTACTTTGCTCTCTCGAGGTCTTATGATCCGTATTTGGCTACGTACTTTCCTGTTGTACAACATGTTATAGGACCAGGAACTGATGTTGATATCAGTATGGACATGAGGGATTTACGTCCATCTGAGCAGTCTAGACTCATTGTCTAGCTCATGTTTTTCTTTTGTTTATGTATTTAGTGGCCTGACCACTATAAAATCAGATTTAACTGTTCTGTGCATGTACAGAACACTCGTTCCTTATTATATTCATAGTGGCATGGCCCGCTATAAAGCCGGCTTAGCTTTGCTTAAAAAATAAAATGAGTAATCGATTAAATGAAATAAAATTTCACTTAGTAAAGATTAAATGAATTGAATTGGATTTGAGTGTAATTAGATAAATTTGTCAAGTGAATTAATTCCACTTAAGCTAAAAAATGAATTAATGGAATGAATACGAAATTGAATTATAAAATGAAATGCAATTTGAATTGTGAAAGAAATTGAATGAGAATAAATGGGTGTAAGTAAAATTTATATGAGTAATTAAATTTAATTTAAATTGGATGTAAATAAATTGAATACAAATGGAGTGATTTTTAATAAATTGAATGGTAACTAATTGAATATGAAATAAACTAATGAAATAAGTTATAAAACGGAAGTTAGCTTAAGGAAGTTAAATGAAAGTGATTGTGGTCAAAAGGAAAATTTTATTTATATGATTTTGAGTTATAAAATAAAAATTTACTTAAGTAAAATTAATAATAAACTAATGAAGTGAATCATTTCATAAATAAAAATTTATTGAAGTAAAAATTATTAATATGAATTTGAATAATGAAGTGAACTAATGAAGTGAATTAGTGAGTTAACATGAACTTAAGTTATGAAAAGAAAAACAAATAAACATGAGTTGTGTCTTATAAAATGTTTATAATAAACTTAAATGGTTAAGAAATGGCTTAAAAATGATATTAGTATTAAAGAAATATACTAAGTGGTAATGAACTAAAATTTAACTTAAATAAGATTTAAATGAAATGAGTTTTATAAAATGGTTCATAAATGAATTTATATGAAAATATGTTAAACAAAAAGTGAAACAATTGGAATTTAACAAATTGAATTGACTAAATTGAATGTGAATGAAATAGATTTGAATGAATTTGAAGTGAACCAATTAAATGTTAATAAAAATTGAATGTTAAAAGAAATGAAGTGTATAAATTAAATATTGACATTGAAATGAATATTTTGTTAGTTTGAATTAACTGGATGAATATTAATAAGTATGAATGGTTTCTTTGGTTATAAATCATCGATTTTATTGTTTTGGTTGCACACGATTGTTTTGTCGTGTATCGGTGCTAATGTTTATGATTTGGATTCAAAATTCATGCTATGTGGTTTTATTTAACTCATACATGTTCTGTATCTTCTATATGAAACTAATGTTCTAAATTGAGTTGAGATAGGTACATACGAAGGCCGTTTGGACATATACGCAGATTATATTATGCTTTTGCTTGCTTAATACGAGCGAACTCGCTCATATTAAAAATAATAAGGTACATATCTCGGATTACATACCGCACTTTTATATTTTTCCCTACAGAATGCCTCATCATTGAGACGAGATGTATATTTGATATATATTTGGGATATATATTGTATTGTAAAAAATTTCCGATCGAGCCGCGCAAAGGAAACTCTGCCAAATTTTTTCGTAAATCCGGGTGTTAGAAAAATTTTGAATTCTTAAAAATTTTATAACTTGTTTTTATATGTAAGTTGTAATTCACGTAAAACCGATACCAGAGTGGCTAGTGAAAGCGTAGTAAAAGTTTTCAAATAAGATTTTAACTTTTTTTAAGTTGATTGTTTTGGATAAAATATATCGTATGTTAAACTTTCTACTTAACCCCTTTTCAAGGACGAAAAGTTTTGAGTGGAGGAGAATGTGACGACCCATATTTTTAACTATTTTAAATTATAGAATTTGGTATAATTATTGAATAAAAATGGCTAGAAATAAAAATTTAACCATTTATTAATGTAGTTTATTAAATATTAACTTGGATATAATCTTGAAGTAAACAATTACGAGGATTTATGCAACAATAAGTATTGAAATTAAATTCTATGCATTGAATGTGTTTGTAATCAATAGCTGGAGTTGAATGATTTAGATGGAAATAAAATAATTACTGATAACTAAAATTCATTTGAAATTAATGCTTATTAATATGATTTATTGAATAATTAAATTGTTTAAATTTAATACTGGAAATTATATATATAATTGAATTTTGAATTTTATATAAATAAAAATGATCTTAAAAGTTGATTTAAATTTTATTTAAACATGAATGAAAATTTTATCTTTTAAAATTGAATTCAAGGCGATTAAACAAATTTTTGGAAATTGCTTATTTAATTAACAAGTAAAAGTAGCCATTTTGGCAACTATCTCGGATTTTGACGAAACCAGTTTCATCGGATAAGCAATATGGAATTACGATAGGATTTCAAGTTTTGTAGCGATTAGACTTGTCATTTGGCCGTGCGAGCTTGAAACGTGTAGAAATTAATTTAAGGAATTCGATTAAAATTAATTGATTTTGAAAGGATATCTTCTGAATACGATCGAATTAGGCCTCGAAATTAGTTCCATTACATTCAGAATGGGGGTAAAATATTAAGAACGCTAGGTGGCACGCTTCGTTTGGAGTTCAGAATTTTGCGGATCAATCGGGCGAGATATTTTCTTATTTAAATAATATATAGTAAAAGTCAACACTTAACATCAGCCGAAAATTATCTTCCCTCATACGTATTCCCCCATACTCCCTCTCTCCCTCTTATCTCTTCAATGTTCGAGTAGAAGAAAAAAAAGATCGAACGAAGATCGCGAGGCGACCTGGGATGAAGGACATCGCGAACGAGAAGATCGACTTGGAGGCGACTTTTAGCAGCGCGTTTTAGGGTTTTCATTGAGGCATGGCGCGTACGCGTGCGCGAGCCAAGGGGGCGGAGCCTGGCATGGTCGCAGTTAGGGTTTCGCGTCGATTGATGGTTTGGATCTGCTCGCGTGCGATGGGAGCTGCGACGCATGATGAACGGCGGTGGGTGTTGGTATGGCGGCGGTGGGTGTTGGTATGGCGGCGGAGGGCTGGTGGTCGATCGCGCTTTTACTGTAACAAAAAAGAAAAGAAAAGCAAGAGGTCACGAACGAAGTGGCAGTCGCGTGCATATGGGGAAGAAGGCAGTGAGGGGGAAATAGGTTTGTTTAATTTTAATTTAAATTGAGTTATGTTAATGACTGTTTTAAATTATTTCAAATGCTAATAAATCGTAAATTTTCATAAGAGTTCTGTTTCAGGTGAAACGAATCATGTTGCGACCGTAGCGACGTCATCTACAGCATGGAGTTAGAGTGAGATTTATTTGTAGCTAAAAATATTTTCAGTTTCAAATAAAAGGTGAGTGTTTATACGCTCACGGCGTACTAAAATAATTTTTATGTTAGTTAAATTTATATCGTGAAGTGATTTAAATTCATTGACTGTTATTTGGTAAATTTAACTGACATTAGATTGATATATGAATTGAATTGATAAGGATTTAAATGGACAGTTAATTTTGAAATTTAATTGCCAATTAGATGCTCGATGTTGATAACTAATTAACCGTTATGTTAAACTGACTGTTTGGATGTTGATTGTGATGGATGCTATTGATTGATATTTTGGATGATTTGGATGTTTATTTATTTTTAATATATCCTGTTATCATCATGTATATTATTTTTCTGTATATAAAATTGTAAATCAAAATTTCGAATAAATTAAGAAATAGGTTGAAATGATATATACCTATGACATTTACTTTAGATTGAAATGATATATATCCATCCCTGAAATTAAATTGAAATAACTAATCAATTGGCCATAGGATAGAAAATTATATACGGACACCGGATTGGTTAAATTAAATGGTTTGAAATTCTTGGATTGAATTTATTCAAATGATTTTATTTTATGTTAAAATAAAATTGAATTGAAATATGGGAATTGAATTATTTCAAACTCGAGTTTTGAAATATTGAATATAAAATTTGTAAAAGAAATTGTTTAAAGAATTCAATTTGGAATTTGAAGTTATAAATGAACTATGGAAATCAAAAATTGTTTGAAGGCTAAATCTTATTCGAACTTTGAAATGTGTATTAGAAAAAGAGATTTAAATTGATATTTCAAACTTTGGCCAATCAAATTATTTTAAAAGATTTGAACATTGAATTGAACATCAAAATTAAATTTTGTTTAAATGATTTAAATCGATATTTTGAAATCGAACTCGAACTTGATATAGATTGAAATGGTTTTAAATTGAGAATTGAATTGAAATTTATTCAAGTTGGAATTGAAAACAAAAATGAATTAATTCAAAATCGAATTTATCTCAATTAAGGTCGGAATCGAAGTAAAATTCGACTTGAAATCATTATTGAATCGATTAAATTGGAATAGAAATCAAAAGTGATTTGAATTGGAAAATTTGGAATTGAATCAGTTTGACTTTGAGACTATTTTCAAATAAATTATTTTAATATAAACTATTTAAAATCTATCTTTATAAATATTCAAATTATTTTGATTCTCCAAACTATTTTACTTTATAAAACATTTTAAATACTTAAATAATTTTATATCAAACTATTTAAACTCTTTTTAAACAATTTAAAAAAAATTCGAACTATTTTCAAAAATTCAAACTGGTCAAAGGCTGGAATATTTATATTTAAATCGTTGATGTAAATATAAACTGGGTTAAAATGAAGTTATAACCTAAATTGAAATTCGAAACAATTTTGGAAGCGGAATCGAGATGTTAAGGCGAAAATGATTTTGAAGTGAAATAGTATATTTTGAGTAAATATGATGATTTCGAAGTGAAATTGTGAAGAGAATATGATATTTTGATATCAAGTATTAATTGTTTTCGGGATATAAAAGTACCAACCGGTGTGTAAAACGACGTTTGGTTGTTAAAGAGACCGGGGCCTCTTATTGGCATACTATCTATCAATATTAGAACCACTTTAACAACTGTGTACGCGTAGGAGACTCCAGAACGAAGTGGTTGGATTTTGCATCGTTGGTGGATTTGAAGAAAGAGAAAGATGATGGATAGACTCCGGCACTTGTGCCAATTCGAAATGACTAAAACAGGACGACTTGACAGGGCCAAGCGGGCTAGCTACCCCTAGCGGACATCCGTTCTTCGATTTTCTTGGACTCGGTCCATATTATTCCTCTTGTTGTTGGTTTTGATTGGTGCACCTTGATTTGGGATAGCCTCCCTTTGACTCGATATAGGATGGATGGACGCGGTGGGCGGTCGTGGCTACGATGCGTTACCACCAGCCCTGCGACCTGAACTGGTAGTATCCTACCTTGGGCATTGCCTCACATGCCTTGTCATACTTTTATCCCTATATGAGACCACTACGATTTTGGTTTAGTGTTGTCGTATCACGGCGCATCCCTATCCCCCGACGTGCTACTGGGGCGTTATATGCAAACTATACGACAATGCTTAAAAATGCGTTAAACGGGATTAATGTAAAGCCTTAACGCTAAGAAAAATATTTATTTTACTGATTAGACATTACATATATAGCGTATTCTACTATATATACATATTTTGATGGATCCTTAAGAGATGGAAAATCCTATAACATATCTTGAGTTATTGCACGCACGTTATACACTGGATAGGATGTGAAATCTCGTTAAACATCTCTGACGATATTACACTCATGTTATTTGTGTTATCGATTTGGCTCACATTAGGATATTTTAGTCCTGACTCGAGTGTTTTGACTTTTCATTACGCTCGGGTCAGTCCTGAGTTTTTCGGCGCCTTGAAGATTATTCTCTGGAGGATGAAGACAAAGATTTGGTATATTATTACTATTATTATTCCTACATCATGTTGTTTGCTGCATTATTTTATTTATCCCTGGTGTATATATAACTCTGATAAATGTTGTATAAATTATAATCAAATGTATAATATAAACAGCTTCATGAACTGTTATTTGATTTTTATTTTTTATTGTTCCGCTGTGAGATTCTATGTTTGTTTTCTTCTTCTTTTTTATTTTTCTTAGTTAACCCCATTGATTATCTATGTTCCGGATTGTTTGGGTTGGACACGTGTTGATTATTGTCAATTTAAACCTTCTGAAATGTGGGTCGTCACAATGAATCAACATTTTCGAGTGATATCAAATTTTCTTTTGGGTACTATTACATTGCAATGTGATTACATAATTAGGAAGTAGCATTCCAATTGTTTGTTAAAATGTCTCTTTGAGTTTAACCATCTTTTCCATTAAATTTCCTAATCAAATTGTACCAGATAATAAAACAAAAATACAGTAAATAAAAGACATCAAAATTACGTGGTTTGGATTTCAAGGAATCCTATGTCCACGGAAAATTCCTTCCTCTATTCTTTCATTCCTCCTTTTTACATTGTTGTATTATTATAGTGAATCTTTTTTACATGGTACATTTCTTTTTTGAAAATTTGAAAAGAGCCCCTGATAGTGCAACAGTGCTTCTCTATTTGTAACCCCACCTTCCTTGTATGATTTGGCAATGCTATCTCGCCATACGTTCTTCCTTCCCTTGGATCTTTACACATGTCGTCCATCTATTGCTTGCCTTAGCATGAGTGGATTAGTGATCGTGGCCTTAGGCGGGAAGGTTTCCATTGGTGGAAAGATTCGATTTTAGGCAAGACGGTTTGGAATTGAAGCAGAAACCATCCAAATTTGAATAAGTCACGCCTTCTTTGATTTTGCAGAGTAACTGTTTGTGAATTGCACACATGTATAGGTGAAACTGCATTGGGAGTGGTTAGAATTGAGTTGTCTTGCCTAGCCTGTGATGTTTGTTTAGCATTGTGTTGAGGATAAATGGAGCTGAATTGCTCTGCCTCGACCTGTGGTGTAAATCCAATATCTGTACAAATTTGTTCTAAGTTGCTCTTGATGTTGACATATGCAAGTTGCTTGATAAGGGCCGCTTGCGCCCTTGCTGTTTCCTAACAAGCAAAGAACTACGATGGAGCGATGCTTGGGTATCCATGTGTGCCTCTCAGTAAGCGCAGCGTAAGTCCATGGCTTGCTCAGAGTGACTCAGGAATGTGTATTGGTGAATGGTTGAGCATAGTGCTTATGTCGTCTGCTATGATCCTATCTTGAACAAGCATTGCTATTGGATTGTAATGCAGTCTTGTTTCATTAATGTAACATCAGAATGGTAGGGCATCTTTGTAGCTTTGTTTTGTGATGCAAGATTGTGGCTCAGACCTTCCAGAATAGATGTTAATTGATGTGCACGTAAATATGCATATATTTACATCCATATTTTATCTCTTTTTATTTAAATAAATATCATATTTGAGCATTTTAACGTGTTTAAAACCAAAATTCAATTATTTTCAAATCATCTTATATTCATCTTCATTCAGGGGCAAAATGGTCATTTTTGTGCATGTGTCAATTTGAGAATTTTTACTTGGACATTTTTTATGATTTTTATAGGAAATTTTGATGCATATGGAAGAGGGATTCATGAAGATATATGCATGCACAAGGGAATACAAAGAAATGAAGAGGAAATAATTCAAGTTCATGATCATGGAGGACCCCACCCACTTACCAAAAGCTACAATTAGAAGCTAATGGACAACTAAGTGGAGGTTAAAGCTTCATGCACATTAAATGATGGATTAATTAGTGGCTAATGGTTACTTGGTGGCCACACTTCCTAAAGGGCATTTTGGGAAGCATCCTAAAAATGGAATTAGGGTTTTATGCATGTATAAATAGCCTTCTTATGTACATGTAAATATCTTCTACTCTTTGAAATTAGTTAGGAAATCAAAATGAATGTTGTAAGCTCTATGTTGAATGAAATAAAAATGGCTTCCTAGCCTCTTTCTCTTCTCTTTTCTACTTGTGTTTATTTACTTTTATGTTCATTTTTACTTCTATGTGCACTTCTTTCCTTTGTTAGTAGATTAGATTTACATTCATGCAAGTAGTGTTGTTTTGTTTTATTTCTTTTATGCAAGTAGATTAATAGTTAATCTCATTTCCTCCTTTGTTTAGTTTCTATTTCTTTAGCTTTTAATGTTGAAAATTACATGTGTTGATATGATAACACAAATGAGTAGCTAAACCCGTTCAATTTAGGGGTAATGAAGCTCTCTAACTTTATGTAATTTCAACATTTTTATGATTTATGATCTCTTTAGCTTGTGCTTCATGAAAGTGAATTTTGATGTAAGTTTATACAAGAGGGTTTGATAGCTTATATTGCTTATGCAAATGAGCTATTCTTATTCCACATAAACACAATTTACATCATCATTTGCTAATGGATTTTTGATTTTGAAAAGAAAGTAAAAACAAAATTTGATGATCTATCTTACTAATTACAATAGTAAATAGATCATACTTAAAATAGCTTTTTCTTTGGCTTCATTTTCATGAGAATTTATAAGTGGTATAATTGTTGTATTATAGTTTGATGGTTTGAGTTATGTTAATTAATAACATAAACAAACCATACTTATGATAAATGCAATTATTTCACTTGATTTCATAACTAGAGATCATAAATTATTTGTTTGTTGATTTACAAAAATATGAGAGTGGATTTGCCTCTAAATTGTTCTCTAGTCTAATAGTTTTTAAATCACATTTTAATTCTAGTTTTAGCTTTATTTTTGTAGTTAACAATTTCCTCTCACTTTGGTCTAATTTGATTGAATTGATTTTTAAAATCTAAAACAATACCCTACGGATCGACTCGTACTCACCACGTACTAAAATTGTACGCCGTGCGCTTGCAATTATTTTTTCAAAATTTATCGGCATTTTTCTAACTCGATAGAAAATTTGTCGTTAAACAAGTTTTTGGCGACGTTGCCAGGGAGTTTTTTTTATTTTCAGTTTCTATTCTTCGAATTATTATTTTTTGATTTTATTGTGTGTTGTTGTGTGTGTTAACTTGCATTTTAGAAAAATAAAAAAATTGTGCATTTGTGTGATTTTTGTTTGCATTTTTGTTGTTTGTGTGTTGTTATTGTTTTTTTAGTTGTTTGTTCATTTTCATTGCTAATAGAAAAAAAACATACACATTTTAATTCAAAAAAAAATCTTTTATTCCATTCCTTCTTTATCACATTATACATTGCTTTTACAAATTCTTTCACTATTGCATTGCATTTTCTTTTCACCATTCTCTGTTACAACTTGTTGCTTCTGTTCCTCCAACCCCTGTTTCATCACCACCTATCTACATAACCTCTGCTACTGATAAACTACAACCACCCATATCTCAACAATGCAACAGTGCCTTCATAAGTATACAAACACTACCCATGCAACCACTTGACATACCACCAAACACATCACATTTTTGTGCAACCGTGCACAGTATCTCACCACAGCCTCTCCATACAATACTCCAAGCATTTAATCAAAACTGTCTCTCAACATAATACTGTCAATTCACCCCTTCAGACCACAACTGCTGTGTCAAAAACATTCTGCCACCATTTTCAGTTCATCAACTTCTGCTAACACTAACAAACATCCACAACTCCATCATCATTCACCCAAACCAGTGCAATCAACCACACAAAAGACTTCCACAACATTACTGCAGTTCCAAACTTGCTTGCTTCATTCAATAAAACCAAACTCCAGCCGTTACACCTTCATCTTGCAAACAATTCTAAACTTGAACTACCAGCACCAATTTTCTGTCAAACTTCATCAAACTGTCAACATTTCACCATTTTACTGTCAACAACACTTCCCCCACCCATTATCATCTGCTACAAACTCATACCATTCAATTCAATACCCATATTTACTCCCTGCAAACTCCACTGACATCTACCATTCTTCATTTGCCAAACACCATCCCTTCAGATCATCTACATCCCCGCCTTCATACTATCGAATTTGTTTCACAGCAGCCCCCCACTATTACTGACCGTAAGACAAACTGACCACATCGACTGACCACAACTGACTACATCACAGAATAACAAAACATCCCACTACTTACTGCAACACTCCATACCACAATTCACCATCCACTTCACAATACAAACATCTGCCACACTGCTCCTTCCATTCTCAAACAAACCACCACTTCATTTACAACTGCAACTCCCACTTACATCACTTTCAGTCATAAAAAACTTCAATTACATACACATCCACTAACTCCTCTACAAATTACAACCTGACTGCGCCACCACTTCAAATTCTACTCAACCCCTTGACAGTTCACATCCCCCCAACACCTTTGTCAACAACAACACAGCGCAGCCTCACGACATCACACTGCCACCATCTTCTCAACCACTTCAAGCGACCAGAAACATCACTGCCACCTTACTGCTGTTCTACAAATCCAATAAACCCAATACCCACTGCATCCCAGTTCGACCAACTCCTCAAAATCGCGACCTCCTCCCCTCTCCAAATCCATCCACTGCGAACCCACAAGTGACCTCATCAACAACTCCATCCAACCAAGTCACCATCACTTCCCACAGTAACTTCAAACCCAAATTCCAAGACGCGAGGATGCGACCACCAACTCGAACCAAAATCCACCTCGCGAAATCCCCAAATTCATTCGTGAACCACCTTCGCATTTCCCAAATTTTTCGAATTTCCGAGCCATAACGTCCAAGTTAAAGCAGTCGAACCTAATTTCGTTCATCTCGAAAATTTCTTTCATTCATCTGAATATATATATATATCACTTAGAAAAGACGAAAGCAAGTTGTTTTTTTTTGTTTTTGTTCTACAGAAGTTCATTTTAGAAAGGAGATTAAGCATTTGGCATTTGTGTTAAAATGGGCCGGGTCCTTGAGTTCTAAAAGAAAAAAGAAAAAAAAATTGTGTGTGTTTAAAGTTTTTTAAGTTTCTTTCCCTTAGGTTTTCAGGGCATTGGATTCTCACCAATGTTTGGGTTGCGAAGCTTCGTTAGCTGCTTAGGAATAAGTCTTCCAAAAAAAAAAATTATTTGTTTGGAAATCTTTTGTTTTGTTTTGTTTCTTTTGATTTCAATAGTTTTTTATTTTCCTTTGTTTAGTTTCTCCTTTGATATATATATTAAAAAAATTGTATATATATCTTTGTTTTATTTTCAGGTTCCCAAAGTAGAAAATCGTAAAAAGAGAAGGCTCGCTTGCTAAAAAAAATTGCTTGCTTATAAAATAAAGCACACCTAAAAAATAAATTGCTAATAATCTGCACGCTCTGGTATCGTGCTTTCATCTCCAGTTTTATTTGAAATTGCATTGTTGGTTGCTTGCATTTGCATTTATAAAAAATAAATTCAAAATCCAAAAACAAAAACAAACTTCATTTTAGTTGCATTGTAAATTCACGTTTAATTTTTGTTTTGCATTCATCTCATCTTATTTTATTTTCTAAGGGCAATACCCTAATTAACATAAGGTGAGAGATTTCATCACCCTTTCCTTAGCCCACAAATCGCATTTCATCGTAGAATTTGACTAATAATAAAGGTTAGACATTGGACTTAAGGGTGTCACGAGCTCACTTAGGGCTTAATTGTATCTTCACAATTGTTTTCTTTGAACAATTTTATTTCTTAGTGACTAGGCTACGGCAGAGCAATAATCAGTTATAAATATTATGGTGATACGTAAATATTATACTGAATTGTTTCTCTGATGGTACTTAAACCTTCGGCTGCATTGCTACGGTGATTCGTGGTGCACCGATAACCCCTGCCCGTTACCTGGCTGAGAAATATTTTTATTGATTTAAGACAAAATGTGATTATACAATTTTGTGTTAGGAGCTACTAAGGACAAAAAACTATAATTAAGTCCTTTGCATCCATTTAGTTGCATTAGTTCATGCATATTTAAAAAAACAAAAAAAAAATCAAAAATCCAAAGTTCACAAAAAAAACTGTAAATTTTACTTAATTTTTTTTTATCCGAAAAAAAATCCTTTTAAATCTTTTCCTTTGAAAATTTTCAATCAAAAAAATATATATAATCTTTTCAAAAAAAATTTAAAATTCAAAAACAAAAACAAAAATCAAATTTCCATTTTCTAAAAACAAAAAAAAAACAAAAATCCTTTGGGTAAATAAAAAAAATACAAAAAGAAAAACATATAAAAAATTTGAAAAGCCAAAAAAATCAAACTTCTCCTTTGAAAATAAATTTCACTTGGTAAATAGTTTTCTTCCTTGCAAAAAAAACAAAAACAAAGACAAAAACAAATTTTCACTTCACTTTCCAAATCCTGTTTCATTCTCTAAACTCGATTCTAACTTCTTTCTTTTCTCGACTTTCATTTGTGCATGAGTAATTGGACTCGTGACACAACAACAAATCATTAGACTCGCGACTCAACAACTAATCGTTTAACTCGAACAGACGATCCTCCCGAAATGGCGAACGAGAACGCCCCTCTAACTCTTATGGATAGAATCTTTCCCGATAGAGTTTCTATTCCATCTTGCATCACGTTACCCGCCCCTACGGGTAACCATTTTGAAATTCACTCGAACCATATTGCCACACTTTCGAAATTTGGCAATTTCAAGCACGATGATCCATACATCTTTTTGACTAAATTCGAACATGTTTGCGCAACCATTAAACTCCAACAACTTTCCGATGACAAAATCAAACTTTGATTTATCTCATTCGCTCTTACTAATTACGCTGAAAAATGGTTGTATAGCTTACCATCGAACTCGATTAAAACTTGGGAAGAATTCGTAAAAGCTTTCTTAAAAATGCTACCCCTTGGAAAAAACGAGTAGAATCCGAAACGAAATTGTAAATTTTCATCAATTCAAGGGAGAACCATTCGGAAAATATTTTGAAATATTCAAAGAGCTTTTGATAAAATGTCCACACCATAACTTCAAAAAATGGACGATTTGCCAAATCTTATATGATGGACTCGAAAACAGCTCACGATCCATGCTCGAATCAGTGTGCCAAGGCAATTTTCTTGCCCAACATCACGATGATGCTTGGCAATTTCTTTAAAACCTCGCCGAAAAATCATCCCAATGGGAACGTTCGAACGAAAAATCAATTTACTTACGATCGAGTGCACACTCGATACGACCTTCTTTGGCTTTGGAAGCTAAGATCGACACAATGATTAAAAAATTCGATAACGTTTTCTCATCAAATCAAATGAACCAAGCTTCCCAACCGATGTGTTATAAATGCAACGATCCTAATCATATAGCCGATCAGTGTCCCAATTCTATCGAACAAATCAATGCTTTCAATAAAGCCAAAAATGACCCGTTTTCTCCAACGTACAACCCTGGTTGGAGAAATCATCCGAACTTTGCTTGGAACCAAAATAATCCCAACACGAATACGGTTCGTCCCAATTTTCAAGCAATTCCGAATAATGCTTCGAATCCTCCCTTTCAGCCCAACAATTTTCAACCAAACTTTGTGGGTCCGTCCCATAATCAACCGCAACAATCAAATTTTCAACCAAATGCTGCTCATCCTCCCCAAGACGATAAACGTTTAACTTCGCTTGAGAAAACTCTTGAAACGTTGGGTAAGGCAACTACTCAAAGCCTTCAATCAAACCGTAATTTGCAAAATTTATTGACTTCATATATGCAAAACACAAACCAATCGATTGCAAAACTTGAAATGCAAATGATTCGATTAGCCACGTCTGCAAGTGAACGCGAACGTGGAACATTCCCAAGCCAGCCCCTTCCAAATCCCAAAAATCAAAATGCAAATTCAAATCAAGCCCATGCCATTCAAGATAGCAATGTCACCCAATTAAATGCTATCACAACTTTACGTTCCGGTAAACAAATCGATAATCAAGTCGTTAACCCAAACGATTTATCGGAAACCTCTCTCAACACTTCTAAAACAACGAACGAATCTGAACAGAACGTGGAGCCAATCGTTGAATCGAATGCCAATCAAAATACTTCTCCTACTCGAGTAGACCCGCCTATCGAGTATCGTGTTCCATTTCCCCATCGTCTTCGACCAAAGAAACACTCGGACCAAATGGAAAAGATGTTGGAAATTTTTAAACAAGTCAAAGTTAACATTCCGCTTCTTGACATCGTTCAGCAAGTCCTAACGTACACAAAATTTCTTAAGTACTTGTGCACCCAAAAGCGACACACTCAAGTGCCCAAAAAAGTCTTCTTAGCCGCCAGTTTGAGCGAAGTTTGTCCCAATCCATGCCCGTCAAATACAAAGATCCTGGCTGCCCTACGATTTCGTGTACAATTGGAGACAAGACAGTTAACAAATGTTTGATAGACTTTAGGCGCAAGTGTTAACTTGATTCCATACTCCGTGTACGAACAATTAGGCTTAGGTGAGCTCAAACCCACAAAGGTCACGCTTCAATTCGTCGATCGTTCCATTAAGAAGCCCGTGAGAGAAATCGAGGACGTGCTCATTCGAGTAGGGCAATTCATATTCCCCGTTGATTTTATCGTTCTCGAAACACAACCCATGACAAATCCCGCGAGTCAAATTCCATTAATATTAGGCCAACCATTCGTAGCCACCTCAAATGCCTTAGTCAATTATCGTAACGGTTCGATGAAAATCTCTTTTGGGAACATGACTTTGGATCTTAATATTTTCAATCTTGAAAGCCAATCGAACGATCCTCGTGACCAAACGTTGGAAGTTAGTGCCACTTCGAAAACGAGACACTTGATCATAACGATGAACGCGGGACGAGTACGAAAAATTATTTCACGAAATTCCAAACAAGATTGAATACACTCTTCCCTTTGAACCGCTTCCAGTTGACTCCAAATCTCAACCCAATTCTTTGATCGAGCAACTCCCTATGTTGGACCTCAAACCACTTCCCGATCACCTTAAGTACGCATACTTGGGTGAAAACGAAACTTGTCCTGTCATCAATTCTAACAATCTTTCTCTTGACCAAGAAGCTTCTCTTCTCTCTATTCTTTCGAAAAATAGAGAAGCAATTGGGTGGTCCATCACCGATATTAAGTGAATTAGTCCCGCTCTTGTTCAACATCGCATCCATTTAATCAACGATGCCAAGCCTGTTCGTGACGCGCAACGAAAGCTTAATCCAAAAATGAAAGATGCGGTTCGTGATGAAATTCTTAAACTTCTTGACAATGGAATCATTTACCCAATCTCTGATAGTTCATGGGTTAGCCCAATTCACGTTGTCTTGAAAAAGTCTGGCTAACCGTTGTCAAGAACGATTCAAATGAACTTATTCCAACTCGTACTCAAACGGGTTGGCGTGTTTGCATTGACTATCGAAAACTAAATGCCGCAACACGAAAAGATCACTTCCCTCTTCCTTTCATTGACCAAATGCTCGAACGATTAGCCGGCCACGAATTCTACTACTTCCTTGATGGTTATTCCGGCTATAATCAAATTCCAATCGCTCCCGAAGATCAAGAGAAAACAACTTTCACATGTCCATTCGGTACCTTTGCTTATCGACATATGCCATTCGGACTTTGTAACGCTCCTGCTACTTTCCAACGATGCATGGTTGGCATTTCTTCTGACATGATTGAACGCTTTCTAGAAGTTTTTATGGACGATTTCTCTATCTTTGGCGATTCTTTTTCCCAATGTTTACATTATCTTGAGTTGGTTCTAAATCGATGCAAAGAAAAACATTTGACTTTGAATTGGGAAAAATGCCACTTTATGGTCAAACAAGGCATGGTCCTTGGACATATCATCTCAAATAAAGGCATTGAGGTAGATAAAGCGAAAATCGATGTCATTGCAAATCTACCCATTCCCAAATCTGTTAAGGACATTCGATCATTTCTAGGACACGCTGGCTTTTACCGACGCTTTGTGAAAGACTTTAGCAAAATCGCTCGTCCTTTGACGACTCTCCTCGGCAAAGACGTTCCATTCGATTTCAACTCTGAGTGTATCTCTTCTTTTGAACGTCTTGAGAACGAACTCATTTCTGCTCCAATCATTTGCACACCCAATTGGGATCTTCCTTTCGAAATCATGTGTGATGCTTCGAACTTTGCAGTTAGTGCTGTCTTAGGACAACGCATCAATAAAATCCTTCATGCCATTTACAATGCGAGTATGACTTTGAACGACGCTCAACTCAACTACACAACAACCGAAAAATAGCTTCTAGCTGTCATTTTTGCGCTCGAAAAGTTTCGACCTTACTTGATAAGTTCACACATTACTATGTACACGGACCACTCTGCGCTTCGATATCTCTTCACTAAAAAGGATGCTAAATCCCGTTTGATTCCTTGGATTTACTTCAAGAATTTGACCTTACAATAAAAGACAAAAAAGGATCTGATAATGTCATAGCCGATCACTTATCTCGTATTCCGAACGCACCATCTTCTTTGCCAATCAATGAAAAACTTCCCCGGTGAACAACTTCTTTCGATTTCTATTGATCCATGGTACGCTGATATAGTGAACTACTTAGTCACTAAAGAAACTCCCTTATCTTGGTCCAAACAGGACAAATGCAAATTCATATCCGAAGTGAAATATTTCTATTGGGACGATCCATACTTGTTCAAATATTGTCCCGACCAAATCATCCGACGTTGCATTCCGGATAATGAGATCAGGAGTGTTCTTTCGTTTTGCCACGATCAAGCGTGTGGTGGACATTTCGGTCCTCGAAAAACTGCGGAAAAGGTGCTTCAGTTTGGTTTCTATTGGCCTTCTCTTTTCAAAGACTCATTCGAATTTTGCAAAACTTGCGATCGATGTCAAATGCTTGGATGAATTTCTCGACGAGATACGATGCCTCTAAACCCCATTCTTACGATCGAAATCTTTGATGTTTGGGGTATCGACTTTATGGGACCTTTTCCCAATTCTTTTGGAAACTTGTTTATCCTTCTCGCTGTCGATTACATCTCAAAATGGGTCAAAGCCGTTCCTTGCAAAACCAACGACCATAGAATTGTTGTGAAATTTCTCAAAGAAAACATCTTTTCGAGGTTCGGCACACCTCGTACAATAATCAGTGATAACGGGACCCATTTTTGCAATCGATCTTTTGAAACTTTAATGAAAAAATACTCGATAACCCACAAGTTATCCACTCTGTATCATCCTCAAACTTGTGGGCAAGTTGAAGTTTCAAATCGTCAAATAAAACAAATCTTGGAGAAAACTATCAACAAAAATCGAAAAGATTGGTCTCAAAAATTAACCGACGCGCTTTGGGCTTACCGTACTGCTTTTAAAACTAACCTTGGGATGTCCCCATTTCGTTTAGTTTATGGTAAAGCTTGCCATTTACCCGTTGAAATCGAACACAAAGCGTTATGGGCAATAAAGAACTTAAACTTTGATCTTAAGAAAGCTGGCGAAAACCGAAAACTACAACTCAACGAACTAGAAGAACTTAGAAACGACGCGTATGAAAACGAGAAAATTTACAAAGAAAGAACCAAAGTTTTTCATGACAAGTCAATCCTAAGGAAAACGTTTTCGCCTAACCAGAAAGTTCTTTTATATGACTCAAGACTTCATTTATTCCCTGGAAAACTTAAATCAAGATGGACCGGACCATTTGTGGTACAAAATATTTTTCTACATGGTGCCGTAGAATTAGAAAACCCCAGAGATGGATCGATTTTCAAAGTCAACGGTCATCTTTTGAATCCTTTCTTGAAATTGCCATGTAACTAAGAGGAGGAGCTCATGATTCTTCATGAGCCAAGCTACGTCTAGTAAGAATGTTAACCCTCTTTTGTAAATATGTACATATTTTTCCCTGTTACACTCATTATATCATGCATTGACTATGAGGACACAGTCAAAATTAAGTGTGGGGAAGTCCCATTTTCATTTTTTTTAAAGTTTCATGGCATTTTTGAATTTTCATTTTCTATTAACTTAAAAAAAACCCAAAATTTCTAAATCTCAAAAATATTTTCCTTTTAGCATTTTGATTTATTTTTGAAGAAACACTCTAGGATAAGTATAAGTTTTGGTTAATAAATTGAAAATTTATTTGTCTTAACAAAAATAAAAATGAAGTTTGATTACAAATAACAATGGTTTAACTAGTATATAGGAAGGTTCATATGTGTTAATTATGAAGTATGTTCTAATTGAAAATCTTTGTTTAAAAAAGTGGTAAATTTAAAGTAAAGGATATAACATTTTTATCTTCTAAGTAAATGGTGCTAAGATGATTTTGCAAAACTCTCTCTTTATAAAAAAAACAGAAAAAAAACACAAATATATATATATATAACATTTGTATATATGTATATATTTTTAACACCTAGAGTCATGTGTTCACACTTGTGTGTTCACTCGCCATGCTCTGTACCCTTCTCACATAAGCCCGAAAGGCAGTGCACAATCGGTATATCTGGCCTCAGTTTATCTGAGTTAGGTGTGTGTATAAAAATTATTTTACTAATAACTCCTACAGTCAATAAGTGTTCACACTTGTATGTTCACTCGCCACGCTCTGTATTCCCCACACATCAGTCCGCAAGGCAGTGCATGGGTAATATATCTAGCCTCAGTTTACCTGAGTTAGGCATATGTAAATATTAATAAAATTTTCAAATAAGAGAGAGTAAGCAATTGAAATCTAAGCACTATTTTTACTTGTTTGATTTAACTTGTTATTGAAAAGAAATGAGAATACCACTTTGACAAACTTTGATAATCAACTAAGGATCCATTTCATAATTACATTGTGTTATCAACCGAAACAACTAGCCAAACTATGGTCTATCTATTATGACAACTTGATTTTTATTGGAAATTTTGACAAGTAAATGACTTAAATTTTGAAGTTAATGACCAAAACATATATTTAACTTATTTGTGTCGATTTAAAAGTAAATCATTCATTGTAAATATTTTCAAAAACTCGCATTCATCTCATTGTAAATAAATCTTGCATTTTGTAAATATTTTCACTTTGCATTCGTATTTTGTGGGTAGTATCCGCTGAAAACCCTCACGAAACAACACTCGTCCTACAGGGGACACCCAAAGGTTTAACGGCTTATTGCATACGCTCAATGCAATCGTGCTCCCTACGAAAACGGATTTATCTCAGTTTTCCTTTATTCGAGGACGAATAAAAAGATAATTGTGGGGGTATTTGATGTGCACGTAAATGTGCATATATTTACATCCATATTTTATCTCTTTTTATTTAAATAAATATCATATTTGAGCATTTTAACATGTTTAAAACCAAAATTCAATTATTTTCAAATCATCATATATTCATCTTCATTCAAGGGCAAAATGGTCATTTTTGTGCATGTGTCAATTTGAGAATTTTTACTTGGACATTTTTTATGATTTTTATAGGAAATGTTGATGCATATGGAAGAGAGATTCATGAAGATATATGCATGCACAAGGGAATACAAAGGAATGAAGAGGAAATTATTCAAGTTCATGATCATGGAGGACCCCACCCACTTACCTAAAGCTACAATTAGAAGCTAAAGGACAACTAAGTGGAGGTTAAAGCTTCATGCATATTAAATGATGGATTAATTAGTGGCTAATGGTTACTTGGTGGCCATACTTCCTAAAGGGCATTTTGGGAAGCACCCTAAAAATGGAATTAGGGTTTTATGGATGTATAAATTGCCCTTTTATGTACATG
Source organism: Allium fistulosum (assembly GCA_030737815.1). Lineage (NCBI taxonomy): Eukaryota > Viridiplantae > Streptophyta > Magnoliopsida > Asparagales > Amaryllidaceae > Allium > Allium fistulosum. The sequence goes on from CM060905.1 coordinate 1,100,422,432, forward strand.
TAAATATCTTCTACTCTTTGAAATTAGTTAGGAAATAAAAATGAAAGTTGTAAGCTCTATGTTGAATGAAATAAAAATGGCTTCCTAGCCTCTTTCTCTTCTCTTTTCTACTTGTGTTTATTTACTTTTATGTTCATTTTTACTTCTATGCTCTTTTCTTTCCTTTGTTAGTAGATTAGATTTACATTCATGCGAGTAGTGTAGTTTTGTTTTATTTCCTTTATGCAAGTAGCTTAATAGTTAATCTCATTTCCTCCTTTGTTTAGTTTCTATTTCTTTAGCTTTTAATGTTGAAAATTACATGTGTTGATATGATAACACAAATGAGTAGCTAAACCCGTTCAATTTAGGGGTAATGAAGCTCTCTAACTTTATGTAATTTCAACATTTTTATAATTTATGATCTCTTTAGCTTGTGCTTCATGAAAGTGAATTTTGATGTAAGTTTATACAAGAGGGTTTGATAGCTTATATTGCTTATGCAAATGAGCTATTCTTATTCAACATAAACACAATTTACATCATCATTTGCTAATGGATTTTTGATTTTGAAAAGAAAGTAAAAACAAAATTTGATGATCTATCTTACTAATTACAATAGTAAATAGATCATACTTAAAATAGCTTTTTCTTTGGCTTCATTTTCATGAGAATTTATAAGTGGTATAATTGTTGTATTATAGTTTGATGGTTTGAGTTATGTTAATTAATAACATAAACAAACCATACTTATGATAAATGCAACAATTATTTCACTTGATTTCATAACTAGAGATCATAAATTATTTGTTTGTTGATTTACAAAAATATGAGAGTGGATTTGCCTCTAAATTGTTCTCTAGTCTAATAGATTTTAAATCACATTTTAATTCTAGTTTTAGCTTCATTTTTGTAGTTAACAATTTCCTCTCACTTTGGTCTAATTTGATTGAATTGATTTTTAAAATCTAAAACAATTCCTTGCAGATCGACCCATACTCACCATGTACTAAAATTGTACGACGTGCGCTTGCGGTTATTTTTTCAAAATTTATCGGCATTTTTTTAACTCGATAGAAAATTTGTCGTTAAACATTAATTTCAATTTGTGCCGCATCACTGCTTGGGGATGGACGTTTAAGTTGATGTGTTGCAGTTTCGATTTGAGATGAATATTGAGGTTGCAAGTCGGTTCCTATAATTTAGATTTTGTTCCAATGTCGGTTTGCGGCTCAGTCCAGGGTTGTAAGGGTTGCTTAGTTTAAGATGGGTTTGGATGACGTGACCTGACTTCCCATTGGTGCATTATGAGGATTACGCTTCTCGTCGGTGCAGTATGAGGTTTATGCTTCCAGAGTATGCCGGCGTAGTTTGATTGCCACAAACTCGATTTTAATAGGGATGTAATTGGCTGACTTTGCATATTGGAGTGGACTTTCCTATTAGAATTGGAGCAGTTTACAAGCACGGTTTAGGAATGAAATTCCAGAGACCTACCACAGACGTCTGTGAAATTCCCACAGACATCTGTGGCCGTCAAAATTCTGGAATGGGCTATTTGTTATGTGGATTTCTGATTTATCGATTTTTGACTATCTGTATAGTTATTGTCAATCAACACCAACTTTGATGATTTCTTTTCTGGATTTTTAGTGTTTCCATTTGATGGATTTGAAATCGATTTCCATGGTTTTGATTCATGTTATTGAAATGTGGATTTTATGATAGATTGTCTTTACGATCGTTTCTATGATTTGTCACTTTAAATACAAGGTTTTATACTAGTAATAAATACTAAAACTCATTCAAAAAATGATTTCAACACTACTTTTGATACAGAGCTCAATTTTAAAACCGTTTTCCAATCTATTAATATATACAAACCTTTACCTCATTCAGATGAGAATTCCAATTAAACGACTTAGTAAAACAAGTGGTATGGAACGCTTGCGTTCACTTCGTTGGTTAATTATAGGACTTGTTCGATTAAAAACTCGTGACAATTTTCAAGTGGAAATCTACAATTTGTTCATAAATATTTAAGTTAAGCCGGTGGTTATGGAACATTAAGCTAAACTCATTTATTTACTAGCTTAGTGTAATTTACACTTATTGATCAATGATGATCATTTTATGATTTAGACTTGCGATGAGCAATGTCTCTTTGTCCATGTGGGGGACTGTACCCCGTTCTGTGGTGCTTTGGCTCATTTTTATGAGGTAGCGACCCATGGTCTTTTGACCGTTCGTGGAGCTTCGGCTCATTTTTATGGGTTAGCAACCCATAGGATAGCGTTCCATTTGTGATACACGTGTTGGTGAGTTTCCATGCTCCCGTTTATGATAGGCCTTCCCCCCTTTGTGTTTTTTGGATTTCTAGTTATTAATTTCTGGAATATGTGTTTCACCAATTATTGTGATTTGCTTTGATAAGCTTTGTAAATATTTGTGATTCGGTGAATAAAAATAAAGAATATGATATTCTTTTTGGGTGTTTGAGAAAACTTGAGATGATGTATGATTTTTATTGTTATCATATATATTTGTCACATCTCTTATCCTATCTCATCTTACATGATAATTATAGCTAGACTGATCCGTTTATTATTTTTCAACTTAAATAATACTCGGATCAGACCGAGGTGTTTCAGGTGCTCTCACTTGACTTCTTAGCAGGGACTAGCTTCCGACTTTTGGCTAACTACTTTAGCTTAGTATTTTTTATCTTTCATGTATCTGAGATAGAGACTCTTTGATGTATACATATTCTTTTGTGTAGTACATGTACCTATACTTTTATGATGTAGTGGATCTTATATGACCACTACTAAGATGTTCACTTTTATATATTATATTCATATTTGTTTCCGCCTTAGTGATATGAATATATGTGCCTGATTTTATGTTATGATTATTTTATATTATTTCCGAATGGCATTTAGCCACTGTGTAGTAGATTAGAGTTTGAATTGGATATGTCATATTTCCTCTTGAAATGAAATGCGTGACATACCATTTGACATATCGGTACTCGCTCAAATCAATTATATAGTTGATCGCTCCTCAACAGCCTTATTCTTCGCACTAGCCGATGGCATTACCCTGTAGTGTCCTTGGTTAGTGTAAGTATAGAGGTGGGGCATCACGGCTTGGTATCGGAGCCAAACTTCGGAATGATATAGGATATTATGACAAGGATCATTGTCCTAAGTCTCTTAGTAATCATGCCTTAGGATTTAATTCGAGTCTTAGGATCCGTCATGTCCTTTCTTATTTTATGATGCCTTGTCTTATCAATCAAGCTTATTTGAATTCATTCTGAGAATAATTTTTTTCCTCTTCTTTCTTTTTGTTTAAGAAGAATAATGGTTAGAACAGGCCATCCTAGCACTGGTCGATCCAGTGATTGTAACGTATCGGATTTTTCGCGTTCGAAAATCGACACTCGTACTTCACTTGTACTCAAAATGCCGCAGATTCGACCGTTCAAATCCGATTCGCCGGAGCTTATAACACCATTAATTCTAATCTTTATTATTATCATTTCTTATTAAACCATTTATTTGAGATTTAAATTCAAATCAAACATATACATATTTAGATTTTAATTGATTTAACATAGAATTTATTTGAATGCGGGGAAACTCGTTTCAATTTACAATAAATATTACAAATTTAATTCAAAAATTAAATTTAATTATCAATTTAAATATATAAATTTCGGGGTCGTTACAGTGATCCTCCTCAGGATGGCGTATTCATGTCTACTCAATAGCTTTTAGATCTTGTAAAGAATGCCCAAGCTGCCGGTCTCATTCCTGAGCCTACTTATCCTAAATCTGGGCTTGCACGCTTGTGCAGTGATTACACCCATTTGGGTGGAAAGCCATTCAAAGGTTCCGAAAGTGTTATGGAAGTCCAGGCTTGGCTTAGAACATATGATTGCATCTTTTCTCGCATGAATCTTTTGGATTTACATCGAGTCCAAGTGGCTTCTAGCATGCTTCAGGAGAGAGTATTATATTGGTATGAGCTTTTGATTTCGGAAATTGTAGAAGTGGATCTTACTTGGGAGCAATTCCGAGAACGGTTCGAGTTAAAGTTTGTGCCTAAAGCAGAAAAGGTAACTTTAGCTCGACGCTTTATTGATCTTATTTAGGGTGAATCTTCTGTGACAGATTATGTCGCATATTTTGAATCCCTCTCTAAATATGGGGTCGAGTATATAAATACCCTTTTGAAGAAGAATCAAAGGTTTATCTATGGTTTGAATAAGAATCTCAAAAAGGCTTTACTTCTGAAACTAGAAGTGCCTTTCGATCAGCTTGTAGATATCGCTCTTCGACTTGAAGAGGCGGATAAGAAAAGTGATGGTGATGTTGGAGGTGCCAAAAAGAACTTCAACAACAACAATAAGAGGCATCTCGATAGTAAGTTCAAAAGCCCTAATCCCAACAAGAAAGGGAAGCAAGCAACTTCGGTAGCAAAGACTCCTACCCCTGGTCGTGGAGAATGCTACAATTGTGGTTCTAAGGACCACTATGCAAATAAGTGTCCAAGGTCCCTTACTTGCCGCTATTGTAAAAGTTCAGGTCATCCTATATCTTCATGTCCCAAACTTCAAAACAAGAAAGAGGGAAAGCTGAATGTTGTGCAAGCTTCTAGTAGTTCTTCTCTTGGTCAAGGTATTTCTCATTCTGTCCTTGATGGCTTTATTATGTTTTGTGATCATCCTATTCGAATTCTTTTTGATACGGGTGCATCTCATTCTTTTGTATCAAAAGAACTTGTGGATACTTTGTCTTTAAATGTTATAGGCTTGATGACTTCACTAAGAATTGCGAATCCGGTTGGTGGATCCGCAACACTCAGTTTATTTTGTAAGGATGTTGAGATTATTTTATGTGATTATGCTTTCCGTGCCATCTGCATGTTATGCATTATCTAGGTTTTGGAATGATTTTGTGAATAGATTGGCTTAATCGATATGAAACCCATATCCTATGTCCCGAGAGGACTATCCATCTTCAACATCCCTAATCTGTTAAGCAGATTTCTATTGTTCTTAATAATTTTGATTCCAATTTGGTGGCATCTTTATATTCTTTAAACCCGCATGATGATGATAATGATGATGAGAAAGTTTGTATTTCCCTCATTCACGTTGTTCGTGAATTTTCTGAAATCTTTGAGCCTATTTTAGGATTGCCACCTAAGCGAGCAATTGAGTTCAGAATTAATTTAATCCCTGGAGCTCTACCTATCACTCGTCCTCCTTATCGTATGTCCAATAAGGAAAATATGGAGATGCGTAAACAATTATCCGAGTTGGAAGCAAAACAGTTCATTCATTCTAGTTCCTCTCCTTGGGGAGCTTCAGCTATCTTTGTAAAGAAATCCGATGGTACACTCAGACTTTGCATTGACTACCGCAAGCTTAATGATCTTACCTTTACGAATAAATATCCCTTGCCTCGGATTAATGTTCTATTCGATTAACTTTACGGTGCTAGAGTCTTTTCATAGTTAGACTTAACAACCGATTTTCATCAGCTTCGAATTGCAGAGGATGGTATTCCTTTGACATCATTCCATACTCGTTATGGATCTTATGAATGGCTTGTTATGCCATTTGGTTTAACGAATGCTCCAGCTTATTTCGTTGACCTTGTGAGTCGAATTTTCGAAGACTTCTTCGATCGATTTGTTCTTATCTTTATAAATGATATTCTTGTTTATTCTAAAATCGAGGAAGAGCATAAAAAACATCTTCGAATTGTGTTGGAAACTCTTATGAGCAATCAATTGAAAGCAAAATTTTCTAAGTGCCATTTTTGGCAATCTCATGTGAAATTTTTAGGACATATTATTTCTGAATCCAGAATTTCCGTGGATCCTTCAAAGATTGAGGCGATTCAAAACTGGAAGAGACCGGAGAGTGTAACGGAAAATTGTAGTTCTTTTGGATTGGTGGGCTATTACCGTCGATTCATAAAATACTTTTCTAAAATTTCCTTACCTCTTACTAGTTTGACAAAGAAGGGAGTCGAGTACATTTGGTCAGACCAATGTAAAGCTGCTTTTCAGAAATTAAAAGAACTCCTTTCTGATGCTCCTATTCTTGTGATTCCCGAAGGGAACCAAGACTTGATTATTTATACTGATGCTAGTCGTATTGGTTTGGGAGACGTTCTCAAACAAAGGGAACGTGTTATCGCTTATGATTCTAGGCAGTTAAGGCCTACCAAGACTAGATATGCCACTCATGATTTAGAGCTCGCAGCCATTATTTTCGCTCTTAGAATTTGGCGTCATTATCTTTTGGGAGAGAAATTTGTTCTCTACACCGATCATAAATCTTTAAAGTATTTATTCTCTCAAAAGGAACTTAATTTGCGTCGATAACGTTGGCTCGAATTTCTTACAACTTATGATCTTGATATTCTTTATACTCCCGAAAAGGGAAATCGTGTTGCCGATGCCCTTAGTCATAAGCAACAAGTGGTTGTTTCCATGATGATATCTGAATGGAATGATCATGAGACTTTGTCCACTGGTGAGATTCGAGATCGTGAATCCGATTCATGTTCATCTCTTGTTTTATGTAGCCTTGAGGCTCATCCTTCCCTTTTACACTGCATCCTTGAAGCACAAAAGCACGGCCCCGAATTGGCTCATCCTAGCCAAAGTTGTAGAGATAAAAATAATATTGATGGTTTGAAAGACTTTGAAATCAATGCTCGTGGTGGCATTCGAAAATTTGGTAGACTTATTGCGCCAAATATTAGTTATCCCCGTAAAGACATTTTAGAAGATTGTCATCGTTCTAAATTTACAATTCATCCCGGTAGTAGTAAAATGTATGCGGACATGAAGCGACTTTATTATTGGGATGGAATGAATCTGATATTGCTAACTTTATTAAGCGTTGCATGACTTGCCAACTCGTAAAGGCCGAGCATCAGAGGCCCGATAGGTTATTGCAACCTTTAGACATTCCTGTCTGGAAGTGGGATCAAGTTTCCATGGACTTTATCGATGGTCTTCCCCGTTCTCGTTTAGGTCATGATAGTTTATGGATGATTGTAGACAGACTTACAAAATCCACCCATTTTCTTCCTGTTCGGTCCAGCCGAACCGTACCTCTTTTGGCTAAACTCTATGTTAAAGAAATTGTTAAAATGCATGGAGTTCCTACTTCTATTATAGCGATCGTGATCCATTATTTACTAGTGGATTTTGGAAGGGTCTTCAAAAAGCTTTGGGAACGAAGCTTAATTTTAGCACTGCTTATCATCCTCAGCCCGATGGACAAACGGAGCATGTGAATCAAACTCTTGAAGATATCCTTCGTGCATGTGTTCTTGATTTTGGTGGAAGTTGGGAAGATCATATTTCCCTTGTTGAGTTTTATTACAATAACAGCTTCCAATCTAGTATTGGTATGGCACCTTTCGAGGCACTCTACGGAATTCCATCCCGATCTTCTTCGTGTTGGCTTGAAACCGGTGAGAAGCTGGTTTTAGGTCCAGATTTTATTCGTGATGCCACAGAAATCATCGACCTTATTCGTCATAGGATGACAGAAGCTTAGAGTAGACAAAAATCCTATATCGATAACCGAAGAAGGAATTTGGAATTTTCCGTGGGAGATTTGGTATTCAATCGTGTGACACCCCACCTCTATACTCACACTAGCCAAGGATACTACGGGGTAATGTCGTTGACTAGCATGAAGAATAAGGCTGTTGAGGAGTGACCATCTGTGTAATTGCTTTGTGAGAGTACCGATGTGTCAGATAATATGACTTTTATTTCATTTCAAGAGGAAATCCAACATATCAAATACAAACTCAAAGCTACTACACAGTGGTTGTGTGGGCTTCGGAAACAAATATAGAAATAAGCATAACACAAATCAGTCACAGATATTCATATCACAAAGGCGGAAACAGATATGAATATAACACATAGAAGTGTACATCAAAGTAGTGGTCATACAAGATCCACTACATCACAAAAGAATAGGTACAAGTGCAAGACAAAAGAATAAGTATACATTAAAGAGTCTCTATCTCGAATGTATAATAACAAAAACTACTAAGCTAAAGTAGTTAGCCAAAAGTCAGGTGACGAACCCTGATAAGAAGTCAAGCAGAAGCACCTGAAATACCTCGGTCTGACCCGAGTATTATTTAAGAAGAAAATAATAAACGGATCAGTCTAGCTATAAATATCATATAAAATGAGATAGGATAAGAGATATGACAAAAGCGTATGATAACAAAAATGCCATACTATGACAAGTATACATAAGGTAACAACAAAAATCATACAATATCTCAAATATTCTCAAACACTAAAAAGAATGTCATATTCTTTAAATTATTCACCTAAACACAAATATTAACAAAACATATCAATGCCAATCGTAAAAATCGGTGAAACACAAATTCTAGAAATCATAAACTAGAAATCCAGAAATCAAAAAAAGGGGAAGGCCTATCACAAACGGGAGCATGAAAACTCACTAACACGTGTGTCACAAACGGAACGTTATTCCATGGTCGCTAACCAACAAGTTTGAGCCGAAGCTCCACAATCGGCCTGAAGACCATGGGTTGCTACCCCACCAAATTGAACCGAAGCTCCACAATCGGGGTTTTTTAGTCCCCCACACAAACAAAGAGACATCGCACATTGCTAGTCAAAATCACAAAATTATCATCAATGATCGACAAGTGTAAATTACACTAAGCTAGTAAATAAATGAGTTAGGCTTCATGTCCCATAACCACTAGCTTAACTTAAATATTTACGAACAGATTGTAGACTTCCACTCGAAAATCAGTGTAAATTACACTAAGCTAGTAAATAAATGAGTTAGGCTTCATGTCCCATAACCACTAGCTTAACTTAAATATTTACGAACGGATTGTAGATTTCCACTCGAAAATTGTCACGAGAGTTCAATCGAACAAGTCCAAGAATTAACTGACGAAGTAAACGCAAGCGTTTCATACCAGTTGTTTTGCTAAGCCGTTTAATTAGATTTCTCATACGAATGAGGTAAAGGTTTGTATATACTAATAGATTGGAAAACGGTTTTAAAAGCGAGCTTTATATTTAAATAGTGTCAAAATCGTTTTAATGGAAGAGTTTTAGTATATACTACTAGTATCGAAACCTTTGTATTTTAAAGTGACAAATCACAAAATGATTGTAAAAACAATCAATCGCCAAAAATTCACATTCGAAGACGTGAATCAAAACCATAGAAATCGATACCAAACCCATCAAATGGATATTCCCAAAAATCCAAAGAAAGAAGTCATCAAAGTCGATAATAAGTGATAACAACTAACCGGATCAACAAAAATCGATTAAAATCGGAAATCCACTAAAAACGCTAAAATAGGCTAAATGAACAGTTCCAGACGTTTGGGTTTCATCCAGACGTCTGGATTTAGGTTTTGGAAATTTTCAGAAACCTTCCAGACGTTTTGGTAGACTTTCCCAAACGTTTGATAGACTTCCCAGATGTCTGGTTGGTTTGGACCAGACGTCTGGTTCCAGTTTCTGCCTTTTTTTCCTGCATTTTTTTATTTTTTCTCCAGGGACCATAACCAAATGTCTGGACTTGAGCAACCAGACATCTGGTCGCCTGGACTGGGCAACAATTTGCCTAGGCCATGATGGCCAAAACAATTCGGGAGCGATCGGACGAGCAACGAAGACTAGGGATTTATGCCAAGCGACAACCCAGCCTTATAGGCTCTTCGATACACTCCAAATATCATGTCCAAACATCCATAGTAGGATTTTCATAAAACTGGACTTCAAAAACCCAAAATTGGAAATTCACCAAATCAATTCAAATCAAAAGCAATGAACATGAATATATGTTAGGAATTCAAACCTAACAACAATGAAAGTTATAGACGTAGATGTGAGTTCAAAAACTCACCTTTAAACCCAAAAACAACGAATGAGAAGCTCAAAAACAAAGGAAAGATCAACTACTCTTCAACTTCAACTCGAGAAGCACCAATCTAAGATCATAGACAAATATTTCCTAAATTAGGTTGTAGGAAATTTCTGAAATTAAAGATAGATTGAGATGGAGAAGGTGAAGAGGATGCTTACCTAAGCTTCTCTTTGATTTTAGAGAAAGAACTTGAATTTCCTAATCAAACTAGGGTTTAGGAATTTTAATTTCCCATTCTTTCCCCCATTTTTCTTTATGTTGAAAGTGTTAGGAAATGGAATGAATGAATGAAGAGGAAAGGGGTGGATTTAGGGTATTATATTGGGTTAGTGGGCTGAAACCCAAACCCAAAGCCCAAAATAGAAAAATAGCAAAATTCTACTCAACTCCAAACATACCGATGTTTATACTCAAAAAAGTTGTAAATGCCATTTTGGACTCAATGGAAGTGGTCTCGAGTCCTAATTAGACTGTTTACAAAAAGTAACATTTCGGACATTAATCTGATTAACGATGCTATATTTAAATAAATCATTTAAATATATTATCGTAAAAATATGCGGGTTGTTACAGACTCCCCTCCTTAAAGAAATTGCGTCCTCGTAATACTTAAGAAGAAAATAAAAAGTAACAACCATACTAAGGCATAACAATACAAAAGAAGAAATTTTGAAATGAGAAGTTCACCTTAAGGAGCACGAGAGAGTAAGTCCAGATGTGTTCGCTCGATGAATTCTCTGGATTCCCAAGAGAAATCCTTAGGATTTGAGGACCATTGAACTTTCACAAGCGGAACATCTTTATTTCGAAGGCGTTTAACCTCCATAGCAGTGATACGAATAGGATGTTGCTCATAAGTCAAATTAGGTGAAACCTCAATTTCTTCAATTACACTAGACTCAAGAATAGAATCGGGATCCCTAAGGCATTTCCGTAGTTGAGAAACGTGGAACACGCCATGAATAGCAGAAAATTAAGCCGGTAATAAAAGGCGATAAGACACGAAACCAATGCGTTCAGTGATGGGAAATGGGCCAATATATCGAGGTGCTAACTTTCCCGATTGACTGAAACGCACAACACCCTTCATAGGTGAAACACAAATAAAATCTAGACCTAAAACCAGCTTCTCACCGGCTTCAAGCCAACACGAAGGAGATCTTCAAGAGTTTGATTCACACGCTCTATTTGTCCATCGGATTGAGGACGATAAGCGGTGCTAAAAGAGAAGGATGAGCCTCAAGTCTACATAAAACAAGAGATGAACATGAATTGGGTTCACGATCTCGAATCTCACAAGTGGATAAAGTCTCAAGATCATTCCATTTGGATATCATCATAGAAACAACCACTTGTTGCTTACGACTAAGGGCATCGGCAACACGATTTCCCTTTCTGGAAGTATAGAGAATATCAAGATCATAAGATGCAAGGAATTCGAGCCAACGTTGTTGACGCAAATTGAGTTCCTTTTGAGAAAATAAATACTTCAAAGATTTATGATCGGTGTAGAGAACAAATTTCTCTCCCAAAAGATAATGAAGCCAAATTCTAAGAGCGAAAACAATGGCTGTGAGCTCTAGATCATGAGTGGCATATCTAGTCTCGGCGGGCTTTAATTGTCAAGAAGCATATGTGACAACACGTTCCCTTTTGCATGAGAACGGCATTCAAACCAATACGACTAGCATCGGTATAAACAATCAAGTCTTGGTTCCCTTTGGGAATCACAAGAATAGAAGCATCGGAAAGGAATTCTTTTAAATGATCCTCTTTCCCGAAAAGCTAAGACATTCAAAATTATAATTAACTTTGTGTAATCATATTTTTAGAAAAAATTACTTTTTACAAGTCAATTTACTGTGTCTGACTATCTCATCATAGCGTTTAGGAGATTCCTATTGTTAACGTTGATCAGGCGCATCGACCAGAATTCTTAAAGCACTCAATGGGAAAAACAACACAAAATCATCTTCTATATGATAAACATGTCTCTTAAAAATTTTACGAATATTCTTTGCTCGTTTTAAGAACAAAATCCAATTATACTTATAAACAACTTATTAAAAAGATTTGCAAATTTTAAATTGTTGTTTTCATCCATAATCAATAAATACAAGGACGGTCTTATTGAGATATTCGTAGAATACTCGATTCATAAGATGGATGAAATAAGCTAGACAAACTGAATGACATCATGAGTTACTCATAAGAATCATAACGAGTGTGGAATTCGGTAAGTGGAATGCTACCCTCCGCAACTCGTAGCTGATGAAAACCGGTGGCAAGGTCGAGCTGAAAAGACCTTAGCACCACTCAATAGATTGCTTAGGTGGTAATCCTAAGACAAGCTCAAATATACCGGAAAATTCACAAACTACCTGAATGAGAGAAATAACATTTTCCTCATCATGTGGGTTTAAAGAATAAAATGATGCCACCGAATTTGGAATCAAAATCATCAAGGAAAATAGAAATCTGCTTAACAGATTGAGGATGTTGAAGATGGATAGTCCTCTCGGGACATAGGATATGGGCTTCATATCGATTAAGCCAATCCATTCCCAAAAATCATTCCGGAACCTAAGTAGCAATTGGATCGGAAAGCATAATCACATAAAATAATCTCGACTTCTCCACAAAGTAAATTGAGTGTTGCGGATCCACCAATCGGATTCGCAATTCTCAATGAAGTCATCAAGCCCATAATATTTAAAGAAAAAGTAACAACAGGTTCTTTCGATATAAAAGAGTGAGATGCACTCGAATCAAAAGAAATTCGAATAGGATAATCATGAAAAAAATAATGTCATCAAGGATTGAATGAAAAATACCTTGACCAAGAGAAGTGTTACTAGGGGCTTGCACAACATTTAGCTTTCCCTCCTTCTTGCTTTGAAGTATGGTACACGCAGATATATGATGACTCAAACTCTTGCAATAACGACAATAAAGGGGTTTCGGACACTCATTTGCATAGTGGTCCATAGAACCATAATTGTAGCATTGTCCACGACTAGAGGTAGGAGTACTTGCTACCGAAGTTTCTTGATTCCCTTTCTTGTTGGGATTGGGGCCTTTGAACTTAATAGGCCTCTTCATGTTATTGTTGAAGTTTGGTTTGGCACCCACAACTTCAACATCACTTTCTTTATCGGCCTCTTCAAGTCGAAGAGCGATATCTACAAGCTGATCGAAAGAAACTTCTAGTTTCATAAGTAAAGGCTTTTTGAGGTTCTTATTCAACCCATAGACAAACCTCTGATTTTTCTTCAATGGGGTATTAATATACTCGACCCCATATTTAGAGAGAGATTCAAAAGATGCGACATAATCCGTCACAGAAGATTCACCTTGAACAAGGTCAATAAAGCGTCGGGCTAAAGTTACTTTTTCAGCCTCCGGCACAAACTTCAATTTGAATCTTTCCCGGAATTGCTCCCAAGTAAGATCTGCTTCGATAATCTCAGAAACCAAAAGCTCATACCAATCTAATGCTCTCTCCTGGAGCATGCTAGAAGACACTTGGACTTGATGTAGATCAGTAAGATTCATGCAGGAAAAGATGCAATCGCATGTTCTAAGCCAAGCTTGGATTTCTATAACGCTTTCGAACCCTTGAATGGATTTCCACCCAAATCGGTATAATCTTTGCACAAGCGTGCAAACCCAGATTTAGGATGAATAGGCTTTGGAATGGGGCCGACACCTTGAGCATTCTTCACAAGATCTAAGAACTGCTGGGTAGACATAAATACTCCATCCTGAGGAGTAGCACTGGATTGACCAGCGCGGGGACGGCCTGGTCTAACCATTTCTCTTCTTTAAGAAAGAAAGAAAGAAGAGGAAAAAGGTTGTACACAGAATGAATATCAAACAAACTTGATTGATAAAATAAGGCATCATAATAGAAAATAGGATAGAACAGGTCCTAAGACTCGGAAAAATCCTAAGGCACGACTCCTAAGAAAGACTTAGGACAATGATCCTTGCTAGATAATTCTACATTGTTTCGAAGTTTGGCTCCGATACCAAGATGTGATGCCCCACCTCTATACTCAGACTAGCCAAGGACACTATGGGGTAATGCCGTCACCTAGCACGAAGAATAAGGCTATTGAGGAGCGACCATCTGTGTAATTGCTTTGTGCGAGTACTGATATCTCAGATAATATGACTTGCATTTCATTTCAAGAGAAAATCCGACATATCAAATACAAACTCAAAGCTACTACACAGTGGCTGTGTGGGCTTCGGAAACAAATATAGAAATAAGCATAACACAAATCAGTCACAGATATTCATATCACAAAGGCAGAAACAGATATGAATATAACACATAGAAGTGTACATCAAAGTAGTGGTCATACAAGATCCACTACATCACAAAAGAATAGGTACAAGTGCAAGACAAAAGAATAAGTATACATCAAGGAGTCTCTATCTCGAATGTATAATAACAAAAACTACTAAGCTAAAGTAGTTAGCCAAAAGTCAGGTGACGAACCCTGATAAGAAGTCAAGCAGAAGCACCTGAAATACCTCGGTCTAACCCGAGTATTATTTAAGAAGAAAATAATAAACGAATCAGTCTAGCTATAAATATCATATAAAATGAGATAGGATAAGAGATATGACAAAAACGTATGATAACAAAAATGCCATACTATGACAAGTATACATAAGATAACAACAAAAATCATACAATATCTCAAATATTCTCAAACACTAAAAAGAATGTCATATTCTTTAAATTATTCACCAAAACACAAATATTGACAAAACATATCAATGCCAATCGCAAAAATCGGTGAAACACAAATTCTAGAAATCATCAACTAGAAATCCAGAAATCACAAAAAGGGGAAGGCCTATCATAAACGGGAGCATGAAAACTCACCAACACGTGTGTCACAAACGGAACGCTATTCCATGGTCGCTAACCATCAAGTTTGAGCCGAAGCTCCACAATCGGCCCGAAGACCATGGGTCGCTACCCCACCAAATTGAACCGAAGCTCCACAATCTGGGTTTTTTTTAGTCCCCCACACAAATAAAGAGACATCGCACATCGCTAGTCTAAATCACAAAATGATCATCAATGATCGACAAGTGTAAATTACACTAAGCTAGTAAATAAATGAGTTAGGCTTCATGTCCCATAACCACTAGCTTAACTTAAATATTTACGAACAGATTGTAGACTTCCACTCGAAAATAAGTGTAAATTACACTAAGCTAGTAAATAAATGAGTTAGGCTTCATGTCCCATAACCACTAGCTTAACTTAAATATTTTCGAACAGATTGCAGATTTCCACTCGAAAATTATCACAAGAGTTCAATCGAACAAGTCTAAGAATTAACCGACGAAGTAAACGCAAGCATTTCATACCGCTTGTTTTGCTAAGCCGTTTAATTAGATTTCTCATACGAATGAGGTAAAGGTTTGTATATACTAATAGATTGAAAAACGGTTTTAAAAGTGAGCTTTATATTTAAAATACAGTCGAAATCGTTTTAATGAAAAAGTTTTAGTATTTACTACTAGTATCGAAACCTTTGTATTTTAAAGTGACAAATCACAAAATGATTGTAAAACCAATCAATCACCAAAAATTCACATTCGAAGACGTGAATCAAAACCATAGAAATCGATACCAAACCCATCAAATGGATATTCCCAAAAATCCAAAGAAAGAAGTCATCAAAGTCGATAATAAGTGATAACAACTAACCGGATCAACAAAAATAGATTAAAATCGAAAATCCACTAAAAAAAACAGCCAAAATAGGCAAAATGAACAGTTCCAGACGTCTGGACTTAGGTTTTGGAAATTTTCAGAAACCTTCCAAACGTTTGGTAGACTTTCCCAGACGTTTGATAGACTTCCCAGGCGTCTGGTTGGTTTGGACCAGACGTCTGGTTCTAGTTTCTACCTTTTTTCTGCGTTCTTATATTTTTTTCTCCAGGGACCATAACCAGACGTTTGGACTTGAGCAACCGGACGTCTGGTCGCCTTGTTTGGGCAACAATTTGCCTAGGTCATGATGGCCAAAACGACTCGGGAGCGATCGGACGAGCAACGAAGACTAGGGATTTATGCCAAGCGACAAGTCAGCCTTATAGGCTCTTTGATACACCTCAAATATCATGTCCAAACATCCATAGTAGGATTTTCATAAAATTGGACTTCTAAAACACAAAATTGGAAAATTCACCAAATCAATTCAAATCAAAAGCAAATGAACATGAATAGATGTTAGGAATTCATACCTAACAACAATGAAAGTTATAGACATAGATGTGAGTTCAAAAATTCACCTTTAAACCCAAAAACAACGAATGAGAAGCTCAAAAACAAAGGAAAGATCAACTACTCTTCAACTTCAACTGTAGAAGCTCCAATCTATGATCATAGACAAATATTTTCTAAATTAGGTTATAGGAAATTTTTTAAATTGGAGAGAGATTGAGATGGAGAAGGTGAAGAGGATGCTTACCTAAGCTTCTCTTTGATTTTAGAGCAAGAACTTGAATTTCCTAATCAAACTAGGGTTTAGGAATTTTAGTTTCCCATTCTTTCCCCCATTTTTCTTTAGCTTGAAAGTGATAGGAAATGGAATGAATAAATGAAGAGGAATGTGGTGGAGTTATGGTATTATGTTGGGTTAGTGGGCTGAAACCCAAACCCAAAGCCCAAAATAGAAAAGTAGCAAAATTCTACTCAACTCCAAACATATCGATGTTTATACTCAAAAAAGTTGTAAACGCCATATTGGACTCAATGGAAGTGTTTTCGAGTCCCAATTCGACTGTTTACAAAAAGTAACATTTCGGAATTTAATCCGATTAACGATGCTATATTTAAATAAATCATTTAAATATATTATCGTAAAAATATGCGGGTTGTTACAATTCGTGTTTCGCATATGAAGGGTGTTGTGCGTTTCAGTCAGTCGGGAAAATTAATAATCGATATATTGACCCATTTCCCATCATCGAACGCATTGGTTCCATGTCTTATCGCCTTTCGTTCCGGCTTAATTTTTCGTTATTCATGATGTATTTCACGTTTCTCAGCTACGGAAATGCCTTAGAGATTCTGATTCTATTCTTGAGCCTAGTGTTATTGAAGAAATTGAGGTTTCACCTAATTTGACTTATGTGCAACATCCTATTCGCATCACTGCTACGGAGGTTAAACGCCTTCGTAATAAAGATGTTCCGCTTGTGAAAGTTCAATGGTCTGCAAATCCTAAGGATTGTTCTTGGGAATCCAGAGAATTCATCGAGCGAACACATCCCGATTTACTCTCTCGTGCTCCTTAAGGTGAACTTCTCATTTCAATCTTCCTTTTTGTGTTGTTATGTCACAGAATGGTTGTTACTCTTTATTACCTTCTCAAATATTGCAAGGACGCAATTTTTTTAAGGAGGGGAGTCTGTAACAACCTGCATATTTTATGATTATATATTCAAATGTTTTATTTAAATATAGCATTGTTAGTTGAAATTAGAGTCCGAAATGTGACTTTTTGTATATAGTCAATTCTGGACTTGAGACTAGTTTCGTTGAGTTCAAATCGACATTTACAACTTGTTCATATATAAACATTATTGTATTTGGGGCTGATTTGGGTTTTGGAATTTTTAGTTTGGCTTTGGGCTTTGTTCTAGCCCATTAACCCAATCCTCTTCTACCAATACCCCTAACCCCTCTCCTCTCCCTTCATTTCATTCATAATTTCCTAACACTCAAAGCAAAGGAAAAAATGAGGGAAAAGAAGGGAAATTAAAATTCCTAAGACCTAGCTTTTCTTAGGAATTCAAATTTCAAGTTATAAATCGAAGAGAAGCTTAGGTAAGCATCATCTTCTCCATCTCAATCTCTCTTCAATTTTAGGAATTTCCTATAACCTAACGTAGGAAATCTTTACATGTGATACTAGATTGGAGATTCTAGAGGTGTATTTGAAGAGGAATTGATCTTAGCTTGTTTTAGAGCTTATCTTTTTTATTTTTGAGTTTAAAGGTGAGTTCTTTAACTCACAGCTATGTCTATAGCTTTGATTGTTTTCTAACATCTATTTCTTATTTAATTGCTTTTGAATTGAATTGGTTTGGTGAATTTTTCCTAATTTTGGTATTTTGAAGTCAAAATTTATGAAAACCCTAGTATGGGTGTTTAGACATGTTGTTTTGGGTGTATTGAAGAACCTATAGGGTTGGGTTGTCGCTAGGCATGAATCTCTAATCGCAGTTGCTCATTCAGTTGCTTCCAAATCAATGAAGCTAGGTTGGCTTGCCCATTATTGGGATTTGCAAATTCTGTCCCGCTACAGGCGACAAACGTCTGTGGATTATCCACAGACGTCTGTGGCCCAGGGTTAAAAATTCCAAAAGCAGGGGACAGACGTCTATGGTTTATCCACATACGTCTGTGGATTCAGGAATGAAATTCCAGAGATCTACCACAGACGTCTGTGAAATTCCCACAGACGTCCGTGGCCATCAAAATTCTGGAATGGGCTATTTCTTATGTGGATTTCTGATTTATCGATTTTTGACGATCCGTATATTTATTATCAATCAACACCAACTTTGATGATTTCTTTTCTGGATTTTTAGTGTTTCCATTTGATGGATTTGAAATCGATTTCCATGGTTTTGATTCATGTTATTGAAATGTGGATTTTATGATAGATTGTCTTTACGATCGTTTCTACGATTTGTCACTTTAAATACAAGGTTTTATACTAGTAATAAATACTAAAACTCGTTCAAAAAATGATTTCAACACTACTTTTGATACAAAGCTCGATTTTAAAATCGTTTTCCAATCTATTAGTATATACAAACCTTTACCTCATTCGGCTGAGAATTCCAATTAAACGACTTAGTAAAACAAGTGGTATGAAACACTTGCGTTCACTTCGTTGGTTAATCTAGGACTTGTTCGATGAAACTCGTGACAATTCTCGAGTGGAAATCTACAATTTGTTCGTAAATATTTAAGTTAAGCAAGTGGTTATGGGACATTAAGGTAAACTCTTTTATTTACCAGCTTAGTGTAATTTACATTTATTGATCAATGATGATCATTTTATGATTTAGACTTGCGATGAGCAATGTCTCTTTGTCCGCCTGGGGGACTGTACCCCGTTCTATGGAGCTTCGGCTCATTTTTATTAGGTAGCGACGCATGGTCTTTTGACCGTTCATGGAGCTTCGGCTAATTTTTATGGGTTAGCGACCCATGGGATAGCATCCCGTTTGTGATACACGTGTTGGTGAGTTTTCATGCTCCCGTTTATGATAGGCCTTCCCCTTCTTTGTGTTTTCTAGATTTCTAGTTATTAATTTCTGGGATTTGTGTTTCACCAATTATTGCGATTTGCTTTGATAAGCTTTATAAATATTTGTGATTTGGTGAATAAAAATAAAGAATATGATATTCTTTTTGGGTGTATGAGAAAACTTGAGATACTGTATGATTTTTATTGTTATCATATATATTTGTCATATCTCTTATCCTATCTCATCTTACATGATAATTATAGCTCGACTGATCTGTTTATTATTTTTCTTCTTAAATAATACTCTGGTCAGACTGAGGTGTTTCAGGTGCTCTCACTTGACTTCTTAGCAGGGACTAGCTTCCGACTTTTGGCTAACTACTTTAGCTTAGTAGGTTTTATCTTTCATGTATCCGAGATAGAGACTCTTTGATGTATACATATTCTTTTGTGTAGTACATGTACCTATTCTTTTGTGATGTAGTGGATCTTGTATGACCACTACTACGATGTTCAATTCTATGTATTATATTCATATATTTTTCCGCCTTAGTGATATGAATATATGTGCCTGATTTTATGTTATGATTATTTATATTGTTTCCGAATGGCATTTAGCCACTGTGTAGTAGATTTGAGTTTGGATTGGATATGTCAGATTTCCTCTTGAAATGAAATGTGCGACATACCATCTGACATATCGGTACTCACTCAAATCAATTATATAGTTGGTCGCTCCTCAACAGCCTTATTCTTCGCACTAGCCAACAACATTACCTCATAGTTTCATTAGTTAGTGTGAGTATAGAGGTGGGGCGTCACAGGCCGGCACTCCAGTTTCTGCCAATCGAAGACTGCAGGACAGATGGAATATCGGTAAAGGTGGCCAAAATAGGAATAGATAGAATCTGCTGTCTAGTGTTGTCCACAACAAAACTCCATGGTGTGACAATAAAAGGTTTCTCCACAATGATAAGAGGACTAGTCTCAATCACTCTCAGGTTATCATCCTTATTATCAAATTTGAAATAAAACATGGTATTGAAATATTGGACACGAAGACTACCTTTTAAATTCCAGAGTCGTTTGCATTGGTCACGAACATCCTTATATGGTGCGAAAGAATCCAAGAAAAATCCGACCAAAAACTCAGACCAATAGTTCACTCCCTCTTGAACCACCTTTGTCAATGATACATTGACTTCGTCGATCAAAACAGTATCAAAGGTGCTTGGAGAGAAAGTACTAGTGTTTTAGGGAGGGATTTGAATAGTAATGACCACTTGGACAATGATGCCATATTACTCGTAGTCAACGTGCTTCAGCCTTCCCACCATCTGGTCTATGTTCTTTTGGCCCCTATGTGTATGTCGGTATGCACTTTGGTTCCCTCCTTAGTGCGTCTTTATGTTATAGCCCTTCCAGTTCTCTGCAAACTCCGGCTTCGGCTGTAGAAACTTTGAACTCTAGCATATCTCCAAAGCCGATCTTAGGTATACCAGCTCTCGCCCTTAGGGTTCATCCCCTCTATCGCCATTGTTTAAAGCTATTGCTTCTACTGACTCTGGTCAATGGTATCAAATTAATTGACCGAATCTCGGTGTAGGTGTTAATGTTAATGAGGGTGGTGGTATAGGTCACGTTATGGCTGATGTGCTTGAGTTTCGACATGGTAATACTGCTAATTTTTGTTCGTGTGAGAATGAGGATTACATGCGAAATGTTTGTGGAATTGTCCAACACATACCTACCCAAAAAACACCACGTAAAATTTAATAAGAAATTAAGTAATTAAAGTAAGGTTAAAAATGGAAATTTTATAAAAGTCAGAATTTGACCATAGGAAATGCACCATTACGTCCATGACGATTTTCTGATCAATTTCCACATATAATATGTTGAAATCAGAGTTAAAATGAAAATGTTATGGATGTTTGAAATGTTGAGTTTAAAATAATCAAAAATGAATTTAAAATTTAAAATTTGAATTCGAAATAATTTCAAAAGCTTGAAATTTAAATTTTGAAAAGTTGCTTTGGTTGGAGGTCACTTTAAGGTTAACATTAACGTTAACAGAGGCAAAATAGGACAACAAATCATCATAAATGGGCAAGAAAACAACGGCTACATAATTAAAGGTCCGATCGATTGCCTATATAGACAGATCGACCACTAGCGGTTGACCGCCCCAATGAGAGCGGTCGACCAGTTGGGTCGGCTAAGCTTAGAAATGAGCTGGCTGTACAACCCAGATTCACCCAATTTCGATCTAATAGCTCTCGTTCATTTCTATCTCTATAAATAGACTCCTAGACCCCCACTTTTCCTTCATAAAATTTTGGGAATGCTAGCGAAGTTCTGCCAAAATCTTTCCTTAGGGTTTCAGAAATAGTAAGTAATTTTGATTTCTAATCTCTATTTCAATTTAAATTCACAATCCTTCTTATCTTCTAATTTCTGAAATACAATCTATTTGTCGTATATTCAAAAAGGGGAAGATCTAACATAGAATTAAGAGCAGTAGAAATCAGATCTCTTCTTCTTCTTCCTTGGATTTCTGAATCAATTGGGATTGTCAGAGGGAGATCTGAAAGAGCGTTAGGCATGGTGAAATCAAATCCAATTAGGAAGCAAATAGTTCTCGATGTGTAACGACCCAGATTTTTCGACGTTTGATTTGGAATATTTAAATGGTTTTAAATATTAAATTTAAATTATAGATTGATTTTGAATATGAAAATTTGGGTTTATTTATAAAATAAATTTCGAATTTAAATATAGCGATTTATGGGATAATTTAATTATTGAATTTTATAATTTAATATTGGTTAAATTATTCTATCTCGAGTTTTAAGCTCGATAAAAATAATTTAAAGGCTTATAAAATTTATATTAATAATAATGAAGATAATAAAAGTTTTAAAATTGAATTTAAAAATGATCTGTTCAATTTTAAAAATAGCCTGTTTAAATTGACGTTTTAAATAGCCTTCCGAGGCACAGTCTCGGAATTCGACAAAACCAGTTCCATTAGATCCGTAATAGTGTATTATTATCGGATTTCAAAATTTGTAGTGTTTGGAGTTATCGTTTGATCGTACGGGATAGAAAACGCGTTGAAATTAATATCGAAAATTCAATATAATAATTGAAGCCAAAAAGCTATCTTCTCCATATGATCGATTTAGGACTTGAAACCTTTTCCATTGTGTTCGGAATAGGGGTATAACATTATGAACACCTGGCGGCACGCCTCGATAGGGATTCGAAATTTTAAGTTGCGTAAATCGAAAAACATTTGAAAATAAATATAAATATATATATATATATATATTGGCATGCCAACCTTTCCTTTCAACTGTATATTATATCTTTCACTGTTCCTTCTAAAATACGCCTACTTCTTATCAATCACTTTCCCTCTCCATCTTTTTAAAACGGTAATATAGAGAAAAAGAGTATAGATATGAAATTCGTTCGAAGAAAAAATAATAATAACCGCGCTTCTTTTTTCTTCTTTTTCTTCCAAATTCGAAATTGAATTATCTCAATTCGACCGGTATTAAAAAAAGAGAACAATCGAATCGGGATCGAGGGTGAATCGTGAGAGTTGGGGAGGCCTTCGGTCAGTGTGGGGGGAGGGGGAAAGGCGAACGGCTGGGCGAGGCAACCAAGGCGTGGGTTTAGGAGATAGACGCGTGCGTATTGGGGTTTCAATGTTGGTGGTGGGCGCATGGTTCAGGGCACCGAGGGGGAGGTCGCGGCAGCAATGAGAGTCGATCGCGACATGTGAGGTGGGGCTCGCGGTCAGTGATGGTGGCCGTCGACGTGTGAATGGGGGATGCGATGGGTGATGTGGTTGGCATAGGAGATGGCCGTGTTGGACGCTGTGATGGGGAAGGGTTAGTGGCGCGCGTGTCTCGGGATGTCTGACCGCGATGTGGGATTGGCAGTGTGTATCATGTAGTAGCTTGGTGGAGGAACCGTTGAACTTGCAGCGTTGTGGTGGTGTATTGACCCAGATGGTGGTGAGAGAGGTTCAGATTCGGGTCATTGGGGCTGATGAGTTGCAGTGGGTTGTTGATGATGGTGAAGTCGTGCCTGGAAGTGTTGTCGCGAGTGGGTAGTGCTTGGGTTTCGTTAATCCGGTAATTAATCTAATTAACTATGGATGATTTTAATTAACTCTAATAATTTTATTTTTAAATTCGAATGCTTATAAAATGTATATCTCATTCATGCGAGGTCGAAAATGAACGAAACCAGTTGCGTTGTGTTCATGGCATCGAATACCACGCATAGAAATTGGTTGGGATTTTTCGGAGTCAGCTGGATTCTAGAAAATTTAAATTATGGATATTCGATAGATTAAAAATCAAATTTAGTAAATCTCACTCATCTTGGATTACTATTTTAATTTAAATTGTTGAAAATTAGTTATTGAATGATTGGGTGAATTTATAAATTATTATATGTTGAATGTGATATATATAGTAGTATATATATTAGTAGTTGGAGTGATATTCCCGCACATTATAGCGGATGAGACCCTATGCGCCCCGCATAATAGCGGATGACCCAATATACCACGATATCCCCCTCGAAGTGGGATTGGTATTTTTATTGTTGCCTAACATATGTGAATGCAGGGAAAACAGGTTGGAGGGATCCAACTGGATTCCTCAAATATATTAGTATTTTTCATATATATATTAAATGCTGGATTATTGTGTGTTGTAAACTTTTAAATGTTATAATGGTATGGAAATTAATTTTGGGTATATTAAATACCATAAATATTATTTTAAATTTTTAAGGAATTAAAAGGAGATTTTAATATAAATATATATATATATATATATATATATATCGAAATTTGGATTATTTAGAGGAGATTGGTTTGAATAAGAAATGGTGAATTTTTTATCGTATTAAATAATGCGGAAAGTATTTTAAATAGAGGCTTTAAAATAAATCATATAAAGGAATTTTTAAAGACGAGGTTTTAAAATGATATTCGAAAAAATATAGAAAGAAGTCGAAATCGATATTAAAAATTAGATTGGCAAAAATAAATGGATTTTTAAAGGAATTGAATTTATAGAAATGGAATTTTATAAATGAGATTTATTTTTAGTGAAACTCAAAGGAGTTACAAAAATTTATAAATGAAGGAAAGTGATATCAGATAATAAATTGAAAATATAAATTTACATGAAGAATTTATATTGAATATGGGAATAGGGTGAGAGAAAAATAGTGGATACTATTTTTGAAGTTAAAATGGTTAAGGAGACCGAAAGGGAAGTGATGTGATAGAAATCGAGGGGGTGTTATAAATTGAAATTTGGTTATTGAGATTTAAAAATATATATTTTTATTAATAAATTAAGTTTTTTTATTATTATTTTAAAAAGGAAGATTTTATTTATTAATTGTGTAATTTAAAATTAGTTAGTACAAAAATACTTCAGAAGTGAATTTTCAGATACTTAATATTTATCTTGATAAATCCTAGATTTTAAAACCTGCTTTGAAAAGTGATGTTATAAAAGTGTTTCAATATTAGATAATTATTTGAACATGTTTTAAAAATAAATAATTATTATTTTTCTTTAAATACTTATTTTTATTTACATATGTATATATATATATATAAAGTTTTGAAAATGGTTTAAATGTATTTATAAATCTTCTCGAGAGTTGGAAAATGGTTATTTAGTAGATGGACTTATAAGAGAATTCTCAAAACGAAAATTGGGAAAGTAAGGAATTTCTGAAGAAGTTAAATAAAAGTGAACTTCGAAGAATGAAATAGAATTTATAAAAGAAGTAGAAGAGGAAATTGGAATTATAAATAAGTATAATTGACTTTGGAAATATTGAAGGGAATTAATTAAAGAATTCCGAAATTTATAGAATTCATGTAAACGAGTTAAGAAATTTACAAATAAATTGTAAATGATTTTGAGAGAAGGAATTGGAAATAAATAGAATACTTCTTTAAGTGTTGAATATAGAATGAAGTGGAAAAATATTCTAAGTGTAAGGAAGGGGTGGAAATGTTCCGTTGAAATATAAGGATTTGGAAACTGTTTCAAATGTTGAAGAACTGAAAATAATATCTTATAAAGATGTTTTGAAATAAATTTTGGGAGATTTATAATAAGGCATGATGATTGTTTATGGATGTGTATTGATAGTTAAATAACCGACTATCAATTTTGGCCAATTTCGTTAATCGTTTCGAAGAGACCAGGATCGGATTTAATTATACGAAAAACCACTTCGATCCGGTTGAAACGTTACGAATGAATACCGTGAAGATGGTGATTCGGTTTGTCCAGACCTAGGACAACTTGTATGGAAGAATGCTATCAGAACATCATCATTGGAGGACGATGAGCATTCTAAGTAAAATTGTTCTTGAAAGGTAACGCTTAGCCTCGAACCTCATCAACCGAGAATGACTAAAACAGGGGAGATGCAGCAAGGCTAAGTGGGTTGCACCCAAGTAGGGTATGTTATCACCTTTCTAGTGTCCTCAGAAACCCTATTTATCTTATATATGGGTACACATGAAAGAAGAAGCGCTCGATGGTAAGGGTGGGAACACCTGGGGTGATAACATATTCGGTCTATCCAGGTTAGGGGTAGGCCGGTCTTGTGTAGCAAGGGATCCCGGCGTGGTCCTCGGTACATTGTTCTAGAGGTGTACTAGGGTGGGCGGTATCCCAGTGGCCCAGTCATTCGTTGGAATCCATTCTCCAATACGAGCTTACGGTTTTGTTTGTAGATCCTAGTATGCTGGAATTTAATTAATGTAACAATTTCAGCTATTTGAATAAGTATTTGTATTTAGACACTATTATAATATCACTGGATTTTCTATAAAATGTTTTGGTTATCGTAAGGGAAAAACCCGTCGTGTTTATGTGTGATGCGGTCTTACGAGATACCTTTGTTTTTCAAAGGATTTTGATAACTTCAATAATTCAAATTGAGTGTGTTTGTAACAACCCGGGGTTTTAAAATAGTTGATTATCGTCAAATGACGATTTAATTGGTTAAACAACTACAATTCGAATTTTTATTCAAGTTGACATTCGTTTATATAAATGGTGATTGAAGTTTCTATATCGAGTGGAAATACTTTTGATAAAAATTGTTAAGTGTTAGTGGGCCTTTAAAGCTAGCCCATGCTTTATTTTATTTCAGTGCCTTATTATCAAACGAAAACCCGGTCTTCCCTCATTCTTATTTTTCATTCGAAATCAAAAGAGAAAAGAAAGTGGAGGCGGCTAGGTTATTCGTTCTCGTCCCCAAATTAAAGAATTAGGGCTTCTGCCAATTGTCTTCGATCGACTTCGTGATGCCGGCTTAGTCCCTGCTTCGATTCGTACTGCGTGATCTTTGGAGTTCTTCGAACGAGGTGAGTGAACCATCACTCACATCTAATCCATTCTCAAAACTATGCTTTTGTGCTCGACTTTGTTTGTGGTTGATGCCTTCGTTGATTTTAACAAATTTGAATAAATTTGATACTTGATGCTCTCGGTCGATTTTTGCCAATGATGTTAATTTCAAATTATAGGGTTCGGTCCCTCGAATTCTCGTTCGTATGAAACTGGTTGATTTCGTCTGATGATATTTTGAATTTATCAACTTGTTTCCCTGGCCATTTCTTTTTCGTTTGAGGTTGGAAATTGTTGATTGAATTTCTTCGGTGACTTTGGCTAGTTCGTTATTTTTGCTGTTGGTATGAATTGTTTCGACTGAGAGTTGCTTGTCTTCGCCTCGGCCATTCGAGTATAATTTGATGTAGATGATTTGTCTGGGTAACTCGGTTTTTGTTTTAAATATTGGGATCAATCACTGACTGGTCCCAATTTCTTGAACTTTTCGGTTCCTGTTCAAAACCATTCGATTTCCTTAGTCGTCACAGTTGCGAATTTCCTACTTGACCTTGGCTTTGATGGTTGACCCACAGTTATGAGTTGTTTTGACCATTTGGAGCTAATTTGTTGTGCTCATTTGTTTTGAGATGTTCGTTTTCGGGAATAATTACTGTTCGTTTTGGGTTTGACAGTTTTATGTTCGTTCGTGACCACCACGATTTCGATTCTTGACGGCTTTAGTTACTTGAATTGTTCGAACTTATTTTGGTTGACTTCGACTTCAACATGATCACTGTCTATTGCTTATGCTTTGCTGATTTGGGTCATAGTGAGTTTTATCTCCTGTAGCATTGATTTCAATAACTGCAACTTGACTGGGTTGGGCTTCTGGCTTAACTCTGATTTTCGAAATGTAAATTATTTGTGACTTATGACTTTGCTTGAACTGGTAACAATTTTAAGGTTAGGCTC
Source organism: Allium fistulosum (assembly GCA_030737815.1). NCBI lineage: Eukaryota > Viridiplantae > Streptophyta > Magnoliopsida > Asparagales > Amaryllidaceae > Allium > Allium fistulosum. Next base: position 1,100,450,067 of record CM060905.1, read on the forward strand.
CTTTGAATTGAAACCACAGTTTCATTTTCTCTGTAGCATACTGTGGCCCCATATAAGTGTGTAGTCTGATACATCTTGTAGCATTTGTACCTTTTGCTTTGTTGGTCGAATTTGTTTTGGACATGGTCATTTTAAACTTGACCTTGTTCGAAGGCTTGCTGGTGTAGCGTACTTCAAGTTAGAATTTGTACATACAGGGTGCACTGCATATCAGTTCATTAATGTAAGTGGTCTTTGCTTCCATTTACATGTGTGGTCAGGCCTGTCCTATATAAGAAGCAGTGATGTTTTTCCTTGTAGTCTTCATTGCTCTGTCCTCTTCTTGGTAGTCTGATACTCTTGCGTTGATTTCGGTCTGCATTTTGGTCTGTTCCACTATTGCATTCAAATTATCATATCTGCACTTTGAACTTGGATAAACTGGAACTTGATGGTTAGACTTCACTTGATCATATATGTTGCCCTCATGTTCATGAACATTAGTTCTTGCTTCACTTTGGAAATTTCAGTTTTAATACTGTATACTACTTAGTCGTATATGCAGTTTTCTTTTTTATTGCTATGCTACAGTTATATTACCTTATCTTTGAGCTCTTGATTGTCATGTTGAATCTGAGAATTTTGAGTATTGACTGCGGTCATGGCTTGTTCGATATCACAGTTTTGATCGGTAGCGTGAACTTGTTCACTGCTACCTTTTTGCTTGAGTTACTTGATTTTGGTTGGTTGGTTCTTGATTGTTTCAAGTTGATTTGTGAAATTTTACAATGAGTTGAATCCGGTCTCAAAGACCCGGGTTTGACCCTGTACACGAATTTAACTTTCGAGGTACATTCGTGTGTAATTCATTTCTCTTGATTTGAGTTAGTGCCTGTTGATTGTGGGATATTTATGTTGACTACTACAGTTTTGATTTCTGTTAGTTTTCACCGTCGTGATGATTTCACGTACTGTGTGGCGAGGCAGTGCACGCGAGCGTGTACTGCAGCCACACAGAAATTTGATGTATTTGATCATTTTGAGATTGTTGATTTGTTGATTTACACTGCTTAGTGTTATATCTGCCGTTATCTGATTCTCGTATCGAGAGTTGGATATACGAGATTTCTGTGACTGTCGTCTATTTGACTATCTGATTATTATTGCTACCATGCACTAATAACTGAGTTTGAATTAGACTGACCCGTGTATTATTTTCTTTTGAATTTAATACTCGGGTCAGACCCGAGTTATTTCAGGTTGTAGATTTTCTTCTTTGAGTTGCTGTTCAGGATATGAAGACTTTTCACATCTTCTGAAGTTGTCAGTGTCATTTTGTAGTAGTCGTGTCATTGTATAGAACGATATGTATTCATGTATATTAGTCGATAATGTACTTGTATATATAACATCTAGAGTCGACAGTTGTAGTTGTATCATATGTATCGTGTCAACTATATTGTAACTGACATCGGTTATATATATATGAGATTTTTGTTAATCTGTGTTCCGCATTTATATTATCTGTGTTATTGTTATATCTAATGTCCTAAACTATTATGAACTATCGTAGTTTGTTTTATACTGATAATTGGATATGTCGATGGGAGTAAATAAATAATTGATGAAAAATAAAAAGTATATACCACTCCTATCGAGATAACCAATATTAGTGTAAGGCCAATTACGGATGGTCGCTCCTATCCAGCCTTATTCTTCGTAATAATAGACAGTATTTCTTTTAATACTCTTTGTTATTATGAGCATAGAGGTGGGGCGTCACAGTTGGTATCAGAGCTTGGGGTTTATGGACATAATATAAAACATAACTTGGATGGAACATATGTTACAACTATTGGTCGATGTTTTATTTGTGATTTGAGTCAAAACTAAAGTTTTGAAATTTTGATAAAAGTTTTTAAATATCATTATTTAAAAATAAAAAGTGGATTTGTGTTCTGATGATTTGATTGATTTGAGTACTGTTTATCAGAGTGCGCAGCGGAAACAGTGAAACTGTCTTCGCTGGGTACAACTGATAATCTATTTGATTTAGAAATTGAAATAAATTTCATTGGTTGTTTACATAGCTGTAATTATTTTGTTTCTTTGAGAATTTCGAATCCGAATTGAGGATTCGAAGAAATTGCAGTTCTTTGATTTTTGTTGAAATTTCTGCTGACTTTCTTTTGTACTAATCATCTATTGATTAGATTTTGCTGTTTTGAATTGTCTTCATTGAAGATACATTCGAATGATTTCTTTGTTTATATTATAATGTGCGTGCAAATATGAATTGCACGTTACTGCATTTATTTTGCGTTGAACCGATGCTTGGTTATGAAACGTATTTTGTTGCCGTTATTTTTATAACGGGATTTTTACATCGATGCTAAATTTTGAGGCACGGTGTTTTGTTGGCATTTTGATGAATGAAAATTCACTGATATTACATTTTGATGTAAATTATTTTGATGAGATTTTGACGATTCAAAAATTACTGTCGCTTTGACTTCAGTAACAGTCAAATTTTTAAAGAGTGGATTTTCAAGCGGTTATTCCGCAATACTGATGTGTAACCGTTTTTACGGTATTTTGAGAAGTACAATTTCCTTATCGAAATTGTTACTGATTTGCTGTTTTAATCACGTGATTGGAAAATCGTTTTAAAAATGAAAATTGTTTTATAAATTTTTAACAGTTTGCGTTTTCAAAAGAATGAGAAAGTGACTTAAACGATTCAGCAAAATCGAGGATTATGACCCCTTTCTTTTATTGTTTCGCTTAACTCCGGACTTGTTCAGTTGAGAATGTGAATTGTTATTTTTACAAAATAAATAAAATTGTTTTCAGAAATTTTAACAGTTTGCGCTTTCAAAAGAATGAGGAAGCGATTTAAACGTTTTAGCAAAATCGAGGACTATGACCCCTTTCTTTTACTAATTCGCTTAATTTCGGACTTGTCCGTTTGAGAATGTGAAATGTATTTTTACAAAATACACAATTTTGTACTTTCAAGGAAACGATGAAGAGAATCAAACGATTTAGTAAAACACGTGGTATGGGACATGTGCGTTTGCTATTTCGGTTAATTCCGGACTCGTTAATTGAAATAATTGATGATTTTGTGTGCTTTCGAGCCACTATGAGGACCTTCGGGTCATTTGTTGGACCTTCGGGTCATTTGTTGGGCTTTCGGGCCACTCTGCGGACCTTCGGGTCAATCTGATGGGCGCCAAAATTATGTTGAGTACTTGGTAGGCTTCGGCCACTCTGAGATGCATGTGCGGCGAATTAAAAACTCGCCATCTGATGGGATCGATCCAAGCTTTTATGTTGATTTTCTAGTCTTCTTAATTGATTTCTAGATATTTGTTGCATCCAATTATCTGCAGGTAATTAGATATTTGTTGATATGAGTTCTGATTATCGTTTTTGATAATCAGATATTTGTTGTTTCTAATTATCGCTTGTGATAATTAGATATTTGTTGATATGAGTTCTGATTATCGTTTTTGATAATCGGATATTTGTTGTTTCTAATTATCGCTTGTGATAATTAGATATTTGTTGATATGAGTTCTGATTATCGTTTTTGATAATCGGATATTTGTTGTTTCTAATTATCGCTTGTGATAATTAGATATTTGTTGATATGAGTTCTGATTATCGTTTTCGATAATCGGATATTTGTTGCTTTTAATTATCGCTTTTGATAATTAAATATTTGTTGATTTGAGATTTAATTATCGCTGTTAGATAATTAAATATTTGTTGATTTGAGATTTAATTATCGTTGTTAGATAATTAAATATTTGTTGATTCGAGATTTAATTATCGCTGTTAGATAATTAAATATTTGCTGATTTGAGATTTAATTGTCGCTTTTGATAATTAAATATTTGTTGATTTCGAAATTTGATTATCATTTGTGATAATCAAATATTTATTGAATTTGAAATTTGATTACCGCTTGAGATAATCTAATATTTGTTGATTTGGAAATTTGATTACCGCTTGAGATAATCAAATATTTGTTGATTTGGAAATTTGATTACCGCTTGAGATAATCAAATATTTGTTGAATTTGAAATTTGATTATCATTTTTGATAATCGAATATTTGTTGAATTTGAAATTTGATTATCGTTTTTGATAATCGAATATTAGTTGAATTTGAAATTTGATTATCGTTTTTGATAATCGAATATTTGTCGATTTGAGAAATTTGATTATCGCTTTTGATAATCTAACAATTGTCGATTTGAAATTTGATTATCGCTTTTGATAATCTAACAATTGTTGATTTGTTTTCTGATTATCGTTTGAGATAATTAGATAGTTGATTTGTTTTCTGGCTATCGTTTGGATAATTGGATGTTTGCTGATTTTATCGAATTGCTGTTTTCTATCTATTTCTGTTAATAGTCAGAGTTTACTGATTTTGAAATTTGTGTTTTCCAGTTAATTGTTGAATAACTGAATATTGTCAGTTTCCAATTTGTGAATTGTGCTTCATAATTATCTTTGTTGATAATTATATTTTGTTGTTTTCTAATTATCGTATCGATAATTAGATATTGCTATTTTTGAGATTTTTGTATTTCTGAATATCTAACTGTAGTTGGATATTGCTGATGATTGCATTTATTCGGTTTTGATTGTTTTCTGATTATCTTGTGATAATTGGACTTTGTTGAAAATTTGTGAATTTCCTTTATTGGAATTAAAAGATTACTGTGGCATTTGAATTCTCAACTTTTATTTTTCTAGCTTAACCAGTTTATGTTAGAAAAGTAATTGTTGTTGACGACCTTAATTATGAAAATTGCGGGGATGCAATTTTTATAAGGAGGGGAGTCTGTAACAACCCGGGGTTTTAAAATAGTTGATTATCGTCAAATGACGATTTAATTGGTTAAACAACTACAATTCGAATTTTTATTCAAGTTGACATTCGTTTATATAAATGGTGATTGAAGTTTCTATATCGAGTGGAAATACTTTTGATAAAAATTGTTAAGTGTTAGTGGGCCTTTAAAGCTAGCCCATGCTTTATTTTATTTCAGTGCCTTATTATCAAACGAAAACCCGGTCTTCCCTCATTCTTATTTTTCGTTCGAAATCAAAAGAGAAAAGAAAGTGGAGGCGGCTAGGTTATTCGTTCTCGTCCCCAAATTAAAGAATTAGGGCTTCTGCCAATTGTCTTCAATCGACTTCGTGATGCCGGCTTAGTCCCTGCTTCGATTCGTACTGCGCGATCTTTGGAGTTCTTCGAACGAGGTGAGTGAACCATCACTCACATCTAATCCATTCTCAAAACTATGCTTTTGTGCTCGACTTTGTTTGTGGTTGATGCCTTCGTTGATTTTAACAAATTTGAATAAATTTGATACTTGATGCTCTCGGTCGATTTTTGCCAATGATGTTAATTTCAAATTATAGGGTTCGGTCCCTTGAATTCTCGTTCGTATGAAACTGGTTGATTTCGTCTGATGATATTTTGAATTTATCAACTTGTTTCCCTGGCCATTTCTTTTTCGTTTGAGGTTGGAAATTGTTGATTGAATTTCTTCGGTGACTTTGGCTAGTTCGTTATTTTTGCTGTTGGTATGAATTGTTTCGACTGAGAGTTGCTTGTCTTCGCCTCGGCCATTCGAGTATAATTTGATGTAGATGATTTGTCTGGGTAACTCGGTTTTTGTTTTAAATATTGGGATCAATCACTGACTGGTCCCAATTTCTTGAACTTTTCGGTTCCTGTTCAAAACCATTCGATTTCCTTAGTCGTCACAGTTGCGAATTTCCTACTTGACCTTGGCTTTGATGGTTGACCCACAGTTATGAGTTGTTCTGACCATTGGAGCTAATTTGTTGTGCTCATTTGTTTTGAGATGTTCGTTTTCGGGAATAATTACTGTTCGTTTTGGGTTTGACAGTTTTATGTTCGTTCGTGACCACCACGATTTCGATTCTTGACGGCTTTAGTTACTTGAATTGTTCGAACTTATTTTGGTTGACTTCGACTTCAACATGATCACTGTTTATTGCTTATGCTTTGTTGATTTGGGTCATAGTGAGTTTTATCTCCTGTAGCATTGATTTCAATAACTGCAACTTGACTGGGTTGGGCTTCTGGCTTAACTCTGATTTTCGAAATGTAAATTATTTGTGACTTATGACTTTGCTTGAACTGGTAACAATTTTAAGGTTAGGCTCCTTTGAATTGAAACCACAGTTTCATTTTCTCTGTAGCATACTGTGGCCCCATATAAGTGTGTAGTCTGATACATCTTGTAGCATTTGTACCTTTTGCTTTGTTGGTCGAATTTGTTTTGGACATGGTCATTTTAAACTTGACCTTGTTCGAAGGCTTGCTGGTGTAGCGTACTTCAAGTTAGAATTTGTACATACAGGGTGCACTGCATATCAGTTCATTAATGTAAGTGGTCTTTGCTTCCATTTACATGTGTGGTCAGGCCTGTCCTATATAAGAAGCAGTGATGTTTTTCCTTGTAGTCTTCATTGCTCTGTCCTCTTCTTGGTAGTCTGATACTCTTGCGTTGATTTCGGTCTGCATTTTGGTCTGTTCCACTATTGCATTCAAATTATCATATCTGCACTTTGAACTTGGATAAACTGGAACTTGATGGTTAGACTTCACTTGATCATATATGTTGCCCTCATGTTCATGAACATTAGTTCTTGCTTCACTTTGGAAATTTCAGTTTTAATACTGTATACTACTTAGTCGTATATGCAGTTTTCTTTTTTATTGCTATGCTACAGTTATATTACCTTATCTTTGAGCTCTTGATTGTCATGTTGAATCTGAGAATTTTGAGTATTGACTGCGGTCATGGCTTGTTCGATATCACAGTTTTGATCGGTAGCGTGAACTTGTTCACTGCTACCTTTTCGCTTGAGTTACTTGATTTTGGTTGGTTGGTTCTTGATTGTTTCAAGTTGATTTGTGAAATTTTACAATGAGTTGAATTCGGTCTCAAAGACCCGGGTTTGACCCTGTACACGAATGTAAACTTTCGAGGTACATTCGTGTGTAATTCGTTTCTCTTGATTTGAGTTAGTGCCTGTTGATTGTGGGATATTTATGTTGACTACTACAGTTTTGATTTCTGTTAGTTTTCACCGTCGTGATGATTTCACGTACTGTGTGGCGAGGCAGTGCACGCGAGCGTGTACTGCAGCCACACAGAAATTTGATGTATTTGATCATTTTGAGATTGTTGATTTGTTGATTTACACTGCTTAGTGTTATATCTACCGTTATCCGATTCTCGTATCGAGAGTTGGATATACAAGATTTCTGTGACTGTCGTCTATTTGACTATCTGATTATTATTGCTACCATGCACTAATAACTGAGTTTGAATTAGACTGACCCGTGTATTATTTTCTTTTGAATTTAATACTCGGGTCAGACCCGAGTTATTTCAGGTTGTAGATTTTCTTCTTTGAGTTGCTGTTCAGGATATGAAGACTTTTCACATCTTCTGAAGTTGTCAGTGTCATTTTGTAGTAGTCGTGTCATTGTATAGAACGATATGTATTCATGTATATTAGTCGATAATGTACTTGTATATATAACATCTAGAGTCGACAGTTGTAGTTGTATCATATGTATCGTGTCAACTATATTGTAATTGACATCGGTTATATATATATGAGATTTTTGTTAATCTGTGTTCCGCATTTATATTATCTGTGTTATTGTTATATCTAATGTCCTAAACTATTATGAACTATCGTAGTTTGTTTTATACTGATAATTGGATATGTCGATGGGAGTAAATAAATAATTGATGAAAAATAAAAAGTATATACCACTCCTATCGAGATAACCAATATTAGTGTAAGGCCAATTACGGATGGTCGCTCCTATCCAGCCTTATTCTTCGTAATAATAGACAGTATTTCTTTTAATACTCTTTGTTATTATGAGCATAGAGGTGGGACGTCACAGTGTTTTTCTAACGCTGCTTTTCCACACTAACTCGGGTGTTATTTTATTATAATGCTCGGGTCAAACCGAGTATTACAGATTCAGGTTTAAATGCTGTGGAGCTCGGGAGACGAGCTAGAGGAGTTTCAAACATATTTTCTTACTTGACTTATATTCCACTATGTAAGGACAAGTTATATAACTGTCCAGTGATGTATTGATTGTTGTACTTTGATGATTGTATGTATATAAACTGTTACAGATTCTTTTGTATAAAAATATGTTATTATATATTATATTTTGTTCCGCTACGATTGTGAGATTCTATGTTATTTGTTTCTATTTCTTCTTCTATTTCTTCTTCTTTTACCCTAGTTATTCGCTCTTTCGTACAATTAGGTTGATCAAGAGTGAATTATTATCAACTCAAAAGGGTACGGAACTGCGGGTTGCTACACGATGAGTGGAAATATCAAGTTTTTCACTTTTTTTTAATTGAATAAGGTTTATTTGGATTTGATGTATGTCTTGGGAAATTTTGGCAATGAAAATATAACACTTAACACCACCATAATTTCCCTAAATGAATATCTATCTTTGTATATGTCGGGATTATAATTGTTTTTGGTATTGGTATATTAGAATCTAATTAATTGTTAGAATTAGATAATCTATGGTCAATTCAACCTATTTTCCCACTTTTGAATTGGAGTGTTAAAGAATTCAAAACGAAAATAAATTAGAAATGGTGTGTAAATTATGAATGATTGTTATGGTTTACATCGACTATTTCTAGCACTTAAATAAATAAGGAATTCCTTTCTCACTTCAAAAGGATGCATACGAGGGTTGATTAAACATGGGCCATCTAATTTGTGAGAATCTGTTCTTTAAAATAGAAAAGGGATTTTAATGCATTAATATGGAACTGTTTGTACAAATATATTTCATTTGATTGTGGGTGGTAGCAGTTCTTGTTGGAACTATAGATTTGTATGAGATTGATATTTAAAAATACCTTATAAACGAAGTATTATCGAATTATTGTAACTTAATAATTAGACCCTAAAATCTGCATGTACATAAAAGTGTGTATATATATTTATATATGATAACATATTGATTATAGTGTATTGAACGTGATAAGTAGTATTATTAGAATAGTTAAGTAATATTAATATGTAGGAAGGGAGTTAGAGTAAATTTGGGAATTAATCCCTAATTAGGGGCGTAATAAGGGAATATCTTATATAGCATCAATTATTATTTGTGTAGGGCGATATATGCATAAAATGGATATACATATAAGTTATGACTAAGTTATAGGAATGCAAGGTTAGTCCAAAGCTACATGGAAGTCTGCCCAGTTAAATCTGGTTACCAGCGGTGTGGCTTTGCGACTAATGTAGGCATCATCTATAATAAATAATTCTAGTAGACGTGAGGTTAGTACCAATTCGGTAGGGTAAACCTGTCCAGTTAATCTGGGTACCTGTTCCTACAAATACTCGGACTAATATGAGATGTCATAAGTGGGTTATGGGTCATAAATTACGTGTTGGATAAGGTAGCTGAAATCCTTAGGAGGGGTCCGCTTTTGGTTTGAGGTATTAAGTGGTTATGATAGGGTCCCCCTCTTTCTTAAATGAATTATTAAGTAACCCAATAGGATTTCATACGTTGTTAGCAAGGACAAACCATGCAGGGACCCACCTTATAGTTAGGTCTTATATGACGAGGTCTGCCTATTTTGGAGGTCTTAAATGATCAAAGTCTATTAAGCCCTGTTAAAAAGGTAGTAAGTAGTTTGGGTATGTCCTCGTACATCATATGCGTTGGTTACAAAGAGTGTGAATAATCAGACTAGAAGAGCCTTCAAGCTTACAGTTGGCTTTGGAATAGTCAGGCTAGAGAGCCTTCAGGCTTATAGTTGACTTTTGGGTAGTCGGGCTGGAAGGGCCTTTGCACCTATAGTTGACTTTATATGCATGTTATGATTTTATACGTAATACATACTTCTTATTTAAATAATACGGCTCAAGTACAATTATGGTAAAGCTTGAGATTTTCGTTTCAGCAGACATTTGTTGTTCTGACCCACTCCTCATTACAACACAGGTTAGAGAGAGTAATGTTGATTTAGGAGTTGAAGGTGGAGATGAAGACTTGTGGCAGTTATCTATCTATTTATGCTTTTTAAGTATTTTATTGTACCCAGTTCAAACAGTTATGTTATTTTGAGATATTGTACTATGAAGGCTTATTGTAAACATGTTGTAATGTTTAACATGTTATATTTCTAAAATGGCTTTCTTATGTGAGATGGGTACTTGTTTTTGATATTATATTTTATCCATTCTGTTATGAGATTTTGAAAGTATAGACAGATAGCTTTGTGTACCATTTATTGTTTAATTTTATCAACCTGACAGCTCGTCTTAAGATGGGCCTAAGGTTCGACGGGCTTTCGTTGGGTCGAAATTAGGTCCGTTTTGGGGTGAATTATTACATTTGGTATCAGAGCTTAGGTTACCTGATCAATGTGGATAGGTGTACGTATGAGTGGCATACTTGTTAATTTTGAAAGTATTTTTTCCAAAAATCCACTATATATATGTACTTAATTTGAATTAACTCTATAGTTTCCGACCATAGAAGTAGTTACGATCATATTCCGAAAGGATGGACAAGGCGAGTATGGGTTGGAAAACTAAATAGAGTAAGGAATGTGCTATGAAGGTCGTATTGTAAGGAATGTGAATAGAAAAGACTGTAACTTCAATTAATAGGTAAAAAAGGCAAAATGAATTGGGAAGTTGCAGAAAATTAATGAATTAAGAAAATAGGAAAGAAATTTGGAAAGATTGTAACTCTAGAATTTATAAGGCAATAAATGTGTGATTCGTAGGGAGCTACAATAATTTAATTAAATGGACTAATTAAAGAGTTCATTAAGGTAATTATAGGATTATAGAATTGGAAAAGGCTGTAACTCTCGAAGATTAAATAGACAATGAATGTGTAGTAAGTGAGGAGTTACAAGGAATTAAATAGATTAATGTGACCATTAAGGTAAAAATTGAATAAGTAAATAAATGTCTTTAAGAGACGTCCATTAAGGTAATAACCATTTAGTATGGACCAAGTGACATTTATGGAAAGGATAATAAAAATGTTAAGTATTGATTGGATATTATAAGATAGTATAATGTAAACATTCAGAAGTAAGGGATGAAAGAAAAAGAAAATGCAATAAGGAAAACAATTATTAAGAAGTTGTTATTTTAAAAAAAAAATTCTAAAATCTAACTCCACGTAAAGGATTTAATAAAAAGATTTTCTTTGAAAACTTTATTGAAGTGTTTTGAAAAGTTTTTTAAAGGATTTATTGAGGAGCTGTAGTTTTGAAAAGGAAAAAAGGAATTTTGAAAATTCATACATTAGAAATTTTGTTAAGGTAAAGGTTTGTGAATAAAAAGAAGTTGTGGAGTCAAAAGTTTTGATTAGAAGTTTTTGATAAAAACGGTTTTTCATTTTTGAAACTCTTAGTTTAAAAATTTTGGTTGGGTCAAAAAGTTTTTGGTTTAAAGACTTTCAATAAAGGGATTTCTCTTTTGTTTTGAAATAAATGTAAAAAGAGCATAACTTGGACTTGATGATTTTTCTATTTCATAAATTGAAAGTTCTTTAAATTCTTCTTTTTAAAATGTAAATGAAACTTGGGTAAAAATGATGAGGAATCTATTTAAGTAGGAAAAATATAAACAGAGGCAGTAATGGGAGATTGGAGTAAGAATAGCGCTAGGAACTTATAAGACATGGTTAGCAATCTAGTTAGAGATAATGAGAAAAGTAATGAAAATAGAGTAGGAAAACAATAAAATGGAAGTTATCTTTGTCTACTTCACTTTTCATTGTTTATTATAAAAGATGTTTTGAAATAAAAGACTAACTTTCAAAGGAATAAATCTTTGATGCAGAAAGTTTTTGAAAAGGGAAAATTACTGTGCTTCTTTTTAGAATTAAGAAACCCTTTTCGAATTTTGAATAGTTTGGTTTAATAATTGAGTTTCTGATGGTTTGGGTTGAAAACCCTACTTTTAAAGAAGTAAAGAAGTAAGCCTTTGAGGTAAAAGAATTTGAGAAGGGGAAAGTTATTTTACTAAGCAATTTTAACCTTTGAATTTAGTGTTAAGAATAAAGCTATAAATATTTTGAAAATTATGAAAAGTTGGGTTCAAATAATTTTAAAAGGGCTTGTCCAAATGATTAATAAGAAAATGGAATAGATATATGAAATAAAACAAAGCATCGTGTTTAGATGCTTTTAAGAACTCAATTCCCGATAAACTATTTTTGGAAAGCTGGAAATTCTTTTGAATAGTATGATTAAAATTTCTCTTAGAAAGGTGGGAATTCTTTTGTAAGTGAATTCCAAGTGTTGCACACTAATGTAATGTGGATTTCAAAATTTATGCTTTATAGAGTAGATATGGATCACTATTTAAGTAAGAACGGTTTCAAGATATGAATAAAATAAGAATAGTGTGTATAACCTGATATGGAAATCTAAAATCAATCCCAAACAATTATTTGTAAAATGTCGGTAAATTTGTAAAGTTATTCCAGATCTATAATTGGGTTGTAAGTTAAATTGCCCTTAGAATGTGAATTTCCATATTTTATATTTATTTGGAGCTGGCTCCATGAAATTTCCATAAATTATTTAAGTCCTTAAATATATAAAAGCGCGATGTTATAATTTACAAAGGGTATGCCAAAAGGGAAAGATAGATGTAAGATATGGATATTCTTTTCCGTAGTTTACACTAACTATTTCAATAAAAGAAAAGGAAATATTCCCTTGTGATTTCAAACAAAGCAAAAATATCGCTTGTGGTTGATTTATGGAAATTTTTAATGGTAATACTTTTTGGAAGGATAGCTCTAATAAATATATAAAATATAGAAAGGAATTTTATAGTCTAGAAATTAATAATTAGGAATAAGAAACATGTAAATATCATAATTTCTAACGGTATAGTAATTATTAGACTAAGATCTATAGACATCAATACAGATTTAAAGAGCAATAAATTTGTAATTAATAAAGGATAAAAAGAAATTAAATGAGAGACTGATTAAGGAAATCTAATATGATAGTTATGGAAGGATAGTATACTCCTAATAAGAAGATTCTGAAACTGGTAATGAATTGAAATGGGTTTAATAAGGATATACTAGAGACTGTCAATTTTGACATTAACGACTAGTTATTATGGGTAATGGATATTTATTAAAACCAAGAAAGTAAAGTAACGAAGGTGGATAATGGTGGAATGACATTTTAGGAATTTCATCCTAAATTGGTAAAGAATCATTAGGACCCCCAACATCATTAACACTAGTTAATGATTAAGGGTAGCTTCCAGCAAAAATTTCTTTTAGAGTTTTTAGGTTAAAATCGCTAGTTGTCTCCTTTAGGGAAACGTATCTGATATGGTAAAAGGAATGTTCCTATTTTATCATTGTGTTGATTTTAGAGGATGAAAGGAGACCACTATATAGGAACATCGTAAATAAGGAAATTTGGTAAGGACACTTAACTAGCGATAAATCGAAGATAAGATTGGAAGTTAGTAAGAAAATTAGATTAGAATGCTTCAAACCAAAGACTTGTGGAGTGTCACCATTCACCCCGCATGTGATAAGTTATAATGGGATATGAAGAGAATTTTCTAATTGGTCAAGGATAAATAAAGAGCCACTGAATTTGTTCTAGATGTTCGACATTGCCAAAGGATTAAAGCTAAGCAAGGCAAGTCTGAAGAGTTGTCATTGAAATTGGAGTTTCCGACTTGGAAATGGGAGCATATATAGATGGGCTTTATATATGGGTTGCCTTGAAGTAATGAAGTTATATAAGTTATAGTAGGTTTGCTCATTTTACTTCCATTGGAAGTAATAGAATTGTAGCATCTTTACTACAAATTTGTGTTAAGCGAGTGGTGCAGCTACAAGGAGTTCCAATTGTTATTATTTGTGATAGAGACCTTTTGTTCATTAGGGAATTGTAGAGGAGTCTTGTAATTTTCTTTGGGAATGACTTTGGATCTTAGCACCACTTACCACCTGTAGACCGACGGTTAGACGGAAAGGGTGAAAAAGAATTTTTAGGATTTATGGAAAGTTTGCATCATGGATTTTGGAAGGCTTTGGAGAATGTAGAAGTGTTGAGGCGCGGTTGAGGGCCGCATATGACTTTCAGGAGTCCTAGGCTAAGAGGCGAAGATAGAAATTGGAGTTTTTATTTAGGGACATGGTATTCGTTTAAGGTTTCCCCTCATAGAAGGTTATGAGGTTTGGTACCTCTGGGAAGTTGGCGATGGGTTCGTTGGGCCTTTCCCGATTTTAGAGTGGGTAAGGGAAACTTGCTTATTGGGTGGAGCTTCTAGATTTGTTAATGAGAGTCCATGATGTCTTTCATGTCCCATAATTAAGGAAAGGTCTACAGGACATTGCCTCTGTGGTAGAGCCTGATCAGTTAATTGATGTTGAAACGAAGCTCATCGCTCTCTCGTGCTCCCATCCGCATAGTGGAGCACGGTCTTGAGAGGCTTCGCAATGAAGAAATTAGGTTGGTTTGAGTAGAAGGGGAGATAATCCAATGGAAAGCACATGGCAAACCGAAGTAAAGGTGAAATTTTCCCATCTCGAGCTTTTCTCTGGTAAACTTTTATCTACAAAAATATAGGTTTTTGGTTGCATTGTGATTGCTAAATTGGATGGCAAGAGATGCTTGCCACACTTTTTACTATTACTTTTGCAGTCATATAGAATTTTATGTATATTTAGTATGTTTGCATACATGGCTATATGTCACGATCTTGCATTCACGCTAAGATTAAGCTCACCTATAGTATGTTTGCATACATAATCACATTGCATTTTTGATTGAGTAGATGGTTGTGTAGATTATTTTAAATAAATTGGTTGTATAACATGGTTGTTGAGTGTGCGTTATACTATCTTCCCTTAGTGATTTCGAGGGTGAAATCCATTTTAAGGGGGAGAATGTAACACCCCGTAAATTTAATAAGAAATTAAGTAATTAAAGTAAGATTAAAAATTAAAATTTTGTAAAAGTTGAAATTTGACTATGGGAATTGCATCATTTCATCCATGATGATTTTCAGATCAATTTCCATATATAATATGTTGAAATCGGAGTTAAAACGAAAAGTATGGGCGTTTGAAACTTTGAGTTTAAAATAATATAAAATAAATTTAAAATTTGAATTTGAAATAATTTCAAAAGCTTGAAATTTGAATTTTGCAAAGATACTTTGGTTGGTAGCAATGTTAAGGTTAACGTTAACAGAGACAAAATAGGGCGACAAATCGTCAAAAACGGGCAATTAAACAACTGCAGAATAATTAAAGGGTCAATCGACTCCTAGCGATTGGCCGTCCCTATGAAGTGCAGTCGACTGGTTGGGTCGGTTAAGCTCAGAAATGAGCCGGTCGAACCCGGATTCACTCAATTTCGATCTAATGGGTCTCATTCGTTTCTCCCTCTATAAATAGACCTCTAGGCCCCCACTTTTCCTTCATAAAATTTTGGGAACGTTGGCGACTCTGTCAAAATCTTTCTTCTTAAGGTTTCAAAAGTGGAAATTAGCCACAAGGGCCTCTTTAGCAAGTGGAATTATTTTCTAGGACACACAACTGGAATAATTACTTTCAAGGACAAAACGTAAAATAATTAGTTTCTAGGGCCTTCAAACCTATGAAATTATGTCCTTGAAAGTAATTGGACTACTGACTTTGTCCTTGAAAGTAATTATTCTACTGACTTTGACCTTGAAAGTAATTTCTTTGAATGTGTGTCCTAGAAACTAATTGGACTGCAAAGTTTGTCCTTCTGGTAAAATGCCCCGAAAAATAGTTAACAACAGTAAGTAATTTTGATTTCTAATCTCCATTTCAATTTAAATTCTCAATCCTTCTTCCATATATCTTCTAATTTTTGAAACCTAATCTATATGTACAATCTATTTGTCCTATATTCAAAAATGGGAAGATCTAACAAAGAATTAAGAGCGGTATTAATTAGATCCCTTCTTCTTCTTTGGATTTCTGAATCAGTTAGGATTTTCATAAGGAGATCTAAAAGAGGGTTAGGCATGGTGGAATCAAATCCAATTAGGAGCAAACAGTTCTCGGTGAGTGGAAATATCAAGTTTTTCACATTTTTGTAATTGAATAGTATTTATTTGGATTTGATATATGCCTTAGAAAATTTTGGTAACGAAAACATAACAACTAAAACCATGAAAATATCCCTAAGTAAATATCAATCTTTCTGTATGTTAGAATTATAATTGTTTCTGGCATCGGTATATTAGAATCTAATTAATTATTTGAATAAGATAATCTATGGTCAATTTAACCTATTTTCCCGCTTTTGAATTGGAGTACTAAGGATTCAAAAAAAAAATTAGAAATGGTGTGTAAATTATGAATTGGATTGTTGTAGTTTGCACCGCCTATTTCTAGCACTTAAATAAATATGGAATTCCTTTCTCACTTCAAAATGATGTATACAAGAATTGAACATATGCGATCTAGTTTGTGAGGATCCGTTCTTTAAAACAGAAAAGGGATTCTAATGCATTAATATGGAATAAGTTGTAGGTATTCCTTATTTGTAAAAATCAATTTTATTTGACTTTGGGTAGTACCAATTCTTGTTGGAATTGTAGATTTGTATGCGATTGATATTTCAAAATATCATGTAAGCGAATTATTGTTATGTAATGATTAGACCCTAAAATCTGCATGTAAATAAAAGAGAGAGAGAGTGTGTGTGTAATAATGTATTGATCATAGCATATTGAACGTGATAATTAGTATTATTAGAATAGTTTAAGTAATACTAATATTTAGGAAGGGAGTTAAAGTAAATTAGGAAATTAATCCCTAATTAAGGGCGTAATAATGGGATACCTTATATCGCCTTAATTATTATTCGTGTATGGTGATATATATGTATATAGTGGATATACATATAAGTTATGACTAAGTTATATGGATGCAAGATTAGTCTAAAGCTACATGGAAGTCTGCCCAGTTAAATATGGCTACTAGTGATATGACTTTGCAGACTAATGTGAAACATTGCCTATAATAAATAATTCCAATGGATGCGAGGTGAGTTCCAATTCAATAGGGTACACCTGCCCAGTTAATCTAGCTACCAGTATCTACAAATAGCCGGATTAATATGAGACGTCACAAGTGGGTTATGGATCATAAATTACATGTTGGATACGGTAGCTGAAATCCTTAGGAGGGATTCGCTTCTGATTTGAGGTACTAAGTGGTTGTGGTAGGTTCTGCCTCTTTGTTAAGTGAACTATTAAGTGATCCAATAGGATTTCTTACGGTGTTAGCGAGGAAGAACCATATTGGGATCCGCCTTGGGGTTAGGTCTTAAATGACGAGATCTGCCTATTTTGTAGGTCTTAAATGATCAGAGTTTACCAAAGCCCCATTAAAAGGTAGTAAGTGGTTTTGGTATTTCCTCGTACATCGTTTGCATTAGTTATGAAGAGTGTGAATAGCCAGACTGGAAGAGCCTTCGAGCTTACAGTTGACTTTAGAATAGTCAGACTGGAGAGTCTTCTGGCCTACAGTTGACTTTGGGTAGTCGGGTTGGAAGGGCCTTTGCACCTACAGATGACTTTATATGCATGTTATGATTTATACGTAAGACATTTCTTATTTAAATAATACTTCCCAAGTACAATTATGGCAATGCTTGAGATTTTCATTTCACCAGACAATTGTTGTTCTGACACACTCCTCATTACAACATAGGTTATAGAGAGTAATGGTGATTTAGGAGCTGAAGGTAGAGATGAAGACTTATGGTAGTTATCTATCTATTTATGCTTTTTAAGTATTTTATTGTACCAAGTTCAGAAAGTTATGTTATTTTGAGATATTGTACTATGAAGACTTATTGTAAACTTGTTGCAATGTTTAACATGTTATATTTCTAAAATTTCTTTCTTATATGAAATCGATACTTGTTTCTGATATTTAATTTTATCCATTCTGTTGTGAGATTTTTAAAGTATAGATAGATAGCTCTGTGTACTGTTTATTTTTTAATTTTATCAACCTGATAGCTCATCTTAAGATGGGCCTAAGGTTTGACGGGCTTTTATTGGGTCGAAATTAGGTCCGTTTTTGGGCGGGTTGTTACACCAAGTCTGCGCTAATGCCTATTAGGGCAGACTTGTTAATCCATATCCAGATTTCGAGTTGTCTAATCAGTCATTTCGCATTCAATGCTCCGTACACGTGTTCCATTATGGTTTGTTGCTTTTTCTGACCATTGTTATACAAATTGTTTCGTATCCCAAGGGAATATATTAGTTTTTCATGAAAGATAGATATCTGACATCTGTGGTTTCATCGTGCTTGGAGTTCTGAAGTTTGGATTCATTTGTTAACTTATAAATTTACAAAGTTATTCTTATCATCATTGCTCATTAAACCGCAATTGCAGTATTCTCTTAAAGACACAATCGCAGTTGATGGATCACATCCTTTCGGATACGACTACCAAAATTATATTTTGATAATGTATTTGGAATCCTTTAATATCTACGCATCATGCCACATTATAGAGTCGATACTCTTAATGGATTAATTGACGATTGAGAATTATCTATTCTCGAGACTGATAAGAAAAACATAGTTTATCTTCAATGTCTAAGAATAATTATTAGACACTCTAATGTAATGTGTTCATTTAGATTAGGTTAATTTCATGTCATCCCACTTAATCAATTTTATCTTTAGATTGTATCTATATCCATTTTAATACCAATAATTTCTCAAAGAAATTCCTCCACTACAAAGTTGGTATTTCTTAAAACAACAGTTGTTTCTTAGTGTAACCAAATGGACATTCATAAACATTTTATGAAATGTCTTATATAAAACTAATTTTTAGTTCACTGTGTATTTATGTTCTCAACATAAATTAGTCATTTAATGACTATAATTTCCAAAATTCTCTTAGGACAATTCATACAAGATCACTTACGTACAATTATTACATGTAGTCTTTCAACTTGCACAACCTGCCAACTCCTTGGTCTATGATATATAGAGGTTTCTTATAAACCTTTATCTCATATTGTTTGGTAAACTATTCCTTGGATGATATTAATTTTAACCTTGTGTACTACACTTAAGTACACACCTAATAGAAAGAATTTATCTCAACTTCACTCATAATTAATCGAGCTTTGTCCAACAAAGTTTGATTACTCCTTATCAGTAAATCATTATGTATTTTAGGGACGAGTTACCTTTGAGATTGAATTTTATTCGCATTTGGTACATACAAAACTCTTTCTAATATAGTCACTCATTTGATCAAATCGAATTAATTCTTCTGCATGTTATATTATTTACTTCCGTTTTGTATTCTATGAGCTTATCATAAACTTATAAATGTTTAGCAAATACACATGTCCATATTTATGATAACGGATTGGTGAAAATGACGAAGTACGTGGAACCGTTTTGGTACTAATAGACTTATGATTGCATACATCTATATGTATCAATCCGAAGGGTTCATTAACTCTTATGATGCTCCTACTAAATGGGTCCATAGCCCTTAATTGTTTGAGATATAATTAACCAGTATCATATGATTCATAATTATATAATAAAATTAATTCTCAAAACTACGGCTTAGTCTATAATTCCAAAATAATTGTAAATAATTTAGATACTTCTGTATATTCCAATGCATCACTTTTGTTATGAAAACAAATACCATATTATAGTTTTATTTCATAATGAATATTCTTAATATTCACACTGAAATATAACTATGTCTACTCTTTAATCATCATCGAAGAATGGTTTTTTATTTCATAAATAATGTGTGGTATTTTACAAAAATAGATTTCTTAACTTGATGCAATTAATAAGTGTTATATGGCATTATCCCATTATTTCCGTCATTCCTATAATAGTGTACTAATTCGAATGTCCATCATTTACTTAATACAAATTATTTATTTTATATAATGTAACTAGTTTACAATAGAGTTCTTTGACCAATTAGCCTGAACTCAAAAAAATCTCATAGAAAACAATTTTCTATACAAAATCATATTTCTTATTCCAATGTTAAGTATCAAATCATATTATTACAATTCTCATTTTCGATGTTTCTTTATGAAGCAAAAACGACCATTCTCTCTCTTCATCTCAATTATATCTTAAATCACATTTACTCTTATACATTCGTTTTCCTTTCTAAATGGCCAAACCATTCAAAAGAAAACCCTTACTATAATATCATAACAGACTCTTTGCAGTAGTGCATTCGATTATCCTTAACATTTAAGACATCAAATATTTTGCACCTTGCGTAAACTGATCAAAGTGACATTTTGACGATTGAGTTCTTAAATCTATCCTGTATTTTTGGTCTAGTGTTACATTTAACACAATACTATCCTTTTGTAATCAATCAAATTGAATACTCAATCTCATAGTACTGTTTATTGGCTTATTTTGAATAAATTAACTTCATCGAAGTATTATACATTATGAACTGTAACCTTTCACCATATAACATTTGTATGTGATAATATATGGATCAAATACCCATAGTATTGTATTGCTTTTGAGTTTGGAATTCATAAAATGCAATACACAGTCTCGATCAAATAAACATATAAGCGACCAAATTACGAACGTATTAAGTAGTTGTAAAATTAGGCACTTGCATGGATATAGAAACGTTAACATACAATAATCATTTTCGTAGATATATGTCATATTTCTTTTTGTTAACTTTTAATTCGGTTCATTTGTGTATCTTAATTGATAAACATTTTATCAATCATTTAAATGCACAAATTTATCAATTTATAGTATTATAATATTATTTAGCATACGTTCTTACAATATTAGAAAGGTTAAATGTTATCATTTTATTTTTCTAATAAGCCACTAATCCTTTATGTTTCACCAAACCCTAAGCGAAACATAGAAATCTTTCGACTTCAATAGTCGGTGTTAGGACTCCTATGCCTTGGGATTCTGACCTTGAGGAAAGCTTGACAAATCATAGGCATGCATACGATGGATAACTCCTTATCGGTTGTACCACATACAACTCCTAACCCATGGTTCTTTGCCTTAATCCTGCTTTTACCTTAAGGAAAGCTCAATAATAAAGTAGGACTGTTCACTCGGACCTATCATTTCATGAAGACCTAAGTATAATGCACATACCTTGATGAAAGTTCAACAAATATGTGCAATTACCTTAACTCGTCTATTTAATACATTAATGGTACTACACATAACATCCCTAGCATGAGGAAAGCTCAACAACTAAAGAGTGTGCAAGTAATTTATTAGTGTATAAATGATAGAAGACAATTTTATAGTAAAGATTCATAATCTTCAATATATTACATCGAGTGATATCGACCTATGGAATAATGTATTACTAATGAAATGCCCTAGTAATTCAAGTATCAGACACATCTGGAATCACAATATATGTACATTTATTTATTTATTCCTTAAGTCTATTTGGGTTTCTTTGGTTTTTCATTTTGAGTTTATACATTCATATTATATATAAGTTTTATCATTATATAACTTCTATATATTTCATATTACTTATATAATAGTTTTATGTATAGTATTATATTAATTAAGTCTTATGTAATTAATTTTTAATTAATTAACATTTTAATTAATTTTGTATTATTTAATACAACATTTGTATTAAATATTTATTACATAATATAACCTTTATAGTATTATACATATATCATATATATATATATATATGTATATGTATGTATATGTATAGTTATTTAATTAATTAACCTTTAATTAATTTATTTAATTAAATAATTTCAGTTAAATTATATTAATTTTGAAAATTTATTTTACATACATACATGTATACTTATGTTATTTTAAACATTTTAAAATAACATAACATATATCAATGTATATAATACATATCGGTATTAATTAATTAACGTATTTAATTAATTTACATTATTAATCTTATTAATAAATTTCAAATTTCAAATTTTATATTTAAATACTTTTAAACATTTTGAAAATATCATTATCTTTTCAAACATTTTGAAAACTTATGTTCTATCATAACCTTTTATAATAAGCTTGCTTCCTTTTAAATTTAACTTTTAATTTAAAATCTTTACTTTAATTTTCAAAACTTTTTTGAAAATTAGCCCAAGACCCAATTAAAATTGGGCCTTTTCTATTTAAGGCAACCTTTGGGCTCACTTCACCTTTCAGGCCAGGCCGATAACCAAGTAGGACAGGGTACTTGATTACCTAATTCTGATCCTAGACATTACCTTTCTAACGTAATAGGTAGGCAAGCTTAATTAGTTAGTCCTAGCATGACTAATTTATACCTCATAGGCTATTGGGCTCTGATACCATTGTCGGAACCGGGCCAGTTCACAGTGGAAGAAATAGGTGAATTTCAAAAAAATTATCATTTTAGATCTACATTAGGCCTATGAAGTCAAAATATATTTAGAACTTTTCTAAATTTTCTTTTAAATAAAATCATTGTTTTATTTAGATTTATAAATAAAGTTTCATATTTATTTTATATTATGTTATGAACATGTGTATCATATACACATATAAGTAAATGTGCACGTGCAACATTATAATGTGTACATGGCTTAACATGCTCACATTTAGGTGTTTGGGATTTACACCGCTACAAACATGTTATCCCCTCTTGCATTTGATTATATCGTCTAAATGTACATATAAGTGCATCAAAGTGGTATGAATATAATGAAAATATATGTATGTACACTAAATGTCATTATATCAAAAAGTCTGTATAATTTATGTATATATAAAATGCATATATAAATGTAAATATGAATGAGGATTATATAATAAAAATGAGGCAATTTAAGCTCTGAAGTGTGAAAGTTTGAGAAATGAAATGGTCAGTCATATTAAAGAAAGGGAAATTAATGTAGTGATTAATGCTCTTTATAACTTACTTAGCCTCTTTATTTATAAACAAAGATATTTGTATACTTATACACTAATAAAATTAAGGATCAATTTTGTAAAACATATTCAGTTATTACATAACGGCCCACGTTTGAAAATTAATTTTGCAATGAAGTAGGTTATGAAATGAATGGTTAAGTTATATTAAGAGAGAGAGAGAGAGAATTAATGCGGTGATTAATAGGGTCGTTAATTTCCTTCAATATAACCATTTCATTTTAAAATTCAACAAAGAAAGAATGTATTCAAAGTGTGGTAATTATTTAATAAAAAAATATATTTTATAATGATAAACATATTTTATAACAGCAAAAAATGCTCGCAGCCATCAGATAAAAGGTTAATTTAATTTTTATCACTTAATTAATTGAAAAGTATAATTGTAAGAGAAATATATTGCTGTTTTAAAAATCTTCTACAATGTGCATATTTGTTATTTCTAGAAATACATATGTATAAATTTAATCCACTTGATCAATTTTAAATTAATTAACAAAGGAGTTTATCTATAATATATAAACATATATAATGTTTTTAGGCTTAAATAAACTTTTTTATTATTAAAACATAAGTTTATAAAATGTAAGTCATTTAATTGAAAATTTGTACAATTAAATTCAATTAAACAATATTGGATTAAAAATTGGAAAAGGAAAGTAAAATAATTCATTTTAATGCAGAGAGCATCATAGCTATTACAAAAAAACAAAATGATAATAATAATTTTATGCACTTGAACATACAACCGTTCATTATGTGATAATAAATCGATATATGAGATTCATCATAATCAAGCTATCTAGTAGAAATATAAAATAAGAAAAAAATTATTTATCAATGGAAAAGAGATAAACCTTTCACCATTGCCTTGAATTCACACCTTGAAATTATGAATTTTCTCGTTGAATCGAATCATCGATTTTGGAGTTGCTAGCTCTCAAACCAATACATCTTGCCCTTCATCACACCTTGATCTATGAATTTTGGTTATATTTCAAATAAATCAGCATACCGCCTTGTAAGAGAAGGATGAACCACCTTTCTTTGATTTAATTTGATGTTGATTTGAATTCGTTTTGATGTTTTTTATTTTTGAAAGAAGTTCTAGCTATGAATGAATGATAGAGAAGAAGAAGAAAAAGAGTGGAACTAAAAGTTACATTTTGTTTTAGAAATAAAAATGAGGAGATTTTATTTTATAGAATTAAAGGAACCTTTCTCATTCTCATATCAAAACCTCCTTCTTTTATTCCTTTTTTAAATTTCAATCGATCCAACTAATTTATTTCCTTCTCTCAGAATTATGTGGCCGGTCCAAGCACATTTCTAATGTGCAAATTTCCCAATAAAAGGAAATGACTTTTATGTAATTATTTTATTATTTAAACTACGTTTAAAATTATATCGATATCGCATATCGATATATGCAAATAAAACTTTTATACATGCATTTAAATAATTACCAACAACATTCAAAACATTAAATAAATCAACAATAATTAATATCTCAAAAATATTAATTAATTTAATCAATTTATAACATTTTACAATTTAATTAAATCGTGTGGTTTTTGGAGAAATCAAAATTGTGGTTGTGTAACTCAGAGATGTGAATTCAGTTAGCGATTAATATTGAACAATTTAAATATCAATGTTCACACATCACCTTAGCTAGTGTTGTGACAATTTGGATGAATTCATGGCTTATAGGTCTTTTGGGTAAAATGAGATTTCATAAACACTTGAGCGGTACCTTCTAGTGATATATACTTACACTAATTCTCTTCGTCAAAACTATATCATTTTGGACTTATGGAATTTGGTAATGGTCAAAATTCTAGTATCATCCATATTCAACTTTATAGTCTAAACATAAAGTCCTTGGTTCAACCATAACAATTATCGTTAACCAAAATGCCATGGCCAAAGATTTTGACTTTGAGTTGACTTTAGTTGACCGTGATACTAATCTCATATAATTAAAGAGACAAATCCTCTCTTGAACAGCGTTTCACTTCCAATGCTTCCACTCGACCCAACTATAGTCGTTTGATGGATATCGTGCCACAATTTAACTATAATCAAAGTGGAGCTTCCACATTGAAGATCAATAGTATTCTTAGGTCGAGAGAACTATGTAAATTAGTCACATCGATATTTTCTGTTTAACCTTAGTTATATTAACCAACAGAAAACGATCGAGTGAGTCGTTCCATGGTTATCCAAAAACTATCAGCACGTACCCTCTTGGTGCCCCTGGCAGTCATGAGTAATACACTACCCAATGTTTGGAGAGTGTTATATACTCCAGTCTCAACGGATACATCGATATTCGGTTTCGATGCATCTTGACTAGGAACATTTAAAATGGTATATTTATTTTCACTGTGATAAATTACTTACGGTTATAAAACTTTGTAACTACTATCACAAGACATGCCATTTATTAATTTTCTAGTTAAATATACTTTTAATTAAATTAATTAATTAATATAAAACGTTATATCAAGCATATAACAGAAAGAAAACACCTTTTATTTCGAACAAGGTTGGTTATCGAGTTACACATATGTAACAAATTAAATAATTTTCCCTAGGGCATACCCCTAACTCTATCACCCTCCTTTCTTACCTTCTTCCAGTTTGCTTTCCAGGGAAGTCTTCTTAGACTTGCGCAGTTATGGCTTTCAGATTAATACATTGTAATGCTGCTTTCATCTAGTTATGTTTTTAGGTGCATTGTTATTTATTATAATCCTCGTGCTTTTATGTCATCGCTCCTGGGATGGAACTAAACAATAAGCTCAATAATTTGGAGGCAAATCTTACTATTTCCTAAGGAGAAATTTTGAAGTTGAGACAGGATTTGGATGTCGCCTCCCTAAACGTTGAGGCGGGATATAAAATGGGCGCATATTACAAAGCTCAGTTGGAAGTGCTTTCCAAAAAGGTTATGAATAAGGAACAAGATGCCATACAGCAGAAGAAGAAAATAAGTAGATTGGAATGGAAGCTTTTTAAAGTAGAGAAAAATCTAGACAAAATAGCTCACAATGTTCTTTATGACGTTTATGCTCAAGTGAAGAGACAGTTCTTTAAGGATAATCATGACTTTAGAAGGCACGAAAGTTGATTTGAGTTTCTTAGAAAAGCTACATCTGATCAAAGAAGCCCAGGACTACTGCAGACAAAAGTTGGTTCAGGAGCGTGATGACTTTCTTCCTCCTCTGAAGGAACGCAGGCTAAATATATATCTAATGATTTTGATGGAGGCAAGGGCCCAACTACTTTAGAAATGCAGTCCAAGGTCGCTCCACCGGGATTTATAGATGTTGAGGAAGTAAATATCTGAACCTTCCAACTTTTGGTTATTAAGCTTCTCTCTTTCCCTCCTTTTCATTTTCTGAAAAAAAAATTTGATGGTACTGCACAATCTTTGATTTGTCACTTTCTAAACGATGAAGTTTATTAATGAAATTATGTATATATGCTACTCAGTGTTTTAATTTTTGCTTCATTCTTTTAGGTAAAAACATTAAGTATTGGTAACCCCTTTTATCGAAATCATGTGAATGAAGTAGTTTAGTTCAACAATTTAAGGTTTTAGAACGGTAGGTTATGGAGAAACAATTTAAGGTTTTAGAATGGTAGATTATGAAGAAACTATTGATGGGGACGACCTTTTTGCCCAGGATGGAGAATGAATTGGACCATATTATTACCCAATAAAGAAAAGATACTCAAGTCCATTTATCCAAAATCACACAAATTATTCATGAAAGGGATGCAATATACGATTTAGTATTGCGTAAGTGGGTCTCCATTTTGGAAAGTGAATCTCTTCCCTTAGGGCATCCCCACTTATTATGGTTTAAAGTAAGACTTGGTGCAGACAACAATAGGGCTCCTTCTTTTTATATATTTATATTTTTTAGTTACTGCTCAAATGAAATACTTTCGCATATTGTATGTGTACTCCCATATAATCCTTCTATTGTTATTATTATCTTTGCTTGTTTGCTTATAGATTCTTTTCTAGTCATTTTTTACTTGAATACTGCGACTATTTCTCCCACTCATGCTACTAACCATACTCTTCGTTTGTAAGATCCTACTCCTTCCACAGTCATTGGGGATTATGAAAGTCGGATCAAAGATCTTAAGGCTGCAAACACAAGTCTTATTGGGCAGAGAGAAACGGTTGCTGATGAAATTTGTGAGGAGCTACACGTAGTTTGATGAACATGAGCGAGAGTTGAAAGAGTCTAAGCAGGCTAACGTAAGGCAATATACTTGCATTAATAAGTAACGTTCATAGATAGAAGAGTTGGAGAAAAAGCTTAAGTCTTCCCAGAATCATATTGCTGAATTGGAAGGTTTGTTGAGAGATTCTACGAATGCACATATGATTATATATATATATATATGAGATTAGGGCTCTAGAACGCACAGTCGAGGAGCTGTTTGAGTAGATCGCAATGTAAATTAGCGCTGAGGATGATCCTATTGCGTCTTGGATCCAGGTGCAATTTCTAGGCCTAATGCCACCCCTGCACCCCCTTCAAGGGCAGGCCCCGTTGTGGTCCTTCAGTGGAAGAATGGTTTGAAAAACTATTATGAGGCCAAATTTATCAAGTTAAAGAGTTTTTATAAAAGGAATCAAAGTCTGCTGAGAGTAGTAGCTCGCATGTTACATCTACTACACGGAAATTATTCAGCTCCGATTCTCGTATTACTAAGAAAATGAAAGAGTATATTTTGAATGAGATCGATCAGATTAGGAGGGTAGCTATGGAGCACATGAATGCTGTCGAAAATAAAATTTCTTCCTTAGAGTCTCAACCCGTATACAAACCATTGATCGAGTTCCTGTACTGCGCCGTGTGGAACTTCCATTACTTTTTTAGTTAGTTTGGATAGGGCTTTCTTGGTGGAGCTAATTTATAAAGAGAGAGTTAGGAGAGTCATGGCTGACATTGTCGTAAAGCATTCGATCGATGTTTTCTCTCATCTCTGCCCCGAACTAGACTTACCTTTTTTATATAATCGTGCAGACTACATCTTTGATCCGAAGGATTATGGTGATGCCTGGTCCAATGCTGACTATGATCCTCAAGCCATTTATTTTGACGTTGCTCCTAGTCATTCATTAGTTGTTATTACAAAGTTAGATGATCCAACTCTTGCTATCCATCTTAGAGGCAGGTCCACTCAACGTGCAATGTTGGAGGGCCGAAGATTATATCGCCGTAGAAGAATCATAGTCGATGCTTCTTTTAAGTCTAAGTCTGATTCTTAGTGTTATTTTTTTGTTACGAAGTCTCATGAACTTAACATTTAACGTAACCAGTGTTGTGATTGTTTTTATCTATTATTTATTGCGAAGTGTGTGCAGATGTGTGGCACATGTAAACATGTGTGGGTTTTTAGTGAGCATAAATATAGCTTATAGCACCAAAATTGGTCACTAACCTCCTTGAGAAAGATTATGTAGAGAGATTAATGAAGAAGATAAACTAGAACTGAAAAATAGTGTAATTCAATGCCAGAAGAACAACAAAAACGAGAACACCAGATTTATAGTGGTTCGGCGTAACTACCTACGTCCACTTTGAGTTTTGATCTTTATTGCTTTCACAAGTAGTTGAATACAGATACAATTCGTATATTAATGACTTGAATACAAGTTTGAACTGAAAATAATAAGTCTTGAAAGTGGCAGAGTCTCCCCGGTGTTCTCCAAAAAAGGTCCTCTCTCAGCATGCCCCTGCCCCTCTATTTATAGACGAAGATGGGTTGGACTTCCCTCACGGGCCTAGGAACAAGGTACCTCGGCCCATAGTAGATGACTACTACGCACCGTTCCATTCAAGTCGAATGAGACATGCCGGACGAGACAAGCCGGACCACATTTGGCCGAACTAGGAACTATGTGCTATCGTGGCTGAACGACGTTTGCCGAGCGAGGCATGCCGAGCGACGCCCTCACTCGAGGTTGAATGTTAACCTTTTCTTCGAACTTGTGCGATATCCTGACAACGAGCGATGAGTGTAGGCCGGGCGGCAATCGTATGCCGAACGAGAGACTTGTGCCTAGTAAGGTCTGAAGACAGACGAATCCCTGCATGTCGAACGAGGTTCCGTGCTGAGCGAGGCTCTGTGCCGGTCGAGGCTCTATGCCGAGCGAGATTCTGTGCCGATCGAGGCTCTACCCCGAGCGAGACTCTGTGCCGATCGAGGCTCTACACCGAGCGATGGCTTTGCATGCCGAATGGGAACTCGGTGCCGAGCCTCTCGTTACCGGGTCAAATAACCGGTTAACAGAGCTAAGTAAATATGAGCTGATCTTAGTTTCTGCTGTTAACCTGGCAAGCTTTAAGTGGTTTCTGGGATCATACATGATCTGTTAGTTTCGGTACATTCCATGCATTGCGCATGTTATGCTTCCTGAACTTGATTTTTGGCATGCATGTTTTGTTGCCTGCTTGGTATGACCTGCCCTACTGTTTGGGTGCATTTTCGTATTCGTGCGCTTGGCACGGTCCGCTTCGCTATTTGGAAGTGGACTGCATTTTGACTGTGAAATCAGGTCATATATTTACGACCTTTTTAATTCATAAGCATGGTTTTTTGTACTAGTTCAGGCTATCCAATATCCTTATGTCCATTATGCCTCTGTCAGATTAGTTAATATATAGAGATTTTTATACTGATTTGGACCGTCCAATATTCTTACATCCAGTTTAGTTATTTGTTGAACCGGTGGGCTGCATTTGTGTAGTTTTATTTTGATAGATGGTTCAGACCGTCTAATATCCGTATGTCCATCACAACAATTTGGCTAAAGAGCCGGATTGCGTTTATACAATTCCAAGTGTTTGCATTTAGTTTTACCGTTCTCGGTGCTGAGATTATCTTTCTTGTCTATTAATCACGTGCATGGCTTGGTTAGTGACCATTGGCCATGAACTGTGAAGGGTCAGGAGAAAGCTTTTCTTGATGAATTTTTGAATTCACATTTACTTTATGCCATGAATATTTTCTAGCATATGCGAACTTTGATTTAAGAATCCTTGCCCTCATGCATCTTAGTTTAGTATGACTATTCCCAATATTGAGAGTGCCATTTTTGCCCTCCAACAACGTAATTAGTTAGGCTGAGGAGCATTGGCGATGACCTACGGAGTGATGGAGACAGGTTTGCACTGATGGACATTGGTTTTTCATGTTATTTAGACAACTAAAGGAATGGTCACTATGCCACAAAGTGAATCGGACAACAGTGATCACACAACATAAGTTAGATTTTCTGTTATCCCACTTTTTCACACAACACAAGAAATAGCCATATGTTGTCTGAAGAGCCCCTGAAATATTTCACCTATTATCTGAATGGCCTATGAAATCTCTATGAACATACTTGTTATTCTGATAACATTTATTTGTCATCTGATTTAAGTTATCAAAATTTTTAGTTTTGGCTCCAATCTTTTCCCCTTCAATTATTTCATGGCTGCTCTTTTTATTTGTTCCCCCCATGTTTTCGTTAATTGTTCTCCTCTTCTTTTCATTTCTTTTTCCCCCATCTCTCAAATTAAAGAATCAAACGATGAAAACCTATTCACCCCTATTTACTGTATTTTGATTGCGTCACTTGATTAAACCCTAATCTTGCCTTAGCTCCTCTTCATTGATTACGTGCTTGATTCTCTAAATTAGGAACCTCTTTGGTAGCTTCTTTGTCGAGCAAGATTAATCTAAAATTTGGTATGGACTCTCTGATTTTTGTTTTCGATTTTATGCTTTGTGCTTGACTATTTGCCAATGATGATTTTGGTGAAATTTATAGGGATTGAAACCTTATATTTTTGTTTTGATATTTTGGTTTGAATATTTCTACTAACTAGTTCAATTTCACTTTATGCTCGATTTGCTTTGTGCTCGACTATCTGTAATGTGTTGCCTTGTTTTTCCTTTTAGTTCAATTTGGTTTCGGTCATACCTTGTATTTTTGAAACTTGCCGAAACTTGCAATTTGGTTTAATTTGGTTTCTGTTAAACTTTTGTTTTGTGCCTTGTGCTTGACTATCTAAAACTTGCAATGTGCTGCCTTGTATTTCTTTCAATGACTAGTTCAATTTGATTTTGGTCATGACCGATTACAATGTATTGCCATTAATATGCTGCCTTGTTTTGAACTTCCGTGTATATACATACATTCATACATATGTATGTATATGTGTGTGAATGTTTTGGCACTGCCTTATTTTAATTTGTGGCACTGCCTTGTTTTGGGAAGTTAAGTTCGATTGGTTTTATTTCTGACTGATTTTGTTTCCGACTGATTTTGTTTGAGTTTTCTGATAATTTCTGAAATGCTTTTCCACTTGCATAAACTTATGCACACTTGCACTTGAACTATGTACTTCATGATGGCTACATTGTGTATACATACATATATATGTATGTATATTGTGCCACACCATTTCTTATTTTTCTATATAGCTATGTGTGAAGCTTTGATGCATGTTTGCTTTCCCATGTTTGTTTATCTACATGTGTACTCCTGTATGTCTCTTTATTTCTGGTTTGCTGGTCTTGCCTTGCACTTGCTATTCAATTTGTGACAAGCCAGTGCACTGCCTTGATAAGACAATGCACAACACTACCTTGTCAAGGCAATGCACATTAGTCTATACTTGTATGTGCTTGTATATACTTGTATTGATGCAGCCCAGCCTGAAGTAGTCTTAGGTCGCGAGCGACCTAACGAGCTGTTAAGTCGCGTGCGACCTAACGGGGTGAAGAATGATGCGAGTTATGCGAGAAAGAGTAGTTCAGCGACCTATGACAAGTCGCCAAGCGAGCTAACGAGCAACGACCTAAATGAGTTACGACCTAACAAGTTAATTCTTAGGTCGCGTGAAGAGTTAGGTCGCTCAAACAAAACCCAACGACCTAACAATAAACGAGCTAACAAGATAGGTCGCTCCAGTATGCCACTTGACTTAGGTCGCGAACGACCTTCCGTCCTTAGGTCGCGAACGACCTTACGAAGGTTGCCTGAAGTGCTTGAGTCGCTTGAAGATAAAGCTCTTAGGTCAAGGAAGCTCTTATTCTTAGGTCGCTGTATGGTATGGTGCTTTAGGTCGCAAGAAGTTATGCTGCTTATTCTTGAGACGTTCAAGTGGTTATGTCGCAAGTTCATGAAGTTGTTCTGTTTAGGTCGCGAGCCTTTAGGTCGCTCGAGAGTAGGTCACGAGACCTTGGGTCGCTGAGATATCTTAAGTCGCTGGAGGAGGTTTCCTTAAATCGCTCAAGGGTTAGGTCGCGTGAAGATTTCCAGAAGCTATTTTTTTAAGTCGCTGATCTTTAAGTCGCTGGAACTTCTGATGCAAGCATGCCTTAGGTCGCTGCTGACTTGGGTCATGTTGTATATAAGTTGAGTCGCATTGTTGGAAGTTGTTGTATTTTGTTGTGTTGTAATTTGTTAACTCGTTTGTGATGTTTTGTACTTAGGTCGTAAGTCGTTCATGTTGTAAAGTGTGATGTTGTAACTAAGCCGTGAATGTTAGGTCGTGTATGATGAGTTTGTGTTGTATTGTATTTGTTTGTTTTAGGTCGCAGGTGTTAGGTCATTCACGACCTATGTGTTGTCAAGTGTTGAGTCGTGTGAGTTGTAACGCTATAAATAGAGATGGTGGTGTCATTTGTAAAGTTGGTTGATTTTTGAATAAACTTTTGTTTGAGTGCTTTGTGCCTCTTCTCAAATTGGTAGTCGAGTGTGATCTCCTATCTCCACCTTCGGTATTCGAGTGCGCTCGAATCAACGATTGTTGAAGCCGATTCACGGAATCTAGTGCGCTAGATCAACTTTCGAAGAATCGTAGATCTTTTAACACGGTATCGTGCGCGATCAACGTGTTAGAGATAGCTAGAATCTGGTATCTTTGGATCAACGGATTTGGGCCTTTGGTATTTTTCAATCCACCGATTGCTACTTTCATCGTTTCATCCATTTCAGTTATCCGCTGCTGCGTCATTTGGTATCAGAGCTAGACTTAGCCAATCATAGCTAAGCCGAGTCTTTGGAGCCAATTCTTTTTGAAGAGTCAAGGCCGAGAGTTAACTTTTTGAAGATTTGACAATGCCACCGAGAAGAGCTAATCTCCATCAGAATGTTGAAGTGTTGTATAGAAGAGAAGAAGCCGAGCAAATGGAACAACGCATCAATGAAAAGTTTGATGAAGGCATTGGGAAGTTAGAGAAACTGATGAATGATATGAATCAAAGTCAAAGGAGAAGGTCGCCAATCTCGAACCATGGAGGAAATAGAGTTTCGCCATCGGTTACGGAAGCGAGGAGGGTGTCGCCGCAATCTTACCGAGAAAGAAGAGAATCTTCAGTTTCATTGAGAAGAGAACATCATGAGTATAGAGATGAAGAAAGAAGAACTCCATGTGAGTTTGAACATGAGCCATATCGTGATGTTGACAGACAAAGTAGAAGGGATATGCGTGATCATAGAGATGTGGATGGTCGAGATCATTATCGAAGTACATATGTTTTTGATGAAGATGGTGGTAGATGTAGTGTTCATTCTCGAGATCGAGACCAAGTGCGAAATGCATATCGGGATGTTGAAGATGATCGACGATGGGAGTCGGGGATGAAAACTGAAATTCCAGAATTCAAGGGTGGAATGGTAGTGGAAGAATTTTTGGATTGGTTGTCTAATGTGGAAGAAATTTTTGACTTCAAAGAGGTTCCCGAGCATCGAAGAGTGAAGTTGGTTGCTACGAGATTGAAAGGAAGAGCTATGGCATGGTGGCAGCAAACTAAACTTACACGGGAGAGAATGGGGAAGTCAAAGATTGAGTCATGGGAGAAGATGAAGAAATTAATGAAGGCTACATTCTTGGCGTATAATTATCAGTCTCTTATGTATCAACGATTGCAGAATCTGAGATAGGGAACAAAGTCAGTGATTGATTATGCGGATGAATTTTATTAATTGATTGCGAGGAATGAAATCATGGAGACAGAGGTGCAATTGACCGCTGGATTTGTTGGAGGGTTGAGAATGCAGATTCAAGATATGGTGAATATGTTTGATCCCAGATCTGTTGCTGAAGCACATCAGAAAGCGTTGGCTTGGGAAAAACAAGGGAGACGAGGAGGTGGTGTGTTTACGAATTCCAACAACCAGAACAATGATGTTAGTAGCAGTGCGGATGTTTCCAAAGTCGTCAGTAAGCCGATTGTTAATGAAGCCAGCAAAGCAAAGGTCAATAGTAGTCTCAAATGCTTTAATTGTCAAGACTTGGGCCATAAAAGCAATGAATGTACAAAGCCAAAGAAGCGAGCAATTATTGCGGAGATTGGGAATGAAAATGCGGAGGTAGAGTGCGTCAATTCAATACCAGTTGAAGAAGAATTATTGTCTAGAGATGAGGGTTGTAGTTTGTTGATGAGGAGATCTTGTTTAACACCAAAGCAAGAGGATGATTCTAGCTGGTTGAGAAGTAACATTTTTCAGTCAACATGCACTATTCTGGGGAAAGTTTGTAAATTTTTGATTGATGCAGGAAGCTATGATAATATCATTTCTTCAGAAGCTGTAAAGAAATTGTCATTGAAAACAGAGAAGCATCCAAACCCCTACAAATTAGTTTGGTTGAGAAAAGGAGGAGTGAAGGTTAATCGAAGAGCTTATGTTAATTTTTCCATTGGGAAGAAATACAAAGACGAAATTTGGTGTAATGTGGTTGATATGGATGTATGCCATCTGTTGTTGGGAAGACCATGGCAATACGATAGAGCTATGCAGCATGATGGTCGCACCAACAACTACAGTTTTATGTTCGAGGATACACGAATCATTTTGGTTCCTAAAAGGCGTCAACAGAGTGAAAACAAATTGGAGGAGATTGAAGAACTTAAAACTTTGCTATCTTTAAAAGAATTTGTTGATGTGGAAGATGAAGTCGATTGTTTTCAATCACCAAAGTTTGATAAAGATGAAGTTGATGAATTTCAACCAACGAAATCTGATGAGCATGAGGTTGAAAATTCACAATCATCAAAGTTGGATGAGGATGAAGAAAGTAAGTCAGGGGATGAAGAGGGTAATTTCTTAGTGAAGAAGGTGGATTCGACTAGTCTACAATCTACAAGAGAGTTTGTTAAAGAAGTGGAGGATAGTACAGAAGTTTTCCTGTTGAATGAACATGACACCAGTGAAAGTGTTGAAATTCTCGAGGAGGTTAAACCAGTGGTGAATGAATGTGAAGATGTAGTTCCTACAGAGTTGTCCAAGGAATTACTGCCACTGAGGAACGTACATCATGTTAACCAAGTACCAGGTGCTATTGTACCGCATATGCCACATACTCATATGTGTCCGACATAGCTGGTAGAGTTGAGAAGATTGGTTGATGGGTTTCTGTTCAAAGGAAGGCAATTGTATACTCTTGATTACAGTTGGCGAATAGGAGTTATCAAAGACTTACATGTAGAAAGACATGAGGACTGTGATCGTACCATGCAGTTGATTGCAACGACTTGTTTTGGGCCGTCAATAAGGAAGGAGGTTGGAAGGTTTGTTCAGAGGCGCCATAATTATCAAATTTCAAAAGAAATCGCGACGAAGTCAAGATTATGTATGTCATTACCAATACGTACTAGATTATGGGTGGAGGTAAGTATGGACTCTGTATTGGATTTTATGAAGATGCAAAGTGGCGACGAATCTATCTACTTGATGGTTAAACGATTTCTTGTTGGTACTTACAACAAGCTAGATGCTGGAGGGATGGGTCGTTTGGAAATTGTGAAGGAAATTTGTGAGAATGATTGTAAGTTGAGTTTGCCGGATCATCCCCCTATTGCCCACATTGACAATATCCAACACTTGGTTCCATTTCACGAGGATAAGAGTATCGAAGACAAAGAAGCTGTAAATTCGAGGACGAATTTTTGTCAACCAGGGGAGGATGATGCAGCCCAGCCTGAAGTAGTCTTAGGTCGTGAACGACCTAACGAGCTGTTAAGTCGCGTGCGACCTAACGGGGTGAAGAATGATGCGAGTTATGCGAGAAAGAGTAGTTCAGCGACCTATGACAGGTCGCCAAGCGAGCTAACGAGCAACGACCTAAATGAGTTACGACCTAACAAGTTAATTCTTAGGTCGCGTGAAGAGTTAGGTCGCTCAAATGAAACCCAACGACCTAACAATGAACGAGCTAACAAGATAGGTCGCTCCAGTATGCCACTTGACTTAGGTCGCGAACGACCTTCCGTCCTTAGGTCACGAACGACCTTACGAAGGTTGCCTGAAGTGCTTGAGTCGCTTGAAGATAAAGCTCTTAGGTCGAGGAAGCTCTTATTCTTAGGTCGCTGTATGGTATGGTGCTTTAGGTCGCAAGAAGTTATGCCGCTTATTCTTGAGACGTTCAAGTGGTTATGTCGCAAGTTCATGAAGCTGTTCTGTTTAGGTCGCGAGCCTTTAGGTCGCTCGAGAGTAGGTCGCGAGACCTTGGGTCGCTGAGATATCTTAAGTTGCTGGAGGAGGTTTCCTTAAATCGCTCAAGGGTTAGGTCACGTGAAGATTTCCAGAAGCTATTTTCTTAAGTCGCTGATCTTTAAGTCGTTGGAACTTCTGATGCAAGCATGCCTTAGGTCGCTGCTGACTTGGGTCGTGTTGTATATAAGTTGAGTCGCATTGTTGGAAGTTGTTGTATTTTTTTGTGTTGTAATTTGTTAACTCGTTTGTGATGTTTTATACTTAGGTCATAAGTCGTTCATGTTGTAAAGTGTGATGTTGTAACTAAGCCGTGAATGTTAGGTCGTGTATGATGAGTTTGTGTTGTATTGTATTTGTTTGTTTTAGGTCGCAGGTGTTAGGTCGTTCATGACCTATGTGTTGTCAAGTGTTGAGTCGTGTGAGTTGTAACCCTATAAATAGGGATGGTGGTGTCATTTGTAAAGTTGGTTGATTTTTGAATAAACTTTTGTTTGAGTGCTTTGTGCCTCTTCTCAAATTGGTAGTTGAGTGTGATCTCCTATCTCCACCTTCGGTATTCGAGTGCGCTCGAATCAACGATTGTTGAAGCCGATTCACGGAATCTAGTGCGCTAGATCAACGTTCGAAGAATCGTAGATCTTTTAACACGGTATCGTGCGTGATCAACGTGTTAGAGATAGCTAGAATCCGGTATCTTTGGATCAACGGATTTGGGCCTTTGGTATTTTTCAATCCACCGATTGCTACTTTCATCGTTTCATCCATTTCAGTTATCCGCTGCTGCATCATGTATACACTTGTATATACTTGTATGTTCATATGTACACTTGAGCTTGTATATACTTGCTTTACACTTGTTGTTTTGCCTAAGCTTGTTTATGTGCACTTGTACATACTTGCTCTATGGTTTGTTCCAGTGCATTGTCCATGTTGCACCTGAGTTGATTATTGAATTATTCACTACATATACATGTATGCTTATTGCATATACATGTATACACATGTATGCTTTGAACTTGCACTTGTTGCACCTGAGCACTTGCACTTGAATTGTTTGCTGCATATACATGTATATCCATGTTGCACATGAGCATTTGCACTTGTTTACTGCATATACATGTATACTTTGAACTAATGCATGTATAGTTTGCTGTTTAGTTTAAAACTCAAGTTCTTATTGTTTGCCTTATCTGTTTTGATGCTAATTTACGGTACTGCCCTGTTCAATTTGTGACGTTGTTCGATTTGAGTCTTGTTCATATATGAGCTTGAACCAATTGTTGAATTGTTTTGCCTGAGCTTGTTTGCTCCACTTTGCTCTATGGTTTGTTCCATTTTGCTCTTCTGGTTTAAAATTGGGTTCAACCTTGTTCATTCTTTGTTCAAGGCAGTGCACACAGGACATATTTATGCACTTATTTGTGGTCTATGAACTTGAACCATTTCCTTGTTTTGAATTGTGTTGTTGAACCGTGTTTATTTGTGCATTTATTTGTGGCCAATGGACTTATTCAAGGCAGTGCACACTGGACTTATTTTGATAATGGGTATTTATAGGAATTTGACTTGTTCATCCTTCGATTCTTAATATTTGACTCTGGTTTATTTCCTTGACTTCGATCTTAACTTCGGTTTGCTGTATTGGTTGATTTTCTTGACTCTGGGTATTGGTTGACATTTTGTTGTTTGTTTAGTGATGAGAATCATATAAATGTTGCCTTGTTTTGGGAAGTTAAGTTTGACTGCTTTTGTTTGTGACTGATTTTGTTTCTAACTAATTTTGTTTGAGTTTTCTAATAATTTCTAAAATGTATGCTCTGCCTTGTTCAATGTGTATACTTATATGTATGAATATATGTGTGAATGCTTGCTAAGCCAGTGCATACATGTATATACATACTCTTATATATATACATAATTTATGGCACTTTATTGGCTCAAATCTCATTGTTGCGCTTTAATCTCAAACTTGAACTGCCTGGACTTATTAGTATATGATGATGGTCCATGTTGTTTTTGCACTGTGATTTCTTGTTATGCTGTCTTGATTCATCCATACTCATGTGTTTGTATGTTTATATCTACATATCGCTACGTGTGTGTGTGTGTGTGTGAACTTCCATGTATATACATACATACATATGTATGTATGTATGAATATTCTTATATCTGCATATATATGTGTGTGAACTGCCTTTTTTACATAAGTCTGATCTGGTTCATATCAAGTAATCTGAGACTTCCATGTATTTACATACATACATATGTATGTATACATGTGTGAATGTTGCTTTCACACTGTGATTTCTTGTTATGATGTCTTCACTTATGTTCGCTACACCATATATACATGCATGCATATGTATGTATGTATGTATGTGTGACTGTGTAATGCAGAATGCCTTATGTACATTGCTTGGTCTAACCTTGTGCACAATTGTCCATGAGATTGGATTAAGGCTCGACCTTGTGATATTCACAGTGATACACTGTGCATATCATAAGTTGTCCATGCACATATATATTTGTCCCTCTCTAAAACATGAAGAAAAACAAACCCATAAATTGAGGCAATATAATATTCAAAATTTATTTTATTTTTGCAATTTAGGTTTGTTTCTTTTTCCATTTTACTGCGTTCTTTATTTGACAAGTATAGGAGATGGCTGGACGCAAGTTGGAGCAAGCAAATCAAAATCAACATAAAAAATAAACTCATGTAAGTGAGTGTGAGTAAAAGAGATATTGTATATGAGAGCGTATAGAGATGTTGTATATATGAGAGTGACAGTGAAAGTTGTGTTTGAGAATGTAGGTAGATTGATAGTGAAAGTTTTATTGTATTTGAATTTGATTTGAAATAAAATATTTGTTAAAATAAAATATTTGAATTTTATTTTGTGAACAATTATTCATATCAGTCAATATTTATATGTTACCTAATAAGAATTTCTAGAAATGATACTATAACATCAGACAACATACTGTTTTTTCTTTATTGTGCTAGTGCATATCAGACGACAGGGCATCTCTATGGTCTAATGTGCAATGAGACGACACGAGATTTAACGACAGATAGATATACAATCAAACAACGGAGCATATCCGTCGTTTGATGCCTTTGTTCCCATAGTGGGTTCATCTTATAGTTAACACTAACTAAACCAGAGCATATCATCGTATGCAAGAGTTAGGCGGTTGACTTTGTTTGATAAATATTTTTCCCCGCACTCCATTAGAAGGGTTCCATTCCATATTTATATAAAGCATTTCTTTTAAGCCAAATTCCATGGTGGAATATAATCAACAAGCAAGATAGTGGTAAACACTATAAAACTTTAGTTCATGACATAGTACTTTTTGCACAATAAGAATCACAAGGTAAGATTATGAATGATAGCGATTAAAAATAATGAGATATTCTACCTTGCATCTCTTTGTACGTTATCAGGCTGTGTTGAATGCCATGGATCTGAGCACCTTTGTTGAATTGATTTGTGGACGAAGGCTTTTTCCATATCCACGTTGTTTGTGATTGTGAAAGTAGTGGCTGTATGAAAACTGGGTGAGGGCAGGCAGACCCTCCTTTTAGAGCCAAAATACTAATGAGAATTTTCGTCCCATAAAACCAAAGAAGATCATAGAATAATTATAGTGCCAATTACTTTTGCGATTACAAATTAGCATTTTCGAGTGATATCGAATTTGCCTTAAGGTTGTAATTATGTTGCAATGTGCTTACATAATTAGTAAGTAGCATTCCAACTGTTTGTTAAAAATGTCTCTTTCAGTTTAACCATTCTTCCTATTAAATTCCTTAATCAAATTGTACCCAGATAATAAAATAGAAAATGCAGTAAAATAAAGACACCAAAATTTATATGGTTTAGATTTCAAGAAATCCTACATCCACGGGAACTTCCATCCTCTATTCTTTCATTCCTCCTTTGACATCTTATATTATTGTATTATTACAAAGAATCTTTTTTACATAGTACATTTCTTTTTTTGGAAATCCAAAAAAGCCCCAGGCACTACTATAGTGCCTCTCTCTTTATAGTCCTACTATCCTCGTATGATTTGGCAATGTTATCTTGCCATGCTTTATTCCCTCCCTTGGGTCTTTACAGGTGTCGTTCATCTGTTGCTTGCTTTAACATGTGCAGATTAGCGACGTGGCTTTGGACAGGAAGTTTTCCGTTGGTGGGAAGATTTGATTTTAGGCGGGACGATTTGGAAGTGAGGCGGGATGATTTGGAAGTGAGGCAGGAACCGTCCAAATTTGAATAAATCATGCCTTATTTGATTTTGCAGAGTAACTGGTTTGTGAACTACACACATATATAGGTAAACCTACATTGGGGGTGGTTAGAATTGAGCTGTCTTGCCTAGTCTGCAATGTTTGTTTGGCATTGTGCTAAGGTTAAATGGATTGAATTGCTTTGCCTCGACCTGTGGTGTTGGCCCAATATTTATACGAATTTATTCCGACTTACTCTTGATGTTGACATGCGCAATTTGCTTGATAAGGGCCGCTTGCGCCCTTGCTATTTCATAACAAATAAAGAATTGCGATGAAATGATGCTTGGGTAACCTTGTGTGTAGCCCTTGGAGTGCTTTTGCTTCCTCGTGGCACTGCTTAAAGAGTCCTCAATAAGCACAGCGCAGGTCCATGACTTGTTTGGAGTAACTCGGGAATGTGTGTTAGTGAAGGGTTGAGCATAGTGCTTATGTCGTCTACTACTTGAACAAGCATTGGTATTGGATTGCAGTGTAGTTTTGTTTCTTCAATGTCACATCAGGATGGTGGGGCATCTTTGTAGCTTTGTTATATGATACAAAATTGCGACGCAGACATGTCAACTTAGATGTTAATTTCAGTTTGTGTTGTAACCCTTCTTGGGGATGTCATTTAAGTAGATGTGCCTTTGTTCTGATTTAAGATGAGTATTAAGGTTGTAGATCGATTCCTATTATCTGAATTTTATTCCAATGTACGATCGCGGCTTAGTCGAGGGTTGTAAGGGTTGCGTAGTTTAAGATGGATTTGGATGCTATGACCCAACTTCCTATTGGTATAGTATGAGGATTACACTTCTCATCGGTGTAGTATGAGGTTTATGCTTCCAGAGTGTGCCGGCGTAGT
Source organism: Allium fistulosum (assembly GCA_030737815.1). NCBI lineage: Eukaryota > Viridiplantae > Streptophyta > Magnoliopsida > Asparagales > Amaryllidaceae > Allium > Allium fistulosum. The sequence goes on from CM060905.1 coordinate 1,100,491,824, forward strand.
TTGGTTGCCACGAATTCGATCTTGATAGGGATGTAATTGGTTGGCTTTGCATGTTGGAGTAACCTTTCCTATTAGAATTGGAGTAGTTTACAAGTGTGGCACATTCATTCTTTGTTTGGCTTGCTCGGTCCTCTTTGGCCGACATTGGTACTGCATTGGTTGTCATACCAAGATTGTTTGCTCCTGTGCTAGGAATCTTATAATCAACATAATCATGAAACATGATTACGGCAATACCACGTAGTCTGGCTTTATTTGGTTTAGTTACTTAGGTCTTCGCATAACGGTCTACTTCTACACTTCAGATAATCAAGTGGATTGTTAATATGATAATGTAGTGCAGTTTATCTTTGTTTGATGAAATTAGCTTACTACTACGCATATTTGACCTCGTCTGACCTCGAATTGTGTTCATAGTGATTTTGATGGCCTTATTCTATCAATTTAATGCAGTATTTTAGCGCAGTTGCATCTTAAGGATACTTGTCCTCCTCTTCGTTTAAAGTTATAGTATGAGTTTACTATGCTACGTGTTTGGTCCTGCATAACCGATTTTGCAGTTCATTACTTAACAAATTTTCGTATCTTGTTGCATCTCAAAAAGTAGGTATAAAAATTTAATTATTCAATTTATTATCATATTTATTATTTACTTTTCTTTCCTTCTCTATGTAACGTGTATAGTAACACAGAAAACCCCGTCCTCATTTCTAATCGTACTAGCAGCCACCGTCATACGCTCACTGATGCCAACTCAGTCGCCTATTGTAACAACCCTGGTTTTGATGATTATTACAAGTAATCATCAAAACCAAGGTTGTTACACCTATACTTGGATCTGACCACGCCACCAGCCACCACTTGTCGAGCCACACCTAAAACCACAGTCGCAGTCCCCTTTGGCTACCCAAAATTCATCGCGCTACCACCATCTAGTCAGATTAGGGTTCATTTTTCTAGTGATCTTCGATGCCATATGGTCGGTCAAACCTCATAGTAGAAACCTATTTGATCTCCTCTACGTAGCCATGCTTTTTAATCGTCATATAGTCACCGTTCCACTTTTGGATCAAAATGGACGATCCACGTTTCATCGAACTTCCGATGTGTTTTCTGATCAATCTTCATGCCCTATCAATAAACAAAAACCACCAATGGGTTCGTGTCGTCGAGAACTATTATTTTGATATATAATATGCCTAGTTTGAAACACTTGTATATATCGCACTTTTTAATTAAAAAGGGATTAATGTTCGCTAATTTCAATCGATAAAATTTTGATTTTTAACTATCTAGCCATGACATACTATATCATATTCGGGTTAATATTAAAAATAGTTTTTTAATTATTAATTACATCGTTATAATCTGTTTTAGGATCGTAATAGGGGAATTACTAAGTCCTATCAATATATATACACAAATATGATAAATTCCACTCATCGATTAGTCGTGCACTTCTACGATTTGATGTAGATTCTTCTTCTTCTTTACTGTCCATAAATTCCATACCTTTAAAATGCCAAATTCCTCGACAACATTCATTTATTTTCGTAGCTTTTGTTGCGGTGATCGATTTCATATAGTAATTCATCTAATTTGAATTTGATTTGATGGATTAGAGATTGATTTAGAGAATTTGTAATTAATTTGGGAATTAGGATTTTAGAAGCGGAGGTAAGATTTTCCAACCAATGAAATGAGGTTAATGGTATATTTATAAGCTGAAAAATATAATATCTATGCTATATTTTCGAAATCAATATATTACGAAAATGCCACTAGGTTTGACCTATTATAATTTGTAACCCGTTTAACCAAATTCAACGAGTTATATAAGTTTGCTGACTATAATGACATTCTACGCGTAATGGAATAGGTCTTGAAGTTTAATTCCAACTATTGTAGAAATTTACTATTTTCCCTTTGTGTTGAAATTACGATTTTACCCTTTTGATTTAATTATTTAATTTTGTAAAATTACGGGATGTTATAGGTACCGAGAGGTTTGTGTTGGTGGAAGTTTTCATCTTCTTCTTCCATTTTGCTTCCTATCTTCGATCCACTGAGTTTCAAACACTTTTCCTTGAAGATTGAGTTGTTTCTGATAACTTCTTTGATATTGCTTGTCTTTTCCTGCTTTATTTGCTTTCTTCCAAAGAATCCTTAGAGTTGCTCGTCTATTCTCTGAGAAGAGTACTCCATGGCAATCACTTGAGGCAGTGTTTCAAATACAAGCGGTTTAGGAGGTCCAAAGTGGAGCAAAAATCTCTCGATACCAAGTGGTCTACTTTGCTCCTTTTCTCTTAAGACTTGTTGAGTATGATCTTCTTGCTTTTCTAAACATGTTCTCAAGTCGATGAATCATTTTGTCTTCATTTTGACATTCTAATTTTAGTTGAAAATCTACTTGGTCAAAAAGCCAATTACTAGACTTAAAGATAAATAGTAGGAAGAATCTAGAATAATTTTGTAAAAAATTGTATGAATTTGATGTGGAGTTATTGAAGTTGAAAACAAAATTTCTTAATATAATGTATGATAAAATCTAAATATAAATGAATTACAACTGTTTTACAAATTATTTGTAAATAACTGTATAAACTTTAAAATATCCATACCAGAATGTAAAATAGAATTAGTAAAATATGTGTAAACCAATATATTAAAGGGATTTGAAAATAAAATATCAAGAGAGATAATAAGAAGAAGAGAGAAAAATATTAGAATCAATAAGAGCTAGGACTTTATTATGGAACATATGATAAATTTTATGAAATAAATGAATTATAGCATAAAATTATTATATTGTTATGTAATATATTTTATGTAGCATATATACCTTTATATTTAAGTAAAAAATCATTTTTGCTAATTTGAATATGGTGTACTTATTCAAGCTAATATATTAATATCTAACTATTTTTTTAAAGCATGTTAAATTCAAAATTACGTAGTTAGTCTAAATATATGGAAATAAAGGTAAATAGTAATAAGAATTGAGAAGGGTTTCTAAAAAACTATGAAATTCTAATGTTAAGTTATTTGAAGTTAAAATCGGAATTTTGTAATGTAATTTATGATAACTTTTTGAAATAAATGAACTAGAATTGATTTGCAAATTAATTTTGCCATTATTGTTTATTTACAAAAGTTATGTTTTATGATATATATATATATATACATACATATATACATACATACATATATACATACATACATACATACATACATATATATATATTTGTGATTGACTAAATGATTTTACTATCTTTGTTTATATATAAAATTGGCATGTATTTTTAGGTGTTTATTAGAGGAATAAACTAAGTGCAATAAAAGATTATTTAAATAGTTCAAATTGTGATTTCGTAAATAGTTTAAATATATGGATTTAAATATAAAAACTTAGAAAAGAATTGAGGAGGTGTGAATAATTATAGAAATGTTAAAATGTAGGTATACGAAGTAGGAGTGGTAATTAGACCCGACCCGGCAGATCTCAGTTCAAAGCGGATCAGGTTTTGTTAGGTCCAAACTATACATTTCAAAATCTAGATCTAACCCGACACGAACTTTGGTTCGGGTCAAGTCGGGTCGGTTCGGGTCCGGTCCGGTAATAACACTAAAATTGCGTATATTTTAATGTTTTTTGTTCGCGTCTTTCTGATCGGGTCAGTTCGGGTCGGGTTTGATCGGGTCTTTATTGTATTTTCATTACCCAGACTCGACCCGAGACCCATCGGATTCGGTTCGGGTTCAGGTCTTTTCGGGTCGGTTCAATCGGTCCTGTAGTTCTCGATTCTAATTGCCAGCCTAATTCGAAGCTAAAAATAAAATTTTGTAATGCAATGTATTAAAAAATTATTCAGAAAAATGAATAATAAATTAAATTTGTTGATATTTTTATGTATATTATTTATTGACATGAATATGATATATACATATTGGAACTATTATATTTTAGAATTTATTGGATGAATTAATGAATATTTGTTAATTGAATTTATTCAAATAGTTTAAACTCAAGATTGCATAATTAATTTAAATATATCGACTTAAATGTACAATATTAGGTCGTATTGAGAAGGGTTTGTAAATAACTGTAAAAATTCAAAATGTAAGTACTTGATGATAAAATAGGAATTTTAAACCGTGTTGCATGGTACAAATATTGATATAAATGAATTATAAATTATATTTATGATTATTATTTATATTATGTGATTGATTTATCTATAAATTTAAATGGAATTTTTCATCGTTTTTATTAATATAAATACTATATAAATATGAAATTTTCATAATTTTATGATTTTATTTCATGAATCAACGAATAATAGTTTACTAAATTTATCCATATAGTTTTAAGATTATGTAATTAGTTCTTTTATATAAACATAAATGTAAAATATTAAAATGGAATTGAAGGGGTTTCCTAGTTCATTATAGAAAGTTTAAAGCATAGGTACTTAAAGTAAAAGAAAGGAGATAACTGATAAATTATACGTAGCTAATTGTATAAATACACAGAGTTAAATATAAAATATTAGGAGATAACTGATAAATCATATGTTACTAATTGTACAAATTTTAGAATGTCCGTACCAAAATGTAAAATGACGGAAGAGAGTTTGTAAAATAAATGTAAATTGAGAATTTGAAATTAAAATATATAGAAAGGGACGAAGGAGAAGAGAGAGAATTCTTAGAATCAATGAAATAGTTAGATAAGTGTGTTACTAAGGGATCTTATTTTCCTCTTTCTATTACCATTCTAAAAAATTACCATGAGATTTTACATTGTACCATTTCTAACATCAGATTTTTTTTAAGAGGCCGTCGATGGTATCAATTTTTTTTTGTACGATGTACAACCAACCGCGAACCAACATTATTTTTAACGGCCATCAACCATTTTGAGTTCCATGAATTCGCTTGTTCGTTTCAGTTTCTTTGTTCCAACTGTCTGCAGTTTTCAAGTAAGAAATGCGCATATGCAGAGCATAAATTTTTTGCTTCAGCCTTTAGTATTTATATAAAAACTACAAATGTATAAACAATAAAGTAAATAAGGATACAAAATAGCCAAACCTAATGCCAAGAACCCCTTCTGCACCCAAACACAAACGAGCTCGCTCACATTCTTTCAGTTCTGAACATATTCAACATGAAAAGCACAGAAAAAATAAATCAATTTAACGGATAAAAAAATTGTGTGTAAAGAAAAAAGAAAAGAGAAGAAGAAGAAGAAGTGTACTTACTGTGCATCTCAGAGATAGCAGGGTGAGCATGGTCTCGAACCAGACCAAGCTAAAAGACCTGTTGTTAACAAGTAAATGAGTCCATATATGTATAGTGCCATCACAGGATTAGGGCCGATACAGAACTGAATACATCTTAAGCTCTTCATCACTGTATAAAATCTATCTTTGTTGTAAGTGATAGTTTGATTAATGATGACTGATGCAATAGTATTTTCTGAACCAAATATATTCAGTATTATGATTCCCTTAAATGTATGCCAAAAAACTTATGATATTTTAGAGACCATGCAAAATTTAAAAACAATATAATTCATTCTACAGCCGTACAAAATTTGTGAAAGAGATTCTTTTCTACTTGATATTGCAACAGCGAACTGAAAAAGATTCAGCTTTAAATGCTAAGTAGGAATTTCTAACTTTTTTGAACACATAGCTATTAAATATGCTAAAGTAGGAATTTCTAACCATTTGTTAATGTCTTACCGTTACGATTTGTAGTCATATTCACAAATTGGCAAAATTTAGTATTAGAAACATCTCCTATGGATTGACATCAAAATGTTGATGTATCCAAGCTGCAACCGAACATGTGGCTTTTTTACTTTTATTTTGCAAACAAAATCATTATTATAACATAAATGTATGAATTGTAAATTGATTGCATATGCGGCCAACTTGAAAGTAGGATAACGTAGCAAGCATCAAAGTATGAACTTTTGCTAATGGAACAAAAGCAGGACTGGTTAATCATGTGGACTAAAGAATAAATAAAGCAATCCTTTTATACTTCTTTTTTTTTTTTTTTTTTTTTTTCCTCTCGTTTCTTTTTTTCTTTTCATTTTTCATTTTTTTGTCATGCAACAATGCAAAATTATTAGCAAACTTATGGTTTAAAGAGTTATTGCTTGAAACCTAAGTTAAATAAGTGTACCGTGATGGTTGATTTAGGGGTGGGCATAAACCGCACCGCTATACGGAAACCGTCCGCACCGGACCGCAAAAACGGTACAGAAACCCGCACCGAGTCTTCTAACCGAAGCAGATACCCCAAACCGGACCGACCCGTATCGATACGGTTCGGTTGCGGTTTGGACGATTGAACCAACCATATTAAACCGGACCGAACCGGAAATTTACATTAGTAATCTTATGATAAAAATATAAGAAACTCCTATCTTATTTTAGATTCTAACCATGTACATTCTATTTTTAGCATATGTTGTTATATTAATAATAATCGCTATCATAAAGGAAGAAGCTATAGTTTTGGTATAATATTTTTCATCTCATTTTTTTGGATAAATGCTAATTATAATCGTAGTCATTTCCTTAATGATTATGCATTGATAAATGTTGATGTTTGGTTAATCTACCAAAAAATCTCACTTGTAGGTAAATGTCAAATTGAAATATTCATACAATTAAGAACTAATCTTTCATTTCAGTATAACATTGTGTGTTTAACCTTTAAGTGTAAAAGTTTCACACAGTTGCCTTCGTAAATTGATTGTTGATGAAAGTAATTCTCTTATTTCATATTTAATATGGGTTCAAACCGGACCGGACCGAAACCGAACCGTATTACATTCAAACCGGACCGAAACCGAACCGTTTAAAAGATTATTATAATGGTTTGTATTTTTGATTAACCGTTTGATGCGGTGCGGAAGCGGTTTGGACTCCAAACCGCACCAAACCGACCCGCGCCCACCCCTAGGTTGATTGCCGTGTAAAATGACTATGATATTATGAAACACACAAATTTTATTGTGTTTATTATTTTTGTCTATGATATCAAGAAAAGAGAAATTGAATGCCCTTAGAAAACTAGTTATTACTTGATGATTTTTTTTCTTTTGATTTAGGCAACTTTTGTGAACTAATTAATCACAAAATTAGGTCAGTTTGTAAACTTATTACAAAATAGACCACTTTTGACTAAGTAGGATTTGAGCTGGAAAAACACAACCGAGGACTTTTCAAAAGTCGCATGTGTTTTTTAATACGATAGTTAACGACTTTTGAAAAGTCGCCAACTATATTTCTACTTAAAATCATAGATTGTGATTTTTGAAAAGTCGCCAACTATGTTTCTACTAAAAACAAGTGGGCGGCTTTTGAAAAAGCGTCAATTATCGACTTTTCAAAAGTTGTCCACTTTCCCAACCCCGTATAATAGCAGCCCATCGTTCCCCTCTCCCTTCATTCTACCTTTACCAAACTCAAAACTAAAAAACCAAAAAACTCTACCTCTTTTCCGTTCTACGATTCTATTTCTTTTCTCTTTTAAATTGTCTAATTTTATCACAATCTAAGGTAATTTACAATATTAAAGTTGATTTTTATTGTTTTTGCTACTAAAAGTTGTTATTTTTATTTAGTTGCTATGGATAATTGGAAAATTGATGATAAGACTTTGATGAAATATTGAGTAATTTGGAGTTTGGTTGTAATGTTAATGTGGACGATGTTAAATTTGTACCCGAAACCCAATTGTCACAATATTCTCAACGTTGCGATGTTGTACCGAAACTCAAATGAATATTGAGCCAATTGAGCGTAGGTTGGGTAAAAAAGTTCGCATTGATTCCGAAGTAGTTATTCGTTTACAAGCCATAATAGGTGGTAGTGAAAATTTGAACTTGTATAACTAGTCATGCGAGAATTGAATTCACAAATTTGTCATTTTTACCTTGTTTAAGTAGATGTTGGAAATTGGTAGTTATAGTCGAAATATATTTTGTATTTAGAAAATAGTTGAATTTTGTGTTTATTACTTCGAGATGCTAGGAGACCGATAAACGGTAGTGTACTGTATTTGCAAGAGCAACATCGAACGAGTAGCCGCGCGTGGATGGAGGTACTACACTTTCATGTCGAATAGAAATATACATCGACATTGGTTATACGTAGTGCTTATATTTTGTTGTTTTTCTGACAGTGCACTACTCTAGATTGGATCATTGATTACTCATCTAAAGTAATGAAAGTCACATCGTCTCATTCCACCGTGATGGAGCTGATAGATCGAGCCGACTTTTCATTTATCATGCATTTGGGATACACCCAATCGGATCATCATCTTACCACCACTTTGGTAGATAGACGGAGGTCGAAGACATTTACATTCCACCTTCGGGTTGGGGAGATGACCATTACATTGGTTGATATTGTTGTTTTGCTTGGTTTACCATAGATGGTGCTCCGTTGAGCAACCCTGAGCCACAAGATTACGTAGAGTTGCGTGAGTCGCTCCTAGGGCTATTGCCTCCTAATGAACATAGGTGGAGTAATGAGATGATTATTCTACTTAGTTTAGGGAGTAGCTTGCAGCCGACAAACGCATCCGAGACTGCTCAGAACACTCGAGCCATTATCTTGCATATCATCAGTGCACGTTTAATCTACAATTATTCGAAGACTCGTATATGGCTAAGATGATTTTGACTTCTTAAGAGCTTTGATGTGTATCGTCAGTATTTGTGGGGTAGTGCAGTTCTAGCCTATACATACATGGAGCCATCGAGGCTTACTTTGCTAGAGAATCAGTCTATTGGTGGTTGTTTGAAATCTAGGACATGTATTATCATATTACCCTTCATATGCATTTATTTCGTATCTTAATATACATTGCAATCTTATGTGCATGTACGTTCGCAGTTATGGTGTTGGATGTAACTTCCGGTTGGGAGAATAATGATGAAGAGGATGGATGTGGATATATCTCTACCTTATGGTTCTAGGTATATTTATTGCTTAATTTGTTTACATATACACGATTTGATCCTGTAATTCATAGCAACTTCATCTTTTAGGTGGCCGGTCCGAAGATCGCCACGAAGTCTCCTAGGCGAAATGTTATTTTCTACCACAATGAGTTCGATGTATTTGACTATGATTCTGTGACATGGACCTTGTACGCACATGTGCCGGGAGAGCTTCCTAACTTATGCACTGTTTCTATTCATTTATGGACTGCACGGGTTCCACTCATTTGCATGAGTGATGTAGCGTACCATCTTTTCAATAGAGTGATGCGATAATTTGGTATGCGGCAACATTTGCTAGAAAATGCTCCTTTTTACAGGATTGATATAACATTTGGGGGTATGATATGACGATTGAGACCTGGAATCATCGTCATTTGCATACGCAACAAGAAAGGGACCTCACTTTAATGGATGAAGAATATAATTCTTGGTGCTAGAACATCATGCACCGCTACGTTTTACATTGCAAGGAAATTCGCCTTGTGATAGACCCACACACGCATAGAGCTCCTCTTGAAAGGAATGTGGTATGTACAGACGTTGATTACCAAAGCATAATTAATTTATATACGTTGTAATTACTTCTTTTGGCAGATGGACGACATTTACCATGCACTAGAGTTGGTTGATGAGTTATCTAAAGAAGCACCGAAGTGTTCAAAGGGTAAATACTTTAGTGTGAAGCGTATTTTACAAACAATTTTGGGGAAGAACAACTCTATGGATTTAAAAACGGCTAAAAACATTAGTTCAACGTCGTTATCGTCAACAATTTTATTGCATTAGATCCGGCGTCGGTTAGCAAATTGCAAACTAAATCAATATCAAACTCCTCCGGTTTTATTTTCATTGCTTTGTACACCGATTCTTTTGATTATTCTAAGTTAGAGCCTTTATGAACTTTTACTGGTTTCTAAGAACTACCGACATACTTCCACACATTTGATCGTCGATAACTAATTCACCATCAAAATAGTAAATAGTTGGAACAAAATTAGGAGCTATTCTACAATAACAATGGATACAACATTACATAATTTTTATTTACAAATCAACCAAAAAATTAGGGTTTACAAATTCATTCCTTGATTGATCCGAAGTAAGGAGATGTTGCTATTTTTGAACTAGATATACTCAAACACAAGTTTTGATTGTTTTTTATCAAAATGTTAAGAGATTTTAGTAGAATGAAAGAGAGAAAGTATTGAGTTTTTTAGTTTTGAGTTTGGTAAATTTAGAGTGGAGAGAGAGAGAAATGATGGGCTGTTGTTATACAGGGTCAGGAAAATGAGCGACTTTTCAAAAGTCATCGATGAGCACTTTTTCAAAAGTCGCCCACTTGTTTTTAAGTAGAAACATAATTGAAAACTTTTCAAAAGTCGCCAACTATCGTATAAAAAAATACAACATACGACTTTTCAAAAGCTATATGCTGTGTTTTTCCAGCTTAGATCTTACGTGGTCAAAAGTAGCCTATTTTTGTAATAAGTTTACATGCTGTTTTAATTTTTTGATTAGTTCACAAAAGTGGCCTTAAATAATAATAATATTAATAATAATAAAAAAGAAAAATCCTTATTTAACAGATAGATTGTTAGTTGGAACATTTGGTCCAAAGATGATATGAACAGACTTTCCAATTTAAAACTAGGGTTGCATTGTCATAGATAAATTTTCAAAAGATCGAGTCTTCAACAGTCGCCGGTCCTTACTCTTCTCCGATATAAACTTCTGAAAATAGAACAAAAAATTAGTCCCAATATCTATTCTCAATTTCTATTTTGGATGAAATAAATGGAAAGCAGTGATGATTCACTGGATTTGCGAACTCGTTTTACAAGGTAATTTAGCTCTTTCTATATTCTAAGCATATTTCATTTACGTCAGGATATGATGATATCATTGTTCATTATCGTTTTCTTTCTTCTTGCATCCTCATTTATTTATTGTTGATTTTAAATGTAGGTAAAGTTCAATCATATTTCAATCGCAACTAGAAATTTGCATCCTTCAACCTTCATCCAAAAAAAAAAAGCTTTTATTTTTTATTTTTTACTGTAGAATTTGTACAGCCACAATGTCTTATCAGTCAGTATTTTGATGAATTAATGCTTGTCATTAATGTTCTAGTCCTCTATTTTAAATGTACCCATCTATACTTCAAATCAATCTTATTGTCTTCGCTATAGTTAATTATATCGAAATGTATTGCTTGTTATCAGGCGATTAAAAGTGAGATTATAATATTTATCGCATTGATGACTTTGATCTTTGAATATGAGTTTAAAACGCATTCAATGGGGTTAAAAGCTAGTATCTCGTTGATAGGGGTTCAATATGCTGTTTTTTAGTAAGTCGTATGAAGTTAAATGATTCGTTTTGATGGCACTAGCTTTTCGTTGTAAAGTGTCGATGAGAAATATATGGATCCATCAAATGTAAATTGTAATCAAACTTATTTTGAACGTAAATGCAAATTGTATTCAAACTTATTTGAAATTTAAATTGTACTTTGTGCCAAAAATTGATGACCTGGTTGTTTTTTTTTTCGACAGTGAGCATTTGCAAATACAAAAATAAGAATGTTTGCAATAAAAACTATCACTAATATTAGTAATAAAGTAGAAATATGTGGGAAAAAATTCCATCGACTTTTATGTGCAAATTTTTGTAAATATGAAGGGGATTTGCCACATAAAGAAAATCCGTCAAAAAATAAAAAGAGAAAATGATCCCCAAAAAATGTTCTACACAAGACGATTTATTTAAATCAAGAGTGGTGCTAAACGCATCACAGTAGGACCTTCTTTTTGCCCAAAAGAAAGAAAATGACCCAAAAAAAAACCATACTTCATTTTATCTATATCGACAGGCAATAGACTACTGGACGGCTATATATATATGCCTTTTTCTGTGGTCTTCTATATAAAAAAATTGTAAGCTAACACGGTTAAATTTTTAATGCAAAATATGACAGAAACATCAAACTAAACTTCCAAAGAAAACAAAACTGCATTTCGTAGGACAGTATTGCCATACAATGCCGACCATTCAACATAAATAAAAGAATTTGAACCGTCCAATGATTTAATTTCAAACATATATTTTGCTTGACAGCAAATAACTTGCACCAAAATGAATCAGAATAATTTCATATTGTCGAATGCTGTTAAAATCCAAACGCTATATAGTTCGACAATACAAAATCGTATGAAAATTAAAATCAAAAATCTTATACCGTCGAGTCGTGTTCTAAGGTGATAAAATTTAGAGTTCTATTAGTTTTTCGATTTAAGATGTTCAATATTGACGCGATGAAGAGATCCATCAAATTCTAACAAAATTGAAACTAATTAAAAATAATACATAAAATAGAAGTGACTATAATGAAGAGGTCTTCTTCTTCGACATTGCAAGTTTACTTCTCAAAGGCATGGTGTGCGAACGTCGACTTGAAAATTACAACAATGAATTTTGACGGTGAAAATGAAGGCGGGTAAATATTCGATGACGAATGATATGTAGGAGGGTTTGGTAATTTAAAAAGAAACATGTGATAAATCGAAGTTATTAATGTTACGCACTTGGTTAAATTGAAGAATGGATAAAAGAAAGCTGCATTTAGCACTACTCTAAATACGCTGCCCTGTTGCACCTAGCGTTGTTGTACCATATTAGTTTAAACAGAACTTATTTTCAGAAAATAAAAATATAAAATAAAATAAAAAAGAATGAAAATCAAAACGGTAAAGAAAACAGTGAGAACAGACAGGACCAAACATTGCCACAAAAACGTTTTTTAATGATTATAGCGTAGGGCTAAGTATGCCGAGGGCTATCCCGGCCCGAATAATGTTGGGTCGGCGCGCACTGTAAATAAATAAAAAAAATAAAATTTTGCAGCCCCAGCTCGCCCTAAGCGGCACATTATTTTTTTCTGGTTCCGGAGCGAATATTTTTTCATCGCCCAACCACCGATCAACTCAATTGGACTAAAATTAATTTGATTCAAGGGTTTCGATTCATCTTCAATTTAACTTCTGTATCTGATTTGCAGACTTCAAATAGAAATGGACGGAGAGGAGCTCAGTGCGCAGGAGACAGCTCTTTATGATCGTCAGATCCGAGTCTGGGGTGTTGATGCGCAAAAGAAGTGTGTTAATTTGTTATTTTTTTGCACTTTACCGTTGATTTTTGTGATATTTCTTATTTTTTATGATTATTTGTAGGCTAAGCAAGGCAAGGATTCTGGTTAGTGGAGTAAATGGCACGACTTGTGAGGTAATTTCTCAGATTTTATGTGAACATGCTACCATTACTGCATTCTTATTATTTTAGCTGAATGTTAGTTAGTATGCCACTAATTAAGTAACAAATTTATATTTTAAAGAGATCAGACGTCATATTTTCAACTTAATTTTTCGGCTTAAAAATTAAAGATGAATGCTAGAAACACTCCTAAACCATCTTCAAAAGCCCGCTTTTAAAGGGAAATTTAAGTCAAAATGCACTCTTGAAAAACTCCATTTTGCTTGATTTTAGAAAACTGAATGAAGAATTCTATTGTATGGCAGTGCTTTGCAGAGTAAATAATTTGATTATTGTAGAGCACAACGTGGTATGTTTTGTAAGATCGAGAGCCACCTTAAGTTGATCCAATTTATTCCACGGAAAGGAGTCGGGGAAATGAATAAGCAAAATGCTCAGTAGAACATTACTGAATGGTCTGTATAAGCTGACAAACTAGTTTACCAAGTATATTTATAAATGAAGTAAAATTATCCTGGAGATGGTGTAGAAATTAGCAATAGTCTATGTTTTATAAGGCGCCCCATGTTATTATATATTTCTCTTCTCCATCTTTTTTTTTCTTCTAAAACTCTTTTCATCATTATGCTTCAATCCATCATTTCAAGACTTAATCCAAAACCACCCCGGATCTCAAATAAATAAATAAGAATCCCAATCTCAAATCCATAATCGATGCGATATTTGATGCGTTGGTCAAGGTAGTCAATATTGAATAATGCAAAATAGCGCAAGGCTTGCGCTATAGCGCACGCTATTTTGTTTGCTTTTTTACATTTTGCATATTTTTACAATTAATCAAATATATTATGCCTATTCGAAATTTAATGTTATTTTTTTTAGATTTTATGTCATATCCAAACCATTCAAGACTCCACATACAAACACTACCATAATTCATGCATGTATTTTAAAAAGTGATGTAAAATGCAATTATTAAAAAAAGTTGATGATTTCATATTGTACATTCAAAATAATTGATAGATGTAACATATTTGTGTCTTAAAGGATTTGCAATTTATTTTTATATTTGTGAGTTGTGAATCTGTGATGAGATAAAATTTTGTAAAAAAATGCATGAGAAATACGATTTTGCATAAAATGCATAAGATTTTCTATTGAAAAGAACCAAGAAAAAAATATAAATAAGAAAAGTCACAAGTTGAAAATGTGAAGTGTGAGGAATGCGAAATATGGATCTTAAGGCTAGAATGAACACTAGAGGGGGGTGAATAGTGTTTATAAGAAATTACTAAATCCTTTTGAGTTACTGTTGATTTGTACACAAATGTATGCAATATTCAAACACAGATATAATCACAGAATCAAACACAGATACAGAAATAAAGTAAATGCAGTAAAGGAAAGAACACACCGGATTTTATACTGGTTCGGAGTTACCCTACATCCAGTCCCGCACAACTAAGTACATATTTCTTTTCAAAAGCAATTGTACAATTACACCCTCGGTTTCAAGGCTACGAGGTACACCCTCCAGAATCACAATCCTCAGGGTAGAGATACTTGATTTCCGGGGCAACAAGTTCATCCAATTGATTTCCAAGGCTACAATCACACCTTTTCTCGCTTGATTGATTTCCAATGCTACAATCACACCTTTTCTCGCTAGGTAGATTACAAAGAAGCCTATAACTCTGAATAGCACTGGGATCTTGTTGAGATAGTGATAGAGAATCAAACCAGAGATGATCTATTTAGATTCAATGTAGATTTCGGCAGAGTGATGATAGGATTTTGAATAAGAAAATGTGGAAGAAGAAGAGAAGTGAAAAACCAGAAAATCTGATCTAAAATTCGTTGAAACCAACCCCTATTTATAGAAGAACAACAGCCATGTCTATTCATGAAAGGTTATAGCGAATAGACACTTCTTTTGAAATTCAAATTTTTGGTCCTAACTGACACTATGTCGACATGGGGTACTAGGGCATGTCGACATCCCAAAGGAAATTTTGATGTTTTGTTTTTCTTTGAAAATAACCTTTATCTTATATTAAAACTATTTTAAACTTTATTAATATACTTGACTATAGATAAAATAAATATAGAGAATAATATATATAAACTTTTACTATAATTTTATATTTAAATCTAAGTAAATATTAAAAGTTAAATATATTAAAAGATAGTTTAAAACAAACGAAGTTTAAAACAAATGAAGTTTAAAACAAGAATTTATTTAAGAACAAAATCAAAGAATATATTTTTTAAGGCTAAAACATCTTTTTTGAAAATCATTTGAAAAGATATTTTTTAAGGTTAAAATATTTTGAAAAGCAGTTTTGAAAATCATTTTGAAGTAGTTTTGCAAGCTTCTTCCTGCACAATATCTCATCATATCGGGACTCGAGAACTTGTATAAAACCAGAATGTTCGTGGGTTTGTAAGCCACTAAAAAGGTTAAAATGAGTTCCATCCCAAATGAAAATACGGAATGAAGATTTCAGTGCTATTGTGAAGTTTTAACATAATTCTAGACTCAATACTTATCTTGAAATCTTGAACTCTTGATAATCTTGATACTCATGAGTCTTCAATCTTGATATCTTGAATCTCTATACCGTACAGTTTTCATTCTTGGTACCTGCATGGTTAAATCCTGCATATACATATCGGGGTCGAGTCGCCCGGCTGTACAATGCCAAAGTTCGACCTCGAACTATTGAACTCAGCGATCTCGTTCTCAAGAGAATCTATCCGGTTCCTTCGCACATGAATCCAAATTGGGAAGGACCATACGCGATTACGCAAAGACTCGGAGATGACACATTCAAACTATCGACCGTTGACGGTCTTGACTTGCCAAGAGCCTGGAACAGCGAGAGTCTCCGTCGCTATTACACTTAACAGGCTCTATTTATTTCATTATATTTTCCATTTAGCAATTTGCTTTTGCATTTCGAAGTTAGAATTTGTAATAAGGCAACTGACTTTGCCATGTTTTCTTATTTCAGCAATAAAATGCCATCCCTTCGAGCCAAAGCTGTTTCATTAAATACAATGTACAACATCACGAAGCACGAAGAGCTAAATTCCATCACACAATGGAATTTATTCAACAAAGGAGTGACTGTGATATGACCGGCCACTCACTAAGTGAAACCCGAGCTCGGGGGCAAGCCATCACATCAAGGCTAGAAGTGGGTTGATACACGACGATCCTTCAACCAACTCCGTACTCCCAGAGTGCGAGACGGAGTATAAACATTCCTCAACTCCGTACTCCCAGAGTGCGAGACGGAGTATAAACATTCCTCAACTCCGTACTCCTCAACTCCGTACTCCCAGAGTGCGAGACGGAGTATAAACATTCCTCAACTCCGTACTCCCAGAGTATTCCTTAACTCCGTACTCCCAGAGTGCGAGACGGAGTATAAACATACATCAATTCCATACTCATCCCCAAGACTGGGGGCATGACCAAAGCAAAGCACGCTGGTTGAATGTTTATCTAAGAGAAGATTGCAACGAGATGAATAAAAGACGACTGTCAAGCAATCAACTGAACAGATATATTCAGCATGAAAGACCGCAGTTTTTCAAAGCACGTCATGTTTACACAGGATGTACTTTGGGTGGCAAATGTTATCCCGCCTTTTGGCAAGGCCGTGACACCAAGAGCTTGATTAGAATTCAGCGACAGTTCGTCTTGAAGATCGATTACACAAAGGCTCGCTATGGATATCATTGAATTTTGTCCGAGTCCGAATCGAGCCACAATTAACAGGACATAACAATTGAAGCCAGGGAAGCCAAGGTTCCAAGTTTCAAGTCGATCCGAGTACGTATGCTCAAATTATGATCCACGCAAGTTAGAAGAGAAGCAATAATTCGAATCCATCTATTCGAATCCATCAGGATCGAATCGATCTACAGGCTGGGCTAGGTCATATGCTTTGTATTCGCATCCATCGTTAAGACGCGGTTCGATTCGATTCAGTCCTTGACCATCACATATGTTCGAATCCATGGAACAAGCTTTAGTTCGAGTCCATCGAGTTTCCCCACTTCGTATCCCTCAGGCAGGTAACCTTCGAATCCATCAGGGGGAAATACTTCGAGTCCATGAAACCACTGTACTTCGAATCCATCCTATGCCTGGCTTCGAATCCAACCGACTTAGACGACTTCGAGTCGATCAACTGATATAGGCCACGATCGATGCGAACGCACCTTGCCTCGAATCCGTTTCCTCGAAACCGCCAAGTCGAAGCAACGAAAAACGTGGAGTCGACCCAGTCGATTCGGAGCCAAGAGCGGGTTAACCCTAGAAATGCGCACCACGTCATCACTTGGGCATGCGATGCCATCGATTCGACCTAATCGATTCGAAGGAAGATCGATTCGAAGGGAGCATATCAACCAGAAACATGATCTCGAATCGATCATAACTCAAGATCTACAAATCCAAATGCCATGAAATTTTCACAGTAGCTTACTGGCAACCTAAGGAATGTTCATGCCAAATTTCATCTCAATCGGAGCAAATCTTGATCGATTCGAAGCAAGGGTCGAATCGATCCCAAAGTGGGCCCGGATTTCCAGAATTCGGGCATGTGGACCCTTTCACGTGCCAGAACTGGTCTCCCTTCAATTTAGGCGAAATATCAGCCTCCTACATATATAAATAGAGCCCCTGATCATTCAGAAAAGGGGTCGGACAATTCTAAGAGCTAAAGAGCGTCCAGACTCTGCCAGATTTACTCAGAATCACCACGGTCGTCTTAGATTCAGATTTAGCTCGTAATACCAGTTGAATTACGTTATAAGAAATTGTAATCTTCAAGTATCGAGCAATAAAATCATCAAATTTCATAGTGGACGTAGGCAAAAACGCCGAACCACTCTAAATCGCTTGTCTTTGCACTTTACATTTCTATTATCTGGAGTTTTTGTTAGATAATCCACAGTTTTAATTTTCATTTTTCACGTTTATCTTTTCAAAGACTTCCGAAGAGTGTTGTGCCCATTTTTGGTACAAACAGCCACTTTCCGAATGCGTCTTGCCATCTCATCCCACATGTAATTTGCTTCTCCTTCCATATTTCATGTCCCTTCTATCATCACTCTATCCTTAAACACCCGTGAGGCGTCTCCTTTGAGCTTCCACCATTTCGTCTGACTAGTCTTGGCTCCTTTACCCTGTTGAACACGTATTCGGAGACGAAACTCAGATATCAAAAGCTGATGTTGTGAGACGACACATTCTCCAGGTATGACTTTGCAATCTACACAAGCTCGTTTGTCGTCTCTTCTAGTAAGGACAAAGTCAATCTGGCTAAAGTGTTGGCCACTACTAAAAGTAATTAAGTGTAACTGTCTCTTCCTAAAGAAGGTATTAGCTATCATGAGGTCATAAGCAATAGCGAAATTCAATATTTCTTTTCCTTCTTGGTTCCTATCACCATATCCAAAACCACCATGCACTCTCTCAAACCCCCCACTAGTTGTACCAACATGGCCATTGAAATCTCCTCCTATAAAAAGTTTTTCGTTATTAGGCGCATCTCTAACCATGACATCTAGCTCTTCCCAGAAATTCCTCTTGACGGCTTCACTTAGACCTACTTGTGGGGCATAAGCACTAATGACGTTCAGAATCATATCAGCCACTACTAGCTTAACTAGGATGATCCTGTCCCCTTATCTCTTAACGTCGACCACTCTGTTTCTAAGGTTCTTGTCAATTAAGATACCTACCCCGTTCTTGTTACGCTCTTTTCCCGTGTACCATAACTTGAAGCCTGTGTTCTCCACCTCCTTCGCCTTTTGGCCCGTCCATTTGGTCTCCTGAACGCATAAGATATTTACACGTCTCCTAGTCATAGTATCAACTATCTCTCTTAGCTTTTCTGTTAATGATCCTACATTCCAACTACCTAACTGAATTATACTTTCATCGACTAGCTTCCTTGCCCTTCGCACCCGCCGAGTAAAGTGTGAAGACCTTTGCTCATTTATCACTACATCGGGGCGTCGATGCAGCGCGCCACTAAGGGAGTGACGATCCAGCCCTTGCATATTTTTCACCATACCCGAGCCTCGATATGGCGCGCCACTAAGGGAGTGGCGACCCAGCCCTTGCTCACTTTTCACCATACCCGAGCCTCGATATGGCGCGTCGCTAAGAGGGTTACGCCCCAACGAAATATAATTAGGTTCCATTTCCATAAGAGACCGGGGTTTTTATGTTGGCTCGCCAAGCCTATCACAACCCTTCTTTTTTATCCTGGCTTGGGACAGGCTGCATAGAGAACTACACAGGCGGAGTTACCCATAGGGCCATAGGTGCTTTGGAAAAAAGTTGGTGCAACCTAGGTTGTACTGTCAATATTTTTTCTAAAAAAAGATGAATTTGAACAAAACGAACATTGAAATTAAATTTAAATCCTGGAGGGAAAAAATAGCTGTGACAAAAAAGAAAAAAGAAAACTGAAAAAATCTATATTATTGTTTTGTTAAAAACAATGAAATATGGTGTTATTGGGTAAGATGTCAAATTAATGCAAAATTCCCTTCAAAATTAATCTATTAATAAAATTAATGGTAGAGTAGATTAGTAGTTTATGATGTTGATTTTTTTTGGGAGACTATGAAAGTAGAGTAGGGTAATTTAGATATACATTGAGTGAGGTATTTCCTTATATGTGCTTCACAAAGAGGGGTCAGCATCGCTCCAATGGATATTGTTGTGAACCAAAGGTGAAGAGGAATCACATTAGTGAAGTCCTATTGAAGTGAAAGAGAGGGAACTACAATAAGTTCTTTTCTTAGGGGAAAAAAAGATACTGTGTATTGCATATGGGCTTACGAAGGTGATTACAACATTTTAACCGGGTTTTTGGAAAAAAAGCATTTTTGGAGAGTGCTTAGGGGTTTATCGATAAGAAAAGGAACAAATGTAAATTCAGGTATAAAAAATGATAATACTTTAGATGGACGACGATAAAATTTAATTGAGGTTTTAGAAGTGGTGGTGTTTTAGAGTGTTTATTGGTTTATATAGCAGCACTCCTACAAGAAACAATATAACATGTTTTTTTGCCAATAGAAATAGACAATATAAAGTCAGATATTAAAAAAGTTGACATACTAAAATATCAGTAACTAAATTATACCTTTTATTTACTGATGGACCAAAATTATTTTTGCTACAACTCATCAAATGCAACTTACGAATTTGCTTTTTACCCGCATTGAGTTTATATGAAACTTTGCCGACTCCAACTTGTTTGACAATAATAGCTTAATTGTTGAGTTTACATGAAACTTTGTTATGTAGACATTTGAATTGGGGATTTTCACTTAAAGGGTTTCATAACTCAGGGCAATAAATTTCTAGTACATTACTTCGGAATAATTAATATTAAGGTCATTTATCATTTATATTTTATCATTTTCCTTTGGAAAAATGATGACTCTTATCATTTATCAATTTCCTTTAAAAAATAAATATAATCATCTATCTTTTGTTCTTAAAATAAATTATTTTGAAGTGCTATCCTAGAAATTTATTACCATGTGCTGAGAAGCCCTTTAGTCTAATTTCCTTTTATTTACTACAACAACAACTAAGCCTTATTTCCAAATAAGTTGGGATCGACTAGAGATGGAAACCAAAACTAAATGACAAAGTCAATTTAAAAGTAATAATAGCAATAATATATCTATAAAAAAAGGTGAAATAGAAATAAAGATAAAAATAAAATAAAATAATTAAACAAATAACAATAGTAGTAGTAGTAATAATAATAATAAATAAAATAAAAATTGATAAATAATTTTTTTTTATAAAAAAATCCATGATGATAATAATAATAATAATACCAATAATAATGGTACTAATAGTAATAGAGACCGAAGGCCAATTACTACGTCTTAGGCTTCTATTCACTAGTCCTATAATTTAAAACTTATAACACTATCCCTAAACCAACCCTAATAATAATAATTTCCTTTTATTTACTGATGGACCAAAATTATTTTATTACAACTCATCTAATGTAACTTATGAATTTGCTTTTTAACTGCACTGAGTTTACATGAGACTTTGTTCTGTAGACATTTGAATTGAGGATTTTCAGTTAAAGGGTTTCATAACTCAGGGCAATAAATTTCTAGGACATCACTTCGGAATAATTAATTTTAAGGATATTTATCGTTTATCGTTTATCATTTTCCTTTAGAAAAATGATTGACTCTTTTATCATTTATCAATTTCCTTTAAAAAATAAATATAATCATTTATCTTTTGTTCTTAAAATAAATTATTTTGAAGTGTCGTCTTATAAATTTTTTACCATGTGCCGAGAAGCCCTTCAATCTAATTTCCTTTTATTTATCGATGGACCAAAATTATTTTATTACAACTCATCAAATGTAGCTTATGAATTTGCTTTTTGCCTGCATTGAGTTTACATGAGACTTTGTTCTGTAGACATATTTGAATTTGTATCATACTTCAGGGGAAGATGGTTATATTACTTAAAGTTAGCTGTTCACCACGGCAATAAATTAGCCACCATTGAAATGAACACATGATGCATGATGCTTTTTCTTCTATGATATGAAACTGAAATTATCAGCGTATTGTATTTGTCATTTGTGCTCGATTTTTTTCTTAAGTAAACTGTCATAGTGCATGAAAAACAATATTGGCTGTGACGGTTTTGTATTTGGTAATTAGTGCTTGTTATTGGAATGCATTTTGACGCGTCCGTTGTTTTTAGTTTCTGCTATTGGATCCAGTATTTTAGGTTGCCATAAACATAGTTATGCATATAAAGATAAATTACTTTGCTTCTTTTTCAGTTTTGCAAGAATATTGTCCTGGCAGGAGTTGGGAGTTTGACAGTCATAGATGATCGGGCAATCACCGAGGAATGTCTTAATGCAAACTTTTTACTCACTCCAGATGATGTTAATTCAGGGCGCTCCCTTGCTGAGATATGTTGTGACTCCTTAATGGAATTCAATCCAATGGTTCAAGTTTCAGTAGAAAAGGGTTAAAGAAATTATCAAAAGTTCAATTATTTATTATAAAAAGATGAACGATGTATTAATTTGAAGTCGTTAATCTTGCAGGTGACTTGGTACAGTTCGGTGAAGAATTTTATGACAAGTTTGATGCTGTAGTTGTTAGCTGTTGCTCTGTCAATGACAAAGTACCAAGTTTTTTTTAATGGAATTTACCTTTACAACTTATTTTTGTTTTTCTAGTTGATTTTCCAATAAGTAAGTTAACTGATTTTTATTTTTGTATATTGGCTTATTTAATCTGCAGAAATTGATAAATGAAAGATGCCGCAGAAGCCAAAAGCGAGTTGCCTTTTATTCTGTTGACTGTAGAGGATGGTGTGGTGAAATTTTTGTTGATTTGCAGGAATACACTTATGAACAGGTGCAGTTTCTAGATTTCAAATTTATGTTCCCTAATTTTACTCATGTTTATTTAAGTTTAACTGACCCATGCAATTTATAATGTTTATCTGTTACCCTCTAATACCAAAATCAATATGTGACAGCAGCACTTCTATATGATCAGAGCATAGCCAAGTGTACCACAGAACATAAAATCTTCACTGTTGGTGAAAAACACTACCTTAATACAAATTACTCATATTTGTATTAATAACATTCTGAATCAATTTCTAAAACCAATTCCAGTGGAATTGATTAGGAAAACGATTTCGTTTCCAGAATTGATCAAAAATCAATTCCTATAGGAATCAATTTCACATCGATGCCAGAAATGGAATCGATTTATGAATTGATTTTGATTCCAATAGGATCAATTTACTGCATGAAGAAAAATCACCTCTGCTGCCTTTTTTTGTTGCTTTTGAAGAGTGAAGGCAAAGTCGAAGTGAAATTAGGGTTTTCAAACGACCCCATGTTTATCTCAAGGCTACAAATTTCTAGCCTCTGAGGCGCATGCTTCAACCGCGTGAGGCATGCTCCTCAGAAGCTAAACGTTGCCTTGAGGCTTTTCAGCCAGCGTGTCCCTTTAAGGTACATCTCAAGGCGCACCTCAAGTGTGTTTTAATACGTTAATGTGTATACCAATTTAGAATCAAGCCATTGTATTTTACATATGTTTCTCATGTTCAAGAATAACCGAAATATATTAAATTGAACAAAAATGATTTCATCAAAATCCTTGGAGTAAATCCTGGTTTGTAGTCATTGGATCAATGAGGTTTATGAATATAGTTACATAAGATGTAACTTGCTTTTTCATAATGTTTGAGTTGAGACGCAATAACTTGACAAAACAATATAAAGAAGTTGTAGCCATGGCATGAATGCTTGATCTCAGGAAAACCCAACAAGTAAATTTTTTATATATCATTTGATTGAAGGGGTTCAGACTGGCTCAGACCAGCGAACATAACTCAACTTGCACATAATCGTTTGGGACCTTGAATTTTCAGAATTGCAAAACTTTGTGATAAATTAGTTGTAGTATATGAAATTATATTTCCAATGAACTTGATTTCATCTAATATGAACTGAGCAAATCAAAACATATGGTTGTTTGCACGAGAGAAATTCAGAGTTATCTATTTTCATATGTTTACATGTAAAACTTGGCATGATGTAATCTGTGTACCGCATCATGAACTAATAAAGAAAATGGATTTGGATAGTTCGCGTTATCTGTAAGCTGTCAAAGAATGACCTCTGGTCCTTAGCACAGGATCTTGCCCTTGTTTATTTTATTTTATTTTATTATTATTATAAAAAAAGACTTATCTCGTTTTTCTTCCTCCTCAACTGTTTCCCAATGGTTTTTATGGAGCTCAAGGCAAGGAAATAGCACTAGAACATTTCATGGTATGCACATTTGTCAATTTCATGGTATGCAAAAATTCACGGCCAGACACACGAGTCTTATAAGTCATGCAAGGACATAGTTTTTCATGTCTAATCACCTCATGCTTGGAACTTCCCACCGTACTCCTATTTATGACACACCTCATTTTTGTTTCATGCCTGTTTACAGGGGGTTCTTTCAAGAGCTATTTGTCAAACTCATGGTACTTAGTCTAAAACATGTAGACTAGTCCAAAGGCATTCATGGAGCACATCGTCTAGAAGTGTCACGCACATGGTTTTCACGTCCGTGGTTTTCATTACGGATCAAGTACTCAATAACTTAAATTAGTGAGATTCCATGTTTTACGGCCCCACATGCATGATTCTCATGTATGTTGTGCTCAGTTTTGAATTTACAAACACCAAACGCTAGACTCCCATGCTTTACAACACAGCATATACGGCCTTCATGTTTGCTGCGTTAATGTATTGAAACATTACAGTCAACTTCCCTAACCAATTTTAGGACACCAGATCATATAATTTGTTTTTGAATCCTGAATCGAAGTTGTAGCTTAGACTTTCAAATGACACTGGTTTTGTCACATTTTAATATGTATAGATCTTTGTGTTCCAGCCCTTCAAAAAGATTTCCTACTTGAAATTTGGACTAAAATAATTCTGAGTTTTCCTTTGCCATTTTTTGTGTTTTATTTTCACATACCTCATTGGCCAGTTGCTTCCAATTTTACATCCGGACCAATTATTTTGAGTTTTCATTGTCTTAACACTCACCAGTCAATTGTTAAGGAATTCTCTTTTCCTGGTCAGCGGTCTTGAGTTCTCACCGGCCAATTATTTAATTGTTGGATTTTGATTGTTGAGTTCTCAACACACATCTGTCAATTGTTATAGATTTTCATCTAACAGTCAATTGTCCAAAGCTTTCATTTTCTTAAACACTCATCAGGCAATTGTTGTTTTCGCCTGGCCAAATATCTTGAGTTTTCATTCTCTCAACAATTACCAGTATTTGTTGCAAAATTTTTAATCTTACAATGGGTTGTTTTGAGTTTTAATTTCTATAACAGTCATTTGCCAATTGCTATGAATTTCTTTCTTCTAATCAATTGTCTTGAGTTTTCATGTTCTTAGATCTACGTATTATAACACAAAGGATCTTAAATATATGTACATGCATTATAATTGCACAAAACATCTCCATATACAAAACATTCATGCCTTAAAAGTCTACTATATTACTCATGAGTTTTCTTTTGTTTTCGCTTGAGATGACAACATATCCTCGAGCTTGACCTTTTGGTTGGTTCTGCAGTGTTGTACTCTTACACTTTGGTGGTAGGAAATCTAAGGACCTTCCACTTTCATTTTTTCTCTTCTTTTTTTTTTATCAAACTTTTATTGTTCATTGCCTTTTGTGTTCACTTTCTCATTCAATGAATTTTCTTTTAGCTGTTTGTTTCTTATTTGGATTCTAGACATTCCTTTTTCAAAATAGAAAATTTTGACATTATTGATTTGTATTTTTTAATTCAATCACCAGTCACATGTTTCTCTGCCGGTGGAAATAATCCTTTGGCAAATTTTCGAGTTCACTTTCAATGCTTGAAATTTATTTTGATATTTCACTATTGTCGTAAATCCTTGTGTCTGGTTTGAATTTCATCTCCATCCCTATCCCTTTTACTTCCACAAAATAATTTCTAGGAAATTTCACATTAAACGCCGTCCATGTCATCTTTCTAAATGTGGATTATTCTGTGGTGGTCTTGACAAGTCCCCGCCAAGGCTCACCAAAAAGTTGAAATGCAACAAACTTACGTTTCTCAACTTAATGCATCCCCTTTGAACTTATTTGTTGGAATCAGCCCAAAAGATTACCCACTTGAAGAGCAATATTTTGAGAGGTTATTTGTTAAAATTGTTGAAGAAATGATCCAAATAAGTTTGTAAGGTCAACAGGTTTAGTGGTATGATCTTTTGATGTATGCAGTGTTGGTATGTTCCTCATTTTTCACTTGCATACTAATTTGGATCAATTAATATTTTGATACCTCTCTGTCAACCATAAACCACATATGATGATTTAACATTTGCTTGAAGATTAAAAAATATCAAGAAATGTGCTCAGATCAAGAAAACATCATTATTCACTAAAAGTGTTTGTAGATTCATGTTACAAACACAATTTTGACTAGGAGAGCGTTCTAGTGCCATTTTGTAACACTCCAGTTCGCGAAACATGGAAGATGTATATTGTATAGAAGCAAATAAAAAAGCATTCAAACAAAAGAGCCATATCTGCCGAATCAAGTTATTGTAGTTCATCTATGTTTGTGATGTTCAAGAAACATATTCGAAATAGATTTAGGTTGAACAAACAATATTTCATCAATATCTATGGTGTAAACTAATCAAGAGTCATTGAATCAAAGAGGTTTATGAATATCTTTACATAAAACATAACTTGTCGTTTTCATAAAGGTTTGATCTTCAAACACGATAATATTTCAAAATAGTATAAAAATGTAGTCGAGGAAATTAGTTTTTGAACACTTGATTTCATCAGAATATGACGAGTAAAATTCAAAATATGGTCATTTGATCAAGGGGGTTCGGGCTGGTTATGACTAGCGTGCGTAACTTAACTTGTACATAAGTATCGGGGAATCAAATCTTCAAATCAATAGAATATTATTGTACAACAATTGTTGTACTAGAAATGATCTTCTTGGCGAACTTGATTTCATCTAAATGAACAAATGCAAATTATGCACCACATCATTGAATAACAAGAAAATATGTATTTAATACGGGAGAAAACCTTTACACTAAAATTTCATATCAACTTCTTACTCAAATTAACACCCGATATGTCAAAATAATTTAACGGTCAGAAGTCTTACACGGAGAGAAACATGGAAGAATTCGGGGGTCAAAGTCATTATTTGATCTTAGCTTTCATATTGAATTCGAGCTGAAGCCTTAACGCAACGGTTAAGTCATCCGCATGGTGATCTGGACGCCCATGTTCGAGTCCGAAAACTTCCTTATCGCAATGTGAGGGAAATGCTGCAAATTATGCACCACATCATTGAATAACAAGAAAATATGTATTTAATACGGGTGAAAACCTTTACAGTAAAATTTCATATCAACTTCTTACTCAAATTAACACCCGGTATGTCTAAATAATTTAACGGTCAGAAGTCTTACACGGAGAGAAACATGGAAGAATTCGGGGGTCAAAGTCATTATTTGATCTTAGCTTTCATATTGAATTCGAGGTGGAGCCTTAACGCAACGGTTAAGTCACCCGCATGGTGATCTGGGCGCCCAGGTTCGAGCCCGAAAACTTCCTCATCGCAATGTGAAGGAAATGCTGCTTACATTATCGACCCCCCCAGAGCCCGCTATCGTGCGGGAGCCTCGTGCACTAGGTTTCTTTTTTTCTTCTTCTAACTTTCATATTGAATTCGACTAAGATTTTGAGTGTAAAAATCATTTCCCATTTCATATATATAGTTCTCTACACCTCACACGATGCCATTTTTGGTTATCAGCAGAAAACCTTGTCCTCGTGTTTTTCTTGCCTTGCTTTGGACGTTCTTGCATTGCTTGTTTACTTTGTTATACTTTCATCTTTTGGTGTCAAGTTCCCAATGATTTTCATAGAGCGCAAGGCTTCTATCACAGCCTTTCGGCAAAGATACTTGACATTTTGTGGTACGAGCGTATGCTAGTTTCATTCCATGCAAAACCCATCGAAAGACACATCTGTCATGTAAGGATATTAACCATTTCATGCCTCGCCACCTCATGTTTAGAAGTTCTCACCATGCTCCTTTTTTAATATCGTCCTTTCATTATGTACCTCATGTGGATGCTTTAAAAAACATTTAGTCGAACTCACACTACTTACTGTTTGTTTGAGTAAAAAACGCATTGAATGCTTAATTGAACCAGTGATCAAAGGTTCTGTTTGTTTTCGGAGAAACGCTCTGGTTAGGCTTTCTTATTCAGCAAAATGAATAAGCATAATTTTATTGCTTATTCCGATGAATAATTTCAGCTTGCAATCATATGATACATTTCAGCAAGAATGGGTTTCATACTTTCATGCACTTGAAATTTGTGAATATAGTACTCCACAAGTCACCATTCCAAGTACCCCATCCATTAAATTATCCTTCCTCAAATGTAAAATTGATGAATTATGGTTGCCACTAATCTCTTTTTGTAAACCTGAGGATTTTATTATATTGTTTTTTTGTAGACGTTAAATAACATCCATTTATATTATTGTACTACGTCAAGATGTATGTGCCTTGTAATTATTATATCAAAACCTTTGTCTTTCTGCAGAAGAAGCTGGATGGAAAATGCGAATGCTACATACAATATCCAAGTTTTCAGGTTTGTCTTTATATCAAGTCAAGGAAAATTTTATGGTTTAAGGATTGATATTCCTTATCAATGGCTAAATAGACTGTTTTCAAAGAGGATCAGACTGCCCCTAATGCCTTGTATCATTTCCTACACAACATGAGAAATGTTTCCTAGTACATTTTCATGGTTATTGCATACTCTTTGTGATAAAAGCTAATAGTTTATAACTATATGATCAACTTTTATTATTTTTTGACATCTGAACTGGATGCTAAGTATATGGACCACACAAAGAAAGATAGTGTATTACGAGGTCTTTCTTTAATATTAGCTGTATCATAGCTTATTTATTTGAGTAAAATGGAAGTTATAATTTAACATATGTTTTACCAATGTTGCTTTTTTATCAGGACAAACTTATCCTATGTCAAAGAAAAGATCATATATTTACACCCAAAACTTGCATATTTAACTTATTTGTCCTGCTTAATGATGTATATTTAGTCCGGATTTCAGATATAAACTCTATGGTAGTAATCTATATCAGATGTGTTTATCATGTTAATTTTTTATGGCAGGAAGCAATTTCATTACCCTGGAAGGATCTTCACAGGAGAATGTCTAAATTATACTTTGCTATGAGAGGTTAGTGATAGCGATTGATTTCCTTAAAGTCCATTTTAAAACTTAATTCATCTGTCTAGTTTGCATTGGCGCTTTGCCAATCAAGTCTGCACTCTTATCAGTCTTCCATTTCTAAGTTACCATTAACTCGAAATCAGTGCTTCTATCCAAAGAAGTGTATTGTAAAATGTTTACGGAAGTACATCATGTGCATTCCAGATATCAAATTAGCAAAAACAATATGTTTGGATTCTAGAGCTAACAAACTTGAATTCTTAGCTATTAAATGTTGAAAGGTGTATTACTCACATAAGTTGTCTTTTAATATTAATAATTTTGCAAGATTTAATAAAATCGATATTTCTATTCAGTTCGTACCTTCTTTTTGTGCAGTAATCGAGAAACTTGAACAATCTGAAGGGCGTAGCCCAGGTGAAACTTCATCATCTGATCTTGCAGTTGCTTTGAAGCTGCGAAAAGCTTTTTGTGATGTGCAGGTGCTTTGTTAAGAACATACTATTTTTAGTTACATCCATGCACATTTCTAACATCAGTGTTCTCACAAATGATTGCAGTCATTGAATGAAGCATATATTCCTACGAATCTGTTAGAACGTCTGTTAGCAGCTGGTGCAGAGGAGTTTCCTCCTGTTTGTGCAATTTTGGGAGGAATCCTTGGTCAGGTATTTTTTTTATTAAACCTTTTATTTTCTTGAGTTTTGTAATTTTTATATGGCATATAAAATAGTTTTAG
Source organism: Allium fistulosum (assembly GCA_030737815.1). NCBI lineage: Eukaryota > Viridiplantae > Streptophyta > Magnoliopsida > Asparagales > Amaryllidaceae > Allium > Allium fistulosum. The sequence goes on from CM060905.1 coordinate 1,100,521,796, forward strand.
ATGTTTCCTATCAAATATTAGTTTTTCCACTATAAATAGCTGAAACACCATTATTAAATTTCAACAATAATAAAAAAATTGTTTTTATTTGCTAACCGTCGACTTTGGTGAGCAGTAAGCAGCCATACAAACTGCAATATATTGAAACAAGAAATAATGGGAAATATTCTGTCAATTTGATAACATTATGCCACAACAGTGATGTATGTTGGTAAAAAGTGCATCCTTCTAGGATAATCAAATTTGATAAAAGCAAAGCGAAATAAATAGAGAAGATAACTATAGACTTTAATATGTTATTATAAGAAATTTTTTAATAAATACAAGGTTATATCATCTCTCTAGTGAATAATTATTTCTTTCTATATATTTGATAATATTTCTGGAATCTTCTTGGAGTCAAGGATACTTTAGAATGATTTCTAGCTAGTGAATATTTCATAGGCCAATCGAACTGGGGTGGGACTGATATTAGTACAATATATATTCCTATAACAAAGGTTATTATATCAATGTTGCAAATGATTTCATATTCATAATAGTTATAATATCCATATATTTGAGTGGCTAACAATGGACGTGTACTGTGAAATTCATCAGGAGGTTATAAAAGCAGTGTCGGGTAAGGGCGATCCTCTCAAAAATTTCTTCTATTACGATGTTGAGGATGGGAAAGGTGTGATCGAAGATGTATCGCCTCCAGTCATTAATAACACAAATGGGCAGCCTTGAAAGCTTTTTCCTCAAATTTTAGTATTGGTTAACTTAATTGAATTCGTGAGCTGAAATTAATCTAGGTGTGTAGTGTTAGAACTTGGAGAGAAACAGTCATATATCTACTTGGAAAACTTTTATGTACTTAGGATAATTGTGACTTTACAACAGTTTAGTTCTTATTCACTCTTTAAGCTTATTATATTATGTGAAAATAGATGCAAAGATTTAGTCAGTTACCAAAATTCAAGTATTATACTTTATTTTAAAGTTTTTTGCAATGCCTGTGTAACGAAAATGGTATTTTAACCTTTTTTTTTATTCTATAAATGTACAAAGAGTAGGCGATCTCTTAAAGTTGGTGCATTAATGTTTGGATTCCAGCAGGCCATCATATTTATTCATTCACAGCAATTGCTACTTTTAAACTCAAATGTGGACCAATAGAACTGGGGTAAATACGTTTTTATATAAACCGAGGAAAGCGTCAAACAACGTAACTTTTTGATTAAGCAAACTTGTTCAAATTCTCAAAGCCATACATTAAGCATGATTTTTGACACGTCATTTCTAGGTAGGTCTACAATCTTTTTCATCCACTGTAATTCAAAACGATCCTCACTGCATTTTATGCGATTAGGGTAAAACATGGATGTGTCCATACTGGTGTTCATTGACCTTTGTTTTGTTTTATAGATTAATTAGTAGCATAAACATATGGAATTTTCCGACTCAAATTCCAGAAAAAAATTGCTAGGTTACTCAGTATCCATAAAAACATAATTCAAAGGTTAAATGCTTTGGTGAAGTCAGGTTGATTCTAAATGTTTGCAGTTTCTGCTTCTAATTGCAATTAAACAATTGTGTAATTGCAAAATGTTTGCGATTTACATTGATTTATAATACGGATTGTGGCATATTTTTTGCATCAACTAAATTTACCAATTTTGTGATATGTTAGAAATATTATTAACTTCTGTGATCTATTCTTGAAAACAAAATATCAATTCGATTTTCAAATTTAAAGAAAGTGCAAATATTTGGAGTGTGTTTACGGCGAAGCTAAAGATACCCACTAAAGAATGAAAGAATTGAGAAAGGAAGGTTGAAAAAGTTAGTGAATTTTTGTATTTTCAGAGTTGTTGGGAAATAGTATAATTATTTGTTATTAATGATTATTTAGTTTTAAATAAAATAAATTAATGTTATTAACATCAATGTTAACTAACTTTAATTGTCATTAAAATAAGACTAAGGCAAATCATTAATTAATAATAAAATATTCAAATTATGTTCATCTTAGAAAAGGATACATGCGTTATTTAAAAAAGGAAAATACAACGATACACGAGAAAAATAAAATACAACACCAAGGGATATGTGTGGAAAACTCTCACAAGATAGCTCAACAATCGTTTGGTTCCATCCTCATTCAGATTCAAATTTAAAATCTAGTTTCGAATAATATCGAAATTTCCTATCAATGATAATCCTCCCTCGACCCCCATACATAAATGCATCAATAGACAACATTTAAGAACCGTTCCCGACAAATTTTCCACAGTCTTAGAACAAAATCAAGCAGATAAAATAAACCGTAAAATGATAAAGCAATGGATCAAGAGACTTTGATGACAATGAGAATGGCAAATGGAGAAGTGCAAGAAAATTGGCCTAGATTGAAATTGAATTGGTACTAATAATTAATTATATGTATCGATAATTAATTATCGGTATCTGACCATAATATTTTGCATGCATGAGACTTAGGAGCTTCATCGATGAAGAATGCTTGGAATTCTGGAATTGGAATCATGTCGATACCGATAATTAATTATTGGTAATAATAATTAATGGTCGATACCGCCCACCAATCATTTATGGGCTATGTTGGGATGCGTGCAAGATGATGTGGGGACCCACCACAGAGCAAAACCCTCATTAGAGCACAAAAATAGGTCAGTATCGACCATATTATAGTCGGTACCGAGTTGATTTGCGTTTTTGGAAAACGTGCGCGATAACCTGTTTTTCATGTTGGAACTTCGGATCTGGAAAAAAGACGTGTTCAACACTAAAGTGACGAGATTCGTACTTGGATTTGTTTATAAATAGGAAGGAACCTTCAACTAGAAAGGGGATTGGATTTTTAGGGATTGAAAATTGACCTTCTTCCTCTAACTTATAAGACTTAGATAAAACTGAGATCTATCAGATTGTAGCTTTGATTTGGATATAACTTGTTGTATTTCAGAGAGACTTCACCAAATAATAAGATTAAGTGAACATAGGCCGGAGATTTTTCCGAACCACTATAAAAATCTTGTGTTTTGCGTTCTTTTCTTTGATTTCGTAGTTTTTCTACTTGTTTAATTTGAATTCAATTGATACTGGGGTGTCGTGCCAATTTTTGGTCCAACCTTTTTGGTGTTTTCACCGAGAAATACTCGAGATTTGATTTAGTGTAAATGAAGAGGACTAAGTAGCGATTCAGAATCTTGAACATTTCGTATTTAAATATTTGAACCTTGGTTTAAACGTGTTAAAAGTGATTTTATAACCTTGATAACCCCTTTTAATTAATAAAACATAGTGGTAAACTATTTTTTCAAAAATATTTATGAAAATAAATAGTTCGAATAAATATCGATAATGTGACCGAAAATTGTTTTATCGATAAATTGTTTTTTAATCGATATAAGTTGTTCGAGCTTTTTGGGCATGTATAATACTTTAATGTGCCATTAATTAGCAACTAAAAATAATTTGTATGTTATGGCTAACTAATTGTGATTAAGTGGGGTAAGCATGATCGTGGTGATGTTCCGGGGTTTGGAGGGAGGGTTAGATATTTATAGATAATATTTTCCGAAGGAGTGAGGTGTAGAGTGTACCATGTGAGGGAGAGCATGTTGGTGACCTTCCACAGGAGGTTTAGAAGGTAGAAGGTGGATGGTTACGTCTTGCTAACTTCTACTTAAGCACTTCATATGTTGCTTTAATCCATTTGCTAACTTTAAAACATTGAAACAATTACTCTTCGTCCTTTCCTCTATTCTCTTTAACATTCCAAAATTGATACATATGAACTCTAATCTTCACCAAACTTTGACAATGGGCCTAAGGCAACATATGAACATGGAATAGCAACTCAAAGGTGGGAGGAATGAAGCACAACACCCTCATCCATGCGAGGCAGTGAGCATTTAGGAGGGTGAAACAACCCACCCCGGAACATGCCTAAATTTCGACCCAGAAAAGACCCATCAAAACGTGGATACATTCTAAGGAAGGCCGTTGGTTGGAAAAAGACATAACAATACAAATCCATAACTAATCTTTCAGAGCTCATAGCGGATGGAATAAAATATAATAGCAAAGTGTACCCATTTATTTCAAAACCATAAAATGTCATAATACAAAATACCATCAAATCGTATCATAAATTCGTTGCAACAATTGTCTAAATACATAGGTACACATAAAAGCAAGTAATAATGATAAATATTGCCACAAGCCAAGCTTCTCCATCTCTAAGTATCGTCGCTGTCATTACCCCCGTGTTGTAATGAGGAGGGAGTTGGAACAACAAGTGGCTGGTGAATAAAAACCTCGAGTCTTACCTTTTCAGTACTTGGGCAGTATATTTCAAAATAAGAATATGTCTACGAACATAAAACATTAAAACCATTTAATACTTCTTATAAGGAAAGGAGGCGGGTCCTCAACCAACCACTTAATATCTTCCATTCCAGAAGCAGGTTTCTAAAATCTCATAACCCAAAGCCCACGCCATAATTAGCTAGCAATGTAAGGGATTGTACCCAAGCCACTTAATACCTTTTATTAAAAAATAGGCAGACTCTGGTCATTTAATACCTTAACTAAGGCAGATCCCATCATTTAATACCTACTTCCAAGGCGTGCTTCTCGATGGTAACTATCTAGCTGGCATCATATGGAACCTCTTAAGTCACTTTATACTTCTTCATTTGGAAGGCGGACCCTCAATCAATCACTTAATACCTTATCCAGAAGTGGACCCCTATAGAAATACCACCTAACGTGTCCCCTTGGTCATTTAATGCCTCCTTTGGGGAAAGAGGGGGGACCTCAAACAACCACTTAATACCTCAAGCCCCCGAAGCAGGCTCCTCGTACTATAACCCATACTCATAATGACGTCTTACATTAGTCTGACTATTCGTAGGGACTGGTAGCCAGATTAGCTGAGCAGATTTCCCCTATAGAATTTGGGACTAACCTTGCATCATTATAAATATTTAATAAGGATGTCTCATATCAATATGAAGTGTACACAGCTGCTGGTAGCCTCAAAGTGAAGGGTAGACTTCCATCATGTAACTCTATTGACCTTGCATCCTTATGACTTAGCCATAAATTAAATACACTTCATATAATAATACTCATCTCACCGTTTCATAAATAAGACCTAATAAGGAATCTTTCTTATTACGCCGTAGAATAATAATTAGGCTAAATAAGAGTTTCCTTTTATTTTCGTCTAACAACCAATTACATTCATAATGGGGGAAATAAATGAAAATAAATACCTAATTAACTACGCCACACACACAATAATTATACGTTAATTACGCTAATAGAGATAAATAAATATTCGCGCCTAATAAATTCTAAACGCGTAGATTTTACGCCCTAAACTAGCGTTAAATGTCATTTCCCCTAACCAAATACTATTACAAATCATTTTTCTTCAAATTCCCACGATTTCAACATACCAAAATAAGGGATTCTAATATCTAAAATAGGGAATAAATATTCATAACCAAAACTGCAATAACAAACTTGTAAATAAAATAGAAACTCAATTTATTACAACAATTCAATGGAATATCATAAACAATAGGAATTGCAATTTAAACTCCATATTCTACTTAACTCCTATTTTACAAAGAAATAGATAAGAAGGAAATTTGTGTGGAATAAGTGGTGTAAACTACGAATAAAATCCGCAATCTAAACCCCTTATTTCATTGACGAATTACAGATTGAACCTAAAAAGAAGGAGAAGTGGAATATACTATGAAATTATCAAAAATTGCATAAACAAAAAATTCCATCAAATTAATATAAATAACTGAAAATCTCCACATAGAATTGACATTTCAAAATAAAAAAGAATTTTGGGGGATTTTATCTATCATATCATTCGCAATCCTAAAATCCCTAAGGCCTATTCAAATCCATAAAGATACACTAAACAATTACCGAAAAAGAAATACCCAGGTTTCCACTCAGAGAATAGTCTTAGCTTCGCTTTCCTTGGATTTGCATGTCTTTCAATCTCCTTCAGAATCTCTCTCTTTTGATATATATAAAAAAATAAGGAAGATTTATATATTTTTATTTGATTCAGAACAGTTGGAGAAAGAACAAATAAGAATAGGTTTGAGGTAGAAGAAACAATTAGAGAATGAGTTGAATTCTTACCTGAATTCTCTAAGGAGTTTCTGAATCTAATTTGAAGAGATAACAATGGGATAGTTTCGTTGAATTCCCTAAAATAATATGAATAAAAAGTGGAGATGGTAGGGTTCTATTTATAGGGGTTAAAACACACCAGAACCGTAGGATGGAAGTAGGTAAGAAACAGATAAATCTGGAGCGTACAACTCAATATAACATAGCTTCAAACCCTAGCCGCCACTGGCAACTTTCGTTGCCAATCGGTCGATCGTCTATGTGCGATCGATCGACTACTACGGTCGATCGGTTGACCTATATAGGTCGACCACTCCTCTATTTCGGGGAACGTTTATTTTGTTCCGTTGCACAATTTATTTTATTACCTAATTAAATTTTTAACGTTGAACGTTAATTAAACGTTTACTTAGGCCCCACGCTAATTTTTTGAAATTTAAACCCTAAGTTTAATTTCTTATTTGAATTTGAATTCAAACTAAATTAATTTAAATCTGAACACTTCAAATGCTCATAACTTCTTTGTTTGAGCTCCATATTCAGTATATTATATATGGAAACATATCAGAATTTTGCTACGAACGCAACATAATAAATTAATGGTCAAGTTTTGACTTTTATAAAATTTCCATATTCTATCTTATTATATTTAATTCAATTTAATCCATTTAATTATGGTTCATTTTACGGTGTGTTACATTCTTCCTCCCTTAAAAAGGATTTCATCCCGAAATCTTTCAAGGAGTGAACAACGTAACGCGCAATAACATCTACGTTATACAACCAAGTTATCTACACAACCATACTCAAATAATAGTGCCAACGTCCACAAACACCCAAGGATAGGTTTAAGTAGTGAAATAAATGAAGAAATTAAATGAAAACAGAGGAATAATGCTAGATATCAAGAAAAATGTAGCAAAAAGCAAAAACAACAAGATTTATAGTGGTTCAGCGTTGATTGCCTACGTCCACTTTGAATACTTTCTTTATTGCTTCACAATTCACTTGATTACAGTTACAATCAGTAAGAAATAACAAGAGATCAGGGAAGAACAAAAGGAAATTGGTTGCAATAATGGCAGAGTTTCACTTGTCAGCCAAAATTCCATCAAAATGGCCCCCTACCCTTGTATTTATAGATGAAGGCAGCCTCTAATCTGATTGAAACTTTGGCACATGGACCCCCTTAACCACATGGGCCCTCCATAGGGAGGGCTAGGCCCAACTCTCAATGGATAAGGGTCGGTACCGACCCCTCCATGGGTTGAGATTGGGCTAGCGATCCCTATGGTAGCTCTTTTATGGTGTGACATGATGGTACTTCAAGTATCATGACATTTGGACATGTGCAGCTATGGTTCTTGTAATGCTTTAGTTGGAATCTTGACTCGGTCTGAGTTATGCCGATCATTTCTGATCTTACAACGTATGTCGATCCCTTCCTTATATACCATGCAACTCCGATCCAAACGTGCTGTGCCGAACCAAACATGCCATGCCGACCCATAGTCTACGAATGAGCCATGCCGACCCCTTTGGTTTCCTAAATGTTATGCCGATCCCTCTGTGCCTCATCCATATTATGCCGAGCCAAAAGCACTATGCCGACCCCTTTTGCATAAGCCATTAATGTGCCGATCCCATTGGTATTACAAGTTATGCCGACCCATCCATACTTCCTTCAATTTGTCAAACATCCATGCCGACTCCTATTCCAACCAAACTAAATTCCATAATTCTGACATCCTGCATTATCTATCTGTCGACCTTATTTACCCTGGGCTGGATACAACTTTTTGGACATTACACTCTAGTCATATAGATGTTGTCTCATGACCATCCCTCCCATCAACAGTTGAGTATGGCCTTCGTAATCATCCTTGTGTTGCCGGGTCAAGGTACCGGGTAACACCTCCCCCCCAAAGCACGTCTTGTGAATACCATGACGTTCTTTGAATTGGAGAGATCCAGGCTCCCAGGAACAGGTCTATCCAAGTCCCTGGTTGATCATTGTTCCTTTATTAACCTTCGATGGAACAGGTCTGACGTCTCGTTCCATTAGAATGCAAAGATTTGGTCATATGAAGTCTTCAATTTTTCTTCTGATTTAACCTTTCAAAAAGTTTAATTCATAAATCTCTTCCGTGTACGCTCATACACGTGTTTCTGTTGTTGCCTCCCGGACGTGTTCGGATGTCGTTGGTTTTTGCCAAAGTGCTTTATTATGTATGCTTCCGTTTATAATCTAATCTCCACGACAGCAGTTGTCATTTGGTTTTCAAACATCTGCTATTGCCCCCTGCTTTCCTTCTTATCTCACTCATATCCATCATTCACGCTTTTCTCCCCATCCCTTTCCTTTTGAATTACACTATTACATACATGTATATTTTGTTCTTTCATTATCTTATTTATTTTATCATTTATTATTCATTCTTATTTTTATTTATTTTTTTATAATTTTTTTTGGAGGGGTCGGCATTCGATATGCCGACCCCATGGTGAATTTTCCTGGAAACGGGTCGGCTATCCTTGGGCTGACCTCTATTCAACCTGGAGATCTGGTCAATTGGGTATGAGTCGTCTTCCTTCCTGGTCGCCCATATAAAAGATCGTCCCCCTTTCTTTTCTCTCTTTACTTTATCTTCTCAGCATTTAATCCCCTTGTTACTTTACTTTCCCTTGCACAAATACTCAGCCGAACCCAAGACATTTGCCATCTCCCTTTGCCAAATCGAAATAAAAAGAAACTCCTCAAATTTAAAACTAAATCCAAGCTCGAAACATCATCCCCAATCTGAGGTTCCAACCAATCGCCTGTAATTTAATTTGATACTTATATAGGTATGACTCCTCTTTTTAATCGTGTAGTGAGTCATAAATCCTGAGTTCGAGTGTTGTTTTGGCGTACAGCTTGATGGATTTCATTGAGATACGCAGGAGAGGAGGAGAAGATGATGGAGTAGGAGAAGAGGAACGAAGGTTCGACTGGTGTCCTAGAAGGGATGGAAAAGAGTTGGGTTTTTTTTGGTAAGTGAACTTGGGAAAAAGGGATCGGTGTAGATCAGTTTGATGTAAGGGTCTGTTGGAAGTTTTAAGGAATAGCTTTGTTGAGGGATCGGTGAGAAGTAGCTACGGGGAGAGAGGTCGGTGTACGAAATGAGTTTGATGAAAAGGATCGGTAGGAGATGGTTTTGTGAGGGATCGACAGGAGTCTGTTGTATGAGGGATCAGTGCTAGTGGCCTTAGTTAAGGGATCGATATGACTTGTCTAGTATAGGGGTCGGCATTGTCTGTAGATAAGGATCAGTTGTGAGGTTGGGAAAAGGGATCGACATAAGGTAAAAGGATCGGTGTTGAATAAAAAACCACTTTTAACCTAAGTCACTAAGATGCTTAACTGCATATTGACTTGCCTGGACATAAAATGATTGACAACAATGCGACCTGCATACTTGGACTTATGGAGTTGAGTTCGAACGATCAAATTCTCGGCCTACTTAATCACGAACTAAGTACGAAATCGACTAAACAAAATGGACTTCATAATTCAAAACGTCAACATCCGATCCTAAAGCTCTGGTTGTCGATCAACCTTCACGTCGATTAAGACGGTCAGCGATGACGGTCTTTCTAGACGAAACCTCTAAGCTTTAACACTTTACTTTTGCTTCTCTGATTTCAAACTTCTTATGTTTATTTCATATTGCACCGCACTAGTTCACACACAATACGGGGGGACAGGTTATTATTTCTAATATCGATTGTCTACTGAGTATAGCTAACACAAACCCCAAGTTACACGAAGCGCTCAACCATAATGTCTTCTGAATCGGCCGTGAGATCAAATTCTGCTACCTTATTCGATAAGCCTACACCGAGTCAACAAATGGAACAAGTAGGGGCATCTGACCCACAAGTAAGTCTTTTTTCCGACATCCCAATTCTTCCTACAGAAGTTATTGACCCAGCTCCCGACGCTATTGAGGATGCCATCATTCTGAACAATCCGGCTGACTCACAAGCGTCCAGAATCGGCGAAGCCGCTCTTCGTCGATTATGCTCTATCCATGGGATTCCTTTCAAAGATGTTCTAGTTCCATCGAGGCAAGACAGGCCTCACTTGTCCCCAGTTGGATATATTGCATGTAACAAGTTCATGTGCTGGGCTGGATGTGTGCCTTCCTTCAATTCTTTCGTTCGGAAATATTAAGATATTTGGGGATCGCTCCTACTCAGCTACACCCTAACAGTTATGATTTTATCCATGGCACTTTCCTTCTCTTCATGAATGTCCTATTTCGTCTGCCAACTCCCGAAGAGTACATCCGATACATTTACAATTTCAAAAGACGGGCTGATAGTCCTTCGTACGTCTTTCTTGAACCCCTGCCCAAATGCCAAGTCTTGACGAGCGCATGGAATAAGCTTTCCCTATTCAAACATGAATGCTTCTACGTACGGTGTCCTCCCGGCTTCACAAGAAGATGGTTGGAAGGACATAAGTGCCATTTCTGCCTTCGTCTTTAGTTCAAAGATTCAAATCGTAGCTCCTTCCTTAATCGTACTAATATCTTCAATTATTTTAGGTGTCCGCCCTCGACCTAATGGCGTTGGGTACTCCAGGGCTGTTGTGGCTATTCGCGTTACTCCTTTGGAGGATCGGGACATAAAACTCCTCGTCACCGATGAGTTGCTCTCGTTATTCGGGCTGTTAGAAGACGACCGCAAAACTGATCTCCCTGGAAGCAAAACGATTTCGAAGACTAGCATCGAGAGAAGAGAAGAAATAAACGATCCCGCGGTGCCCCCCGTTAGGGGAACCCAAGAAGACACCGAAGAGGGGGAGATAAAGGAAACGCAAGATGTGGGGCCGAGAAACGAAGACATAGGCCTTGGAAAAATGCCAGCAGTTGACGCACCACATACTAGCCAATTACAACCTCCCCCGAAGAAGGGAAAAAGTTTGGCGTACAAGATATGAAAGAGGAAGGCCGGGGCAACCCCAAAATTCGTCATAACTCCGGCTGAAAAAGAATTGTCTTCTCAACTGATGGAGAGCTCGCTGAAGGGACTCTCCGACATTCTGATCCCGAACGATCTATTAAATTACAAGTTCACTAATCTTGACGTTGAAGGGCTTAACTCACCCACGAGGAGCGGCGAAGGTGTGCAACCTTCTAACAGAGGAGAAGAAACTCCAATGAGTAAAGATAATGTTACTGGTCCGTCGGGGGGAAACACTAGGACACATAAGCACTTGCACTCTACCATCCACTTGTGATTAACTCTTCACAAAACAACTCCTAATATGCTCATATTTGGCTCTTTTACATGCGCAATGTCTCATTTACATGCTTTCGATTGTCTCCGCGGTTCTTTCACTTACTACCGCTCGGGTCGGGATTCCAACTCTGGAAGACGCCGAGACAAGGATGAAGGACGGGATAGAGACTATTATTCTTAAGAATCTTCTTCTTCGTCCAGAAGGAAATCTCAAACACATGTTCCACGCCAAGGCGATCCATCTAACCCTCCTGCTCATAGCGGAGATAAATCCGCACATCGGGGTTCTCAAACTGCCGCTCCCCATGATCAACACTCCGGATCGTCAAGTACTAGACAATCTCGCGAGCATCGCAAACATCCACTGGTTACGTCTGAACATATCACTACAACAAACAGGATCTTTAACATCGTTTTGAAAACGCTATAAAAGCTATTAACAACGTTTTTACATACGTTGTATATCGACATGCAGTTATATGTCAGAGATATACAATGACAAGGAATAAACGCTGTTAAATGTCTTTTTTTACAGGGTTTTCCTGGTGTCATAAAATCATTTAACAGCGTTTGGTCTAATTTAACGGCATTTTTAAAAAACGCTATTAAAACAATTCAACAGCATTTTTAAAACGCTGTAAAACATTCAACGACGTTTAAAAAACGCCGTGGAGTGTTTTAACAGCATTTTAAAAACGCCGTTAAATTGTATTTGGTTATGTTTTTAGATACAATTTAACGGCATTTTTAAAACGCTGTTAAAACATTCAACGACTTTTAAAAAATGCCATGGAATGTTTTAACAGCGTTTTAAAAACGCTGTTAAATTGTATATAAAGCTAAGTCAATTAGGCTTTTTCTACTTTTCTGTAAATTCCATTTCAGTAAACATCAGTCACAATGTGTATATATACCACATTTCAAAATTAGCATATTATATCAATACCACATTTCAAAATCGACATATTGTATCAATACCATATTTTGGACACATATTTGATAACCAACGTATGAAATTTCATAACCAAAATACACAATATTCTTACACCAAACATAAATAGTTCGTCGTCAATAGTTCATAAACAAAATATAGAACAAGTAGTAATAGCAAAACAAAAGCAAGTAGTACATACGTTAAAACCAAAAAGTAGTTCTAGCAGCAAAAATAACTTCGATCCATAACTCGTTGCAATCTTTTTTTGCATCACAGTCATCTATCTACCTGTAAAGCAAAAGTAATGGAATTATCTCAAATGATAGTGTAATTGATGTGCATAAGTCTACATCACTACATAACAGTACAAAGATGGAGGATGAATGCTTTAAATCTCTTTACAACTCGTAAAAAGATTAGAACGAGCCATAAAATAACAGTTGCTGTATTTAAAACTTTAGTATACATGACGTTAACTTAGTAGGCTCAGAAACTTAGCGCACTAAACCATTAATAGAATCAATGGACTGGGAGTCTGGGAGTATGAACAAATATCTAATGCATGTATGCAAATAATACAAATAACATGTTGATAATCTAACTAATACAAAAAATGTTTTTATTTATATCACTGATTAGTCTAAACCATTACAAAATCCAACTCTGTTATTTGCTTGAAAATAATAATGCATTTGTTTTAGTGACTGAAATCAACCATCAAATAACCCAACTTTTTTTCAGAAGTTGAAAGGATTTTCAGCCCAAACAAACTTACTGAGTTCCCAAAATCCAATTAATTCTTACCTGTAAGCAAAGAAAACAAGCATCGGATTTTCTAATAATCATCTTTTCAGTTAAGTAAGCCAGCCCTTTCAAGGATGAAAGGCAATACGAAATAATTGAACTATTATTACAGCAGGAAAATAAAACTGAACACGTTACTAACGTAGAAAACAGCAAAATTTGGCAATCAACAAATTAGTGAAAACAAATTGAGAAAGAATTTACTTATCATGCGTAATCGGAAATTTTCCTACCTTCACTATGAAACTAGCATATGAAGCGAGGAATTTTACTGACAGGTTTCTTAGTCGGGAAATGTTAGGGTTTTCTTATTACTGTAAAGAGGCAAGGGAAGTTTTAGTGCCTTGGCTTAATTTTTTTTGCTTTGTTCTTCTTGTCTTTATGAATGTGACATGAACACAAATAAATGGGCTTAATATACTTTTTGAGGTCATTTTTTTATTACTTTTAGAGCAAAACACAAATTGTTCTTCCATTCTTCAAAAAATCAATTGCTTTGGATTAACACAAGCACATACATTTACATGTATACATACAGAGGCTACCATGTCTTGGAAAGAAAGAACTGAAATAGCCTTACCGATATACCAACTGGCATCTTCCAGATATATAATATTGGTTATAATTTATTTGATCACCTCACAAAATATAACAAAAACATAACCTCAAGGGTCAATGTTTTATTGTTGCGATACGAGATTAATTGACAAACAAGTATATAAATGATAGGCTACTGGATCTATATTTTACATCAAAAACTGCCAACATAATGCTGACGAGGATATTGAAACGAACGCCCACATACATATACATATATAACTTATGCATATACGTATGTATGTGCTGCCTGCTACCATATCTTGTAAAAGAATCATTTAAGGCAAAAATAAGTCTTCCTATGATTAAAAGAGGCATTACCAGCACAAAATATTGTGTGCTAACCAGTATACCATTGAGCCATTTTGTAAATTTTTATTTGTCAAGAATAACGTCCCGTTTAAATAAGGATATGACTGCGAAGACTAACAAGGTTACTTAAAGAAACGTGCTTGCACCGAAGGTTCTAACAAAATAACAATCAACCCCAAAAAAAGATCCAGTCAGGGTCATGAAGTAGCCAAAATCATAGTATAAAGAGATAATCCCTATGTAATAGCAATTACCTCAAATAATTAGCTCATTTCAACTAACATGCAACTTAAAAGTGCAAAAGAAATGGCAATGGGAGGTTAAGTAAATAAAGGTAATAAGACTTCACACACATATTAGATAATTTTTAATTGAAAATGGTTCACATAATTATTAGTCGCGGCCCCTCTCACTAATTTATTACTACTATGGACGAGGCCCTTTTCTCTTTTACAAAAAAAATATTTATTCACCAAACCTAACTAGAATTTCCGATGGCCATTAACAAGTATAAAATATTTTTCCTGCAGTAATTATTTAAAACAAATTATCAAATTATTCTATGAATTATGTACTTTAATATGCATCCAACTGATTGCTACAGACCGTCATTAGATTTTCATTTTTTAACTACGATCAGAGAATAACTGCCGAAACCATCAAATGATCGATTATACCTTAAGTTAAATTGGACTTACCGGAACTTGCATCTGTTATAACTTTATCAGCAGGCCAAGCAATTGTAGTGCCGACGGCATCTTCAATATTTTGTAAGTCGGATGTTGGTCTCCATAGACGTGCATTTGGAGCAGTTGCAACATCAACCCAAACCTTAACTGCATTTATCCCTAGAGGAACAAAATGAACCAATACTTTTGGATCGAATGAAGAGACACATCCTTCAGCTACAATTTCTCCCTTTCGATCCATATCGATCAACTTGCACTTGTTATTTATCATTGAATTTGTACCCTGTCAATTAAGAATATACTATTTTATCATATGATTAAATACTTGGTAAGACGAATAAATGAATTAATTATAAGTAAGTTAACCTTTCCGACAACTACAGTAGTAACCGTATGAGTAGAAGACGCTACAATATTAACCTGCTCCACAACCACCCTCGATTCAGGCCATGCCACTTTCTTACCATTAGCTTCTCCAACTCGTGTCAAACCAACGGCCGGTCTCCATAAATAAGCATCTCGATTTTTTGGATTATCTATCCAAACTGCCATTGCAGATGGTCCAAGAGGAAGATCGTTCACAAGTTCTGTTGGATTAGTCGAGTGCAGCCGTCCTTTAGCAACTATTTCTTCGGTCCCACTCCAATCATACAACTTGCATTTATGATCCGTGCTACCAGTTTTACTCTATTAAAGAAAAATTATTATATTAATGAATTATTATTATTTTATGTAATCAGATTAAATGTTAGTTGCAAAATAATTTAAAGTTACCTCATTGTCTTCTTTCTCCAAATGGTCTACGTTGTGTAAAATAACTCTAGTAACTGGCCATGCTACTATCTCGCCTTCAACTTCTCCAATACGTGTCAAACGAAGTGTGGGCCTCCATAAAAAAGCATCTGGTTTTCTCGAAATGTCTATAATAATTTTCATAGCATCTGACCCTAAAGGACTTAGTTAGACAAGCTCATTTGGATCACTTGATAGAACTCTTCCTTCTGCAACAATTTCATATGTCCCACACCAATCCAATAATTCACATTTATCATGTTTGTTGTCATGATTGCCCTACAATTGACCGATAGCAAAATATAATGGTTATAGAATTAATTACCCAAATTTAAATGATATCACAATATTAATACAATTTATTTTACCTTTTGATGTGTGCTTGCTTCTCCCCAACTTTCTTTACTCTGTCAAAATATACTAATACAATATTATAATTATATATTCTAAACATGCATATTGCGGTAAACTAAAATATTACCTGATTTTTCATTAGCCCTTGAACCATCGCCTTGAATTCTAAAATTTGGTTTTGCATTTGGATTGTTTGTTTATCCCTAGCATGTGACCAAGTTGCCTTAGTGGCGGTCATACCCCTTCCCATTCCTCTCAATCGTCCTGGTTTATCACGTCCTAACACTTGCGACAATGCATCATCTTTGTAACTGATTATTGAACCCGAATGAGATCCAACGATAACGTTTTTAATTTTTTCCTACAAAGATTAACATTGATATTATGCACTAATTTTAAACTATCACATTATTAAAAAAAACTTACAATAGTATCTGCAACAGCCGCGTTCACTGGTTTGCCATCTTTTCTAATATGAGATTTGACCCAAACATCAACTCTAGGAACGGGAGAGCAATCATTACTCTTCTATTTCTACATTCAAACGATCATTAAAACAACAAACTGTATCAACTAACTAGTTAATAAATATTATGGTATATAAATTAACTTTTTACCATATCTTTAGCCAATCGAGCCATGCCTCTACGGCAGCATGTGTGTGGCATCTGATTTTTTCTAATAGCTCTAAATCTATCACTTACCATCTGTAGTATTCAAAAAACACAAAAAAAATTGAATAGAAAATTAACATCACAATTCACATTAGATAAGTATAAACCATTAATGTGTCATGAATGATTTACCTTAAAGTCCGGATTTGTTTTCGACTTAATAAACTTCTTCCACTCCGTCATGGTTTTGATGTTATCTGGTTTCAGTTGAAGTCTCTCTTCTTCGTTCTTTGCATTTACTATTTTGCGAACTAGCATGCTTTTTGAAGATCTAAAAATACATCCCATTTGCTGAAATATAGGCACTTTTTGCCATTCCTCATCTAATTTAAATCTAGCCTGCAATATTTTTTTTAAATTAACTTAATAACACAGAGGATACAATTGGGAATATATGATACACATGAATCAACTGTTCCTCAAGGAGCAATAGGAAGAAAAATACCAACAAGCTTATGGACTAAATCAGAGAAATGGCTGAACTCAAAACTAAAAAGTTCCTGTGTATGGGGGGAGATATAGAAACATGGGTTCCTCAAGGAGCAATAGGAAAGCAATTTCTTTGATTTCAGTTAACTTCCAGTCTTACATTTCGTTCACAAGATCATAATGTAATATGTCTCTTTTGAATGATGCAGATTATAAATCTTAGGATATTTAACGGTTATTTGTGGTCAGCCATGAAGCTCAAGTGGAAGCATAGGAGTCAAAGTGGTGGAGTTGGGTCAAATTGCAGACTATAGTATGAAAAGTTTGAAAGAGAAAAAATGGCTTACCAATATATTGATAAACGAATATTTTGCATCGTAAATGGATGAAACCAAGAAAAACATATCTATGGTTGATCCATGTATCAACACAAAAAAGTGCTAAAATACGAGTTGAATGTGTTATTGTTTATTTCTTACCTGAATGGATTCCCAAAGAACGAATTTTAATTCGTTGCTGAGATGCTTTCAATAATCCAGTGTAACCAGAACATGCTCGCGTACAAGTGGGCCTAAATAAGAAGACAACTTGACCGATCCATCCCCTATTGGTTCACCTTCCCCATTAAATTCAACTTTAATTCGACTTAAAATATCTAAAGGAAGTCTTTTGACTTTTGTTCATCTTCTAGTTCTTTTTTTCACAATTGGATTAACATCGAAATTGTCATTTCTCTCGCTTGCTTCAACAACTTCAATATTTCCTTCTTGTTGCATTGCACTATCGTTGACGACTTGTGGAATTTCTTGAATTGGAGCATCATTATTTTCAAAATTGCATTCATTTTGAATATTGTTGTTAATCACAGTCCTCTTTCTTTTCGTATTTTTACCCATTTTCTGCAATTAAAAGTACATATAAACAAACACTTTAGTAAAAAAAACTGTTAACAATCAGCACAGCATATTTGCATGATAAAGTAACGTCATGCACATCATATTTGCATAATTCAAAGTAAAAAAAACTGTTTTCAGATCAAACTCGGTGTAAGAAAAAGAAATTAAAAAAAAGAAACATAGGCGGAGAGACCCATAAATTTCTTACTTATTAACAATCAGGTGAGCAAGTGTGGAGCAACGAGAGCTAGTGCGAATACAGGTGACTGATATTAACAGTGCTTCACGTAACTACCAGACTGAAACATGTCCATTCAAATTCAAAACGTTTGTCTTCCTGTATGTTCACATAACATTAGTTTTAGCTGAATAAAGTCATAAATTGTTAGCCTTACAATAAAGAACAAGCACACCAATTCAGATTAGACATGAAAGAACAATACTGTACCGAAAAACGAAAGTATACAATTGCCAATAAATATGAAAATGTTGAACAGATTATTAGCCATGAATAGAGAGGGAAAAAGTTCTCTTGGCCAAGTTCTATTACAATTACTGCATGAAAAGGAAACTGTTAGGAAATCAATTCTATGGTTTCAATGATAACAACTATACAATGGAAATCGAATGTACATATATATCTATATTCACAGATAGTTGATAGAGTAACGTCACCAAAGAGACTAAAGCAACACTCAAGAGAAGAATCAAAAGACGTCAAATCAGAAGAGATTGAAGAGAAATAGGACATGCACAAGATAAAGCAACATGCACGCTTTCAGACGTCTGAGAGCACTATCCAGACGTCTGAATGATTCCTCTTGTTTATAATTCAGAAGCAATCAGACGTCTGGTTACCAACGTTAGACGTCTGAAAAGTATCCAGGCTTATAACAGATATGAAGACCAGACGTCTGAGGTTACTTTGCAGACGTCTGATTCGAGACTCGACTGTGCATTTTCAAAGCTCAACTGCCACATTCGAAAAGACACATTCACTTCTCTTTGTCGCAACTCTTCATCACCATCAGAAGTGACTTTACGGAGATTACAGCAGATGCAACTATACAAGAAAACTCTTCATCACTATAAATAGCATCAGGAATTCAAGAGAAGAGAACAACCTGACTTACTTACTCTCTTATCTCTTGTACTCTGTTTATTCCTGATCTATAAGCAATCAACTACCTGTAATCAACTCTTCCATATATATAGAACTCCTCATTCAGATATTCTCTAGATAGATATATATTGGAAGCACTCTTGTACTCAATAGTCAACATCCGTGTTACATAACACATTCTTGACAAAGAAACTCTGCTATTGTAAACCTGTTCCTCCGGGTTAAGCGAGGGTTAGTTGAAAGGAAATACCGAAGAGGAGCTTCGGGACTGGACGTAGGACGGGAGGTCCGAACCAGTATAAAATACCGGTGTGATTACTTTCATTTACTGTGATACTATCGTTTATATTGTTATATTATATAGTTAGCTGTTTATACTTGCATATAATCTATACGATCCACTCATATAGACTTTCAGAAACTATATACTAATTATAATGATTATTCCAAAATACAGTGTGTTTTACAGACCAACTCTGCAAAGAAATTGTCATGATGACCATTCCAAATTACAGTGTGTAACTTTGCAAACTGTCATGATGATTATTCCAATATACATTGTATTCATGGTCACGTGGATATGATAAGAATGCCATCACAAGCAAACGAGCATAATGTTCTTTAGCTGTTCACCCAATACAACCCAATTTAACCCTGTTTAAAACTGGAAATACATTCCTAATAACATTCATAGTCATACAAAAATCGTTCTTAGAAATAGCCGACCTTGATATATATCAAAGATTTGGAACAAGAGTTTACTCATTTCTTCTGGAAAAAGCTAATATAATGTCCAACAACTAACCTTAGTTACTAGGCATGGTGTTTCTGTTTATTATATACATTTAATCAGATTTAACATTTGATGGGAACAACTAATAGACAAGCACCCCAAATTAAAAGATTTGTCGAAATGAAAAGTAGTAATCGTATAGAAATATTCAAATGCAACACATTAAACAACTTCTATGGGTTTAATTTAAAAAGAACCGAGGAATTAAGTAAACATGGACAGCCGATGTTAAAAATAATTGAGGAATACTATGCATTTTTACTTGTTCTAAAATAAATCAAAGATCGCTTGGTCATGAAAATCTTAGTGTGTTTCGGATTTCAGACGATAATGCATCACTTTAGTATTCATGCATGTACATGCAGATGAGAAGAGATACCTTTCTACTGGATGAAGGTCCTCAACTCCTCTTTACTGCGAGTAGCATTTACATCTGCAATAGAGTTGAATGAAATTTAGTAACTAATTTGCTTTTTTTTAAAGTAAACAAATCAATATGGATTATCACAAAGCTTAACATGACAAAACACTATCACTGCAACCCCCACTACTACCACAGAACCAACTTCAAGCACAGTTCACAAAGTGCTCAAAATTCCTAGATTAAAAACCAAAATTGCACATGGGAATTTTCTTTACATGAAGAGAAAAATAACGCATAACAAAAAAGGAAGAACAAAAACCATAATGTGCATATGGGGAAGTTAATGCATATTACATAAATCATTGCAAATGTGATTTGTAACTGGATCAAAGGACTCATGAATGACTTAATATCTACAAATCAAAATGCTTTTATTCCAAGAAGAAATGTAAGTGAGAATTATCTTCTTACACATGAAATGGTTCGAACTTTAATAGGAAGGGGTCAAATAACATGTGTTTGAAAGTGGATTTCCAAAAAGCTTTTGATAGGACTAACAAAGATATGTCACATTGGATTTCCACTAAAAATGGTGAATTTGATCTACACATGTATTTCCTCTCCAACTATTTATATTCTTATTAAGAGTAGCTCATATGGTTATAAAAGTGTTAGAGGACTAAAGCAAGGAGATCTACTTTTTCCTTTTATTTTCTTTTTGGCAATGGAATATCTTTCAATCTTGCTTGAACTGGAACACATAAATGGTAACCTTACCCAAATTTACCCAAATTTACAAACACAATCCTATTTTAAATCACCTTATCTATGCTGATTATTTATTATATTTGCCAACGCAAGTCTAGAAAACTATAGCACTGTAAAGCATGTTATGTTCAATCTAAAAGGAAAAACTAGGTTGGCCGTTAATGAACAGAAATCCGAAATTTACTTTAGTAGAGGAGTGGTGTCCCATTAAGAAGTCAATTATTTATCTTGGTGTCCCATGAAGTAACTCATAGTTGAAACTAGTTGATTATTATAGGCTACTTGACAAAATTTAAAGGAAACTAAATAACTGGAGTGGAAGACTTCTCATAATAGGCGGTAAATCAGAATTTATCAAAATTGTAATCTACCCCATGATAATTTTTGGCTACAATATGTCAATGCTTATCAATCATACTATAACTTTAATATCAATCATACTTAATCTATTAAGTTCAATTACAAAGTGGATTGTTCAAATTTTTTGCAAGCTGCAGAATAAAAAGTTTTAAGGCCAGCATGCCACTACTCAATCTCATAATCAATTATCAAACTATATTTTATTTATATCATATTGATTACAGAAGCTAGTATTTAAATGCAATATCGATCATAGAGGATCACAAGTGCTATTGGCATACAAGTTAAAAAAGAATACCACAATCGTCCATTTATGAATTGATAAGACTAATGATATCAATAAAAATAGCCTCTGAAGAAACAAAATCATGTTTTGTCTTACGTTGTTATTCCAAAATCCAAACTACTACAGTTTACATTTTCTTATGATTATAAAACTTGTATTTAGCAAGATGTTGTTGTGATTATAAAACTTGTGGTTTTTGTAAGTTATAGAGTCACGCTCTCATAAGCTAGGTTTCTAACTTTCTTAAATAAGTTATCAAACCAAACATTTTACAAGTAGCCTACCTGAAGTCCATTTCTACTTTCAAAATTGAAATTTCATAAAAAAAATGTTAGCTGATTATTAATTAACGTATAATAGGAATCAAAATATTACTACTCTTTCGTTCTCATGTGCACGCTCTAAATATTTGAGTATAGTTTTCAGTTGATGTCTAGAAGTTTTCCCTCTATGACCACATACATATGACTCAATCTGAAAATAACCAATTACTAATCAAAGCTCTGTTGGTTATTTCATATATTTTAAAGTTCGATATAAACAACCATCTGAAGATATTTTAGAATTACCAGTTAAGCTAACTGTAAAATATTCTTTGGTAAGAAGGTTAAAGATGGAGATGCCACTCATATGCTAATGAAATATTATGATTTATACTTGAACTAACAATAATGTTTTGTGAGGGAGAAGATTGTTTACAGATTTAATTGTGTTGTACGGACTTTGAACTTATTCTTATAACATAAATTTAATTTAATTTAATTACTCTTAGCCTTCTATTAAAAGTCGTAGCATCTGTTTGTAAAAAAGAAGTTAGTAATGCATTTATAGAATTAAAGCTGGCTATAAGAAATTTTGTTCATGAAACCGAATTAACTTTAAAGATATACAAGACGTAGAGGAAAGAACATGAGGGATAAAATACCATTTCATTAGTTGTTCCAACCCACAACCGCATCAAGAACATTGGGAAAATGATCGAAGTCAGCAAAATAAAGCAACATAATAAATGAGAACTAATACTATATTGTGAAAAAAACAAACGATATGGTTAGAGTAGACTCATGTCAACAATCTAACCAAAAGTGTAGTCATCTTTAAGGCTAGATGTTGAACTTATATGTAATGATTCTGTATGGTTGTTCAGATAGAGTTTGCTGCTATTAACAGTTTAAAGAGCTATTGAAAATAGATAATTATTCATGTTACGATTTGTACCAAAGAGCATATATATAAAAAACACAACAATTGGGTAACTTTAAATTAATTGTATAACTTTAAACTATATATATACAACGTAGAACAATTGTCTTCTCCATCTGATTTTTTTCATTCAACTTTCATAACTTGAAAATAATATGTGAGATAAATGCACATGAAAACCCACAATGACCTATGCATCTGTTATGTGTATATACTCCTTAAACGTAGAAAATATGATAAGATCATATAAATTGTTGCAACAAATCATTTCAAATGTGATCAGAAGCTGCTTAGATAATAGTAGTTCATAGTGAGTAATCTTTTACATCTTTATTATGGGATGCATCTAAGTTCAAACATCATCAAACTTTGCTATTGGTATAACTAGGTTTACATCATAAAAGCAAAACCAGGCAGAAAGAAGGTTAGAGGTCAGAAGAGAACTTAACTAGCATTGATTTAGAAATCATGACAGCAGAGATATTTTTTAAACATACTTGTAATCAGACTTCAATATTAACGGTAAATTAGAGAAATTAATGCTAATTTGAAATCAGACTTCAATAGTAACTATAGTGACTAGACTAAATAGACATAACGATAATTTTAAATCATAAAATATTAAATGAAGAGCAATTCGTAAATCGACTGCGGTTGGCGATGATGACTACTAGCTAATGGCTGCTGGCGATGGCCATTGGAAATGATGGTTGCCGATCGACTGCGACTGGGATGAGTATGAACGAAGCTAATCGATTGCAACGAAGATGATGACGAAGGCGCTGTTTTGCTTCGACCGACGAGCTATAGGCAATGGAAATTTAGTTCGGAGGAAAATTTTCTTGTTGATTGAAACTATTTTAGTTTTCTGGATCGATATTTTAAAATCTTGCGGAAGTTTTTTCTAAGGAATACTGGAAATGGAGGGAGGGTAAGTGAAATGTAAGCGCTCGGGGAAAGTGAAATGTAAGCGCTCAATCTCACAACGTTAGGGTTGGAATTTATCGCCAAAATAATTGGTTCTCACGGCAACCTTTAATAAATGTTGTTTGCTGATACTAAGGAAACGAAGTTTTCTTGTAGTGGATCCCCCCAGTTCCTGCCCAAGATCCTACCACAACAGAGAAACCAGCTGAACTCAAAGCTACTTTCCCAAAAATCTACTTTGATGGGCTCAAATTCCTCCCCTCCGTACACATCATTCCTGGAAGTGCCAAAAAGAGCGCATTAGCGTGCATGAATGACGTGTATGTCCAGCATGAAGCGTTCATTCACTTAGCTGAGAAAGTCTCTGAAGTTTCCATCGAGCGCTAGCATGAAATCGATCGCCTTAAGTTAGAGGCCACTCACGACAAAGATATCATCAAACACCAAGATGCCGAGCTGCTCGAATGTAAGGCTCAACTTGCCGAGGCAAAGAAAAATGTGGAGGAAACGGCTGAGGCGGTAAGACGCTTGGAAACTTCGCATAAGAGGGAATTGGATGCTGCACTTCAACGCAGTGGCACCTTGGCTTTAGAGAAAGACTCCTTACAAAAGGAGAAAGATGTCTTAGCACGCCACGTTGAGGAGCTAGAAAAATTATTGTCCAAAGAGAGGGAGGAAAAAATTAAGGCACAGGTGGAGTCGTAGAAATACTGCGAGGAGATTGTCGAAACAAGGAACTTATGGACGAAACTCGATGAACAACTTGCCCAAATCAAAGTCTTGAAAGAGGCCGCCCATAAAGAGGGCAGGAAAGAGGTGCTTGCGGAAGCCAACTCCCGCGTTGAGGCAGCGACTGAGTCCGGCAGGGAAGAGATCAAGAACTTATTCGATCCGCTCATTGCCGAGTACAATGCAAAAGTTCTCTTGCACCGCGACTAGAATTTTCTAGGCGAAGGCTATCTCGAATCGCTTGCTGAAGCTTAGGAGATCATTACAAGGATCAAGAAAGAAGAGTTGGGAGTGGAAGAGCTTGATGAGGGGGCTCTTGTGCAAGAAGTGCTCCGTGGAAACGAGCCATCTGACTTGGCTACCGCAAAACTTCAATTCTGCAAAGCTCCTGCACTAGCCAAGGAAAAAGAAGATGTTGTAGGGTCTTCCAAAACTGAACCCAAGGGTCTTCCTCCTACTCAGCTGGCTGGAACGTCATCTTCTTAACCCGCGGAGCAACACGTCGGTTATGATCCAGACAGGCCCGGACTTGGCCCGCACATGCTATCTCCCATCATTAAAGGGAGTACCCTAATGACTACTGAGAGCCAATCGGATGCTGGTACCGTATTGAATTCCTTCAAATTAAAAAAGTTATTGTTTTCGGCTTATAACGACTATAGACTAATGCTTGCGTTTTAATGAATTTTTGTAGGTCATCCCGGTTCTGAATTAACTCCCAGGAGCAATGTCGCCATGGAGCACCAAGGAAAAATGGCCAAGGATCCGACTGCTACAGATACTCCAAGGCATGATGCTCAAGTGATTAGGGCACTCGATGAGGACAAGCCCGAAGACCCATCATTTGCTGAAGAGCTTGATCACGTTGTGGTCACGGGTGCTTCGGAGCATACCACTAAACTCAGCATGAAAGAACAAATTGAAGAGGAGGAAAAGTCAAAACGTGAAGTCAAGGGTGATACCGATGTGGTGGCGGTTGAAGATCCTCTCCTCAAGTCTCTGCAATTCATTTCACATGGCAGGACAACTCCTATTGATGTTCCTCCTCATTCCTCAAGTGCCTCCACTAAGGGTGGCAAAGGATCTCGAAAGAGACGCTCGACCGACTCAACTCTTGAAAAACCGAAGAAGGAGAAGAAATCAAAGAAATAGTTAGCGTCTTGTGTCATTGTACATAGTCTAGATAAGTTAGACATGTGTTTCTTTTCCTAGTTGAAAATGTATGGGTGTGGATCCCGAACTTTTGAATAATTTGTAAGGAATTTTTGGGATTGTGAATAAAAGTTTTTGTTTTTTGATTGATCATTGTGTGAATTACTACTCCAGCAGTAGAGTAAATTCTACCCATTTCAAGTACTTGTAATAATTTTCACAAGTTTCGTTGATAACTCGCTATCTCGATCTCGAAACCTCTCCGTATGCTCCATCTTAAGTCGTAAGCAACGCCAAGCCAAAACTATAACTAACGGTTGTATCTTGCTGCTAACAGCTTGAGCCTCTTCCGTTGATATGAGATCGGAACTCGTGGGCGAACGACTGAAAGTTCGTCTGTCCGCCCATTGGGTTTTTGATTTAGCTTGTGGCTTGGGGACTTAGATTATTTTTTAGTCCGCAGTCTGGGACTTAAGATTTTTTTTCGTGGGCGGTCATGCTTCTGTCTGAATGGTTTATACTCTGGTTCGCAGTCAGGGACTTAGAGTACTCTAGTCCACGTCAAGGACTTAGAGATTTTTTGCCAAATCGTTTATACTCTAGTCCGCGTCAGGGACTTAGAGGTTTTTTGTCAAATCGTTTATACTCTAATCCACCTCAGGGATTTAGAGTACTCTAGTCCGCGTCAGGGACATAGAGATTTTTTTCAAGTCGTTTATACTCTAGTCCACATCAGGGACTTAGAGATATTTTGTTAAATCGTTTATACTAATCCACGTCTGGGACTTAGAGTACTCTAGTCCACGTCAGAGACTTAGAAATTTTTGTCAAGTCGTTTATACTATAGTCCGCTTCATGGACTTAGAGTACTCTAGTCCACTTCAGGGACTTGGAGATTTTTGTCAAATCGTTTATACTCTAGTCTGCTTCAGGGACTTAGAGTACTCTAGTCCGCATCAGGGACTTAGAGTACTCTAGTCCACATCAGGGACTTAGAGATTTTTGTCAAATCGTTTATACTCTAGTCCGCATAGGGACTTAGAGTTCTCTAGTCCGCTTCAGGGACTTAGAGGTTTTTGTCAAGTGGTTTATACTCTAGTCCGCTTCAGGGACTTAGAGATTTTTGTAAAATCGTCTATACTCTAGTCTGCTTCAGGGACTTAGAGATTTTTGTCAAATCATTTATACTCTAGTCTGCTTCAGGGACTTAGAGTACTCTAGTCCACATCAAGGACTTAGAGATTTTTGTCAAATCGTTTATACTCTAGTCCGCTTCAGGGACTTAGACTACTCTAGTCTGCATCAGGGACTTAGAGATGTTTGTCAAATCGTTTATACTCTAGTCCGCTTCAGGGACTTAGAGTACTCTAGTCCGCATCAAGGACTTAGAGATTTTTGTCATTCTCCTACCGTCGACGACCTTTGTTCCTCATTGCGAAAATTGCCTTTTGATTCATCTACGGAAATCGCTAGCCGAGCAAACTTACAAAAAAACCCCTTGTTCATTCTTATCGGGGATCGGTATAACTGGTCGATTTTTAACTCTACGCATCTATTCATACATCGCAGATGTCGATATCAACCAGTTCCAACACATACTTAGCATAACATGCAATAACAGTAGTTTATGCAAAGGAAGCTTCAACCTTTTATTAATCATAAGAATAGAAAAAAAAATAACTGGTCTTATTACATATCAAAAAAGTCAAATACCAAAGCAAATATTGAAAGCAAATACTACTGAAATGTAAAAGAAATAGTCTAGGTTAAATAGCATCGTAAATGCTCGCTATTCCACGCTCTTGGAAGCGTCACGCCATCAACAGTTGCTAGCTTGAAAGTTCCTTCTATAAGCCTCTGTTCAATGACGTATGGCCCTTCCCATATCGGGTTCATGTGCGATGGGACTGGAAAAATTCATTTCAGGACAAGGTCGCCAATTTCAAAGGTTCTTGGTCGGACTTTAGTATTATAGTACCGGACGATTCGGTGTCGATGTGCGGCTACTCTCAAATCGGCCTCCTCACGCTTCTCATCGATAAAGTCCAATTTCTCCAATAAGAGATTTTGGTTTGTTCTGGGATCGTAGTAAGTCACCCAATGGGAAGGGACTTCGAGTTCTACAGGAAGGATTTCTTCGGTTCTGTAAGCGAGAGCGAATGGAGTGTGGTCAGTTGCAGACTTATGGGTGGTCCTGTAGGCCTAGAGCGCCGTAGGAAGTTCATCCACCCACTTACCTTTAGCCTTTTCCAAATGCTTTTTCAAGATAGACTTTATAATCTTGTTTACAGCTTCAACTTGTCTATTCGCCTAAGGGTGAGCGACCGCCGCAAATCTCTTTTCAACGTGATATCTCCGGCAAAACTCCTTAAACTCAGCACTATCAAATTGAGTCCCATTATCAGTCATGATAGTCCACGGAAGACCGAAATGACACACAATGTTTCGAACAACGAAGTTGATGATTTTCTTGGTAGTGATCATAGCTAACGGCTCTGCTTCGGCCCATTTGGTAAAGTGGTCAACTACGACGATTGCATATCTCGCGCCACCTTTGGAAATTGGCAAAGAGGCGATGATATCGATTCCCCATATGGTGAATGGCCATGGACTAACCATTTGCGTAATCTCTGTTGGCGGTGCTCTTGGTACTTTCACATATATCTGGCATTTGTCGCATCGTCTCACATAATCAACGGCGTCCCGGTTCACAGTCGGTCAGTAGTACCCATAACGGAGTATCTTTTTTGCTAGAATTTGCCCCTTAGTGTGATCGCCACATTCTCCCTCATAGACTTCTTTCAAGACACGCTTTATCTCGTCATGGGCGATACATCGAAGCAAGGGAACAGAGAACCCCTTTCTATACATAGTCCCTTCTTGCATAATATACCGTGAAGCTTTACGAAGGACTTGTCACTTTTCGTTCCTCTTCCCAGGCAAGGTTCATGCAACAAGTATTCTTTAAATGGAGTCATCCATGATTCCTTTTCGGGTTCCGTCTTTGGTACTTGATCAACTTCCATCACACTTATGCTTGGGGTATGTAGTGGCTCGACTGGAACCAAGCCTATATGTTGTGCATCAGTAATGCACGCGAGCTTTGCCAACGAGTCGGCTTCTCCATTCTGCTCATGCGGGATATGCGAAATGTCATAGTATTCGATATCTTCCAACAACTCCTGAACTCGGGTAATATATGGGGCAAGCTATTGTCCCTTTGCTTGGTAGTCCCCTCCAACTTGGTACACCACTAGCTGCAAGTCGCAAAAGATTTCAATAGAGTTCACCCCGAGCTCTCTAATAAGTTTAAGTCCATCAATTAGTGCCTCATACTCGGCTTTGTTGTTCGTAGCGGGAAAATCAAGCTTCAAAGCGTAGCAAATAGACCAGTTCTCAGGGGTTATAAGGACAATGCCCACTCTGGAACAATGATCATTGGATACTCCATCGGTATATAGCTTCCATCGTACAGTAGGGATTACACCACTCTCCAGGGGCTCGTCCTGTATGGTAAACTCTGCTATGAAGTCTGCCAATGCTTGTCCCTGGATAGATCTTCGAGGCAGATATGTGATGTCAAACTGAATGAGCTCGATGTTCCACTTATGTAACCTTCCAGACGTCTCGGGATGCTGCAGGACCTGTCGTAAAGACTGATCGGTTTAGACGTTAATTGGATGTGCCTGGAAGTACAGGCGAAGTTTGCGTGACGCGATCACCAAGCAGTACGCCAATTTCTCTACCTTTGGGTAGTTTCTTACTGCCCCCGTTAATCGTTTACTGACGTAATACACCGGTCCTCATGAATCAATGCGGCACTTATGGCATGTGGCGATATAGCTAAGTAAATGTACAACTCCTCATGATCCACCGGCTTTGAAAAAACAGAGGGTCTCTCCAAATGACTCACCAAAGCTCGAAATGCGCCTTTACAATCTTGCGTCCACTCGAAATTCCTCTTCCCCTTCTTTATAAAATCAAAGAAAGGAACGCATTTATCGGTCACCCTAGTGATGAACCGACTCAAAGCAGCGACCTTTCCGTTTAGGCTCTGCACTTGCTTAATAGTTCTGGATGCTTGAATATCCCGAATGGGTTGAATCTTCTCTGGATTCACTTCAATTCCTCGTGCATTGACAATAAAACTCAGGAACTTCCCTAACGCAACACCGAATGAGCACTTCAGAGGGTTGATTTTCATGTTATAAAATCGAAGGATATCGAACATCTCCACTAAGTCTCGAATGTGGTCGTTTGATCACCGTGACTTCATGAGCAATTCATCCACATAGACTTCCATTGTCCTCCCGATCTGATCTTTAAACATTCGGTTAACCAAACGTTGATAGGTCGCTCCTGCATTCTTTAATCCGAATGGCATTAATACATAACAGTATAACCCAACGTCTATAACAAAACTGGAGTGCTCCTGATCTTGGACATGCATCGGGATTTGGTTGTACCCCGAGTATGCATCTATAAATGACAACAATTCGTGCCCTGTAGTTGAATCAACTAGCTGATCTATTCTAGGTAGGGGAAAACTATCCTTAGGGCACGCCTTGTTCAGGTCCGAATAGTCAATACACGTTCTCCATTTCCCATTTTCCTTCTTCACCAGCACGGGGTTAGATATCCATTCGGGATAGAGGGCGTCGCGAATAAACCCCTTGGCTTTAAGTTTATCCACCTCTTCTTTAAGAGCCATGGATCTCTCCGGATCTATACCTTGTCTTTTCTACTTCACAGAGACATACTTCGGATCGATATTCAATGCATGGCTCGCGATGGCAGACGAGATCCCACACGTGTTAGAATGAGTCCAAGCGAATACATCCAGTTCCGCTCGGAGGAAATCGGTAAGTTCTCTCATCATCGAAGGGCTAAGTTGTGATCCAATCTTCAACACCCGCGATAGGTCGTCGTGGCTGACTGTGATATCAATCGTCCGTTCAGCTAGCGCTGCCTTGGCCTCCTTGGGTTCCTCTTCGTCATCCCTCGGATCTATATCTCTATAGAACCGACTGTGGTGCCCAAGCCAAGGCTTAGGCACTATTTGTCAATCTTCAGTAACTTGGATGCGGACATACTTATCCACACCCTTTCCCTTCTCTTTCCACCAAGCCTCTCTTAACTCAGCCACATAACATGCACGGTCAGTTGCCTGATCGCCATGCACAACACCTACTCCATTATCTGTCGGAAATTACAATGTCAAACACCACGGGGCTAATGCTGCCCGAAATTCGACCAGGGCCGAACGGCCCAGGAAAACATTGTATGGTGAATCCACATCCAAAACAATGAACGGTAGGATTCACACCCTTTTATGCTCGCTTTCTCCTAATTCTACTGGCAAATCAACATAACCAACGGCTTCGGTTGCCACACCATTGAAACCGTGTATACGAGCTTTAGACGGTTTCAAATCTTTAGTCTCCATCCTCATTTGATCATATGCCTTCTTAAAGATAATGTTCACAGAGCTTCCGCAATCAATCAAAATTATTCTCACCAAAGCGGGGCCAATCATTGCAGAGATGACAATTAGATCAATAGTAGGGGCCTCTACTCTATCGGCATCTCTGCTTTTGAATACTATATCATCCGTCATTGTATGATATTGCTTGGCCGGAGTTCCATCCTCTATATTTGAACAACATTCAAAGTCCACATGTCTCATTGAACTAGCATAGCGCTCCATTTCCTACCAACTTCTGTCCGCAGGGTGCAGTCCACCAACTATCGTGTTTATTACCAACCTCCCAACAGTCTGAGCGGGTTCCTCAGCCCGGCACAGAGCTTGCCCTCGATTGGGATTAGACGTTCCCTGTCCGTTATCCTGTGGATTCTTGAAAAACTGCTGCAACTTTTTTTGCCGAAACAATTTCTAAATGGCATCATGGAGATGCGTGCACTCGTTAGTATTATGCCCGTAGCATTCATGAAACCGATAGTATTCCCAGTTTGCTTTTGTTCCTCAGTCGATTCTTTTGGACATGGCTTCCTATATTGGAAAGTATTACAGGTAGATAGATAGATGTTCTCCACATATGCATTTAGAGGTGTATAGTCGTTATACGTAGGAAGCCTTGACCTCCACTTTTCGGGCTCCCTCTTCCGATCAGGATTTCCTTCTCCACTCCTTTTCTGTTGACCCGGCTTGTTTTGAACATTGACCTGAACCTTTCCAGAACTCTCGCCAGATTTCTTTACTGCGATGTTGCTCTGTACCGCTTCTCCGCTTGGTCCTACAACATTGATTCTTCTAGACAACTTGTCCTCTTCCTTTCTCATGAACTGGTTTGCCTTTGTGTAGAAACACTCTAGCGTGGCTAGCGGTTTTCCAGCTAGCCAATCACCGAACTCGAATTCTGGGTCAACCCCCCTTGTCATAGCCATAAGTATGCATGGTCATTTGGGTTACTAACTTTAGTGGTAGCAACATGAAATCTTTGCAAGTAGTCCTTCAGTGATTCCTTCGGAGCCTGGATCACACTGGATAGTGACATCACATCTTTGGGATGAGTAGCGTGAATCCAGAACTGCTCCAAGAATCTTGTAGCCAGCTCGTCAAATCTTAAGATCGATCATGGGGGTAATCTCGTGAACCACATTGTAGTAATCCCAGATAGAGTTATAGGGAAGCATCTGCATTTGGTAGCATCATTCGCTCTCCCTGAGTCTATCAACCATTCGTACCTCATGACATGTTGTCGGGGGTCAGTCTTCCCTTCATAAGCAGGCATCGTAGGCATGTTAAACCTTCTAGGATACTCCGCCTGTTAAATACTGTCGGTAAATGAGGTGTGGCTCCTAGGGACTCCCCAATTTGTCAATCCTTGGTTTTCCCTCATCAGCTGTCTGACCATTGCGGATAAATCTGGTGTCTGGATAGGTGGCGCCATGTGGTGGTCGTGCTCCATCCCGTGTGAATGTTATGGCTGGTGCCTCTTGGGCATTCCCCGCCTCCTTGGCCTATCATCCTTCTGATGTGTGTCCCGAACATTCACTTCATTATCATCTCGAGGAGGTAGCTGATCGATATCCAAGCGTACTCTAGTATCTACGTTCCTGGATCCAGCATGAGCACGATTCCTCATTTGCATTCGGTGACTTATCCCCCTAGCTGAGGGGTCGGTATCGATCCTTGTGGAGGGGTCGGCACCGAACCCTCTTGGTAGACCATGTGGTCTGTCAAGTGTTGTTCCATCGCTCCAGCTCGTGCCACTTCAACCCAGCGACGCCTATGCCTATGGTGTTCATCCGATGAAGTTGAGCTATTTGACGCCGAGTAAGAAGCGAGATCCCTTCTAGCGCCTTGGTTTTGTTGTTGAGCAATCTGGTTCATCAAGTTGGCATTAATCTGGATTTGTTCATTTAGCTGCCTATGACTCTCCATCAACTCTCTCATCAAGTCATTAAATTCAGCTCTAGTAATGGAATCAGCGGGGTTCTGAACTACAGCAGGCTCCATATTCGCATTAGCAGGTTGGTTGCTTAGGCCCCTTTGTTGGACACTGGTAGTTTTCGTTGGCATCAACATTGTGGGAAGTAGATCTGGTGCGCCTTACCATCTTAGATTCCTTTGCTTAGATCTTGAAAAATCCGAGTAGTACCTGCAAGCTTCTGAAAATGAACCTAGATCTCCTTCGAGGGATTTCTTCAATCCAGTAGCAACAAAGGGATCCTAATAGCTTGAGAATCGGCTTTCTCAGTGAAAGCACCAAAATGTTTGCAACCAAATTGGCCATAAACACCCAAGAATAGGTTTAAGTAGTGAAATAAATGAAGAAATTAAATGAAAATAGAGGAATAACGCTAGATATCAAGAAAAATGTAGCAAAAAGCCAAAATAACAAGATTTAAGTGGTTCGGCGTTGATTGCCTACATCCACTTTGAATACTTTCTTTATTGCTTCATAATTCGCTTGATTACAGTTACAATCAGTAAGAAATAACAAGAGATTGGGGAAGAACAAAAGGAAATTGGTTACAATAATGGAAGAGTTTCACCTGTCAGCCAAAAGTCCCTCAAAATTGCCCTTTGCCCCTGTATTTATAGATGAAGGCAGCTTCTAATCTGACTGAAACTTCGGCACCTGGGCCCCCTTAACCACATGGGCCCACCATAGGGAAGGCTAGGCCCAACTCTGAATGGATAGGGGTCGGTACCGACCCCTCCATGGGTTGAGTTTGGGCTAGAGATCCCTATGGTAGCTCTTTTATGGTGTGACATGATGGTACTTCAAGTATCATGACATTTGGAAATGTGCAGCTATGGTTCTTGTAATACTTTAGTTGGAATCTTGACTCGGTCTAGGTTGTGCCGATCCCTTCTGATCTTACAACGTATGCCGATCCCTTCCTTATATACCATGCAACTCCGATCCAAACGTGCCGTGCCGAACCAAACATGCCATGTTGACCCATAGCCTACGAATGAGCCATGCCGACCCCTTTGGTTTCCTAAATGCTATGTCGATCCCTCTGTGCCTCATCCATATTATGCCGAGCCAAATACACTATGCCGACCCCTTTTGCGTAAAACATTAATGTGCCGATCCCATTGGTTTTACAAGTTATGCCGACCCATCCATACTTCCTTCAATTATCAAACATCCATGCCGACCCCTATTCCAACCAAACTAAATTCCATAATTCCGACACCCTGCATTATCTATCTATCGACCTTATTTACCCTAGGCTGGATACAACTGTTCGAACATTACACTCTAGTCATATGGACGTTGTCTCGTGACCATTCCTCCCATCAACATTCGAGTCTGGCCTTTGTAATCATCCTTGTGTAGCCGAGTCAAGGTACCGGGTAACATCTACACAACCATCTACTCAAATAATAGTGCAATGTTATCATGTATTGCAGACAT
The DNA here is from genome assembly GCA_030737815.1 of Allium fistulosum. Classification (NCBI taxonomy): domain Eukaryota; kingdom Viridiplantae; phylum Streptophyta; class Magnoliopsida; order Asparagales; family Amaryllidaceae; genus Allium; species Allium fistulosum. The sequence goes on from CM060905.1 coordinate 1,100,556,342, forward strand.
CTAAAATGAGCTCAATCCTAGTGTGAATGTGTAATCGTGTCATGCAAGTATGTATGCAAACATCCTAAACATGCATAAAATTTCTACATGAGTGCAAAGCGATTATGAAAAGTGTAACAACCATCTCCTACCATCCAATCTAGCAACCATGATGCAACCAAAATCTTAAAATTTGAAGGGAAAAATTGCCAGTGAAAAGCTCTTGGTGCGTGCTCTTCATCTTCTCCTAGGTCTCCCATGTGCTTTCCGATAGATTGTCCCACCATTGTACTCATATCCGTCTAATTATTTTGGTGCGGAGTCTCCTATTTCCGTGCTCCACAATATGTGCGGTGGCATGGGGCGCTGCTAGCTCTGTCTTAAAATCCCCCAACTGATCAGGCTCTACACTAATAGCGGTGTCATGAAGGTATTTCCTAAGGTGGGAAACATGGAAAACATTGTGGAATCTTGCCAACTTGTCAGGAAGCTCCATACTATATGCCAATTTTCCCATCCTTTCCAAAATTATGAATTGCTCGATAAACCTAGGCGCCAATTTTTCAAACTTGCCAAATCTAACAACCTTCATAAGATGGGAGATTTTAACAAACACTATATCTCCAACCCTAAACTCAAGCTCTTTCCTTCTTTTATCCGCATAAGATTTCTGAAGGTATTGTGTTGCCTTCTTCCTTTGCCTAAACAACTCTACTTTTTCCATGGTATCACAGATCAAATTGGATCCGAGTTATACATTGTTGGTGGTTCCCATCAACAACTAGGTGTTTGCATGGCCGCCCATAAAGTGCTTCAAAAGGGGCCATACCAATTATTGCTTGATATATATTATATGTAAACTCAACCAAAGGTAGATGCTACTCCCAATGTCCTTCGAAGTCCAAGACATAAGTTCTGAACTAGTCCTCCAAAATCCTATTCACCTTCTTTGTTCGTCCATCAATCTGTGAGTGATATGCAGTGCTAAGATTCAAAGAAGTTCCCTAAAGCTGTTTGTAGGCTTCTCCAAAACTCACTAGTGAATAATGGGTCTCTATCACTGACTATGCTCATAAGAATTCCATGCAAACAAACTACCTCCTTGATGTAAATTTGTACGAGAGACGCGATAGTCCTATTTCTCCTGACCGGAATAACATGAGCACTCTTAGTGAGTCTATGCACAACAACCGAAATAGCCTCATTGCCCTTCTAACTTCTAGGTAATCCTTCCACAAAATCCATCGAAATATGTTCCCACTTCCAATCCGGAATTTCCAAAGGTAATAATAATCCACCAGGCTTCCCTTGCTCATCTTTTACTTTCTGACATGTTAAAAACCTAGCAACAAACTCAGTTATGCTCTTTCATTCCATGCCAAAAGAAAAACCTCTTCTTGTTCTTATATATCTTATCTCCTCCGGGATGAATGGTCATCCTTGAGTAGTGACACTCCATAAGTACCTCTCTCAACAAATCATCAATCATCGGAACACAAAGGCATCCATCCCTTCTCAAGCATCCATTCTCATTAACCGAATACCTACTAGCGTGGGGAAAATGATCTCATTATCTCAACTTCTCCAAAATCTCTACTAACTCCTCATCCTTCATTTTCTCTCATCCTATGCGGTCCATCAAGGCAGGCCTAATATCCATAACTGCTACAAAACCTTGGATGGGTTATGTTGACAAGTGGAAGTTAAATTCGAGAGAAACTCCAACTATCTTCATTCATACATAGCACCTAGGGTAGCATGCCTTCGACTAAGGCGTCGACGACTACGTTCCCTTTTCCAGGGGTATACTGAATATTATAATCAAATGATGTTATATACTGCATCCACCTCCGTTGTCTAAGATTCAAATATTTTTGGGAAAATAGGTATTTGAGTTATTTATGATCAATGAATAACTTAAATCTTTCTCCCAAGAGTTAATGCCTCCTCATCTTTAAGGCAAAGACAATAGCTGCCAATTCCAAGTCATTCACTGGATACCTCTTCTCATGATCCTTTAGTTGTCTACTATCATAAGCAATTACTTTCCCTTCTTGCATTAAAACTGCACCTAACCCTGTGCCACAAGCATTTGTCCAAACCGTAAATGGTTTAGTTCCATTGGGAAGAGTGAGCACAGGTGCACTAGTCAATGATTCCTTAAGCTTCTCAAATGCCTTAGTGCATCTATCATTCCAAAAAAAGACTGGGTTCTTCTTAGTTAGTTGGATCAAAGGGGCCACTATTCTTACAAAGTTCTTGATGAACTTTCTATAGTAGCCTGCCAATCCTAAAAAACTTCTAACCTCTAATGCATTATTAGGAGTCTTCCATCTTTGAACAGCTTCCACTTTAGCGGGGTCTACAACCAATCCTTGCTCCGAAAAAATATGCCTAAAAAATCTAACTTCACTCTTCCGAAAGTGGCATTTAGAAAATTTGGCCTTGAGTTAGTGCCCCCTCAAAGTCTCTAATACCTCCTAAGGTGGTCCTCATACTCCATCTTGCCTTTGGAGAAAGCCAAGATATCATCAACAAACACCACAACGAATTTATCGAGTTTCCCCCTAAATATTCTACTCATCAAATCTACAAAGTATGTTGGAGCATTCGTCAATCCAAAAGGCATTACTTTCCAATCATAAAGCCCATCAGGAGTGCGAAATGTGATCTTCAACTTGCTCTCCTCTACTATCCTTAACAAATTGAATCTCATTGCTAGGTTTAATTGAGAATAGACCCTAGCTCCTACAAGATGGTCGAACAAGTCGTCAACCCTAGATAAGGTTACTTATTCTTCCTTGTCAACTTTTCAATTCCTTATAATCAACGCAAAGCCTCAAAGAATCGTCTACATTAATGGTGAAAATAACAGGGACTCCTCATTCATAAGTACTTCTACGGATGAATCATTTCTTCAATAGCTCTAATATTTGCTTACCCAACTCCCTTCTTTCTTTAAGGGCCATATGCCTTAAAGGTAGGGCGATGGGCCTTGCGTCCTTCTCCAAATCAATTTGGAGTCAATCTCCATATGGGGTGGGAGACCCAAGACCTCCTCGAAGACATTAAGAAATTCACAAACTATGGGTACGGATGATGGCTCTCCAATAACAGATAGATCTAGTGAGTATAGATGATTTAACTCAACTAACTCTTTAGGTGTGCAAAGAATTTCTAGGTCATGGCCTACATAGCTCCTTAATCGTACGACCCTCCCATCGCAATCAAGAATGGCTCCATAATATGATAACTAATCCATACCCAAGATTAGTCCATACCCCTCAAAATTTAGTACATACACATTAAATATGAAATCAACGTCACATATGTATAACACTAGGTTTTTGCAAATAAGAGAGAGATGCGTCAAACCCCCAACAGGATTAGAAACCTCTATTGGGCTGTTGAACATTTCGGTTTGAAGGTTTAAAAAATTTACTACATTCCTAGCTATAAAGGAATGTGATGTCCCTGTATCAAATAGAGTACGAATGGTAACCCCTTAAATAATAGTTATACCTTCTAGGGCTGCTTTCCCTTGGTCTCTCGGTGGCCCATTAGCAATAGGGACGACTTCAATAGCATAGGCCTGTCCGCTTGATCCTTCCTTCACCAACTTGGGACATTGATTCTTGAGATGCCCTTCCTCGTGCCAGTTAAAGCACTTCCCTTTAAAGGCTTCCTTCATTAGACTAACCCTACAATCTTTAGCTTTATGACCCTTGTTTTGGCATCTCTTGCACACCTTTCCATCCTTTTTAAACTTCCCTTTCGACTTCTTATTGGCCCAAAAGCTTTCCTTCTCGGACCCTTCTTGCTTTTGGGTCAGTGCAGATTCTTCTTTCCTACTCCCTTATCTTCCTTATTGGCCATGTGCAGCATTGTCATTTCCACCAACATCTCATATGTGGCCCTAACAGACACTTGGGTCAACAAAATTTCTCTTAACGGGGAATTTAGGCCCTTTACGAACTTCATGACCATTTTCATAGGTGTATCTATCAGGCTCATTCCAAATTTAGCCAACTGAGTAAATTTAGCTATGTACTCCTTAAGAATAGAATCTCTTTGTCTCAGTTGGATAAAATTTTCCAGCTGTAGGCTCATTTCTGCCCTAGACATAAACCTCATCTCAAATTTATCTTTAAATTTGTCCTAAGAGAATATTCTTCCAGGGTGCTCATTAGTCATAAAGTTCCACTAATCCAAAGCTTCTCCCTTGAGGTGCTAAGCTACTATTCATCTTCTTAGCTGATCATCCCAACCAAGCTCTCTAAATATTTTCTCATAGTTACTAACCCATGCTTTAGCTTCCGAATATCCTTCAGTTATAGAGTATGTCTTCCCTCCTATATTGAGAAATTCCTTACACAACTTAGAAAAATCAACAAGATGAGGTACTACATCGGCAGGCAGGGCAGTGGTGCCACCGGTGCAGTGGGAGGAATAGGAATCTGCTCAACAGTCCTAAGATATTGTCTAAACCATTCGAGCATTCCACGAATGGGTGGACTTCCACAAGTAGGGTTCCCTTGTCCGGAAGAAGATTGATGATTAGCCATATCAACTATCTATAGGTTAAATCTTTAGTGACGATCGCCTCAGATAGTATTAATATGCTGAAATAAAAAGGTTACCTAATGTGTATGCATATGTTCAAAAAAATAGGATGTGTGTGTGTGTGTGTCCATAGTAAGAATTTTGAAAATTCTTTTTGAAAAACCATTTCAAAATAACAAGTACGTCTCTCATACGTATAGTTTTCCCTATTGATCAGGTAACTTAGGCTCTGGTACCAAATGTAACAACCCACCCTGGAACAGGCCTAAATTTCGACCCACAAATGGCCCATCAAAACTTAGATTCATTCTAAGGAAGGTTGTTGGTTGGAAAAAGAAATAACAATACAGAGCCATAACTAATCTTTCAAAGCTCATATCGGATGTAATAAAATATAATAGCAAAGTGTACCCATTTATTTCAAAACCATAAGATGACATAATACAAAATACCATCAAATTGTATCATAAATCCGTTACAACAATTGTCTAAATACATTGGTACACATAAAAACAAGTAATAATGATAAATACTGCCACGAGCCAAGCTTCTCCATCTCTAAGCACCGTCGTCGCCATTACTCGATCCTTAACCTGTGTTTTAATGAGGAGGGGGTCAGAACAACAAGTGTCTGGTGAATAAAAACTTCGATTCTTATCTTTTCAGTACTTGGGCAGTATATTTCAAATAAGAATATGTCTATGAACATAAAACCGTTAAAACCATTTAATACTTCTTATAAGGAAAGGAGGCGGGTCGTCAACCAACTACTTAATACCTTCCATTGCAGAAGCAGGTTTCTAGAATCCCATAACCCAAATCCCACATCATAAGTAGCTAGCAATGCAAAAGATAGTACCCATGTCATTTAATACCTTTTAGTGGAAAATAGGCAGACTCTGGTCATTTAATACCTTAATTAAGACAGACCCCATCATTTAATTCCTACTTCCAAGGCGTGCTCCTCAATGGTAACTATTTAGCTAGCATCATATGGAATCTCTCAAGTCACTTAATACTTCTTTATTAGGAAGACAGACCCTCAATCAACCGCTTAATACCTTATCCAAAAGCGGACCCCTGTAGATATACCACCTAACGTGTCCCCTAGGCTATTTAATGCTCCATTTGGGGAAAAGAGACGGGCCCTCAAATAACCACTTAATACCTCAAGACCCTAAAGCAGGCCCTTCGTACTATGACCATACTCATAATGTCGTTTGACATTAGTCTGACTATTTGTAGGAACTGTAACTAGATTAGCTGGGCAGATTTCTCCTACAGAATTAGGGACTAACCTCGCATCATATAAATATTTGTCATTAGGATATCTCACATCAATAGGAAGTGTACGCAACTGCTAGTAGCCTCAAAGTGAAGGGCAGACTTCCATCATGTAACTCTATTGACCTCACATCCTTATGACTTAGCCATAAATTAAATACACTCCATATATAAAATAATACTCATCTCACCCTTTCATAAATATGGCCTTGTAAGGAATCTTCCTTATTACGCCTTAGAATAATAATTAGGCTAAATAAGAGTTTTCTCTTATTTTTGCCTAATAATCAGTTACATTCCTAATGAGGGAAATAAATGGAAATAAATACATAATTAATTACGCCATATATGCACTAATTATACGTTAATTATGCTAATAGAGATAAATAAATATTCGCGCCTAATAAATTCTAAACACATATATTTTACATGCTAAACTAGCGTTAAATGTCGCTCCCTAACAAATACTATTACAAGTCCTTTTACTTCAAATTCCTAAGATTTCAACATACCAAAATAAGGGATTCTAATATCCAAAACAGGGAATAAATATTCATAACCAAAACTGCAATAACAGGCTTGTAAATAAAATAGAAACTCAATTTATTACACCAATTCAATGGAATATTCTAAACAATAGGAATTGCAATCTAAATTCCATATTCTACTCAACTACTCTTTTACAAAGAAATAGATAAGAAAGAAATTTGTGTCAAATAAGTGGTGTTAACTACGAATAAAATCCGTAATCTAAACTCCTTATTTCATTGAAGAATCGCAGATTGAACCAAAGAAGAAGGAGAAGTGAATAGACTATGAAATTATTAAAAATTGCATTAAAAAAAATTCCATCAAATTAATGTAAATAATTGAGAATCTCAACAATAGAGTTGACATTTCGAAAATAAAAAGGAACTTTGGGAGATTTTATCTATCATATTTTTGTAAGTCCAAAATCTCTATGGCCTATTCAAATCCATAGAGATACACTAAACAGTTACTGAAAAAGAAATACTAAGGTTTCCACTCACAGAAAAACTTTAGCTTCGTTTTCCTTCGATTTGCACATCTTTCAATCTCCTCCAGAATCTCTCTCTTTTGATATATATACGCAATATTGAAAGATGTATATATTTTTATTAGATTCAGAACAGTTGGAGAAAGAACAAAATAAGAATAGGTTGGAGGTAGAAGAAATAATTAGAGAATGAATTGAATTCTTACTTGAATTCTCTATGGAGTTTTTGAAATAATTTGGAGAGATAATAATGGCAGATTCGTTGAATTCCCTAAAATAGTATGAATAAAAAGTGAAGAGGGTAGGGTTCTATTTATTGGGGTTGAAATGCACTAGAACCATAGGATGAAAGTAGGTAAGAAGGATAAATTTGGAGCATAAAACTCAATATAACATAGCTTCAAACCCTAACTGCCACTGGCAACTTTTGTTGCCAAGCGGTCGACCGCCTATGTGTGACCGGTCGAAAGCTGCGATCGACCGCTCCTTTATTTCAAGGAACGTTTATTTTGTTCCGTTGCAAAATTTATTTTATTCCCTAATTAACTTTTTAACGTTAAAGGTTAGTTAAACGTTTACTTTGCCCCCAGGCTAAATTTTGAAATTTAAACCCTAAGTTTAATTTCTTATTTGAATTTGAATTCAAACTAAATTAATTTAAATCTAAAAAATTCAAATGCTTATAACTTCTTTGCTTGAGCTCTGTTTTTAGCATATTATATATGGAAACATATCAGAATTTCACTACGAATGCAATGAAATAAATTTCGTGGTCAAATTCTGAATTTCATAAAATTTCCATATTCTATCTTATCATTATAATTCAATTTAATCCATTTAATTATGTTTCATTTTACGGGGTATTACAGAGGGAGAGGAGGCAAGGCCGTGATCTTTTTGGAGCAAAGATTGAGTCTTTGGCTTGTTTGGTGATGGTAGGAAGTGATCATGTGGTCTAGTGGCTTGTGTTTGATGTTAGCAAGGGTTTAAGGTGAGCTAATTGAAAGTAAATATTGTGTTTATAATTGTGTGTTAATATAAAGTTAAGAAGTTGACTAATGAAGTTATAACTTTAGACCCGTCTTGCTTTTGAAAGTAAATATATATTCACTTCTATTACCCTTTAAAACATGTAATGTGACCTAGACTTTGTGTTTACATGTTTGGTTTGGTTGTTTGTGATGTGAAAGTGTGTGTGCAAATGTTTGAAGCGAAAGAGTCGCTATAAGTGCACTTCAAAATTCCTTATGTTTAACTTGTTTAAAATGGTGATATATAAATATATTATGAAAGAATATATTTTGGTTGTGCTCTACACTTATCGTAATATACGGGACAACAAGGAAATGATTTGGAAAATTATAGAACTTGTTGAACAAAGTTTGAAAAGTTAGAAGACGAGAAAGGTCGCTATATAGACATTTCTACTTGCCTTGTTTTCAGGAATTTTTAATATTATTTTAAGAGACATCCTAGAGATTTCTTTACATGGTTTTTAAATAGTCTAAGTATACTACTTACTGTAAAAAATGAGAGTTTAAAACTTTTGTTTGAATGGATTAAATTGGTCAAACTTTCATGCTCATTTCTTAAGTGTTCTCTATGTAGTATCTTTTACATAACTTAACTGTTGTAGTTTTGTCCTTTGATAGCATTTAGTTGTGTTAGTTGTTTTTAATGATTTTGGTGATTTAAAGTGAGTCTAATGATATTTAAATTAACTATTTTTCTGGAATCTTTTAGAGATGTTTAATAACATGAATAAGAGTGTTTTAATAGTGGTTTCAAGTTTAGATATAATTTTAATAATGGGGATTTTCACTTCAAGGGCTTATTTGTGTGGATAATAAGTTTTAAGGACACTAATTTTGAAAAATTAGTTTTAAGGACATTTTACAGGAAAAAGATAAAAGAATTTATCATTTTCAGTTATACAGAAATAATGCTAAAAGGATTTATCATTTTCCTGTATAACTTAAAAAGATAAATGAATTTATCATTATCCTATAAATTGTCCTTAAAACTAATTATTCAAAAGTGTTGTCCTTAAAACTAATTACCTTGGAAATAAAAGCCCTTTAACCTAATTTCCACTTTAATAATTATATATGAATTTTTACAGCAAAAGGTTTTCTTTGTAATATTTATTTAAAATGGTTTTCTAGAAATTTCTAAATTAATTATTTTTATATAATATTTTATATATATATTTAAAGCATATATATATATAAGGTTGAAAATGTAAGTAAAGTGTGTGTGTATGTGTGTTTGTATAAGTTTTGGAAAAGCGAGTTAAGTATTTTATAAAAGGGTAAAGGTGGTTTTATTATCACATTAAGTTATAATGAATGGTTTTGAGAAGTTATTTAAAATATATTAGCTTTTTAAATAAATGCAGATATACTTTGATCTTTAAAAAGAATACTTTAAAGATAATGATAAGTATAAAAGGTTTTTGGTTTATAGTAAACAGTGTTTTAGTCTAATTTGTTTTTAACCTATTTGATTATACTTGTGAATATACTTTGTTCTTTAAAAAAGTATTTTAAAGATAATGTTAAGTATGGAATGTTTTGGAAAAAAGATAGAAATAGTAAAGGTTTAATATATAAAAGAGAGAAGGGGTTTACAGTAACAATGTTCTAGTAACATTTGTTTTTAACCTCTTTGATTATATTTTAAAGTGGAAAATTCTATTAAAAAATTTGTGAATATTCGTATACCTTTGAGATACGTATATAGATATATTTTGAAGTACTGAAAAGAGTAGAAATGAACAGTGAAGTGGTAGTATACATGTATATACCTTTTATAAAGATATTTCAAATATAGATACAAGTATTTACAAAGAAGTATTATTTGATAATATAGGGATTAGAAGTCGCTTGTGTGTAACTTAATCATGTTTGTGTGTTTGCTCGTCTATGGAAAGTATTTACTCATATACTTAGCACTATAAGCCAACAAAGTAGACTTATTCTATCCGTGAGAGTTAGAAATGACGTGTCAAGGTAGGGCTTTGATGCAACCAGTGCTTTAACCTGCCTGGCTTCACTCTTGACTGAGGGATAATGTAAGTTGAGAAGGTTGGAAATGGTGATAAGTATACGAGACTTCATTTTCATATGCGATCATTTTTATTCCTATTGAATTTGACCAAAATTAATTTAGGAAATATCTATGAGATTTATATGGTCCGATTATCCTCTTGAAGATGTTATACCCTACGTATGAACTCTTCTTTCTCTTCTAAGACAAGAGATAAGGGAACCCCTTCGGATAAGAGATGATCTCTACCTTATGCGTTATTTGATTATTTCTAAAAAACCGAAGTTAAGTTAATTGAAAATTCATCGATTTGGTTTTGAAGAGTCGGTGAGCGGGAGAGTGTACTTATATGAGATGACTCAAACAGTAACCACTTCAAAACCCATATACGAGTATTGTGTTTGGGAAGCAATTGTGGAGCGAAATGTTATAGAGTTGCACTGTCTATCCTAAGGGTAACTCCGAGGGAAAGGTCAGCGTTAATATTTCGAGCAGTGCTATATAGTTGAACCTTTATCCCTAGGGTAACTCCGAGGGAGAGAGTAACAACCCACACCCTAATGGGCCTAGAATTTCGCTAAATAGAAAACCTAGGTCCACCAAAATGTGGATCGTTGGTTTGGTATTCTGCAAATAAATAGAAAAATGCATATCAGAGCACTAACGATATAACTCACAGCGGAATAATAAAATACAATGGGCTACATAATTACTGACCAAGATTAACACTTCAAATGCTTAGTGTCCTTGTCAGCATCGAGCATCGACAGGGATCTTGTTCTAAGATATCATGTAGGTTGTAATGAGGAGGGGTCAGAACAATGTTCTGATGATTGGTAAATTATACACTTTGTACATAACACTAGTTATGTTGACTGTCTTCTATCTCTTGTTATGTTTTTTCATTTTCAATTAGTCGTCTCGACTTTACATACGCATACGATACGTCTCATCTACCCATAGTAGACTATAACTATGTACATACACACACACACACACACACACATATATATATATATATATATATATATATATATATATAAGTACCACGGTCCCACATTGGACCAAGATACTATCCCCGTTGGTATCCTTTAACTCAGCGCCCCATCAGGATCTATCATCCTCATCGTATCACGCTCTCGTCATCGCATGTACCAAGGAATTCTCATAGTGCCTTATAACGACTTTACAATATTTTAGCCATGCTCAATGTTGCATTTTTGGGGATTTTCTTGTCTACTTCCCGGTTGAGACTTAGCTCTACGGACTATAAATATGGTGGATTCAACCCCACCGGCTATGGACTCAGCTCCACGGACTACCCCATGCACGTTTTGGAAGACCTCTCTAATAGGGTTAACTAGCCTTGCCTCCTAACAAACAAACTAGAAAACAAGGTGGTGATGCATAACTTAACGTGGTCCGTACAGTAGTAGCCAGTGTAGCCTGTTAGGTATACCCTCTGTCTTTTCTGGTCAGAAAACTAGAGTTTATAATTTCGTTGCATATGTATAGGTTTAATTTACAACTCCAATTTACATTTCAACATATTAGCCCTATGCACAGGCTCAACGTTAAGAAAAATAGAGTTGTAGATTAAACATATACTATGTCATATGAGCAAAGAACGACACTATGTCACATTAGCCCAAACGTTAAGAAAACTAGAGTTTATAATTTCACTGCATATGTATAGGTTTAATCTATAACTCCAATTTACATTTCAGGCATATTGGAATAGATCCAAAATGATATAATCTAATATTATATAAAAGTATATAATATTCTCACTCACCTTTTTAGCTTTCCAAATCTCCAGATCTAATCTCTGTTATTCCATGTTGACTCCCTTTTCTTCCAATTTAAATTTATACACCGCAAGCGTTTATAGATTCATCGGAGATCTAGATTAGAAAAGAGATTCAGAATTTGATTTGTATTTTAGATTCGAGATTTACAATTTACCTTAGCTTTGGCGATTTGATTTGAACCTATTCTCTTCCTCGATCATCTTCTACAATTGTGTATGCGTGTAAATTAGAACTATTTCTAAGAATTTAGAATATTGGATGAGAAGAGAAAATGGTAAGGCTTCCGCATCCATTAGGAAATAGGAGTTTGGAGTGAAGGTCTAGGTCTATATTTATAAAGGTTCAAATCAATGTCAGCTGTTCGATGAAATTGTATTAAATCCAGGGTAATCTGGCCATAATTTACTGCCAACTTTAAACTAGTGATGGTCGACCGCCCTAGACCATAGGTCGATGCTATAGGAAGACCTGGGTGCATTAGGGATCGATCCATCATTTGTTTAAGCGATGATTAATTAGGCTGCGTGATTTTGTCAATTTTATCGCTAGTTTTTGAACGATTGCGTTTATTCCATTCCTTTTAAATCTGATTGCAATAATTTGTCTCCCCTTATATATATATATTTCTCAAATGTGATTTAATGTTTACATTTCATAATGTCTAAGTTTCCATTAATGTTTGTAATTACATTAATTAACTTTTGTTACCATAATTACATATATAATTATTTCTAATTCAAAAACTTCAAACGTTGATAACCTATTTGTTTGAACTCCGATTAGAAAACTTTATATATGAAAATTTATAAGAAAATTGGCACAAACCTAATGGTATAGGTTTCGTAGCTAAATTATAACGTTCGTAAAAATTCTATTTTTTGATGTTACTAATTATTAATTCATTTTCTTTTTAATTAATTGTCGTAAAATTATAGGGTGTTACAGAGAGTTCAACGTTAGCATTTGTCCGACGACTTATGTTGGACTCCATGGAGATATTTCATGAACTGTTCGAGTGATGATGGGTCGTGTGTTCAAATGCTGGAATCCATGGAGAGATTCAAGTTCTGTTTAAGTGATAAGATGCTGAACGTGACTTCACCATCAGAAATGACAAAAAAGCAAAGCAGGATGCATAATCAGTTGGTTTAGCTAACCCAAGGGTATATCAACTCCATCCATATCTAGAGATGTTTATCGATGTTGCTAGCGAGGGTTGATGATATTCGCCATTATGTGTTCGATCGTGGTCCAGTTGTGTTTACCTTATGGTATATTTTATCTAGAGATATACATCGCTCAAAATGTAATTCTGGCCCTTATCAGGAGGCCCGCCTCAATTCACTGGGGGCTCCTCAATGGAAATCCATATACGAACGCACCTTAGCAGTTTTGATTGTATACCTAATATTGTTGTGATGTGAGATGTAAGCAACACAGCTATTTTATAATTTATATTATACACTCTGGACACTATCTATTATATCGCTATATATACACTTCTTAGATGGTTTGGTTCTTTTTACGTAAAAACCATTTCGGTGATTCTACCGGCCTTAAAAGATACTATTATTTGAGGTCACATGTTTCTTGAGTTTCTCAAACCAGACTTAGGTCTGACTCGTGGTTTTATTTTTCCCTTAAACCCTCGAGTGCTCTTTCGAATAGTCTAGGAAAGGCATGTTTTCATTGGATATTCTTTGAAGCTCAAGGAGATGACCTAGATGCTTTCACCTACTGTAGTATTTTATTTCTACTGCACTACTAATACGTATATATCAGCAATTGTGATAACAGGCTATTATAACTGTCCAGGCTGATGATATTACTTAGGTTAGTAACTCTGAAATGACATTGCATCTTGGAGTAACCCTTTGTACTCTTTTGATATTATATATTATCGTCTCGTTGTGAGATTTTGATTTTTTTTCCTTCCTTCCTTGTTCCCTTTTTGTGAGATTTCATTTTTTTCCTTCCTTCCTTGTTCCCTTTTTTATTGACCATAATAATCTGTCTTTCTGGAACTTGAGTGCTTGGCACGTGAATACCGTGGATGTATTAGTATTGATATTTAAGAGTCGAAAAGGCGGGTCGTTATAGCTGGTATTAGAGCTGAAGGTAAAGCGAGAACCTTGGCTTTAGTTTGGAATAACTCATTTGAGATAGGGTAAGCGATACCCTAGAATGAATTGAGTGTATTATATATGAGAGCGTAATTGTATTTGTTATAAACATATGCCTTAAAGGTATTTTAACTACGAAAATTAAAAGATATTATATATTGGTAACTTATGTAAGTATGAATTGTAAGTGTAGTTTAATTAATGTAGGGATTAATGATATTTATTTATTATCCCTCATTGATTTGATTAGTCACATGTTCGACCAGTTTATGAGCAATTTACCTTTGTACTTCTTAGGTTAGGTAAACAATATATATGGGTGCATTGAAACGATCACCTTATGAATTGAATTTCACAGTTTGACTATAGGGATTCAGTGATGATGTTGGTTTAGAAGTTTACTTTAATGAAAGAAGCTTAGTATAAATTTTCTAAAAGAAAGTGATTTTATATAAGTATGATTTATAAAATATGGTTTCTAAACGAAGAGGATTTAAACTGAGATTTTGAGAACTTAAATCCCAGTGTCTTTAAAAATGGTTTCCAAGATTTTGGGAAAAAAATAATAGTATTATCTGAAAGTTTTTTTGAATACTGATATTCTGAAGAAAAGAAATGAGTTTAAGATTTGTTTGAGTTTGAGATTGCTTAAGGAATCGATGAGTCAATTCAGAAACAAAGTATTTTTATGTTATCTAGTTCGAGCAGCTCAAAAATGACTAAATATGGATGAGATATGTGTTCAGTTGGTAAGCACTTCCCATGAGTATAACCCTTCGTAGTAATGGCCAATGGGTATATTACGACTTAATAGGACCCATTTTCTTGGTATCATTTTGGTGTTACTCGACTTATTTGCATATTTTCTATAGATTTTAAAGTAAAATATTTAGGAGATTGGTTTATAAATTGAGATCATGATACTTAGTATGATTATACAAAATATTTGATACTGTTTGAAAAGGATTTTGATTTAATCCCGAAAGTATGATTTGAAAAAAAACGTGTATACATATAGTTTATTATTTCAATGGATTTGGAATAAAACCCAGGCAATTAATTCTAAAGTTTTATTTAAAAGAAGTTTGATATAAAATGAAGAATAGTTTACTGCAGAGTAGTTTTGGTAATATAGATTTTGACATGATCTTTATGTATAGAAAAGATTTGTATGTTCAATGGAATCTTCTGTCCATGGCTCCAAATTCCTTTCTCCCTCCAACTTTTCACATTTTCCCGCCTTGCTTCCTACTGTTGTACCTCGTTCTCCTCTTCTCAGTCTCTCCATCCCCTGCCTTCTTCTGCAAACCCTATCACCCCTCCCCTACCTTCTTTTGAAAACCGTATATCTCCTGAACCAAATCCTCAGTCTGTCAATCTTCCTCCTGAGCCTCTAGATCCTCCTCCTCCTACTCCTACATTGACTCGTCCTGTGTGCTTAACAACACCTCTCCTATTACACGGGCTTCTCTCTTCCGAGTTTGACCTAAGAATGCTGGATCTTATCGGCAAAGGCACTTTGATATCCCTTAGGATGGCACCCCTAAAGCACCTCCTAAGGAGGTTCGAGATGAAGGTATAGCTTATTGGTTTGACCACCTAGTTGGGTTTTCTCTTGGTGATAAGTTATCTTACACAATAGTTTCAACTCATGTAAGAAGAATTTGGAAGCTGGAAGGAGAAGTAGATATACAATCTGATATTTGAATTTCTATTTCTCTTTCTCTAATGAGAAAGATCGCTTAAGGATTTTGAAATCTAATCCTATCTTTATCAAAGGTAAGATGTTCACTATAACCATATGGAATCCCTCTTACGGGTGCGCATAAGCTCAAATTTGTAGCGTTCTGATTTGGGTACACTTTTATAACATTCCACTCATTAATTGGACCCTTCTCAGTATTAGTTGGCTTGCTTGTCATCTTGGAAGGTTGATATGCTTTGATAAAAGCATAGAAAAGTTGAAGAGATTCGAGTATGCAAAGGCTCTTCTTGAAATAACCCCGGATAATGATCTCTCCACACATATTGTTGTAAGTGAACTTGTTGATGGATGCTTAGATGTTAGAATTGAGTATGATTGGAAAGCAAAGATTTGTTGTCATTATAGAGTCTTTGGGCCTGAAACTTTTGAGTGTGATAATGTATATCAACCTGGTTATGAGCAGACAGATTCCTACCAACCTTTTGAAATGCAAATGAATCTGGAAACTGAAAACTCAAGAAATGTCATCAAATATTCTGGTACTCAGACTTGAAATAATAATAAAGTATAAGGAGTGGTGCCATTAAAAACTCAAGGTAATAAAATATTGGCTAAGAAATAGAAATTTGATGCTTATAGGGATGAAAATGGACATGTTAATAGCGACCTGATCATATTAAGATGAAATGAATGACAAAGCAATTAATACAACTAATTTCAATCATGCTACTACTGGCATGCCAGCAGATAATAGGGATGTAGTAATGAGAGCAAATCTCATCCAAATCCCCCTGTTCTTCTGTTCCCAACCAATCAGAGACATCGATTTTCAACCATTTTGCAATTAAACTCCAACAGCAGAAGAGAGAAAGAAGATTTAATTGCAAAATGGCTAAAAATCAACGTCCCGAATTGGTTGGGACAGAGGAACATGGGCCTCAAAGCACATGATGCAAATAATATTTACAATAAATACGTTAATGATGCAAATAATATGTGCAATAATACTGGCACGTCGATAGTTAATGAGTCACTTAAGACTAATATTCATTTTAATTCTAATTCCATGCATGTTATAACCACTCTAATTAGTTGTTCATTTAACCCTCCAAGTGCCTCTCAATCATTTAACAATATGCAACATTTACTACCCCAGCAAGAATCCGTGCATGCAAAATGTTCAACCCAAGAAATACCAATATTTCGTCACACCCCAAACCCTTTCTCACTTAATTTTCAAATCCCTAAGGAAATTAACTGCTTAAATTCTGAAAACAATTCGGAAGTAATAACCAATTTAACCCCTCTTGAGAAAGCAGAATCCACTTGCAACATCCTTTCTACACCAACAAGCACTTCACTTATCAATCTCTCAACAAATCATTCTTTCTCCCAACAAGGAGGAAATTCCAATACACTCTCCTCTATAGATAATATCTTTATAGATCCACAAGCAACTAACCCTGGCTGTAATCATGCAACAGATCATATGCTACATGATCATCCTGCCATTCCTCAACTCACCACTGAACCTTTGGTGTCACCTTTGTGTGCAACCAGCCAAGTGCATGAATCTACAAATACTGTAAGTAACTCCATCATCTCACCTACACATTCAATTCCAATGGACAACTCATATGCTCGTATCAAGTTACTTCTAACTCGACACATCCTCCACCTCTCTCCTCACATATACTCAATCCTAAACTGCTAGTGACCTTGCTGGTAAATGCAAAAGAGGTAGGAGAATGAAAAATCTCTCTAAAAAGTCAGAAAATGATGATTTTGACCTTGGTTTAGAGTTTACACCAGCTGAAACTCTCCCTCTGACTACTTCAAAATCTCTATGCTGTTCTCCCTCCACCAGAAGATACACAAAGCTTCATGCCATACCGCTAACTCCCCCTCTCTTTCGACGACTCCTCATAATCTTACAAAGCTCAACCATAGTCTTACAATGCAAGCTAGGCATTCAATAATGAACTCATAGATGTTTAATCACAATCTTGATCATGCCCCATATGGCAAAATTCTAGTTCTTTGGAATCCAAAGACTTACTCTCTGACAAAACATTCTTCCTCTAATCAATATATGCATTTTCATGTACTCATATATATATCCTCTTCCATAAACTTCAATCTTAACTTTACTTATGCTCAAAACTACCTTGCTCAAAGACCATCGTTTTTAAACAATCTTTCGCATCTACAGTCTCCCTGCCCTTAGATTTGTCTTGGTGATTTCAATTGTATGCATCAATCCAACCAGAAATTAGGTGGAAACAGGCTGACTTTGAGGGACATCTCCCTCCTCAATCATGCTTTAACCTCTTAAATCTTTTTCCTGTGAATACCTCTGGACCACTTCACACTTGGTCTAACAAGTCTAGATCTGGAGTGAGGACCTTATCTAAGCTTGACCATCTTTTCATAACTCCCACTCTCTAGATGTCTAGCCAACCATTCATTGTATAACCCTTCTTCCCTCCCTATCTGATCACAACCCTCTTTTGATAAAATGGGGTGAAAATGCCATGGATATATTTCCTTCATTTAAATTTTTCAATAACTGGTTAACTAATGAACAATACAGGAATGTTGTTTTGCAAGTTTGGAGCACAAACATCTCAGGAAACCTATGTTCAGACTTTAGAAAAAACTAAAGATGCTAAAATTTACACTCAAAGAATGGGCCAAAGGAATATATGATGCTGGCAATAAGCTCTCCACAAAACTAAAGCAGCAGCGTAGTGAAGTTCAAACCTTCCTTGCTAGTGATCCTATGAATTTTCTTTTTGCTAAACAAGAACAATCCCTATGCAACAATCTTCAGGCTGCATTAAATATATAAGAAGCATCCATGGCACATTAGAAGAATAAGGATAATAATATCACAATGGGTGATAGAGATATTGCCTACTTCCATTCCAAACTGAAACTTCAGCAGGCCAACCAAGTGTTCTTCTCCCTAAATGACTTGTTTGGTAATCTTCAACCAACCAACGAAAACATTAATAAAGCTTTCACTGATTATTTTGAATCCATTCTGGCAACTCCTCTTACACATAAACCTGACCTATCTAGTCTGTTTTCTATGAAGCTACCCATGTTGAACCAGCATGAAGCAGGTAGCTTGGTATCTTTGATTACTCTTGAGGAAATTAAGGATGCACTTTTTCACTCAATTCAAATAGTGTAGGTGGTCCTAACGGCTATAATACTTTTTTCTTCAAGGATTCCTGTGATTTAGTTGCTGCAATTCTATACTTTTTCAGAGTGAATAAGCTCATCTGAGGGATCAACTCAACCAATATTGCACTTATTCCCAAAGTTGAAAACCCTTCTTTAGTTGCCCAATTTAGACCTATCTCCCGTGCAAATGTTATATACAAATGTATTTATAAAATTTTAGCCAGAAGGCTTTAAGTTATAATGGACTCAATAATATCATCATCAGACAGCCTTCATCCCTGGGAGAAGTATTATTGATAGCGTATTGTTAACTCAGGAATTGCTGAAATGTTATAGAATGAATTCTATTTCCCTAGATGTACGCTCAAGCTTGACATTAAAAAAGCTTTTGACATGGTGTTTGGGAAGTAATAGTGGTTGTGTTATCAAAAATGTATTTTCCTATACCTTTCATAGCATGGATTTACACATGTATTTCCAGCCTAAATTATTCAATCATTCGAAATGGATGCTCTTATCGCTATTTCGAAGGTACTCAAGGGGTTCGACAAGGCGACCCATTTCTTCCTTGCCTTTGTCATTGTAATGGAAATTCTGAACTCTATGCTTCTGGAAAAGGTAGATATGAAATTATTGCAAATACATCCTAGATGCAAGGATCCAAAGTTTACTCATCTTCCTTTTGCTAATGACCGTCTATTTTATCAACCAACCGCATCGAATATCAATTGCCTACTGCAAACTTTTGCTGAATTCAAGAAGGTAATTGGTCTTACAATAAGTATGCAAAAATCAGAAATTCTTATAGCAGGTCTCTCTCTTGAGAGTTAGATTTTGTGATAAACTCAGAAATGAAGAACTGAGATAATTTGAATTGAAAAGAGAATTAAGAATTTTATTTCAGAATGATATTTGATTACATTCAACAGCCTGTATCAGGCTTTATATAAGTTTGAATACATAGATGGGCTTTGGGCCTTTTTTGCTTTGAGTATTCGCATCCTCTTTGTTTTGGGTAGCTTTGAGATATATGCAGAAGTGAAGCCGCATACTCTTTATTCCCCCCCCCCTCAAACCAATATTAGGTTTAGGGTTTCTTTATGTCTTCCATGGCGGCAACAAGACACGATCTTCTGTTTCTTCGATTCTCCACAATAATCAGTTCCTTACAACAAATTTCTAGAGTTTGTTGCAAGTTCTCCTTTCATTTGGGAATTTTCAGCAACTTCGAACTTCATCCAGTGTTCGATACATGCTCCTCTCTTCCAGATCTAATCTTAGTATCGTCTTTGGGTGACTTTCTCGCTGTAGTCATGACTCTGTGAGACGATTCGACCTGAGTTTCTCTCTCTTTGCTGGAGATCAATTTTATAAGATCTACCTTGCTTTCTACTTTCATCTCGGCTCTAAACTTCAGGTAATTTCATGCAGACATCGGCTTGGTAAGTATGTCTGCACGCTGATATGCTGAAGGTATGTGATTGATTTGTAGATTTCCTCTTTGAACTTGCTCACGAACAAAATATAGATCGATTTCGATATGTTTTGTTCGTGCGTGCAAAACTGGATTTGCTGTCATGTACACAGTGCTTTGATTGTCACACCATAATATTGGTTTGACTGTTGTGTTGATTTCTAGTTCCTTTAGTAGTGACTGTAGCCATATTATCTCTGCAGTAGCACTTGCGGCACTTCTATATTCTGCCTCTGTACTTGATCGTGATAAAGTGGTCTGTTTCTTTGAACACCATGACACTGGGTTGTCTCCGATATATATATAGTATCATGTTATAGACTTTCTATCATCAATGTCTGTAGCCCAGTCTGGGTCTGCATATGCTGTGATGTTTAAGTTATTGCATGCTTTTAACTTCAATCCAAAATCTGCAGTTCCTTTAAGATATATGAGAATCCTTTTTACTGCCTTCCAGTGTTCATCATGTGGTTCCTGCATAAATTGAGAAACTTTGTTAACACTGAATGATATATCTGGTCTAGTAATAGTAGTGTATTGTAGTGCTCCTACAATACTTCTGTATTGTTTAATATTTAATATGGATTCTCCCCTGTTTTTGGATAGTTGTTGATTGCTGACCATAGGAGTGGGTTGAGATTTTGCCTCATGCATCTTTGATTTGATAAGTATCTTTCTAATATAGTTTGCTTGACTTAGCAGTATCTCTATGTCTGTTTTTCTATTGACTTCAATGTCTAGAAAGTAATTGAGCTTGCCAAGATCTTTGATGGAAAATTGCTTGTTAAGATACTATATGATGCTTGTGATTTCTGTTGTTTCATCACCTGTTATAATCATGTCATCAACATATATTAGAATGTAAATAATATGATTATTATGATTTTTGACAAATAGGGAGTTATCATGTTTGGTAGATTGATAGCCTAGAGAGGTTAGTGTGTCTTTCAATCTATCAAACCATACTCTTGGTGCTTGTTTCAAGCCATATATGGCCTTGTTTAACTTGCAAACTTGATGATCATTCTGTTTATATCCCTGTGGCTGCTCCATGTAGATTTCTTCTTGTAGAATGCCATTTAAGAATGCATTGTTAACATCTAATTGCCTTATATCCCAATTTTTGTTTAAGGCAATTGTGAGCACAACTCTGATGGTTGTTGGCTTTACCACTGGTGAGAATGTCCCACTGAAATCGAATCCATACTGTTGAGTATATCCCTTGGCAACTAGCCTTGCCTTGTATTTGGACACTGTTCCATCAGGGTTTTTCTTCAGTTTATAGGTCCATTTGCATCCTATTATATTTTTGTTTGCTGGAGGATGCACAAGACTCCATGTTTTATTCTTCATTAATGCTTGATATTCTTCATTCATTGCTATCTTCCAGTTTTCATCTCTGTATGCTTGTTCAAATGACTCTGGTTCTTCAACATTCATTGTTGCTGCATAGATTTTTGGTTTGAATATCCCTCTTTTGGATCTTGTAATCATGTGATGACCTGGTCTGATTGGTAGTTCTGCATCTGTTGATGCTGAATTATCAATCTCACCAGTGTTGTCCTGAGATTGTTCTTGAAATCTGTCAATTCTGATTCCTTGACTTTGATTACTTGATGTAGTGGATGACTGTACAGGTATATCAGGCTGTTCTTCTGCTCCATGACCTAGTTCTGGTAACATAGTGTGTTGTGGATCAGAAGCAACCGCTTCCTTGAGATTCCATGTCTCAGAATACACGGGTATATTTGAGATTGATGTTCCAGGATTATATATTTTCTGAGTAGTCTTTATATTTTCAGAAGCAAAAGGAAATATCCTTTCATTGAATACTACATGTCTGCTAATAAATATCTTCCCTGAACTATCCAGGCATTTGTAACCCTTCTGCTTGGTTGCATAACCTAGAAATGTACAGGGATGAGATCTGAAATCCAATTTATATCTATTATATGGTCTTAGATAGGGAAAACATAGACATCCAAAAGTTTTTAGGCTATCATAATTGGGTTTAACCCCCATGAGTTTTTCAATTGGGCTTACTCCATTTAGTACTTTAGTTGGAAGTCTGTTGATCAAATATACTGAAGTACTAAATGAATTAGGCCAAAACTTCAGGGGTAGAGATGCCTGAGCAAGTAAAGTTGTCCCTGTTTCTACTATGTGTCTGTGTTTTCTCTCAACTAGACCATTTTGTTCAGAGGTGTATGGACATGTGATTCTATGTATTATACCTCTGTTTAAAAAGAATTTGTCAAGTGACTTATATTCACTACCACCATCACTTTGAACTACTTTGACTTTATGACTTGTTTGTCTCTCAGCTTGGTTAATAAAATGTATGACAGCATTGTAAGTTTCTCCCTTAGTTTTTAGAAAATATATCCATGTGTATCTAGTAAAGGCATCAACAAAAGAAATGTAATATCTATAGCCATAGTCAGAATTAATTGGTGCAGGACCCTAAAGATCAATTGTAACTAGTTCTAGTGGCATTTTGTATTCAGTAGTAGAGTTAGCAAAGGGTAATTTATGACTTTTGCCCATTTGACAATAAGTACATACATATGGTAAAGTAGGATCACTAAAAGAAACTTTAATTTCTTTCATAACCTATTTTACAACATTTGCATTAGGATGTCCCAACTTATAATGCCACTGATCAAATATACTTTTATTGTTTTCAACAGATGATACTTCACAATTGTTGTTACACTTTGCTTTTTCAACAGTGTTTCAGCAGTTAGTCGCAGTGAACCTGTACAACCCATTCACTACATCACCCTGCAAAAGTTTTTCACCTGTTAGTATGTCTTTAACTAAACAATATTTAGGATAAAATTCAAAGTACACATTATTATCATGTGCAAATTGAGAAACACTCATAAGATTTTTCTTAATTCTTGGTACTCTTAATAAATTGTTAAGATGTAATTGTCTTTCACCTTTGATGTAGGCATTACCAATATGAGTGATCCCAATAGGTTTACCATCACCCATAAATATTAACTGTTTACCTCTGTACTCCTTGTTGCCAAGATTTAAGTTGTCAAGATTATTTGTCAAATGATTGGTTGCACCTGAATCTGGGTACCATGCTTCATCTTGTATGTGTTCTGATCTTGCTGTTTCATCTTGATGTTGATTCATGTTGCCACTACATTACTTATTAGATTCTTGCTGAGCTTGTGCTATGTTTGCAGTGTAGTTGCCATTTCTTTGATTGTTTGAGTTTTGTCCTGGTATAAAGTTGGCATTGAATCTGAAATAACATTTTGGTGCAGTGTGACCAATTTTCTCACAAATCTGGCATTTTGGTTTGTTGTTATTGTTGCTCCATCTCCCCCTACCTCTTCCTCTCACAGCAGTGTTTCCCCTTTGATATTGCTGATTGTTGTGATTTTGATTCCTGTTTTTATTGTTGCCTGAGGCAAAGTTGATAGACATCTCACTGTCTATTGGTTTCTTGAAGTCTAATCTTCCTTCATGTGCGAGGAGGATAGAGCTGACATACTCAAGAGATGGTAGGGTTTCTTGAGAGGATATTACAGCTACCACTGATTCATACTCATCACTTAAACCAGTTAAGATAGTCAAAACTTGCTCTGTATTTGACACTTTGTGTCCTGCAGCTTCAAGCATGTCACATATGTTCTTGACCTTTGCTAGATAGTCCCTCATTGTTTGATTTTCTTTTCTGACATTTTGCAACTGTCTTTTGTAATGCATTACCCTTGCTGCAGATTGAGTATTGAAAATTCTTTCTACTGCTAACCAGATTTCATTAGCAGTTCTGCAGCCAATTACTTGAGGCAGTAATTTAACATTTATTGATGAAAGTAACCAAGAACTTATAAGACTATCTTGCCTTTGATACTTTACATATTCTCCATTACTTACGGTTTTGTTTTCTGAATCAGTGATAAATTTTGGAGGAGCGGAAGTGGTACCAAGAATGAATCCTTCCAAACCATATCCTCTTGCTGTAGTTTCGACTTGAACCTTCCAAAGAAGATAGTTATTTTCTTCAAGTTGAGCAGTAATGAGTTGTATCTGGGGACTGATTGTGGCTTTCAGGATGTTTTTTGCTACAACAGTGAATTGTTATGGTGGATTGGATGTATTATCAGAAGTCTCTGAGTTGTCATCAGCCATGATGAAGCTTCTTAATTGAGAAATGCTTAAGAAGTCTGAAATCAGATAAAGCGATCAAGATCTTGATTCTGCAGAATCCAGGTATGTTGCAACCAGGTTTAGATGATGATGCTTAATCTGATAAACTAGTGGTTTGGCACTTGCCTTCTTTCTGATTTGATGAGTTTCTTGAATTCTTGACCGATTTTTGATTTCTTTTTTCAAGTTAAGACTTGATCGATGAAAAAGACTCAGTGCAGCCAGAGTTTTCTAGGCGAGGCGCTAGATTTTGGAGATGAGTCTTAAGCTACCCGAATGATGATGCTATTTCTGATGGGTAACTAATCTCCAAGTGATGAGATTTCTCTAATGGAGATTAGTATCTTCCTCTTCTTTTCTTTTTCAAGAGTTTTGGTGCAGTATTGCCTTGTAACTGGCTCTGATACCAAGTTAGATTTTGTGATAAACTCAGAAATGAAGAACTGAGATAATTTGAATTGAAAAGAGAATTAAGAATTTTATTTCAGAATGATACTTGATTACATTCAATAGCCTGTATCATGCTTTATATAAGTTTGAATACATAGATGGGCTTTGGGCCTTGTTTTCTTTGAGTATTCGCATCCTCTTTATTTCGGGTAGCTTTGAGATATATGCAGAAGTGAAGCCGCATACTCTTTATTTTTGAGCAAAAGAGAAACACCATCAGTCTATCTACTCTTAATGAAATGCCTCTTGAAGCTAAATACCTTGGAATGCCCTTGCTTGCAACCAGAATAACCATGTCTGATTGCCTCCATCTATTTGAGAGAATTACTCAAAAGCTTACAACTTGGCTAAATTTTAAACTCTCTCAATCTGGTAGAATTACCATTATCTAACCTATAGCTATGGCTATGTTTACATATTGGTTAAGACATTTTATTCTACCAAATAAGCTTATTTCAATGGTAAATAGTGCAATGAACAAATTTCTTTAGTAGAGGACCCCTTTTCTTCTAAAGCTATTCCTATTGCATTCCATAAAGTTATATTACCTAAATTTAATGGAGGGCTAGGAATAATGAACTTGAAAAAAAATGGAATATTGCTGCCATGTCAAAATATTCTGAACTGATCCTATCCACTAATACCAATTTATGGGAAAGATGAATGAAAGCAACTTGATAAGAGGAAGGAACTTATAGAGCATTCCCATTCCAGTGAATGATGGCTAGAGTTGGAAACATATTCTAAAGCTTAGTTCAACTTTCCTTGCACTCATTCAGTGTAACCCAATCAGCAACCCTTCTATTGACTTTTGGAATGGCCCTTGGGCCTCATATGGACTTATTTTGTCTATAGTTATTTCCCCTAACCTTCAATACCTTTTTGGTATTCCATTGAATGCAAAAGCTACTGATTATATTGCTGATGGAAGTCCAATCCTCCTGCATTCCAGCTCTCCTATTGTCAAAGGAAATTGGTTGGAAATTCTAAAGAACACCTATGCTTATTCTACACAAGCAGTTAAATAGGCTATGCCTTCCCGTTTGCATTTTAAGTTTGGAAGAGACTGCTTGACAATGGTTGATATCATCATCCTTTTACTAATAGCAAGCTAGAGTGGAACATGATCTTTAGAAGCACACGATTGAAATCTCCATGTTTCATGATTTTGATTGCCTTCCTGAAGCGGTTTGTGGGTGTTATATGGGCTAAGAGAAATAACAGGGTCTTTAATGCTACTGTCAGAAGTATGGGTGAGGTTTACCACCAAATTTAGGGCTGGTAATTCGAGATGTTTAGAAAAATGGATCGATCTTCTCAAGCAGCTGCCAGAACTGGGGTTGGTTGATAAATCTACCTTCAATTTTCTAATTATTTTCGTACATTTTCTTTTATTTACTTTTATGGGCCAAATTTGTTTTGGACCTAATAGTTTTTGTTGTATATTTGTTTTAATATATGGGTCAGGCACCCTTTGCCCACCTTACCTTTCAATAAAAAAAGATTTGTATGTATGCTATGTAAGGAGCCCGAGTGGTATTGGCATAGTCTAGATAATGATAAAACCTTTTCTTGTTTTCCATTTACAGTAAAGGGATTTCAAATAAATAAATGAAACTTTGATAATTCAATTTATTGACGCATGTATCCTATAGTAGTATATTCATCATATTATGATTTGTTTGTTTGATAGTTTTTATTTGTTAGGATGAAGTGGAATTTTTAGCAATTTTTGACAATCTGAAACTTCCAAATCGTTATAAAACTTAAAGCTAAGTGTTTTAATAATATAAGGATAAGCTTATATAACCCTTGAATTGAGAATATAGTAACTTAACACATGTTTTAAATAACCTTGTTAGGTAAAACATTCGATGTTAGTGAGCCAACTAATAAACGTCTTTACCTTAGGGGTATCTATGGAAAGCAGACTCTAGACCTAAGTTCGGATATTAGTGTCCTGCTTTTTCTAGCAATTTGCCTGACTCAAAGGGCAAAGTAGTCTATAAGGTTGACTGGGTTATAAGACCCAGATTTATTTTGGGTCTTCATCTGAATTTTAAAAAGTAAAATGAATCTGATGTTTTGTATATACTCTCAAGATGTAGTAGAGTATTATATGAGTATAAACTTGAGTTAAGCTTTTTTGAAATATTTCATAAATGATTTTAGCATTGAATAAGATATACTATTTGTGTAGATAAATGATATAAAAAGTTATTGGTATTGTTGAAGACATATATAGGATAAAATTCATAAATTATATATAGATCATTTTATTCGGATGACAGTTATTGATCCAAGATCGAGTACATGCTAGATGATTTACATCGGTCCAAGTTAGAATTTTTTGCTCAATTCTCGACGGTGAACATTTCAAATAGATTCTGGATATGATCCCAAGGTTTTCTATCATAGTATATGGCTATGTAAGGAAAACAAAGGTTAACCAAGGAAACTGATTGGAGTTTGCACTAGAGAGGATAGGTGATCTATACTGGTTTGGAAGTGAGATTTATGTGAATGGGCAAGTGATCAGATCAGATATCGTGTATGGATGATCCATGTACATCGTACGGGCTTAAGTTTATGTATGTTAAGTTTTGTTGGCTTAGGAGAGTTCAGTGGATGACTCTTCTATTTGTTCTGAGGTAGCTTGAATAATCATCTAAGTAATAACCTGACACTAATGAGCTGAAGGTATGCTACGCTTAGGAAATTATTTAATATTTGCGATGAGACGGTTTTCTAACCTGAGTAAACCCTAAGCTTTGTTTGCTAATAGTTTTAAATGCTGCAGAGTATTGGTTTGTGCTTGTTTCTTTTGTTAATTGGTCATGGTTGAATTTTGGGGACAAAATGTTATAAGTATGGGAGAATGTAGCGACCCAGAATTTTGAACACTTCATATTTGAATATTTGAATCCTGATTTAAATGCATTAAAAGTGATTTTATAACCTTGATAAACCCCTTTTAATTAATAAAACACGGTGGTAAACTTGTTTTTGATAAGTGTTTACAAAAATAAATAGTTTGAAGAAATATCAATAATGTGACCAAAAATCGTTTAACAATAAACATCTTTTTACTCAATATAAGCAGTTCGAACTTTTTGGGCATGTCTAATATATTAATGTGCCATTAATTAGCAACTAAAAATATTTTGGGTGTTATGGCTAACTAGTTGTGATTCAGTGAGGTAAGGATGATGTCATGAGTGATGTCATGAAGGATGGTAGATATTTTCCCAAGGAGTGAGGTGTAAAGTGGAGCATGTGAAGAGGAGCATGTCGGTGACCTTCCATATGAGGTTTAGAGGGTAGAAGGTGGATGATTACCTCTTGCTAACTTCTACTTAAGCACTTCACATGTTACATTAATCCATTTGCTAAATTTAAAACATAGAAACAATTACTCTTCATCCTCTCCTCTCTTCTATTTAACTTTCCAAAATCAATACAAATGAACTCCAATGTAACAACCATGCTTTCTACGCCGTATAAATAAATAAATTTTATTAAAATAAAAGTGATTGAATTTGACTTGTGATAATAAATCATTTAAAAATAAATTTTTGGTTAATTATATTTAATAGAAGGTTTTGCTATAATAATTGAAAGTGAATAAATTGTTTTAATTGAATACAAAATATATTCTTATAAGTGTAAATAATTGTTTGTGATAAATATAGTGGAAAATTAATGAGCGGGCATCGAGTTATAAGAAATTGTGCAGTTATCAGGATATATTGTAAAATGAAGTGTAAATTAATTTAAACTGCATTGAAATTTAATTACAAATAAATTAAAAGAAATAAAAGTTAATGGTTTAAACTAGGCCAAAAATCAATTTCAGCCCAAACCTATTCTTTGTCTTTTTGAGTCATGAACACTCCCTTACTTCCTGATGCAAGCCTAAATCTCCCATTCCTCATGTCGATCAAAACCCATGCTCTAGCGCTAATCAATTCGTGATTTCAACAATAAAAAAATATGGACATGCAACGTGGAAGACGACCAAAAACCATGTGCCATTCATCACCAGGCCGAGCGACGTAAAGGCATGCGTGAATTAGAGCAAGGCGCATGCGTGATTGGTCGTGCGTGTGTTTCAGGTCGAAGTGGAGGGAACGCGATTCGAGTGCATCAATGATGAGGGAGCTGCGATGGTGATTCTAGCGCGGTGGCATTCAGGTAGTGGCGATTGGTGATGTTGGGGTTGCGTGAGATGGCTGGGTGGAGAGGGAGTGATGTTACAGTAGCGAGTGGTGATAGTGACGGAGATGACATTGATGATTGACGAGGGTAGTGGCGAAGGCATTCGCTGATTTTGTTGTACTAGCATCGTTTCGGTGTGTTATGTCTATAACTCACATCTATATTTATATTTCACTTTGTGCAATTATTTATTTCGATTACAGATGAATTGCTTGCTTGAAATGTTAATTGGGTTATTGGTTGAATTGGTTATTTGTGATATTGGAATGATTGTGCGATGTTAGATATGATTTTGGATTTGAAGGTGGAATTATGTGTATGTCGGATCGTCAAAATGCAAAGGAGATGTTGTCCGGTTGTATTTTGATGTGTAATTATTTTTGTATGTGTGTGTTCATTTTATGGATGATCGAAATTCGATGTAATTTGATTTTGGTCGAATGATAAACTTTTTATTGATGATTGTATGTTGTTTTTGGAAGATTTTACTCCATAAATTCTATTTTAGAAGATTTATCGATTTTCCCATTTCTAAAATATTTTGAAAGCTTCAGGAAATTATTTACGGGATTTTAAAATTTGATTGAAGCATACTTATAAATAAATAAGTGGTTGGGAACTAAAATGAGTTATTGGAAATTGTTGTAAAAATAAAATGTGTTTTAAAATGAAAATAAAGAATTTCAAAAGTAATTAAGTTTATGGAATTAGTTTATTTGATGATTTTGTATAATTGAATGGTTTTAATGATATTTTCGAAAAGGGATTTTTGAGTATATTAGCCTATTTTGAAGATAAATCAATTTGAAATATTTTTGAACAGTTTTAAGTGCATTATAATATAAATCCCTTTTCATATACATATACTTTGGTGGTGCGAAATTGATTTATTGAAATTATGCATAATTCTACATGATAATAAGATTTTGATTTATATTTTATGGTTTGAAATAAATATAATTTATTTTGTAATTTATAAATTATTTGAAATAGTACTTTAATATAGAAGATTATGAAATGAATTAAAGCAATATGTGATGATTTCTATTCCATGTGACGAGGAATCTAAATAAACAGAGTTTTAATACTGTTTGGGATGTAGCATTCGGTAATATTTCTCCGGTTATTCTTTAGACTCGTTATAAAGAGTATTGAAGGAGCGAGTGTGATATATGAACTCTGAGTAAATGAACTAGTAACATGCGGTTGTATGGGACGTCGTTGTGTTATTTGTTCGGTTATTCTATGCTTATGAATGACACCCATACGGGGGTTTATTATGTTTGATGGGCTCACTGCGGCAAGTCACATATTTAGCCATGTGTCGGCATAAGTATCATGTTGTGTGTTGGCATGAGTATGTAGCTGTGTGTCGGCTATTATATTATATATATATTTGGTATTTGTCTATTCGTTTTCCGACTTTCTTTATATTGTGGAATTTAAATAAGATTGGCTAGTATCCATCCTAGCGGCCTGATCGCAGTGGTCGCGCCCCAGATTTGAGACACTATAGCTATGTGTTCGGAATCTACATAGTCGTGCGCTAGCAACATATATAGCTATGTGTCAGCAATGTAAAGCCCTTGTGTGTTATTTGGGCCACCAGTCTGTTACCATTTGGGGTCATGTGTTGGGTTGTGATAAATGCATAGCATAGTCGTGCAGCGTGTTTATGACATGCAATGGATATGAGTCACAATGTTCGTTGAGGTAATGAAGATTGTAGGAGCCGTGTTAGTGGAGTATGTGTGCCGTGTTCACCAATCACTTATGTAGTCATTGGAGCATGTGTGTCTATCGTCGATCTCTCGTCTGGTTCTAATGTGTGTAATATAGACATATACTTATATATATTTGGGATGGTGAACTATGATTATACATGTGACTATGTCTAGAGTATGATCAATCCCCTTATCCTTCTCAGACGTGTGCTGTCGAATATTGTTTTCAATGGCGTGTGTCACTAACTAATATTCATTGATATATGTTACCTATTTATCTTTTGTGTTGCCTATTCATCATTCTCAGGCATGTCTTGTAGATTATTTTTTATAGGCATGTGTCGCCTACTATATTATCATAGGTATATCGCCTACTATATCTTCCGTTGGCATGTGTCGCCATTACCATGTTTTGGCTTTTAGGATGATTATTTATATTGATATTAATGATATTTTATATAGTGAGACTGAGTAAAATGTTTTAGCTATGTTACGTGTAGCCTGATTATATATGGTGATATCTCTTATACATATGTTTCCTGGATTTGGATGATGATTTCTAAATACGAATGATTCACCAGTTGATGTTGTTTTATGATTCTTGATTTGATGAGCTTTTATATGAGCGATGACATTTTTATACTAGGTTTTTGTAGTATTCTACGTTATATGATATTTGGGATTGTTGGAGATAACATTATTATATTTATACCCAGTATATATAGAGTTCCATATGTTTATTGACCTTGGATTTAGATATAGTCTGACCTATTTATTATTTGTATAATACTCGGGTTAGTCCAAAACATTTCGGGTTCAAGGACGATGAGTCCAACTTTTGTTTTCTGGGTATAGTGAAGGCCAATTATATAGTTTAGTTTCATGTTGTTATATATAATGTACTTCATGGATGTATATTCTTGAGATGTATTTTGGGACAGACATTGTATATTGTATACAGTATATTATCGTTGTGACTGGCTCTGTGTTCTTTGTTATTTAGTGTATAATGTGTACTGTTTTGTCCTGGTAGAACACATTGATTGTTTTGTGCCGATACTATGTACTTATAGGTGAGTTATATGTTCAATATTTTAGTACGTACTAATGTTAATCTAATGGAATATTCATGTATGTATCCCATATCGCATCATTCTCTGTATTATCTGATAGTATTACACAGTAGTACTCTTGGATAGTATGGGTATAGAGGTTGGGGTGTTTCAGTTGATATCAGAGCAAGGTTTAGAACAACACAGAGTATAAGGGACACGAGTCTTGGCCTTAGATGAGACTTAGAGTCTCTGTCGCGTGGGTGTGTGATAGATTATTATTTAAACTTAAGTGATAGTAGGAGTATATGATGGTTACTGGGGTAATCATTTGGGGACGTACTTGTTATTTTTCCTATTATATATATATATTCCTTATCTCTACATCTTCTGTATATTTTTTTCCATGCGAAATGGAAGTTGTCGAGTGAGGTAGTGACGTAAGGAGTATTTAGCCCGACGAGTAGTGTCGGTATTGATGGTGAATAAACCTCTATGTGGTTTGAATGAGAATGATGTAGCTCGGTTAGGGAAACTATAGAAGACCCTAATCTGAATCTCACCTTTTAAATACTTCACAATTTTAGATAATTATGAGGCTAGTTTGAGAAGGAGGATCCAGTAGCGATCAGACTTGCACAGCGGAAATTGATTTAATAATTTTCCATTGAAGGCATTTATTTGCTTGTTTAAAAATGTGTGTATTGTTGTAAATGTGAAATGCCCCAAAAAATTTAGAGGGAAAAATTAAAAAAATTCAGTTTTAATATATATATATATATATATATATATTGGATCAAATGTTGATGGAGTTTCTAAATTGGATGATGTGCAGGGATATGTGTGCACGTGCACACTGGAAATGGCACAAGGAAGAGATCTAGAAATTCTCTGAAAAAATAAAATAATATAATGATGATAATAAAATAAATAAACAAAGGAAGGAAGCATTTCAGATATGGTCTTGGAATATGAATCATTGATCAAATTAAATATGTTTTCTGTATACATTGAAATTAAAGATTTTCTGAATATACATAGTGAAACTAGAATAATATTTAGATATTGAAAAAAAAACAGAAAAATCTTATTTAAAATAAAGGAGTAAATTCTATATTTAAGACATTGGAATGTAACTGAAGCATAACCCAAATTAAAAATGAAATATATGCTTAAACATATTTTCTGTGAAACAGGGGGAATTAAATAAAACAAATAATTATATATCTATACACATGTATATTTTCTATGAGAAGAAATATATTAAAACTGAGCAAGGAAATAATGATAACATTAAAATAGCATGAAATATAAAATAAGTAAGTACATTATGTATGGGCAAAAATAGGAAAATGGGGATTCCCATAAATAAACAAATATACTTGGTCACACCTTTAACATGATTTAGGTAGACTGGACATTTTCTGAAAAAGTAGGAAAAAGAAAATGTTGCTTTTAACAAAGAAATATGGCCGGGGTAACTGAAAATGGGAATGTTAAAATATAAATGCAAAATGCATGATATTGGTCAGGACAAAAATGGAATTTTGTTTGATAAAACCCTAGTAAAATGCTTATAAATTAGTAGTTTTAGCCAGGGAATCAGTTTACCCGAAGTACTTAAAATAAGAGAGAAAACATTTAGAGGAGAAGGAGAAAATATTGCTCAGGGATTTTCTGGATTAACTAGAAGGAGATATTTAGGTGAGTAACCTTACCAAATTCATGGCATTAAGACCTGAGATGAGGCAGCCCATTTTTAATGTTGTTATTTGCTTATTTTTAGATTTGTTGAACATGGTTTTATCAATATTCTTTGGATGTTTTTGGATCTGTCATGATTTTATTATGGATGTTTTGGATGATCTTTGATCTATTGTGATGTTTGTCTTTGGATGTGCAACTCACTGTTTCATTACACCCAGAAAAGTTAAAGCATAAGACCTTAGAATCAAGGCAGGAATATTCATAACTAATCTGGATCTATGGCATGAAAAATTTTAATATGAGAAAAACATTATGAGCTGCATTATACTATGTATAAGTGCTGAGGCTTAGAACAGTGTATTAGGGGTGTACTTGAGTGCTGAACCCCTGATCAAAAAAAAAGAGATGCTAAAACCCACAAGTTAAAATTATGGTTAAGCTTGATTGTGAATCTGGTTCAACCATGGTTACTTGCAGATCAAAATATATATATATATAAACCTAACATGCCATATCTCTATTTATAGTTGTAAAGATTCTTGTATGGATCTAAGACCCAGATATCTCTTGTCAACATCATTAAAATGATTGTTTATTTGTCTCTGGAAAGTATGCTTACAAGATGTTTGGGATGCTTTCATGTATGCAGTAGCATTTTTCATCTAAGTATCTGATGATAAAAATCAAACAAATGCTTCTAGTAGATAAACTAGGAATAATGAGCCAAGAAGGCTGTTGGAATGCTTGTTATATTTGAAGTATGCAAGTTGGCACATGGTTTGTTTAAGCCCTGAGATCTTTGTGCAATAATGTGAATTAATTTATTGCAATGTGTCCCAGTGATTCCTTAATAGCAGATGAGGCTGAAATATAAATTGTCATGTATACACTTATAGGTAACCTCTAAACCAGGAAGCAAAAATATGAGTGTTACTCAGATTTGTTGAAATGGAAATATGGTCACTCCATAGCATCTAAGTATTATAGATTGATATGAATGAATGTATGTTTATGATTGTGTAATTAGTTGACTTATGAAGTTATTATACTTGCATGACAGTATAACCTGAAGCAAAGAATATAACTGCTTTGATAAGTCACTCAAGTAACTGGCTATAACTTATGCACCATTCAATTGCTTAATATCATGAATTTAATGAAGTTATTCATACCAAATCATAGATCTGACCCTTGTTTGCTCATGGCATATGGGGGTGTCTCATTTTAAAAATGAGGCAGTCACTAATGCTCTTTCAGGTAATGTTGGAACTAAGTAGAAAATGAAGTTATGGCTAATGAGAAGGAGTGAATGAACATGATAGCTAGTTTTAATAAGAGCCTATGATGATTTATCTGCATGTATTCATGGGAGAATTATGTTTGAATATGTAATGAATTTCCTTGTTTGTTTAAATTAGTTGTTGTCAGTTGACTTTTGTTATGTGGTAAAGTTTGAAAATCTGAGGAAGAAGTGTATTTACATTTAAGTAATCTTCATACAAAATTAATAACCTGATGTAGCCAGGTTTGAATCATTTAAAGA
Source organism: Allium fistulosum (assembly GCA_030737815.1). NCBI lineage: Eukaryota > Viridiplantae > Streptophyta > Magnoliopsida > Asparagales > Amaryllidaceae > Allium > Allium fistulosum. Next base: position 1,100,591,406 of record CM060905.1, read on the forward strand.
CACTAAGCTTTAAAATAAAAACCTGATTTCAAATTTGTAGTATATTTCAGACACTTAATTGTTTTAATTAAGGCATTTTGCAAAAGAACTCAAGCTCATTTGTATGTGTTGCTTTAAGAAATGAATTTTCTGAAGAAAGCTTTTAGCACTTGGCAACTGAATAACATTTCAATTACCTTAATCAAGTGTTTGGTTAGCACAGCCATATGGTTCAACCAGCTTCAAAAGAATGGGGTCTTGGTTGAGCATGTTGGTTTGTAATTTGAGAACAAAAAGTATTTTACATCCTTTTATTAAGTGATATGTTAAAACCTCCTTCAAATGTTAAATGGCAAACATGCATTTTAAAACAGATTGGTATTATTATTTCAGAAAGAATTTTGAATCCAAAATCTGGTTCACTTGAAACAAAATGGTTGTTCTTAAAAAAATGAAAAAGAAGAAAATATATATATTGAAAATGATAAATGTAGATATCATTTTCTGGTACTTAGGCAAATATCAAACATTTGAACTATACAAAAGAAAAATAAATAAATGAACTCTTGTGTTCTAAGATTATCTGAAGAAAAAAATGGTTAACATAATCAAATCCAAGTATAAATAAATATGAACAGGATCCACTTATATAATGTAAATATCAAAGAATGTGGGAATTCAAATTATGAGTAGATCCATTTCAAATTCAAACCAGACAGACTAGCTCTTGTCAAAATATATATATATATATATATATATAATAAACTCTGATATTAACAAGAGGAACACATATATCATCATATGTATGTGTATATTTCTATGACTGAACTGATATGTTTATATTGGTAGAAAATTTAAATCCAGAGCACATTGTTTGAAAAGAAAATGACCCTGAGAAATTTAAACTAAGTTCAAATAAGCAAGTAAAAAAAATCCTTATGAAATTAAGGTACTAAAAGGAGGGTCATTTCATTTTGGTATCAGAGCTAATGTTTGCATTAATTATTAAGTATCATAGAAATATATTATGTTTGTTCGTTTTGGATGAAATAAATCTAGATAGGAAAATATTAGCTATAGAAAATATTCAGAGTGTACTAATACCCTCTGCCCAATACTTAGTGACCAGACCATGGTAGGAAGAGGATCTCATCACAATGTAGGACCCAGTGCACCACAAATGCTTGATATGCAAGAATTTGTAAGGGTTTTAAGAGATGGAATTGGGCATAGGCCTGAGAACCCACATGAGGAGCTTTCAAAACTATTGAAGACTTACACCAATTTGGGAGGCAGAAGTTTTGAAGGGACTGAGAATGTGATGGAAATTCAAGCATGGTTGAGAACACTGGATAGAATTTTCAATGATATGCAGCTAGATGATCAGAGGAAGAGGCAAGTAGCTTCAAGACAACAGAAAGGAGTAGCTTTAAGCTGGTGGGAGGTGATCATAGCTGGAAGAAATGAAAATGAAATCACTTGGAATCAGTTCAAGGAGATGTTGGAGGCAAGATTTGTACCAGCATCAGCCAAGACCACTTTGCTTGAAGAATTTATCAGACTTAGGCAGGGAACTTTGAATGTCACTGAGTACACTCAAAAGTTTGAGGGGCTATCTAATTATGGAGCAATGCTAGTGGCAGATGAAGCATCCAAAAATGATAGGTATATAAAGGGTCTGAACCCAGGACTTAGCAGAGCTATGCTACCATATGCAGATAGAACTTTTGATCAAGCAATTGATCTGGCATTGAAACTGGAACAACATGACAAGGAAAGAGAGAAGTATAGGAATTTTAAGAGCAACAACAACAAGAAGAATAAGGGAAGATATCACCCTTATGATAAAAAGAAGGAGTAGGCAGACAACAAGAAGGACAAAGACACTAAAGCCAATGATGCTAAGAAGAAATTGGTTTGCAATCATTGTGGTAAAGAAGGACACATCAAACCAAGGTGCCCAGATTTAAAAGGAGGAGCCTTCAAATGCTACCTATGTGGGAAAGAGGGGCATATGAAGAGGAACTGTCCTGAGTATAAACAGCAGGGGAAATTGGCAACTTTGGAAGGCAAAGGCAAATCTGCAGTAAAAATTGATGCTGAAAATCATGGCCAAGTGGAAGGTACACTACTCATTTGTGCCATACCCATAGCAGTAGTATATGACACTGGAGCAACTCACTCTTTAATTTCTTATGAAATAGTTAAAATGTTAAAATTAAACTGCATATTGGTTGAAACCCCATTGCTTGTACAAAGTCCACTAGGGAGTTCTAGTCTTTTAAACATGATTTGTGTGGATGTGGAGTTAAACATAGGAGGAAATATTTTTATTTCTAATTTATATGTTTTGAATTACCCAAATATAGGTGTTATATTAGGGGTAGACTGGTTAAGGAAATTTAAGGCCATAATTAATTTAGACTCATCCACCATATCATTACAAAATTCTAGAGGCCAGAGGACCACAGTTTTATTTGAGGTAGCTAAGGAAGGGAAATTATATCATTTAGTTAACTCAAAAAAAGATTTCAGTGAACTAACTGTTGAAGAAATTCCCATAGTCAATGAATACTTGGATGTGTTTGGGGAAGTTAAGGGTGTTCCACACCACATACCAGTTGAGTTTCAAATTAATCTCATTCCAGGAGCAAGTCCAATAATTAAGAAACCTTATAGAATGGGGCCAAGTGAACTGAAAGAATTGAAAAATCAGTTGGAAGAATTAAAAGGCAAAGGATTTATAAGGCCAAGTAATTCATGCTGGGGTGCTCCAGTAGTGTTTGTAAGAAAACATGATGGTACTTTGAGAATGTGCATAGATTACAGAGAACTAAATAAAGTAACCATCAAGAACTTATACCCATTGCCTAGAATAGATGATCTCTTTGACCAACTCAGTGAAGCTAAAATATTTTCTAGACTAGACTTAGCATCAGGATTCCATCAAATGAAGGTTGAAGACTCAAGTGTTAAGTATACTGCATTTAACACTAGATATGGCTTATATGAATTTATGGTTATGCCATTTGGCTTGACAAATGCTCCTTCATATTTTGTTGATTTAATGAATAGAATATTCAGAGATTATTTAGACAAGTTTGTACTAATTTTTATTGATGACATTTTGATTTATTCCAAAACAGTGGAAGAGCATAAAAATCATTTGCATTTAGTTTTGTCAAGATTAAGGGAGAATGATTTAAAGGCAAAATTTTTAAAATGTGCATTTTGGAAAGAAGAAGTACATTTTCTTGGGCATGTTATCTCTGCCAAAGGAATATCAGTAAACCCCAATAAGGTAGTAGCTATCCAAGCATGGAAAAGGCCTAGCATAATCAGTGAGATTAGATCATTTATGGGGATGGCAGGATATTATAGGAGATTTATAAAAGATTTCTCAAAAATATCATCACCACTTACCAATTTAACTAGAAAGAACTAAGCCTTTGTATGGACAGAAAAATGTGAGCAAGCTTTTATCAAAATAAAAGAAGCTCTGATTAATGCACCAGTATTGAGGGTGCCAGAGGGAAATGAAAACTTAATTGTGTACACTGATGCAAGTGGCTCTGGGCTAGGGGCTGTGTTGATGCAGCAAGACCAGGTGGTAGCCTATGCATCTAGATAATTAAAGCCACATGAACCAAGATATGCAACCCATTATCTTGAACTAGCAGCAGTTGTGTATGCTTTGAAACTTTGGAGACATTATTTGTTAGGTGCAAAGTTTATTTTGTACACTGATCATAAGGCACTGAAATATTTATTTTCACAAAAAGATTTGAATATGAGGCAACATAGATGGGTGGAGTTCCTAGCTGCCTATGATCTAGATATACTTTATACACCAGGTAAGGCAAATAAAGTTGCAGATGCCTTGAGTAGACAACATGCTAAAGTGGCCATGTTGATGATGGAAGAGTTTAAGGATCTGTCTATACTTACTGATTTGGAAATTGAGGCAAACAGTGAGGTACAAATGATACCCATTGAAGAAGATGAAAGTAAAGGGAAATTGAGTATGGTATCTCTGCAATCAAATTTACTTCTAAAGGTTAGGAAAATGCAGGAACAAGATTTAAACCTATTGGAAAAGAAAATGCTCTTATTAAAAGGGGAAGAAGTAATAAATTATCAAGTTGATAAAGATGGTTATTTAAGGAACAAGAATAGGATATGTGTTCCAGAAAACATAGAATTGAAGGAGGAAATACTAAATGAATACCATAGGAGTAAGTACTCCATACACCTAGGCAGTACCAAGATGTATCAAAATTTGAAAAGAAATCTTTGGTGGAAGGGAATGAAGTTAGATGTGGCCAAACATGTTGCAAAGTGTATGACTTTCCAACAAGTCAAGGCAGAGACACAAAGGCCATCAGGACTATTGCAACCCCTTAGTATACCACAGTGGAAGTGGGAGGATATATCTATGGATTTCATAGATGGTCTGCCTAGATCTAAGAGAGGAAACACAAGTATATGGGTAATAGTGGATAGGCTAACCAAAGTAGCACATTTTATCCCAGTAAAATCAGAAAGAAATGCCCCAAAATTGACTCAAATATTCATGAAAGAGGTGGTAAGATTGCATGGCATACCCAAAACCATTGTGAGTGATAGGGATACCATCTTCACCTTAAGGTTTTGGAAAAGTTTTCAAGAGGCCATGGGGAGTGAATTGTGCTTAAGCACTGCCTACCATCCACAATCAGATGGACAAACAGAGGTGGTGAACAAAGTCTTAGAGGATTTGTTGAGAGCATGTGCACTGGACTTTGGAGGCAACTGGGAAGACCACCTCCATTTAGCTGAATTAACATACAATAACAGTTATCAAAGCACCATAGGGATGGCACCATTTGAAGCCTTATATGGCAAGCCATGTTTATCACCTATATGCTGGGTAGAGACTGGAGAAAGAGCTGTTCTAGGACCTGAATATGTTAAAGAAACTACAGAGAAAATTGGATTAATAATAAAATGAATAGCAGCAGCTCAAGATAGGCAAAAGAAATTTGTAGACAGGAAGAGAAAGCAAGTGGAATATGAAGTGGGAGACTTTGTTTTCATCAAGATTTCACCTATGAAGAAAGTCTTGAGATTTGGTAAACAAGGTAAACTCACACCAAGGTATGTTGGACCATATAAAATTCTGGAAAGAATAGGTTCTTTAGCATACAAATTGGAATTACCAGAGGAAATGAAAGCAATGCATAATGTTTTTCATGTGTCACAACTTAGAAGGTGGGTACATGATAAATAGGAAATTCTGGAAAAGCCTACCCAAATTCGAATAAATCCTAATATGGTTTATGAAAA